>JBBDGP010001037.1:2065000-2807500 GCA_037952835.1 Lithobates septentrionalis
TTACATGGTTTGGTTGTATTATATACAGTATATAGTGCTGTTTTCCAACAGTGGTACGGGGACTTCCCGTCCTGTTCCCAGATTAAAATAAAGTTGGGCTGAGCACTGCTCAGCCATTCACAAGAAGCCTTGTATTTTTTATGAATAAAAACAAAATCCTCTGTTTGGCTGAGTTGGGGTGGAGAGCTGAGGTTGGATTACGTCACAATCTCCATCTTAGCCAATCAAAGGAGGTCTTGTATTAATTCATAAAAATACAAGGCTTCCTGTGAATGGCTGAGCAACCTTACTTGATTTTGTTCTGGAAGTGGATTGGAAGTCCCCATACCGCCGACAGCACACAGTGCTGAATACTGTATGTATACTTCCTGTCCTTTGGCGACTTCAAGCATGTCTTCCTCGGCTGACATCTATCACATGGGGGGATTATTAGTTAACATAATGAAGATAACCTTATCTAAGTTTCAGCTACATTTTGGCAAGATCAAAAGGTGTCAGCTGTATTTGCTTATAATGTACTTTGCTTGAAAAAATGCCATTGAGCAGACCTGTAAAAAAAACAAATGCAAACCTGCACAAAACATGAAAGCTTGATTGTAAACGACCACCTTCTAAAACAACCCATTCAATTTAAAATAGAAATGAAGGGTAAAACATTTGTGTATAGATATAATAAAAACATTATAAAGACCTTTTTTCCCTTTTTTTATAAGTGATCACCTTCCCCCTGTTCTCAGCTGCATATGAGCTGGGGGGGGGGGGGGGGGGGAAGCAGCAGCAGCACACTGAGCTTCCCAGTAAATGGCTGTGTAGTGGGGGGCATGTCAGGACAAAACTGATCATTGGAGGAGAGCACACTGAGTTCCCAGCATAGCTAAAGAACTGACAACACAGTGTGCCCTCCTGTTTAGCGTGGTCAGTTTTTAATTGAAAAGCAAAGGAACTAGCAGGATCACCAGGAATTTCAAATAGAGGAAGCAATACAAAGAACAGTATACTTTCTCATACAAGTACATGGTACAGCAGCCACATATCAGGAATATGAAGTGTTGGGGTAACAAACACTTTAAATCCATTGAGTTCCTTCATGGAAAAACAGATATTTCTTCTTACAATCTAGCCAATGAGACCTCGTAAGAGAATCTGCAGAGATAGATTTGGCCTCTCACCTCTTGGCGGACTCCAAACCTTCCTTGCCATGGACCAGTTTTGTCACCTCTGCAGCCAGTCTCTTGTGTGGGATTCTCTTCTCCGGCTCCTTGCTATGCTGCTCCATGATGTGCTCAATCTCCGGCAATGGAGTGAATGTGAAGAGCTTCAGGAAGCTGCAAAATTACAATAATTTCACCAAGTGCAATTTGTATATATACCCTATATACCAATCGTTGTTAAAGAGGAAAAGGTGCCCACATCCCTAATAGAATATACTGAAGCAAGGAACCCATTTTAGGGCATGAAATACTACATATATGTAAAAAATTCACAATAAGCTTGATTTGTCCACATTAAAAGTGTATGAAGTTTTGTACCTATAAGGCTTACCTATAGGTAGAAACGAACCAGGGGAGTTTATTGTTCTTTAAGAGAGTTTGTTGCTTCAGTATAATTAGCAAATATAGGCAGGCAGGTGCAGAGTGAGGATATAGGCAGGCAGGTGCAGAGAGTGAGGATATAAGCAGGCAGGTGCAGAGTGAGGATATAGGCAGGCAGGTGCAGAGTGAGGATATAGGCAGGCAGGTGCAGAGTGAGGATATAGGCAGGCAGGCGCAGAGTGGGGATATAGGCAGGCAGGCGCAGAGTGGGGATATAAGCAGGCAGGTGCAGAGTGAGGATATAGGCAGGCAGGTGCAGAGTGAGGATATAGGCAGGCAGGTGCAGAGTGAGGATATAGGCAGGCAGGTGCAGAGTGAGGATATAGGCAGGCAGGCGCAGAGTGGGGATATAGGCAGGCAGGCGCAGAGTGGGGATATAGGCAGGCAGGCGCAGAGTGGGGATATAAGCAGGCAGGTGCAGAGTGAGGATATAGGCAGGCAGGTGCAGAGTGGGGATATAGGCAGGCTGGCGCAGAGTGGGGATATAGGCAGGCAGGCGCAGAGTGGGGATATAAGCAGGCAGGCGCAGAGTGAGGATATAAGCAGGCAGGCGCAGAGTGAGGATATAGGCAGGCAGGCGCAGAGTGAGGATATAGGCAGGCAGGCGCAGAGTGAGGATATAGGCAGGCAGGTGCAGAGA
This sequence comes from Lithobates septentrionalis, assembly GCA_037952835.1. Taxonomy (NCBI): domain Eukaryota; kingdom Metazoa; phylum Chordata; class Amphibia; order Anura; family Ranidae; genus Lithobates; species Lithobates septentrionalis. The sequence goes on from JBBDGP010001037.1 coordinate 2,067,233, forward strand.
GTGAGGATATAGGCAGGCAGGCGCAGAGTGAGGATATAAGCAGGCAGGCGCAGAGTGAGGATATAAGCAGGCAGGCGCAGAGTGAGGATATAGGCAGGCAGGTGCAGAGTGAGGATATAGGCAGGCAGGTGAAGAGTGAGGATATAGGCAGGCAGGTGAAGAGTGAGGATATAGGCAGGCAGGTGAAGAGTGAGGATATAGGCAGGCAGGTGAAGAGTGAGGATATAGGCAGGCAGGTGAAGAGTGAGGGTTCTGCTACAAGAAATAATGAAACGCTAAGTGCCAGGAGATAACATCTTTGGTCTGTAAAAGCATCATTTCCAATTCATTAAAATCAAATCACTGATTTTTTTGCAAGACATTTACACCAACTTTTTACTAAAAACAAACATTAATGTTTCCACTTTTCACCAATCATTAGATGTGGTGGCTGCATTAGTTTTCTTTTTAGGCTTCCCTCCCCCCTTGTTTTCACCTGGAGACCTGGTCAGTAACACACCTCTTGTATTAAGAGTGCACCCACTCTGGATGGAGGAGCACAGGGGTACCTTAGAAGAGTAGCATTGTTAATTTTGGGCGGAGGGGAAAGTTAAATTTACAAGCAGATTTAGATTTAGACACTAACAAATTGCAGCCAAACTCCAGCTCACCACTTTTAAGCAGTTACAGCAACAGTTTTTTGGGTTTTTTTTGCTTTTGGGATAAAGGATAAAAAAATAAAAGCTGATTGTTGAACACATGCTTGTCAGTGTTAAATGGGTTGTCTCAGCTCTCTAACTGCTACATCTGCAAGAGAGCTTGTCCTTTTGAAAAACAGACTTACTGGTTGAATCACCAGGTGAAATTAAAAGAAAAAAAGCCTAAAAAAAGAAAAACGAATGCAGCCACATCAAATTTTTGGAATTTTGACATTCAATTTTGGAATATATGGACTTTCCTGAACAAAAACCAAACTGTTGGAATTACGTTTGTTTAGGAAAAATTTTCCATCCTGCTGCTTTGATTTTGTTTTCGTCACTAGTCAAAATGAACCATTAGTTTTACCCCATTAACTATTAGAATGAACATTCCACAAAAAAAAAAATCTAATGAAATTCCACTCTTGTATGCCCAGCTTAAGGGTTTAGGTACTCTTTTACATAACACCCAGCTGAAAGTTTTTTTTTTTAAATATAGCTTTTCTTTAGTCAAGATTTGCCCTTTACTGTACTTCCTCTCCTAGAGACAACAGAAAATAAGAGGAGTTTTCCACTCCATTCCTGATCTGGTGACAACTCTTCAGTTTTGGATTTCCCATCACTTTTTGCATCAATGACAATGGTTAACATCTGAGAAAGGATAAAAGCTTTTAGACTTGCATGTGTAGTTAGATGAAGGAAAACATCAAAAAAAAAAAAAAAAAATACACAGATCCTGTTCCCCTAAAGCAGATTAAACAGCACAGTGCTTGTGCTGTCTAGTCTGACCTCTCTAAACTGTAAAATAAAAAAAAAACCAAAAAAAAAAAAAAAAAAAACAACAAAAACCAAAAAAAAACACTTGGCTGATCCTGGCACTTCCTGTGTCCCCCTCTGTGTACTGACCACAATAATCATGGCTGCTGAGCCCTGATCACTGTGGTCAGCTTACGTCCCTCCATCATCTGCAGCTCTCCCTCTATCCCCCCTCCTCCCTGCTAGCTCTGTGTCTGAGTCTCTGACCCCCAACCCCCCCACCCCATGCCACTATTAATATAAAAATAAAATATTAGAAATGGTCACTGCCAGCCCCTATATTATAGCTAGCCATACCACACTGCGTAAGTGTTATTAAAATGAGGCAGGTAAATACCTTTTTAGAGCTATCTTCCGGCCGGTCACATGACTCGGGGCTGCTCCGCTCTACACTTTTGATCCAGCAGGAGGGGCTGAGCGGCCATGTGACCTCCCCGGGCTGACGACAGAGGGAGATCACAGCCCCTCCCGCTGTAGCCCTGGATTAGAGTAGGAGACCAGCCAAGAGTCACGTTACCGGCCTGAAGATAACTCTAAAAAGGTATTTACATGCCTCATTTTAATCAAACACTTATATAGTGTGGTGTGCCTAGCTTTAATAGAAGGGCTGGCAGTGATTTACAGGTTTGGGGTAACAACCACTTTAACAGCTCTGCCAAGCTGGCTTCCTTCAGAGGGAACCCCAGTAGCTCCAATCATAGAAATTCCGAAAGGAGCACCAAGCCGAAAATGGATGAAAGTGTTCAAGAGAATTTTAACTGTTGCTAAAAAGAAAATTAATAAAACTATTAAAATGACCTTGGACTATCCAGTTTTGATCTGGCGCTCCTTTCTGTAATTCTATGCCTGGCTTGATTGGCAGGTTATTAAATTACTCCTAAACACACTGCCAACATCCACAATCCTGCCCACTGCATTACTAATGTGCCAACATATCATGGGGCGTGCCAAATCAGCAACCAATAAGAAATCTGTCGCCTGAGTAATCCCTTCCTCCAGTGGCTGGGCCTACTTGTGCTGCGAAAGGAAAACTAATAATGTTGCAGCTTTTTAAAAGGTATATTTTAGCTAAAGATTTTAGTTTTAGATTGAATGTACAGGAATTAGAAGACCTGTCGACATTTTATTGCGGTCTGTGCCCCCGTTAGGGAGATCCACCCTCTCTATTAGTCATGTTTACCATGATCGTTGAAAGGGAAAGTAAAAGAAAATAATCAAAAATGTTGGGTTGTCCCCAGAAAAGTAACAGAGGGGAAATCTTCCATTGTGGACACTAAAGGGCCATACACACGGGCTGAATATCGGGCGGTTCAATAGAACCCAGCTGACATTCAGCCTGTGCGGATGGCGGCAGCCGGACTCGGCTTCTATCACAGGGGCATGACCAAAAAAGGTCCGTTGATCAGCGCTCTCAGCCAAAGGCTGAGAGTACTGACCGGTGTGTTCTGGAGGGGCTGTCCACGTCAGAAAAAATAGCTCAGCGGGGGGCGATCTCTGTACTAACATCACATTAGTACGCGTTAGCACAGCAGCTCCCCCCGAGCTCTTCCGTTTTTCTTCGTTCAGCCCGCTGGGTTGAACGATAAATAACTCAGTGTGTACTAGGCCTAAAGAGGAAGTAAACACCGGTGGGTTTTACTTCCTCTTTTCGGCCCCGCAAGGCCTGCAAAAGAAAAGCATAATGGGCTAGTATGCATCACATATTAGCCCATTATACAACACTTACCTGCAAACGAAGCCCGCGCTGTCCCTGAGCAGGCCGTGTCCATCTTCGTCCCACTTCCTTCCGGGGCCACGGACTCCGGCTCTATGACTGTCCTGAGTCGCATGCGCGAGGGAGCCATCAGTCATGGCACACGCTGAGGGAAGAAACAGCACGGTGGCCCGTTTCTTCACAGCGCATGCACCGATAATGAAATCGGCGCACTACAAGTGAAATATCTCCTAAACGGCGCACATTTAGGAGATATTTCTACTACCTATAGGTAAGCCTTATTCTAGGCTTACCTATAGGTAAAAATCAACAAAAAGGGTTTACAAAGACTTCAAATTCTGGGGACAGCAAGGGATTCCCTTAATTCGGAGGGATTTCCTCTCACTTCCTGGTTTGGCTATTGAACAGGAAGAGAAGGGAAATCTCCCCAAAGGGGGACAGATGGCAAAAAAAGAAAAAGTTTTGCCTTTAGTTCTACTTTTTCAAAGTTCTAGCTCTACAAAGACAGTTGTCTCTGGATAAGGATCCCCATTGATTGATGTCCCTATCACTTGCCACTCCATTGACACCAGGACAAAGAGAGGGGAAATAGCGGTCCAACAGACAGAATTCAAAAGCTCCCTTCACCTCTATCCAAAAAAAAAAACAATGTTGGCTGAAAGGGTTAGTTCATTTTTACTCAAAAAACTGCCTATGCAGAAAGGGGGCATCTGTAGATAACAAATAGGCAGCTATGACTCTCAGTTGAAAAATGTCCTTGTCATATGGGTAGGTCATTCACATACCTCCCAAAGCCCTACAGGGTGTTGCTAACCGATGCCCAGCTATTACTGTTCACCTTCACTATCACAGGAGTGAGCTCTCAAATGCTGAGCGCTACTGCATCAGGAGAGAGAAAGAGCATGTGAGAGGGTCTGATACAGGGCCTCTTTTAGCAACATCCTGGGAGTTTTTCAGTCAGGCTTAAGGAATTACATAAATGTCCTTCACCTAGACTCTAGAGTAAGGGCATTAAGTCAGTTTTGGTCAAAGCTGCACAATTTGTTTTTATCTACAGACAAGCCTTATCTACATAGGCTGTTTTTTGGAAAGGCTCAGTTCACACTAGGGGCGGCACGACTTGCAGGTCGCCTCACTATGCAAGTCGCCCCCAAAGTAGTACAGGAACCATTTTCTAAGTCGGAGTGACTTGCGTCGCTCCGATTAGAACGGTTCCATTGTACAGAAGGGGAGGCGACTTGTCAGGCAGCTAGGTCGCCTGACAAGTCGCCCCCGTGTGAACCGGCTCTAAGGGTGAACCATGCCTTTAAAGACACTTTAACATTGTATTACACTACTTTCACAACAATCACATAAATCCATCTTTGCAGTATTTACTTTTATTCGTAAACATTTTCTAATTCATTATGTAACCAGGTTTAGGCTTCTGCTGGGTACCACAGCAGTGAAAAAAGTTGGCTTTGATTCACAGGAAAAGCTCTACAAATTTAAGAGTGATTCTCACCGTTCTGCACAGCTGTCAGGTTGCCGGACGAAGAACTGATACAGTTCAAATGGAGAAGTCTTGGGTCTGGTCAACCACAAAGCATTCCCTGCCGACTTCCCCAACTTATCTCCAGTAGTGCTTGTGATGAGAGGCATGGTGATCCCAAATACGTCTTCTCCTGTGGTCCTGCGGATGAAATGCATAATTATATAGACTGAGGGCAAATCTTTACAATACCAGCAGATCTGTGTATGCATTCCATGTAATCAGTAGCTGGCTCAGGAAAGGGATTGTAGTGGTGGACAACCCTTCAACAAATAGGCTCAATTCACAAAGCTAAGGAATAAATCCGCTGTCGGCTGACGTCACTCAGCTGGTCCAGGCTCTCGATCGATCCAAAATTCACAGTCGGGATCCACCCAGATGCCTTGACCAGCAGCTGGCTCAGCCTCTCAACGAGCCGCTTGTTGGAATGTGGGCGAGTCACTCCTGCCCGCTACACAGCCTGGCACTCCAGTGAGCGCTGGTGGGGCAGAGCAAAGAGCCAGTGACTGACCTGCTCTCTGAAGACTGAGAACTGAGCAATCAGTCTTTGATCGCTTAGATCTCAGTCTTAGAAGATGCGGGGGACAGATGCAGCATCAGATCGATGTTGCATCCACCTAGGCGAGTATAAAAGTTGTTTCTTTTTAAAGCCCAAACTTCTGTTTTTAAGCGTTTGTAATCCTAAAACAGAAAATCAAAAACTAACAGCGCCACAGCTCTCACTGGCTCACTAAGAAACTAAACTGGACAGCTACTACCCTAATTTTGATAGAGCATCAAATAGTAATCATATTTAGAAAAAACCTGCGCTATTCCCTTTTACTCCATACCCCCCCACAAGTGTAGTAAAATATACGAATTGTGTATTGTCTCACAATACTAAGTAATAAAGTGCTAGTGCAAAAATAAGCAAATATAGCATCAAAATATATTCTGCCCAAGCAAAATATAATGTGCCAAAAAATAAATAAAAAAATCTATCAAAAATCTATAAAGTGCAATACACCTATCTTATTGAAAATAGAAAAAATATTAAAGAAGAAAGGCTGTGTTATTTCCAATAGTCCCAACAACATCCAAATGACGTGCTGCACGTAAACGTGTTAGATCTTCACACAAGTGTTCTCATGCCACTGTGATTCTCCACACTAAGGCCCCTTTCACACTTATACGACTTCAAAGTCGCGCGATTTTACAGCGATTTCGCGGCCGCTATTTTGCCGCGATTTGGGAGCAGTACTACTTTTGCACCAAAACAACCCAAGTGATAAATTTGCGCTTACTCGAAAATATTAAGCCGCTAACACAGCAAAAGAATAATTGCCCAACAGCAGTACTACTTTGTACGACTTTGCCACAACTTTGGCATTAACCATTCTCAGCTTGTGCTTACAAAAGTAGTGCTGAAATCGTGTCTATATTATTCAGATTCGATTTGGATGCTACTTGAGGGTTTAACATTGAAGTCTATGGAGTACAAATCGTATGGAAGTTGGACCAAAGTAGTGCAGGGACTACTTTGAAGTTGGCACAACTTAAAGTCGTGCCAATATGAATGGTAGTCATTGAAAATCATGGAGAATGACTTGTCATACGATTTTGCAGTACAAAATCGTGGGACAAGTCGTAAAAGTGTGAAAGGGGCCTAAATAAACTTACTAGGAATTCAGGCTGGTAAAATTACAAACCAGCTAATGCGCAAAATAAATCCACTGCTTAAGTAACCCATTCCACTCCAGACCCGGCTGTATACCAATAACTCCTCTCACATAACCCCGTCATAAGTGGGAGAAGGATAGAGAAAAGGAAGCTCCCATAGTGTAAGATCGTTGTTTTTTTTGTTTTTTGGGTTTTTTTTAATATACGAGTCCACTCACATATACATAATATCCTCCCGACACCAAGGTAAAAACATTTGTGTCACCTATCATCTCTGGCCAGACCACAGAGCTCTGAGTACGATCTAGACATGCGTGGTGACGTCCTTGCTTGACAAATTTGCTTTGAATGTAGGAGCCAGCTAAAAAAGTTAGGAGCCAGTTTTTTTTGTTTTTTTTAAACTAACCAAGCTTAATTTTCAACATCAAAAACCCCTTTTCCTATGTAGCACTGATTAGTACCTTTAAAGATGCACAACACAGGTTTAACATTTTGGTTTAAAAACACAGTTATGTCTCAGTTTTTGCCTATTAAAGGCGTTGTAAAGTCAGGTTTTTCATTTTAATGCATTCTATGCATTAGGATAAAAAGCCTTCTGTGTGCAGCAGCCTGTGCCCCATCTCTGCCCAGCGATGTCCACTGGGCAGAGATGGGGCGCAGGCTGCTGCACACAGAAGGCTGATGTCCAAATCTACTGCAACAGAGCAAGTAAGCAGTAACACGTTTTTGTTTTGTTTTTTTTTTCAATAAAATAACAAACATGAGACTTTACAATCGCTTTAACCTGCTTAGGATCCCTTCTTAGGCCCCTTTCACACTGGGGCGGTGTCGGCAGTAAAGCGCCGCTATTGTTAGCGGCGCCTTACCGTCGGTATTCGGTTTTACCCCCCGCTAACGGCCGAGAAATGGTTAAAAACCACCGCAAAGCGCCTCTGCAGAGGCACTTTGCCGGCGGTATAGCCGTGCTGTCCCATTGATCGCTCCTTCCCCGCTCCAAAGATGCTGCTGGCAGGACTTTTTTTCCCGTCCTGCCAGCGCACCGCTCCAGTGTGAAAGCCCTCAGGGCTTTCACACTGGAGACAAAGCAGCGGCACTTTCAAGTCGGTTTGCAGGCGCTATTTTTAGCGCAATAGCGCCTGCAAGCCCCCCCAGTGTGAAAGGGGCCTTAGGAACACAGTGAATGGATGGAGAGGGATCGGCTATTGGTAGATTTCCTTTTCTGGCTGCTGGGCTTTAAACCTCCTGCCCACATATCCAGGGCAATCTTAGTAGTATCACTGAACCCTGGGCAAAGTAATGCACTGGGGCCCCTATAAGTCAGCCAAAATTTACTCACCTACTCTCAAGAATTACAACCCACTACTATTCATCAAACACAACACATTCAAATAAAAGGGTCAGTGCTGCAGCATTTAGGGGGTTAAAACAGGTGGGGAGGAGGCAACATCGCCTCCTCATTGCCAGTCTATTGCCTCTGAAAAGAAATCCGTGTGTGGATTGCTTTTCAATCAAGCACTCAGAGCAGCAGAGGGGGGGCATTAGTGCAATTGACAAGGGAGGAGGTGAAGTTAAACTCACTCACCAATGTTCCTGCCTCTAGTGTGATTGTACTCCAATTTGTCACCTGTCCTGCACACCTTAACCACTTCAATACAGGGCACTTATACACCTTCCTGCCCAAGCCAATTTTCAGCTTTCAGCGCTGTCGCAAACTGAATGACAATTGCGCGGTCATGCTGCACAGTACTCAAACAAATTTATCATTTTATTCCCACAAATAGAGCTTTCTTTTGGTGGTATTTGATCACCTCTGCGATTTTTATTTTTTGTGCAACAAATAAGAAAAGACCGAAAATTTTGAAAAAAAAAAAAGTTTTTCTTTGTTTGTTTTTTGTAAAGTACGTTTTCTTCTTCAATGACGGGCACTGATGAGGGGGCACCAATGAGGTGGCACTGATGGGCATTGGTATGCGGCACTGATGGGCACTCATAGGTGGCATTGCTGGGCATCACTGATTTTTATTGAGCCATAGAGGTGCCAGTCAGTGCCCATTCGTGGGCACTGATTTTCACATGTGGATGGCCATGGGGGATGTACCTGGCCATCCACATGTTAGGAGCTTTCCTGGTGGTCCTAGCGGCTTCCCTGGTGGTCTAGTGTGGGCATCCGAGGGGAGGCTGCCCCGATAAACAATCAGCGCAGACGTCCCCTGTCAGGAGAGCCGCCGATTGGCTCTCCTCTACTCGTGTCTGTCAGACGCGACTGAGGAAAAGCTGATCACCATCTCTTCCTGTTTACATCGTGATTAGCTGTGATTGGACACGGCTGATCACGTGGTAAAGAGCAGGCTCTTTACCGAGATCGGTGTAGCGGTGTGTCAGACTGACACACTGCACCACCGATGGGCGCGCGACGGCTGTTATCCTGCAGGGCGTCATATGACGCCCAATCAGTATAACTGAACCACTGCCTGGCGGGAAGTGGTTAAAGTGGACCTTTAGTAAAAAATTAAGATCACTTCAGTTTTGCCCCTTCTGCTGGTATAGCTATGTAAAACATAAAAATAAGTGTCTATACTGTTTAAAATCCAGTAACACAACATCTCACCCTGCTCTGCACATGCTCAGTTGCTCCCCATTTTTGGGCACTGACAAATTTGTAAAGGCCGATTTGCTGACAGCCTAAGGCAGGGGTATCAAACCGGCGGCCCTCCAGCTGTTGGGAAACTACAAGTCCCATCATGCCCCTGCCTGTGGGAGTCATGCTTGTAATGTCTCCTGGGCTGTCAGCCTTGCAATGCCTCATGGGACTTGTAGTTTTGCAACAGCTGGAGGGCCACCAGTTTGAGACCCCTGGCCTAAGGTCTCGTTCACACCATCGTGCAGAGACATCAGTTTTTTTGCACATGTTCTCCAAGGGCACACAAAAACAATGGTTCTCTATGTGCCCTGTTCACACTACAACATGTAGATTTTTTTTTTGTGCAGGAATCTACAACGTCTATGCAGTTTTCTGCACAGCAAAAAAAAAAACAATAAACTGATGTGACATCAACATTGGTGTGAATAGGGCACATAACTGATATGCATGAAAACTAAATGTCAGCGTGCATCAAAACTGAGATAAACTGATGTCTCTGCAAGTGAAATCTGTGTAGTTTTCCCTTCAGTTTTCATGCATGTATGGGGTGAACGAGCCCTTAGAATGAAACCCTCTTATCCTTTACAGCCAAGGAAGCTGCTTCTGTTTGATCTACAACTGCCATGATGCTGCACATGTGATCAGTTATGACTCTAGCCATTTGATGGTTTGACAGTTTGGTTGAGGAAACAAGCAAAGTAACAGTTAACAATCCCAACATTCCAGGAATGTAACTGTTTTTTGAAATTGTTAAAGGATTTTTTTTTCAGAAAAAACAATAATAAATGCACATTTTTTCTGCAGGTAAAAAAAAAAATGTGCATTTATTATTTTTTCCTTACAGGAGCCTGTAAAGCAGGGGTCTCAAACTGGCGGCCCTCCAGCTGTTGCAAAACTACAAGTCCCATGAGGCATTGCAAGGCTGACAGTTACAAGCATGACTCGCACAGGCAGAGGCATGATGGGACTTGTAATTCCGCAACAGCTGGAGGGCCACCAGTTTGAGACCCCTGCTGTAAAGCATTGCACCAGCGATCAGGGTGGTGGGTCCCCGGGGTTATACACCAAGTCACTGTGGCAGTGGTTCTATGGCCATCCTCCGGTCTGATCCTCATAGCGGTCCCCTGTGTTATGGCATTGGAGGGGTTGGGTTCTCCTCTTTGAAGATCAGAGAACGCTTGGCACCACCATAGGCGTAGGGGTGGCATCGCTCTCACCTCTGGATGAAGTCGTGGCCAGACATGAGGTTGCCCAGTTGGTCGGTGCCCCCCAGCTGTATGCGGCAGCCATGATTGCGGTACAGGTAGTAGAAGTCGTAGGCCTGGAAGACCTGGTAGGTGAACTCAGTGAGGCTCATGCCCTCAGGGGATTTGAGGCGGCTCTGTACACTGTGCCGGCTCAGCAGGGTGCCCATCCGGAAGTGTCTGCCCACCGAGCCCAGAAAGTCCACCACCTGCCATTTCCGGTACCAGGCGGCGTTGTCCAGGACGGTGAAGCGGCCCAGGGGCCGGTTGGGGCCCTCAGGAACCAGTGGCTGTGAATTCGTGAAGAGGCGGTCCAGACACTCCCGCAGGCCCCGCACGTTGTCCGCCAGCTGCTCCGCACCCAGTGGTTCCCTCTCTTGGCTCCTCCCACTCGGATCCCCGATCTGCGCTGTGGCTCCGCCTATGACGGCGATGGCGTGGTGCCCGGCCCGGTAGAAGCGCAGCAGGCCCATCACAGCCAGCAGGTTGCCGACGTGCAGGGAGTCCGCCGTGGGGTCGAAGCCGCAGTAGACGGTCTGTGGTCCAGAGGAGAGGAGCCCGGGCAGTCGCAGGGGGGCGCTCTCCGCCGGGAACATGTCCTTAAAGAGCCCCCGCCGGGCCCCGGACACTAACGGGTTGGAGAAGGCGGACATGAGGCGAACAGGGCAGTGGAAGAGCCGGGGCACCCAGCGGGCAGCATGCAGTACGGGCGCCGCCATCTTTGGGGAGCGCGGAGGCTGTTGGGTAGGGTCAGCTGGCAGATGCTGAGTCTGCGCGTGCGCAGGTGGCGCAGTAGGGGGAACGTTTATAGCCTGAACGTGTTGCTGGCCGGAAGACTGGGGAGGACGCACGGGTTCTCAAAGGGTCTGGACGGAGTGATTCCGGTGTGCGGAGAAGATGGGTCGGAGCCGGAGCAGGTCCCCGGAGAGGCGGAGAGGTGACAGTACAGTGTCCTGGGTTGTGGAAGGGGGTGTTGGAAAGGAGGGATATTCTTATTTGTTGTCCAATGAGCTCTGTACAGGCGAACTCTCCATTAGGCACGACTGTCGCCTCATCCCTTTAAACCTGAACACATATGAATTATACAGGTTCTGTGGCTGAATATGGTGATAATTAAACACACCTGGTGCCTTATCTGCATTACATTAGCCTCAGAACCTGTGTAATTCATATGTGTTCACCTTTAACCACTTCAGTCCCGGAAGGTTTACCCCCCCCCCCCCCCCCCCTGATGACCAGGCTATTTTTTGTGATGCGGCACAGCGTTACGTTACATGACAATTGCGCTGTCTTGCGACACTGTACCAAAATACATTAATGTCGTCGTCCCCACAAATAGAACTTTCTTTTGGTGATATTTGATCACCTCCTGTGGTTTTTAGTTTTTGCGCTATAAACAAAAAAATAAAAACTGACAATTTTGAAAAAAATATATATATATTTTTTCCTTTCTGCTATAAAACATAGCTAATAAAATGTAAAAATAAATCCATTTTTCTTCATCAATTTAGGCCAAAATGTATTCTGCTATATATTTTTGAAAAAAAAAAAAAAAACTTCAATAAGTGTATATTGGTTTGTGCAAAAGTTATATTGTTACAAACTACGGGATAGATTTATGTAAAAATTTTTTATTATATATATATATATATATATAATAATATTATTATTATTATTATTATTATTATTATTATTATTATTATATATATTTTTTTATTTTTTTTTTTTTTTTTTTTTTGGGACTATGACATTGTGGCGGACAAATCAACAAATCTGACACTAAGGCTGGGTTCACACCTATGCGAATTAGATGTGGGTTTCCCCGCATCCTATACGCATAGCAGGAGAATGCGACTGGCTCCCTGTGGAGCCGTTCACATATCTCCGTTGCAGATCGCACAAAAATGCTGTGTGTCTTTAGATCCGTTCCAGGGCCAAATTTGAGGCAAAGATTCGTCCCTGAAACAGAACAGGGACAGACAGCGTTGCTGTGCGGTCCGCGGCTGGTTTAGGTGTGAACTGAGCCTAACTGACACTTTTTGAGGACCAGTGACGCCAATATAGTGATCCGTGCTTAAAAAAAAAAAAAAATATACTCTCACTGTACCAAAGACACTGCCAAGGAAGGGGGTTAACAGGGTAGATCTGCACGATTCTGGATAAAATGAGAATCGCAACTTTTTTGCTTAGAATAGAGATCACGATTCTCTCGCGATTCTTGTGGCGTAACATCATCTTTCACATTATCCAAAAAAGTTGGGCTAACTCTATGTTTGTATGTTTTTTTTTTTTGTTTTTTTTGTTGGAGTATGTTTTTTCTGAAAAAAAGACCACTGCGCAAATACAGTGCGACATAAAATATTGCAATAACCACCAATTTATTCTTTTTGTTTTCTTTTGACTTGTTAAGAACGAAGACGCTCCAGATCTGCGTCCAGAGAACGTGAGAGGAGGAGAAGAGAGCGCTCAAGATCCAGAGAGAGGCGGAGAAGTCGTTCACGATCTCCCCACAGGCGCCGCTCTAGGTAAATGAATATGTTTGGAAAATATGGGGAAAAAAAACAAACAATTTGTGTCTTAACAGTATCTACTACAGTGTAATTCCTATTTGTAAAGGCTCACAGGGAATTTGGGGGGGGCAACATTTGCTGGAACAGCTTATGTGATGCTTTTTATGGAGTTACATGTATCTGTTATTCTTCAGATGCATGATGGCATTGCACATTGTTACAATTATGTTTTCTTTAATTCCCTATGTGGTTTTTACCTGTTTTGTCAGATTAGCATTGTACCAGCTTGCGTTTTCTCAAACAATATACTAGGACCAGGTAGTGATAAATTGGAAGCAAATATTAAACAATTTGCTATTGTAGCCCGTTCACGCTTTTAGGCCCCTTTCACACTTATATGACTTCAATGTCGTGGGATTTTACCGCAATTTCGCGGCCGCGATTTGGGAGCAGTACTACTTTGTACGACTTTGCCACATTTTTGGCATTAACAAATGAAAACATACATTAGTTGGTATGAATCATAAGGGGGAACTCCACGCCAAGTTTTAAATAAAAAAACTGGCGTGGGTTCCCCCCCAGGGGCATACCAGGCCCTTAGGTCTGGTATGGATTGTAAGGGGAACCCCCTACGCCGAAAAATCGGCGTGGGGGTCCCCCCAAAATCCATACCAGACCCTTATCCGAGCACGCAGCCCGGCCGGTCAGGAATGGGGGTGGGGACGAGCGAGCACCCCCCCCCCTCCTGGACCGTACCAGGCCGCATGCCCTCAACATGGGGGGTGGGTGCTTTGGGGCATGGGGGGGGAGCCCTGCGCCCCCCCACCCCAAAGCACCTTGTCCCCATGTTGATGAGGACAAGGGCCTCTTCCCGACAACCCTGGCCGTTGGTTGTCGGGGTCTGCGGGCGGGGGGCTTATCGGAATCTGGGAGCCCCCTTTTAATAAGGGGGCCCCCAGATCCCGGCCCCCCACCTTATGTGAATGAGTATACCAGTACACAGGTTTTTAAAGTAATTTATTAGGCAGCTCCGGGGTCTTCTTCCGACTTCGGGGGTCTGTCCGGTATCCGCATCTTCTGCCGGCTCTACTGCTATCTTCTGCTGCTCTTTTGCCAGCGGTGGTCCGGACTTCTGGATTGTCTTCTTCCCTCTTCTCTTCCAGAGATGTTGACACGACGCTCTCTCCAGCTGCAATGGTCTCTGAACGCTCCGCAACGGACTTATATAGGCGGTTACCCCGCCCCCTTATGCCGTCACAGTCCCTGGGCATGCTGGGACTGTGACGTTTTAGGAGGCGTGGTCACCGGGTGATGACCACGCCCCCTTATGACGGCACAGTCCCAGCGTGCTCCGGGACAGTGACCTCATAAGGGGGCGGGGTCACCGCCTATATAAGTCCATTGCTGAGCGTTGAGAGAGCGTCGTGTCAACATCTCTGGAAGAAAAGAAGAAGGCAGAAGTCCGGGCCACCGCTAGCAATTGAGCTGGCAGAAGATCAGGACACCGGGAGGAGACGCCGGAGAGACCCCCGAAGTCGGAAGAAGACCCCCGAAGTCGGAAGAAGACCCCGGAGCTGCCTAATAAATTACTTTAAAAACCTGTGTACTGTGTTTTTTATTGACACTTTTTTGCCTAGGTGAATGGGTAGGGGTACCATGTACCCCATACTCATTCACATAGGGTAGGGGGCCGTGATCTGGGGGCCCCCTTATTAAAGGGGGCTCCCGGATTCCGATAAGCCCCCGCCCGCAGACCCCGACAATCAACGGCCAGGGTTGTCGGGAAGAGGCCCTTGTCCTCATCAACATGGGGACAAGGTGCTTTGGGGTGGGGGGGCCCGCAGGGGGGAGCCCACGCCGGTTTTTTCATTTAAAACTTGGCGCAGCGTTCCCCCTCAGGATTCATACCAGACAGCTGTCAGCACTGCCTGTCGCTCATCACGAAAGGAAAAAAGTTTTCCTTTCCCAATCAGCGAGCCAGGCTTGTGCTTACAAAGTCGTACTGAAGTCGTGTCTATATTATTCAGGCACGATTTGCATGCTACTTCAGGGTTTAACATTGAGGTCTATGGAGTACAACTCGCATAGAAGTTGGACCAAAGTAGTACAGGGACTACTTTCAAGTCGGCACGACTTAAAGTCGTGCCAATATGAATGGTAGTCATTGAAAATCATGGAGAATGACTTGTCACACGATTTTGCAGTACAAAATCGTGGGACAAGTCGTATAAGTGTGAAAGGGGCCTTAGTGAGCTGTTTTGATAGTGTATGGACCAAATTTAGCCTTTCCATCATTAAAAGAGAAGTATGTTCAAAGCTTATTTGGCCATACTTCTCTTGTGAGTCAAAGGAGAACAATAATTTTGTCCTCCTGTGACCTAAAGTCAGCTAACGGGTTTTTGGCCACTATCAGCTGGCAAGGCACAGCTGGGCATTGGAAGTTTCCCGACAATATAATCAGGATCCACCACACTGCCTGATTGACAGCTGGCTCCACCTTTCAGTGTGGCTGAGAGTTGGAACCTATTATACAAATAAACAGACAAAATAGCGCAGGTTACATGGTTTGTGTTGTATACAAATGTTGCTATAAAAATGTCCTTTTGAGCATAGCGCTCTTTGTGAGATGCAAACAGTCTTTAGGTAGGGCAGCCTTTTGATGGGAGGTGAAGCCGCTCCAGATATGCAAAGGAAAAACAACAGGAAAGGCGCCTCTTAGTAAACTGTATATTTAATGGTATATAAGCATTAAAAACACTCACATTAAAGACTTAGATAGTCCGGCATGGGAAGTTCAGTATAGCCATACAGGGTTGCGTCCTCCTATGTCCACAGTCTTATTCCTCTATTGCTGACGGCTGATCCGTGTGGTAAAAGCTTCCGGTATCTGTGTCAGTCCAGAAAGAGGCTTGGGCACCGCCGAATAGTCAATTGGGAGGCTGGGACGCTGGAACGCACATCCGAAGTATGTGCTGTACTGCCGTAAGGCGACGCGTTTCAGAGCATGCGCACTCGGTCGCGCTCCTTTCTCAAGCTAGGGAATACAGGAAACTGCAGCCTATTTAAGTGCTCTAATGGCACCGCCACCGCTGAATGCCAGAGGAGCTCTTCCCTAGGAGGAAGCTATAGCATATTCACACTGCCATCCCCAAATGTACTCGCATATCTGGCTGCCAGCGGGAGCCTCTTCCAGGAACCTGACAGAGGAGACACCCTAAACTCCTACAGGTGCAGCTGCTTGGTGCCGATCCTCAGAGCTTCCAGCGGGGTTTTGGCCTTAGAAGTGTTCATGGCGACCGGTCTTCTCTGAGCCCTGAATTCTGCCTCTTCTCCTTCCTGTGATCTCCCGTCATCTGAGCTCCTTCACCTTCACCGGCTGTGCCCTTCTATTCCGACCTTCCACAAATAATTATCTGTGTGAGATGTCTCTGTAATGTGACAGGCAGGATCCGGGAGCTGGGAGGAGAAACCTCATGCAGGGCACACAGCACACACGTGACAGCATTGGTTGCTAGGGGCTCCTAGCAACCAATGCTGTCACGTGTGTGCTGTGTGCCCTGCATGAGGTTTCTCCTCCCAGCTCCCGGATCCTGCCTGTCACATTACAGAGACATCTCACACAGATAATTATTTGTGGAAGGTCGGAATAGAAGGGCACAGCCGGTGAAGGTGAAGGAGCTCAGATGACGGGAGATCACAGGAAGGAGAAGAGGCAGAATTCAGGGCTCAGAGAAGACCGGTCGCCATGAACACTTCTAAGGCCAAAACCCCGCTGGAAGCTCTGAGGATCGGCACCAAGCAGCTGCACCTGTAGGAGTTTAGGGTGTCTCCTCTGTCAGGTTCCTGGAAGAGGCTCCCGCTGGCAGCCAGATATGCGAGTACATTTGGGGATGGCAGTGTGAATATGCTATAGCTTCCTCCTAGGGAAGAGCTCCTCTGGCATTCAGCGGTGGCGGTGCCATTAGAGCACTTAAATAGGCTGCAGTTTCCTGTATTCCCTAGCTTGAGAAAGGAGCGCGACCGAGTGCGCATGCTCTGAAACGCGTCGCCTTACGGCAGTACAGCACATACTTCGGATGTGCGTTCCAGCGTCCCAGCCTCCCAATTGACTATTCGGCGGTGCCCAAGCCTCTTTCTGGACTGACACAGATACCGGAAGCTTTTACCACACGGATCAGCCGTCAGCAATAGAGGAATAAGACTGTGGACATAGGAGGACGCAACCCTGTATGGCTATACTGAACTTCCCATGCCGGACTATCTAAGTCTTTAATGTGAGTGTTTTTAATGCTTATATACCATTAAATATACAGTTTACTAAGAGGCGCCTTTCCTGTTGTTTTTCCTTTGAGAGTTGGAACCAGCTGCTCCTGCCCAGCTGGGGGGGCAGAGCCGAAAACGGTGACTGAGCAGATAGAGCACTGAAGAATATAGGGGGTGGGGGTTGTGTGTCAGCAGGAGGCTGATGCACAATATGTGAACGAGGGAATAAAATGATAAAATCCATCACTTTCCCTGAGTAAAACCAGCACATATAATACAGTAAAACACTGGCTAGGCACACAGCTAACCCTTTGATCACCCTAGATGTTTAACCCCTTTCCAGCCAGTATCAGTACAATGACAGTGTATATTTTTAGCACTAATCACTGTATTATTGTCCGTCTGCCGCAATATCACGGTCCCGCTGTAAAGCCCCTCTCGCACTGGGGCGGCGTCGGCGGTAAAGCGCCGCTATTGTTAGCGGCGCTTTACCTTCAGTATTCGGCCGCTAGCGGGGCAGTTTTACCCCCCCCCGCTAGCGGCCGAGAAAGGGTTAAAAACCACCGCAAATCGCCTCTGCAGAGGCGCTTTGCCGGCGGTATAGCCACGCTGTCCCATTGATTTTAATGGACAGGAGCGGGAGCGGTGTATACACCGCTCCGAAGGTGCTGCTAGCAGGACTTTTTTTCCCGTCCTGCTAGTGCACCGCTCCAGTTTGAAACCCCTCGGGGCTTTCACACTGGAGACACAGCAGCGGCTGTTTAGGGTCAGTTTTCAGGCGCTATTATTAGCGCAATAGCGCCTGCAAACCGCCCCAGTGTGAAAGGGCCCTTAGTTGCTGATCGCTGCCATTAGTAGTAAAAAAAAAAAAAAAATTCCAGTGTGTATCCCATAGTTTGTAGACGCTAAAACTTTTGCGCAAACCAATTAATATACACTTTTTGGGATTTTTACCAAAAATATGTAGCAGAGTACAAATTGGCCTAAATTTATGAAGAAATTCAGATATTTTTTTCATATTTTTTTTAATTGGATATGTTTTATAGTAAAAAAAATATTGTGTTGGGTTTTTTTTATATTTTTTTTTTTTTTCAAAATTGTCGCTTTTTTTTTTTTATAGCGCAAAAATAAATAAAAACCGCAGTGGTGATCAAATATCACCAAAAGAATGCTATTTGTGGGGGAAAATTATACAAATTGTATTTGGGTGCAGCGTTGCATGACCATGCAATTGTCAGTTAAAGTAACACAGTGCCATATTGCAAAAAAATGGCCTGGTCATGAAGGGTGGTAAATCTTCCAGAGGTCAAGTGGTTAAAGTATATTGAGGGGAAGGGGGGGTGTGGGCAGGGGGCACCCTTCCCAGCCTTCTGGTCAGTAGGAGGCAGAAAAACAGCAGTACACTGATCTTTCCAACGAAGAGGTGCAGGGGGGTGTGTGTCAGTACACGTCTGATCATTGAGTACTGCTAGGCTATGCTATGCGCCCAAGGTATTAAAAATTATTGGATTGTTTTGATTTAAATTTAAATGCAACCTATTTGTGGAAATCTTTCTGTACGTATGCACTGAAATTTTATTTATTTTTTTTTGTGTTTTCAGGTCTCCACGCAGAGTAAGGTCCTCTTCCTCCTCGCCTGGTAGGCATGATGATGAGAAAAAGGATGGTAAAGACTCAAAAGTAGCTAAGGAAAGGCAGATAGCAGGTTAGTGTGTGTAACATTTTCTAATGCTGGCCATACACTATACAGAAAATCGGCCGAACCCCTTTTCGAAAAACGAACGTTCGACCGTGACCGCAAACGATCTTGCCATCATATAATGACCGATAATCTGTTCAGTGGACATGAATAAATAATTTTGTGTTCGTTTTTTTACATATACCTAGTGCAGAAAGTTCGGACGGGAAACACATTAACCTTGCAATTTATCGTACGTTCGGCAGAAATTTTCCAAACATGCCGTTCGATTTTTTTTTCCACAAAAACGTCACAAACGATTATCGATTTGTACCCACTAACTTGCCGAAAAACGAACGAAGTGTCCATTCGAACGATTTTTCGGCCGGTTTTTCGTATAGTGTATGGCCAGCATAAGATATGTAAGTTTTGTTTGTGTTGAGCAAACTAGCTGTAAACGAGCATCAGAAAAATGTCACTATTCCTTATCTCTATACTTGTTACAGGTTAGGTTTGTTTTTGTACATTGTTTTTTTTGATCAAAACTGAGTTTGTTTTTAACCACTTCAATACCAGGCACTTAGACACCTTCCCGCCCAGGTCAATTTTCAGCTTTCAGCGCTGTTGCAATTTGAATGACAATTGCACGGTCATACAACACTGTACTCAAACAAATTTTTTTATCATTTTGTTCCCACAAATAGAGATTTCTTTTGGTGGTATTTGATCACCTCTGCGATTTTTTTTTTTTTTAGTTTTTGCGCAACAAATAAAAAAAGACCGAAAATTTTGAAAAAAAAAAAAAAAGTTTTTTTTCTTTTGTTTCTGTTAAAATTTTTTGTAAATAAGTACGTTTTCTTCTTCACTGACGGGCACTGATGGGCAGTCATAGGTGGCACTGATGGGTGGCATTGCTGAGCATCACTGTTTTTTTTTTTTTTTTTTGTTTTGTTTTTTTGGTATATGATGGTGCCACTCATTGCCCCTTTGTGGGCACTGACTGGCACAGATTGGGCATCATTTGCACATGTGGATGGCCATGGTGTACATACCTGGCCATCCACATGTTGCCTACTTCCCTGGTGGTCCTGGGGGCTTCCCTCGTGGTCTAGTGTGAGCATACGAGGGGGGGGGGGGGCTGTGCTGATAGACAATCAGCGCAGACACCCCCCCCCCCCCCCCCCCTGTCAGGAGAGCCGTCGAACGTCTCTCCTCTACTCGCGTCTGTCAGACGCGGGTGAGGAAAAGCCGATCAACGGCTTTTCCTATTGACATCGTGATCAGCCGTGATTGGGCACTGCTGATCACGTGGTAAAGAGCCTCCGCCGGAGGCTCTTTACCGAGATCGGTGGAGCGGTGTGTCAGACTGACACACCGATCACTGCGATTGGTGCGCGGCGGCATGGTATCCTGGAGGAAGTCATGTGACGCCCAGTCAGGATAACAGAACCACTTCCCGGACGTCAATCTGCTATTGACCGGGCGGGAAGTGGTTAATTAAATAGACATGAAATATTGTGTACTTATTAGGAGCTTTACGCTGCTTCTGGCTTGTTTTCTACTATCACATTTCTTTGCTATAGAAAGCCTTTTGTTTTCAGAGCTCAGTAGTTCAAAGTGGACCTTGCACTAAAAATTTGCTTACCGAGGAATTCTGAGTAGCCCAAATTTCAAAAGAAGACATTCCTGCTCTGTGGTTGAACATCTTCTCGTGAGATTTGGGATACTGAGTATTTTCTAGAATCTTGCTGGAAGGATGGTGATGTCACTCTCTGCAAGTATGTTAGTGTCACTAAACCCCCCAAAAAATATTTATGTTCCATGCCTCCATATGTAGTCACCTGGATACCTGGAAATGGCAGTGTCACATAGTATATGGCGAAAGTTAAATTGAATAACTGCGGTGTTCTAAAGTGGCTACACTGTACCTCCCATGTTATCTCGGCTTATTCATAACGGCTCCTCCCACCCAGCTTCAACCTCTGGTTAATTGAATGACTGCGGGACTAGGAAAAGAGACCATCTTGTGCTGGTCCTCGATGGCTGACACTTGTGGGAGGTACCAGCATAAATGAATGCTGATATGCACATTAGAGAAGGCGCAATATGGTTGATTTACTAAATGCAAATAGACTGTGCACTTTGCAAGTGCAGTTGTCCCAAGGCTTAGTAAATGTGGTAAAGCTTCACTTTGCAAAAAAATATACAATCTCATGCAAGGAGGGAAAAAAACAGCACGTTTGCTTGCACATGATTGGATGATGGAAAGTCAGCAGTTTCCCCTCATTTACTAGGCTCTAGAGCAGTGGTGTCCAAACTGCGGCCCGTGGGCCAAATGCAGCCTTTTGCTTGCCTTTATCTGGCCCTTGGGGCACTATTGCTCCTACTGATGGGAGATACTTTTCTTCCAACTGACACCACCAATGTGGCGCCATTTCTCCCACTGACACCACCAATGGGGCACTATTCCTCCCAATGATGCCAGCGATGGAGCACTTTGCCTCCCCCTGATACCAAATATGAAAGTTTACTTCTACTGCATTGGATCGGGATTATGTAAATATCTCTGTACAAGGTTTGAGGGGATAACTATTGTGTGCTGTCCAACTAAAGATTAATTCAAGATATGTTTTTACATGGTAACATTGGTTCACCTTAAAGTAGTGGTGTCTTTCAGTCATTTCCAGCTTCCAAGGGACATCTGCCAGGTATGGTACTGTATATACATAGTTACAAGCTGGACCAATGCAACTATGTAAAAATACACCATACCCGGGATTGATCTTTAACCACTTAAGGACTGCACCACGTACATGTACCGCGGCAGGGCGACCCTTAAGTGCAAAATCACGTACCTGTATGTGATTTCTCTTGTCGGTGCCATGCTCCTGCTGTGATTGGACACAGCGGGAGCCAATCAGCGAGTCCAGCGGCTGCGATGACCGCCAGGACCAGCCGATCGTTCACTGCAGAGGCAGAACGGCAGGCTGCCTATATAAACAAGGCAGACCGCCGTTCTGTCATAGGAAGAGAGAGATCTTGTTTTCCCTTTATCGTCTTTCAGGACAGCACCTTGAGAGCGTGGCTCCACCCACTTGACAGGAAACACACCTCCACCAAACTTTAAAAGGAGGCTCCTTCCCACTTATCATCAGTTTATGCGTTTCCTCCGGCGGGAACACATGTGGGAGTTTGGAGCTCTCAAGGTTCTGTCCTGAGAGAACAGGCTCCCTACTCCACTATTTTTACCTACCTCAGGAGAGCCGATTCCTCCCATTTTCCACAGGCTTACGGGTGCCGGGTGGATGGGCTCCTTCTCCCTCGTCAGTGCTCAGGGAGAGCCAGGACTGCTCCGGGTATTGCTGCTCCCAGGCGGAGGCGTCAGGCATGTCAGGCATGTCTGTTTGTTTTTTCTTGCCTGCACATGTTTTTTCCCTGACGCCGCCGCCATCTTGGGAAGGGCAGTCAGAGGACTGCATCCGCCGGATGTGAGGTATCCGGAAGTGGGGCGGCATCCATGGAGCAGGCGCCAGGCGTCATTTCCGCCGGAAGCGCAGGGGGAGGAGGGAGGAATAGGTCTGGTGCCTATTTATTGCCGGTTCCGGTCCGGCGCACAGGTGCTATTGGAGTCCGGAACCGGCGTTTTCGCCACAAGCATCACGCTGCTGCCTCAGCATGGATTCAGGAACCGCAGCGAGTGGAACAGGCACAGGCACCAGCAAGGCCCAGGTAAGGAGCAGACTGTAGTTTCTGCTCAGCTTTACTGTGGGGTCTCTCTCTAGCCCTCTTCTCTCTAAACGTTAGTGAAGTTTGAGGGTATTTTTTCCCCCTGGTGGCGGAGGGGCCTGTCAGGGCACATGAGTCTGATAGCTTTTCTCACTGTGCACCTGTGGTGAGCAACCTTGAGTAATCAGGCTGACTCTAAAAGATGGTTTGTCTTTTTTTCTCTCTCTTTTTTCCCTTATCATGGCAGGCCAAGAGCTCTGACCCTGGGATTAGAAAGAAATGCCCTTCATGCAAAATTAAGTTAAATGAAGGCTGGAAAAAGGCTTTATGTCAAGCATGTATTGACTCCTTGGTGAGGGAAGAAACCACTTCCGCATGCAGTGATCTAATTGCATCTGCCAAAAAGGAATTGGATGCTACCATTCAATCCTTCAGATCCTCACTCACCTATCCATCTGCAAGTCAGCCCAGTACCTCACAGTCCTCTCAAGGCTCACTGTTAGTCCCGGCAGTAGAGGCGGAAATGGGTCCTCTGAACCGGGAAGGGCTTTCCCCATCCCATTCTAATGAGAATGAGGATAGTGATGAGCTGGAAAATATGTCTTCCAAGTATAAATTGTCTTTGGATCAGGTGGATGGCCTTTTAAAGGCTATTTATGCTACTCTAGGCCTTGAGGAAGAGCATAAAGAGATGTCTTTACATGACAAGATGTATGCAGGGCTTAGTGAGTCTAAGTCCCGTACCTTTCCAGTCCATGCAGTGATTTCTGAAACAATCAGAAAAGAATGGGCTGACCCTGATAGGAAACCATTTTTCTCTAGGGCTCATAAGAGAAGGTTCCCTTTTGATGAAGACCCAGCAGCTCTTTGGAATAAGGTTCCAAAACTTGATGCAGCCTTTTCTCAGGTGTCAAGATCTACTGATCTAGCATTTGAGGACATGGGGATCTTAAAAGACCCCATGGATAAAAAAATGGATCAACAGCTCAAGCGGACTTGGCAATCCATTATGGGCAACCTTAAGCCAGCAATGGCAACTACTTGCATCTCCAGGAACTTGGAGTATTGGGTAAATCAGCTTAAAGCTCATATAATAGCAGATTCCCCTAAGCAAGAAATCCTTGACTCCTTTTCTACCCTCTCAGCAGCAGTAGCCTATGTCTCTGATGCCTCAGCAGAGTCTATCAGGATGACAGCTAAGGCGGCAGCCCTTGCTAATTCGGTTAGACGGGCTTTATGGCTGAAGACTTGGCAAGGGGACACAGCATCTAAAAACAAGTTATGCGGGGTCCCTTTTCTAGGAGACTTATTGTTCGGCCCTGATTTGGATTCAGTTCTGGACAGGACTGCAGATAAAAAGAAATCTTTTCCTGTCAAAAAGAAGAAACGACCAGTCAAACGGTTTTTTCGTCCTCAAAGGGCTCAGGAACAGAACAAGTCTCAAGAGAAAAAGAAAAGCTGGTCAGGGCAGAGGGGTAAGGGCAGAGGAAATGTCCTTTTCCATCCTCCTGCGTCAGCCAGCAAGACGCAATGACAGTCGGTTACAAGTAGGGGGAAGACTACAAGACTTTCTCCCTTATTGGGCAAGCATAACAGAAAACCAGTACATTCTGAATATGCTAGCCCAGGGTTACAATATAGAATTCTCAGATCTCCCCCTAGAAAGGTACTTGGTGACAAATCTTCCAGAAGATGTAACAAAATCCCTGGCAATGAAGAGCCTATTAAAGGATCTGATAGATCAGGGGGTTATAACTTATGTCCCACAGGGGGAGCTTTATCAGGGATTTTATTCCCGTATATTCCTGATAAAGAAACCATCCGGAGATTTTCGGTTAATCCTAAACCTGAAACCGCTGAACAGATCAGTCCAATACAAGAGGTTTCGTATGGACTCCATCTTCACGGTCAAGAATCTATTGACGAGGGAATGCTTTATGGCATCAATAGACCTTCGAGATGCCTATCTGCATATCCCTATAGCCCCGCAGTCCCAAAAATTCCTAAGATTGGCGATAAATTTGGGAAAAGAGGTTCTGCACTTGCAATTCAGGGCCCTCCCCTTTGGCCTGTCTTCTGCCCCACGAATTTTCACAAAAATAATGGCAGAAGCGCTTGCTCCTCTTCGCATGCAGGGGATTGCGGTAATTCCGTACTTGGACGACCTACTCCTTTTTGCCCCCTCCAGGGAAAGACTGCTAGACAACCTCGGAAGGACCCGAGGTCATCTAGAAACCCTGGGTTGGATCATAAATATGCAGAAGTCAAATTTCAATCCAGCCCAGAAAATACTATTCCTGGGGTATCAGATCTGTTCAAGGGAACAAAAGATTTTTCTCCCAGAAGAGAAGAAGGGGAAGGTCCTGAAGGTGGTAGCGTCCTTGCAGGCAAGCCAGCAATTATCAGTCCGACAAGTGATGTCATCCCTAGGAACCCTAACCGCAACCATACCAGCCATTCAATGGGCAAGGTTACATTTCAGGCCTCTCCAGAGCTTTCTCCTGAGAATATGGAATCACAGGTCAGAATCTCTGGAAGCAAAGGTAAAGATACCCACCAAAGTCAAGAGATCACTTTGGTGGTGGAGAAGACAGGAGAATCTGTCAGAAGGCCTGCTCTGGTCATTTCCAATAGAAACAGTGGTAACGACAGATGCCAGTGTATGGGGTTGGGGAGCTCACTTAGACCAAGACTTCGCGCAAGGAATGTGGTCTCGGACAGAGGCAAGGAGGTCCTCAAATTGGAGGGAACTAAAGGCAGTCGCCTTAGCTTTAGATGCCTTCTCCCCCATCCTTCAAGGTTCTCATGTCCGGGTCCTCTCAGACAACGCCACTACCATAGCCTACCTAAACAAACAGGGGGGTACAAGAAGCAAAACACTTCAGTTGCTAGCTTCAAAGATCCTGGTTTGGGCAGAAAAGCATGTTCGGTCCTTATCAGCAGTCCACCTCAAAGGCACCTTAAATGTAGTGGCAGATTATCTAAGCAGAAGGCGGATTCAGGAGTCAGAATGGAGCCTGAATCCGGAAATCTTTGCAATGATTACCAGGGCCTGGGGTCAACCGCAAATAGACCTATTTGCATCACAGGAAAATACACAACTCCCAGTATTTTTCTCTATTCACAGAAACGACAAGGCCCAGGGGACAGATGCGTTAATCCAGCCCTGGAACTTCCATCTGGGTTACGCATTTCCTCCTTTCCAACTTATCCCGTTGGTGTTAAGGAAGATACAGAGGGAGAAGGTGGCAGTAATCCTAATTACTCCATTTTGGCCAAAGAGGGCATGGTTTTCCACCATTCTACAGATGGCAGTCAAACCATTTTGGCGGCTGCCTCTCCGGCAGGACCTGCTCCTACAGGGTCCAATACAGCATCCGGGAGTGGCCAGTCTAAGCCTCACGGCCTGGTTTCTGAGGAGCAGTTGTTAAGAGACAAAGGTCTGTCACAACCCTTGGTAACTACCTTACTTTCCAGTAGGAAAATGGTAACCAGAAAAATCTATGCTAAATATTGGAAGGTCTTCAACTCTTTTTGTCATTTGACTAAGAGAAAAGTTAAAAATTTAGTGTCAATTTTGGAATTTCTTCAAGAAGGGGCAGACAAGGGATTGTCAGTCAGCACCCTTAAAGTTCAAGTAGCTGCTTTGGGAGTATTTCTAGAAAGACCAATCTCTTCTGAGCCCTTGGTTATAAGATTTTTCAAGGCACTTACCAGATCTAGACCAGCTCCGGCTAAGCACTTTCCCAATTGGGATCTATCAGTGGTCCTGCAAGCCCTTACAAAGGAACCTTTTGAACCACTACAAGGAATCTCTCTAAGGAATCTTACTCTTAAGACCTTGTTCTTAGTTGCAATAACGTCAGCAAGGAGAATTGGTGAGCTGCACGCCCTATCGGTTAAGAGACCCTTTTTAACCATCTACACAGATAGGATTATACTGAAAACCGATCCAGGTTTTTTGCCAAAGGTAGCGTCAGCACACAATAGGTCGCAGGAAATCATCCTGCCAACCTTTTGCTCTAACCCTTCGGGGGAAAAAGAAGGCAAATTCCATAATTTGGATGTAAGAAGGACTTTATTACAGTATCTGGAGGTAACAAGTAACTTTAGATCCTCGGATTCTCTATTTTTACTTTTTTCAGGTAAAAAGAAGGGCCAACAAGCTTCTAAGGGGTCTATAGCTAGATGGCTTAAATCAGCTATTCTAGCAGCCTACTCTCAGTCGGGGCTATCTCCCCCGCTGGGAATTAAAGCGCATTCTACCAGGGCTCAGGCCTCTACATGGGCAGAAATGGCTGGTGCCACCCCAGATCAGATTTGTAGGGCGGCTACGTGGTCAAGTTACCTTACGTTTGTCCGTCATTACAGGCTGGATCTTCTGTCAGCCAGTGAACAGGCTTTTGGCAGAAAGGTCCTGCAGGCTGTGGTCCCTCCCTAAGTGGGTAAGTCTCTGTTATCCTCTCAAGGTGCTGTCCTGAAAGACGATAAGGGAAAAATCAAGTTAGACTTACCGGTAACTTGTTTTCCTTGAGTCTTTCAGGACAGCAGAAACCCGCCCTTATTGTATTAAATTACTATGCTGTGACTAACCATATTCTGATTATGTGTTCCAGCTTGGGCCGGAGGTTCTCTACTACTACTGATAAGTGGGAAGGAGCCTCCTTTTAAAGTTTGGTGGAGGTGTGTTTCCTGTCAAGTGGGTGGAGCCACGCTCTCAAGGTGCTGTCCTGAAAGACTCAAGGAAAACAAGTTACCGGTAAGTCTAACTTGATTTTTCCTGCTAATCAGGAACACAGATCTCTCTCTTCATCCAGTCAGTCCATCCCCTCACACAGTTAGAAATCACTCCCTAGAAGCACACTTAACCCTTTGATCACCCTTGATGTTTACCCCTTCCCTGCCAGTGTCATTTATACAGTGACTTTTTTTTTTTTTTTTTAATATATAATAATATGTAGTAATATGTATAGCAGAATACATATTGGCCTAAACTGATGAAGAAATGTGATTTTTTTTTTTTTTTTTTTTTTTAAATTTTTTTTGTGTGTTTAGCGCAAAAAATAAAAACCGCAGAGGTGTTCAAAGACCACCAACGGAAAGCTTTATTTGTGGGGGGAAAAAAGGGCTTCAAAAACGTTGCACGCCCGCGCAATTGTCAGTTAATGTGCCGTATCGCAAAAAATGGCCTGGTCATTAGGGGGTAAAACCTTCCAGGACTGAAGTGCTTAAATCAATTTTTCTCTAGTAATTCTTAGTGGATAGCATTTCTGCCTTGCAGCACTAAGGTTCTTGGTCGAGTCCCAGTCAGGACACTATCTGCATGGACTTTGTGTGTTCCTGTGATTGTATAGGCTCAATAACCAGTGCTATGTACCTACTTTTTATACAGCTGCTGTACTGATTCACAATGAGCTAAGATCTAAGTTTTGTAAATACAACACTCAGCCAAACTACAAAAATCCCAGGAAGGCGAAGGGAAAAAAAAGTGCATATATTAATTAATAATTAAACAATTGTATATAAAATGCTAATTATGTGCTCAATACTATATTCAAAAATGCTCTTAGTTTATACATAAAACCACATAATTATATATGAAACTTCAAACCAATATAAAAAGTCCAAAAAATGCGCACGAAGTCCCAAATAAAGTGCTTTATGCAAGAAAAACGTGCTTTAGTGTCCCATGTGCTTACAACCAATGTTGTACTTTCCACTTTAAGCCTTCATTCACCTTGTGCAACTTACACCTTCACACCCACTTACCAGATTATATGGACCCTCTGTTGTTTAGGGTCAAAACACTCTTAAGATCACGGGAGGGTTCCCCCACTCCTCCACCTCGCTTATTCAACAACACAACCTCAGTCCTCTTGCTCTCCAGGGGTTAAACCACTTATCTCTCCTAAGGGGTTCCACCACTATTGTTCTTCTTTACTCATCAGCCAGACCAGTCCGCCAAGCACCATCTTTTATTCTCGCATGGATGCCAGCATAGGCAAAAAATCCAATAGAACTTTCAAAGTTTAATAATTAAAAACATAATAAAACTCACAATGCCTCGTGCTGTCTTCCAGCACGAAGATCAATCTCTCATTCACAGTTGGTTTGGGCTCCACCACCAGCCTGGTGCGAGACCAACTCTGCCTGTGGGATGACATCACGTTTAGCTCCGCTCCAACGCACATTGGATTGTGTTGGTTGCTCCAGTTCCTTTCCACTCACTAGGCTCCTTTACAAAATTGGCTTAGTATAATATTCTATTGAGTGCGCCTAAGCTAGTTGCCCCAACAGCAGATGAAGTGCTTTGAGTCTGTAGGAAGAAAAGCACTGTATCAATAGCTACCCGTTTAGCCATTTCTTTTGTCTGTCTTGTATTTAACCACTTACAGTTGTGCTTATAAGTTACATACCCTGGCAGAATTTATGATTTCTTGACCATTTTTCAGAGAATATGAATGATAACACAAACTATTCTTTCACTAATGGTTAGTGTTTGTCTGAAGCCATTTATTATCAATCAACTGTGTTTTACCCTTTTTAAATCCTAATGGCAACAGAAACTACCCAAATGACCCTGATCAATAGTTTACATACCCTGGTGAATTTGCCCTGATAAAATGCACACAAGTTGACACAAAGGGGTTTGAATGGCTATTAAAGGTAACCATCCTCATCTGTGTGTGTGTGTATAAAAGGTCAATGAGTTTCTGGACTCCTGACAGACCCTTGCATCTTTTATCCAGTGCTGCACTGATGTTTCTGGATTCTGAGTCGTGGGAAAGCAAAAGAATTGTCAAAGGATCTGCGGGAAAAAGTAGTTGAACTGTATAAAACAGGAAAGGGATATAAAAAGATATCTGAGGAATTGAGAATGCCAATTGGCAGTGTTCAAACTCTAATCAAGAAGTGGAAAATGAGGGGTTCTGTTGAAACCAAACCATGGCCAGGTAGACTAACTCAAATTTCAGCCACAACTGCCAGGAAAATTGTTCAGGGTGCAAAGAAAAACCCCACAAATAACTTCAGGTGAAATACAAGACTCACTGAAAACATGTGGTGTGGCTGTTTCAAGATGCACAATAAGGAGGCACTTGAAGAAAGATGGGCTGCATGGTCGAGTCGCCAGAAAAAAAGCCATTACTACGCAAATGCCACAAAGTATCCACTTACAATACACCAAACAGCACAGGGACAAGCCTCAAACCTTCTGACTCAGTCATTTTGGAGTGATGAGACCAAAATTGAGCTATTTGTCCATAAACGCTATATTTGGAGAGGAGTCAACAAGGCATATGATGAACGGTACACCATTCCTACTGTGAAACGTGGAGGTGGATTGCTGATGTTTTGGGGATGTGTGAGCTACAAAGGCACAGGAAATTTGGTCAAAATTGTTGGCAAGATGATTGCAGTATTTTATCAAAAAATACTGGAGGAACATTTACATTCATCAGCCAGGAAGCTGCTCATGGGACATTCCAACATGATAATGATTCAAAACACAATGCCAAGTCGACCTGTCATTGGCTACAGCAGCATAAAGTGAAGGTTCTCTAGTGGCCATCTCAGTCTCCTGACCCCAATATCATTGAGCCACTCTGGGGAGATCTCAACCATGCAGTTCATGCAAGACAGCCCAAGAATTTACAGGAACTGGAGGCTTTATGCCAAGAGGAATGGGCAGCTTTACCATCTGAAGATAGAGCCTCATCCACAAATACCAAAAAAGACTTCAAGCTGTCATTGTTGTTAAAGGGGGGCAATACACGGTATTAAGAACTGGGGTATGTAATCTTTTTTGATCAGGGTCATTTGGGTAGTTTCTGTTGTCATTCTGATTTTAAAAGAGTAAACACAATTGATTAAAAAAAATGGCTTCAGCCAAACACTTAACTATGAGCAAAAAAAGTTTGTGTTATCATTCATATTCTCTGAAAAATGGCCAAGAAATCATAAATTCTGCAAGGGTAAAATTATAAGCACAACTGTAAGTCCTAGTGCTTTTTAAACACACTTCTGCCTGCTATCGCGACCAGGTGTTCATGTACTTCTGTTAAGTCGGCTTGCAGACTCTGTAAATTCTTTGATACAGCAGTGTGTACTCACAGGGTATAGTGAATATGTGTCACGGAACTCAAGGAAGTAAATGTGTGGGGATCTTCACAAAAGAGTTTGCAAAATACATGATTGTTCAGATTAATAGAAATAATTGAAAATCAATGTGGAAATGAATGATTTTACATTTGGTCCATAGATACTTTAGAAAGCAATTTCATGTGTAGAAATGAAAACATTAATGCCACAAGTCTGATATTTGCAATATTTGTCAACGCTATGTCTTTTCTGCAGCTGAAGATCTGGAGGGAAAAACGGAAGAGGAAATAGAAATGATAAAGCTCATGGGTTTTGGCTCTTTTGATAGCACAAAGGTAAGTGTTTTTTATTTTTTATCACCATGCAACCATGTCGCCAAATTGTAAATATACAGTGCATTTATTAGGGCAGGGCTTGACAAATTTGCTTGGAATCTAGGAGCCAGCTAAAAAAGTTAGGAGCCAGGTTTTTTTTAAACGACCGACAAAGCTTTATTTTCAATATAAACAAATAACTAATCTTAAATTTACACAGAAAGACCGCCCCGCTATCGGCCGAATAGCGCCACTAAAACGACGGTAAAGCGGCGCTAAAAATAGTGCCGCTTTACCGCTGACTCCCCCCGTGGCTCGGTGTGAAAGCGCTCTAAGGGTCCGATCAGGTCCGCCTGAAAAAGGGACAGGAGAAACTGATCAGACAGCCCGTGGGAAAGGGGCCAAGCAGGGAGATAACATATAAATTAATTTTAATTAAGAAAAAAAAAAAATAAAGTTTTTACTTTTAAAAATATAAATAAATAAAAATAAAAGCTATTACGAAAAAAAAAAAAAAAGGCTATCCCCACACTCACTTTCTTCTATTCTCCACTTTGGGAATGAGATGGGCGGGCAGTGGAAACGGGCAGGTATCGCAGCGCTGCCTCCATTTAGCATTGCATTAGCATTGCTGGTTGTAATACCAACGGCCACCACAAGATGGCGCTAGATTCCAGAAGGACCGAAGAAGGCCGCAAAGCCGCGGCCTCAATTACCGGCCGGCGCGGCCCGACACGATCGCACGGGGGGGTCGGAGACCGCACGGAGACAGGATACCCCCAGCTGTGCCGCCCCAGGCGCCAGGTCGCTAATTCTAGTCGCAAATGCGACCTGGCGCCCGGGGTTTGTCGAGCCCTGTATTAGGGGTGCACATATTCACTGGCTTCACGATTTGATTACGATTATCCGGTCCACGATTCACGATGTGTCACAATTACTGTGCACGGTTTTCATCCAAAAAATTCAAGCAGTCAGAAGAACTCCATTTTCTAAATTTTATTTGTTCTTAAAAAAAAAAAAAAAGACCGCACTCCCTGCATGTAGCAAAGTGTAAACACAGCAGACAACTTAAAGAGGAGCCCCAGACTGCCCCCAAATGACTACAGAAGATGGTCAGAGACTGCAGACATGATACAGAAGATGGTCAGAGACTGCAGACATGATACAGAAGATGGTCAGAGACTGCAGACATGATACAGGAGATGATGTATGCCTTTTTATTAATCATGGTTTATATATGTCTTATTGTCTTAGCGACTGATTCACATCACAACTTCATTGATACTTTTTTTTTTTTTTTTTATGATTTATGGTTTTGCTTATTACTGCCCCACACATGCAATGCATGGCTGCATGTGTGGGGCAGTGATGAGCAAAAACAGCTTTCTTCCAAAAAATTTTATCCATTTCAAATCCATGAAGTTGTGATGTGAATCAATCAACAAGACAATAGACAAATGGCATACATAAACCATAATTAATGTTATGATATTGTATTGTTACATCGTTCAGTATTTCCATTAATAACATATGTGTATGATCACCAGATATGGGACAGGGGGGATACAGATCAGGAACATGGAGTGTAATCAGAGGGAACCGAGTAATGGAAGTGTACAGTGTAGGGGTGACCGGAGCACTGGGGCGGAGGAGAAGAGATCACAAAGTAAACAGAAGAGGCTCAGAACTTGTTTTGTGCCCCCCTTTGGGATCGAAAGTGGTACAGTCCTTCCCCCTCCCATGTACACAGCGAACCTCACCCTCCGTTACACTCACCGGTATCATCCGCGGCGGCTGCAGTAAGAAGAGATAGCAAGACAGACACAAACACAGCAAACCCCATCCATCTTCTTCCACGATCTATACCCTGACCAAGAGTGCACAGCATGTGACACTGCCTATCAGCCCTGCCTATTATTGACGAGGCCATTTGCTTCTCCCATTGTGTTTTTTTGTTTTTTTTTCCCCTCTTTTACATCCACATGCAATGCTCCCGGTTGTGGCATACAAGCGTGGGATACAAGCAGGGGGTGAGGGGTGATACAACGCCTCATCTCTGCCAACTGCCCTCTAAAGGGCGATCTGAATGCAAATCACTTTACAGAGATCAACACTAGTGTGAATGAGCCCTAACAGGGGCACAGACTGCAAAATAAACCTGACAGCTGTCCACTCTATCCAAAACTAAAAAAAAAAAAAAAAATATTATTATTATAGCAAAGAAGGAAGGGGAAGAAGTTTTGCCTGTCATACTTTCTCCCCAACACTAATTGTGCAGATTGGTGATAAGAGGGAAGATGAATGCTGAGCTCCTGACACCCCAGATCCACCCCAGGTAATAGGAGAGGAATAGGCAGACCACATCCACATTCTTATCACTTAGACATTTAATATATTTACAAATCAAATAAATCAGAAGTGAGAGATGAAGGTGATGGGATCATGTAATGCGCACACACAATGCAGATCACTCCCCTCTCCAGTATAATCTCTGTCAAGTGTGACCCCCCCCCCAGAAATAAAGCATCCCCTGATCTCTCCCATCACCCAGCACTGTCCCCTTATTAGAGCCCTGGGTGTCTGTCTCCTCCCCTCCCTCCACCCTGCACACATCATGTCTCTGCCACTCACACATCACCATCAGCATTACCCCGGTGGTTCAGTCACCGCTCCGCTCAGTCCCCGGTCCCTTCCCAGATGTTACTGCCACTAACAATCCAAAACAGGAAGCGCCTAAAGACACCTCACTTCCGGTTGGACGATCTCAAACAGATCCATAGGGGAGCCAGACAAACCCAGCATCACACACCTCGGTGCTCAGCTCGTCTTTATTTGAAGAACTAACTTCACTCCCCACCACACGTCCTTCATATGCAGCAAAGACTTTGCAGGGGCGGTAGCTAGCGAGTTCAGACAGATTTTTTATTTATTTATTTTTTTTTAATTATTTAACACCCCTATTTTTTCCATTTTGCTTCTCCCATTGTAACTTTTATCACCGCCCCCCCCCCCCGTAATCGGAGCCCTATAGGCAGAGAGGATGACTCGTCAGGCTCCACTTGTCTCGCAGCACCAAGCTCAATGACAGGCAGCTGGGGATGACTCCAGCGGGGGGCAGGAAAAAAGGCACGGCTAATGCCTACGGCTCCTTCGGCTGCTTTCGGGTCAGTTTGGACTCGGAGGCAACGCATATAGCGGCGCGCGGGTGACGTCATCACAAAATCGATTGTGCATGGTCGTAGCATCGATGCCGCATCGTGGGGGGTCGAATCGCGATGCATCGATGCTACGATTAATTTCAACACCCCTAGCATTTATAAAGTACTCAGACCCTCTTCGCTTTTTTACATTTTCTTACTTTGCAACCTTAAACTACAGTTTTGAAATTCATTTTTTTTCTCATTAATCTACACTCTGTGCCCCGTAATGACAAAGTGAAAAAAAAGCATTTTAGAAATGTTTGCAAATGTATGAAAAAGAAAAAACTGAAATATTACATAGGCATAAGTATTTAGACCCTTTGCAACCACACTTGAACTCTTGATAGTTGCTGAGATGTTTCTACACCTTGGAGTCCACCTGTGGTAAATAAAATTGATTTAGAAATACTCACACCTCTCTATAAAAGGCCTCACAGCTGGCAATGCATACTGTATCAAAGCAAAATCCATGAGGTCCAAGAGCTGGCCCCCTGACAAAACTGCACAATCGGGGAGAAGGGCCTTAGTAAGAGAGGTGGCCGAGAACCCCATGGTCACTCTGAGCTCCAGAGATCCTGTGTGGAGATTTCCTGAAGGACAACCGTCACTGCAGCCCTTCACCGATCTGGGCTTTATGGCAGAGGGGCTAGACGAAAGCCTCTTAGTGCAAAATGCATAAAAGGCCGCTTGGAGTTTGCAAAAAAGCACCTGAAGGACTCTCAGGCTGTGAGGAACAAGATTTTCTGGTCTGATGAAACCGAGATTGAACTGCATCAATTCTAAAAGTTGTGTCTGGAGAAAACCAGGCACCGCTCATCACTTTCTCGATACCATCCCAACAGTGAAGCATAGTGGTGGCAACATCATGCTGTGGGGGTGTTTTTTTAGCAGCAGGGACTGGGAGATTGTTGAGGGAAAGCTGAGTGGAGCAAAGTACCGAGACCTCCTCAATGAAAACCTGTTCCACAGCGCTCAGGACCTCAGACTAAGCCGAAGGATCACCTAACATGACAATGATCCTAAGCAGACAGCCAAGACAATACAGCAGTGGCTTAGGGACAACTGTGAATGTCAGAGTGGCCTTGACTTGAACCCTATTGAACATCTCTGGAGAAACCTGAAAATGGCTGTCCACAGATGGTTCCCATCCATCCTGACTGAACTTGAGAGGATTTGCAAAGAAGAATGGCGGAAAATCCCCCAATCCAGGTGTGCAAAGCTTGTCGCGTCATACCCAAAAAGACTCAAAGCTGTAATTCTTGCAAAAGGTGTTTCAACAAAGTACTAGAGTATGAATACTTAAGAACGTGTGATATATTAAGGTTTTTTTTTGTCTTAATAAATTCAGACATTTCTAAAATTCTGTTTTCACTTCATCATTGTGGGGTGTTGAGTGTAGATTCATAAGAAAAAAAAAACATACTATCAGTCTGCTGCATCATAACAAAATTGAAATAAGTATATAGGGTCTGAATGCACTGTATATGTTAGATTCACTGCAAATATGTTTTTACTGTTTATTGTGGATAACACAATAGTAGAATAACCAAATTACATTTCTAAACAAAAAACAAAATGGTGAAGCGCTACCATTTTAACTTTTTTTATATATTGTCTATGTACCAATTATTTAAAAAACATAACCTCAAACATAAACAATTTTTTCCATGCTTTATTAAATCCCCCTGAGGAAGTTGTGTTCAAATTACGAAACACGTTGGAACAGAGCCTTAGATGACATCTGCGTGCAAAACGCCAATCTAGAAAGTGCGGTATCTGGTGTTACCAACTGGAGCTAAATGCCGGGAAAAAGGAATGGACCTAGGGTCCAAAAAGGGATTTTTCAGCAAGGATGTTCCTTGCTGAAGAATCCCCTTTTTTTTTGGACCCTTGGTCCATTCCTTTTTCTCTATACGTTTGATTCAGAGGAACATGCCTAACCATAAGGTCTCATGCACACTGGACTTTAAAATAACGTTTTATAAAACGTCAGTAGCTTTGCAGTGAGTTTTTCGAAATTTTTGCAATAGCGTTTTTTTTTTTTTTTAGCGTTTTTCCACGTTGGCATTTTTTTTTTTCCAATGGATCAAAAATGTTAAACGCTGGGGAGTGATGTTTTTGAGTGTTTATCGACATTTATCAGTGTTGGAGCATTTTTACGGGTGAAAAACTTCTCTCAGAACTCACTAGTTTTGGGTTTTTTTACTGCTCAAAAACGTTACTGCCCAAAAATGCTGATAACAGCACATGTGTGCATGGACACATAGGATAACATGATGGAGAGTTTATTGACTGTAGAGAAAAACTTCTACTGCCAAAAACAGCTGCTGAAAAAATGTCCAGTGTGCATGAGGCCTTAATTTTGTATGTATTTAGGTGACTTGTTTGCGTATCTGGGCTGTGGAAGTACTATTTTCTACTTTTGACTACACCCTTCCCCGCCCAGTTAACATTTACTAGGGCGAGACTCCTTTTGACTATCCTTTTGTTTTTTGTTATGGAGCTAAATGTCGGCCTAGTTCAATTTCCTGCTGTTATACAGTGGGGAAAATAATTACTTGATCCCCTGCCGATTTTGTAACTTTGCCCATTTACAAAGAAATTAAGGGTCTATAATTTGTTCTCATAGATGTATTTTAAATGATAGAGACAGAATATCAACCAAAGATCCAGAAAAAAAAAACACAATACAAATGTTATAAATTGAGTTGTAGTTCAGTGAGTAAAATAAGTATTTGATCCCCAAGCAAAACATGATTTCGTACTTGGTGGAGAAACCCTTGTTGGCAAGCACAGAGTTAAGCCGTTTCTTGTAGTTGGTTACCAGGTTTGCACACATTTCAGGAGGGATTTAGGTCCACTCTTCTTTACAGATCTTCTCTAAATCCTTAAATTGTTACTAAACCCAGTAATATGAAATTATTAAAAATGTTTCTTCCTCCAAACACGGTGAGTCGAGTTCATGCCAAAGAGCTCTATTTTAATTCCTGATTTTTGGTTGACATTCTGTCTCTATCCATTTTAAATATACCTATGATAACAATTATAGACCCTTTTTTCTTTGTAAGTGGGCAAATTTACAAAATCTTCAGGGGATCAAATAATCTTCACCACTGTATGAGGGTGTGCTTTAAAGTGCAGTGTATTATTTTAGTTGTATTCTGAAACAGGCATTTTGAATGGGTGTTTTTAAATGGTAAAGCACTATGGCGCTTTGTTTTCTCTTTGATGCTGTGGCTTGGAGGATTGAAGGATAAAATTTACAACTCCCTGGAGGACAGAGGATCCCATTTAAAGGGATGACCCTACATCTTATGTGGGTCATAAACAGTAGGTGAGACCACAACTGGTGTTGGTGATTCACAAAAGGTGGAGGAGTGTGTTGGGCATGTCACAAGCGTATAAATGCATATTGGAGGAAAATTAAGAAAGATGCAAGAGAGACTGTTTCACATGAACAATTGTCTTAATGCATTGAATATGAATGCATTGAAAATTGTTTGAGGTTTGGAGTTTATTAATAACTGGGAAATAATTGGTACACAGACCAGATATAAGTTAAAATGCTACATCATTTTGTTAAGCTTTTGTATGCACATTTGAGAGGGGCATAGGGTGTGGGTGGCTGCAATTTTTTTTTTTTTTTTAATTTATTTATTTTTTTGTCAAATTACATTTCTGAATACCAGTGTAAACTTACAGATGTAATAAAATAAAATAGTTTTATTCCTTTGTTGGAACATGGAGGGCTCATATCCTTCTGCAAACAGCTGGACTCTATTTGCTATACAGCGATCTTCCATTGTATGGACAGACCGAGACCTATCCCATAATTGTGCCTATCAAGTCATGTAAAAATGGGAACATTCTACAGGCTGATTGTTACATCAAGCATCTTTGGGGTGGTGTGGAAGTGGTGTATACACCACCCCTGCCCATTGAATTAAAAGGGCAGCACTGCCAAAGAGCTTGGTTTGCGCCGCAACATGGGTGCTTTGAATTTTTTAAAAGCGCCCCGCTAGCGGCCGAAAAGCGCCACAAAAATGATGGGTAAAGCCCTGCTAAAACTAGCGGCGCTTTACCACTAATGTGGCGTGGCCCCAATGTGAAAGGGGTAGGGCTGGGGAAAAAATCGATGTAAATTTTGAATCGAGTTGAGAGGTCAAGTCGATTTAAAATTTTCAGCAAATCGTTTTGTTTTTTTTTTTTTTTGTTTTTTTTTTTTTTTTTAGATACTGGTATTTTTAAATTTTATTTTTTCCCCCAGGACCAGCGCATTGTCGGGAGTTTTTAGGCAAGGCTTCGGCCTAGTCTGCGAGGTGTAAAGTGTGAGGCATGATGAGTTTTTTTTAAGTTGTAATTTGTCACAATTTTTTTTTTTTTGAAAATGAAGAAATTGAATTTTATTTATTTTTTTTTTTTTACATGCCCTCACCAGTACAGCATCATATGACTGATGTGGCGGAGATTAAGGAAATTTGACCTATGACAGTATGTTAAAAAAAGCAAATCTTCTTCTTGACAGCACTGATCTGTTATTGGCTACAGGATGCTGTGATTTGTCTGGGTACTGTGTGATAGCTGTGGGCCAATCAAAGCATAGAGAACACAGCCCTTATGAAAAAATTCTGCTTTGTTGACATTGTGATCATGTGACCGCATAGCGATCACATGATCACTGGGCTCTGAGTACCGTGATCTGCAATCCGCTGTGTCCCATGAAAATACTACATACATTTACGTGATTTTGCCTGCGTGTGCCTCCCCACCACAGTATATGTATTTTGGCGGTCGGCAAGTAGTTAAAGATGCTACATTTAATTTTA
This sequence comes from Lithobates septentrionalis, assembly GCA_037952835.1. Taxonomy (NCBI): domain Eukaryota; kingdom Metazoa; phylum Chordata; class Amphibia; order Anura; family Ranidae; genus Lithobates; species Lithobates septentrionalis. The sequence goes on from JBBDGP010001037.1 coordinate 2,106,132, forward strand.
TAAAGCCTGAGAAGGGAACTAAATTATCCCAGAAAGCTTGCTTGATTAATGACCTATATCCGTCAACGGGTATCACTTAAACTCCAAATATTATGCATTAATTAATGGCAAACACAGTACATTGCCCGACCACTTTTGTAAAGGCCACATATATATATACTGTAAATTCACAATGCCAACCTTTCTTTCAAGAAAACCTCATTATGGTGTCTTTGAATGTTGTTCCTGTGTATGATCACTCCTGCATCTTACCTATAGTATATTCATTCCTCTTAAAATTCAGTAACCACATGCTACAAATTTCTGTCAGCAGAGGTTTTCTGTAAATAAGGGTTACATTCCATGGAAATGTTAAAACAATTAGATTAGAAGTATAGGGGTTTTTTTTTTCCCCTCCTGTTGGTCCTTTTTCTGCATGTAATTGCACATGTATAGTGTGGCAGGGCACATAGAGCACAATTGATTTCTATGTGCCCTGTTCACACCATACATGTGCGTTGTAGTGCAGAAAAGCGCAGCTCAACAAACATGGTATGAGCAAGCCCTAATGTAATGGGTGACCTAATCAACCCGGGCATGCTCAAGGGTAGCTTTTAAAAGGAGAGTCAAGATTCTGCTGTCCTATGGATTGGTTTGAGTTTTCACTGATGGATACTCTTTATTTACAGTAATGCCCCGTACACACGGTCGGATTTTCCGATGGAAAATGTCCGATCAGAGCGTGTTGTCGGAAATTCCGACCGTGTGTGGGCTCCATCGGACATTTTCCATCGGATTTTCCGACACACAAAGTTGGAGAGCAGGAGATAAAATTTTCCGACAACAAAATCCGTTGTCGGAAATTCCGATCGTGTGTACACAAATCCGACGGACAAAGTGCCACGCATGCTCAGAATAAATAAAGAGATGAAAGCTATTGGCCACTGCCCCGTTTATAGTCCCGACGTACGTGTTTTACGTCACGGCGTTTAGAACGATCGGATTTTCCGACAACTTTGTGCGACCGTGTGTAGACAAAACAAGTTTGAGCCAACATCCGTCGGAAAAAATCCTAGGATTTTGTTGTCGGAATGTCCGAACAAAGTCCGACCGTGTGTACGCCCTATAAGTATCAAGTTTATTTTCATTGGTTTCATGTAGTGTTTTCAGGATTTAGTCATTTTTAGACAGTGCTTGATGAGAGCAGAGCTCCTCCATTAAATGTCCTTGTTTGAAAACATTTATTAGCTATCATTGGCTAATAAATGCTTAACTACAATACATAACATAACATGTTTACCAAATGTGTGCAGGTATTTTTCTGAAAATGAAATGTTTTAGACCCCTTTCACATGGGCGTGTCCGTGTATGGACTCCGCAGGGAACGATCTGTTGATTCCCGCTGAGCCGACGGATGACCGGTTCGTCTCTGCACTCTGCAGGGACAGACCTGTCAGATCTCAGCTCTCCTCTATGGGGGATCGGATGAAAATGGACTGCCTGTCCATTTTTCATTCGATCCGCCAGATGGATGGAAAATAGTTTTCATTCATCTGAATTTAGCGGAGCGGATCTCAGTGGACATGTCACCGCTGACATCCGTCGCTCCATAGACCTGCATGGAGCATCCATTCAGGTCCGCCTAAAAAACTGACAGGCGGGCCTGAACAGTCTGCCCGTGTGAAAGGGGCCTTATTGTAACAATTTGCCTATTGTGTGTCTAGTATTCTGTTCTTTGAATTGCAGCTACATAATTCTTTGAGTACTAAGGCATCCTGCCTAGCACGCAAAAAATGCAGAAAGTCGCAATGAATGTAATCTGTGCAGGATTCATAAAAGGGTGACGGGATGTGCTGGGACTTGTAGTAATACATTAGCCAGAGGGGCCAGTTCTGACCTACAGAGAAAAGTCAACTGTTGTTCCTTATGCTTTATAGTGTGCAGTAAGCGTTACTTCTGCCGGTCATGTCTCTGTCCTCTGCAGATAAGACCCTGTTCTAATAGTCCTTATTATTCTGTTCTTTTACAGGGAAGAAAAGTAGATGGGTCAGTTAATGCATATGCCATAAATGTGTCACAAAAACGAAAATACAGGTAAGGAATCAAAATGTGACTGCTAGAGGCAAGAGATTGTTAGCTTTGCTGTTAAAGGAACCAGTGTGAATGGTATCCATGTACTTTGTAAACTACAGTTAATGACTAGCCAAACCATCTGCTTTCTTTGGACAGCTAAATGGTGTCATATTTTCATTACAAACACATGTGCAATGTTTCTAAATCTAAAATTAGAGGTGCACCGAATGGAAATTTTGGTACCAAAAATGGATACACTAGGCCTGAAACCGATACCGAAAATTACTTTGTTTTTTCTTGTTTTTTTAAATTAATAAAATTTTTGATATACGATTGTGCTATATTCGTTATTCATATTTGACTTTTTAATTCTAATGAATTTAATGAATAAAAAATAAAATCCAGTAATGTAAAATAAGTGCTTTAAAGGGGTTGTAAAGGTAAAAATTTTTACACCTTAATGCATTCTATGCATTAAGGTGAAAAAACTACTAACAATACCGCCGTCCCCAGCCCCCCGTTTTACTTACCTGACCCCTCGAAATTCGGCTGCTCGTTCCCGACCTCGATTCCGCTGCTCAGCCTGGCCGCTGATTGGCTACAGTGGATGGATTGGAAGCAGCGCAGCCATTGGCTCGCGCTGCTGTCAATCACATCCAATGACGCGGCTCGCTGGGGGGGGCGGGGCCGAGTGATACAGCGAGCGGCTATAGCCGCCGGCTGTATCACGGGAGCGCGCCCGCAATAACTAACCACCATGCGAGGGAGCTCGCATTGAGGTGCTTAGTTCTTGCGGGGAGGAGCTGAAACAGCCGCCGAGGGACCCCAGAAAAGCAGGTTCGGGGCCACTCTGTGCAGAACGAGCTGCACAGTGAAGGTAAGTATAACATGTTTGTTATTTTTAAAAAATAAAAAAATTACCTTTACAACCCCTTTTAAATAAAAAATAACCCACATAAATTGGACATAAAATAAATACAAAATTAAGTAAAGAAAGTAACTTGCAGTAATAGTACATATGCTGCTCCATTGCACAGTAATAATAAAAAAAAAAAAAAAAAAAAAAAAAACAGGCATAATATAAAATGCCAAAGACTAAAAGCCTCTATGTTTTGAATAGACGTACGGTATTTGCACTGTTTATTGTTCAAAAATAGAAGAATCATAAAACAAGACCGAGGACGCACAGGCTATTATACACATCATCATACTACATGATATACTACTAAGCCGTCAGGTCAGTTGTATCAAAGCTTGTTATCAAAGTAAAACATCCGCTTCCAGTCCACGATACATCATTCACATCACATAATGAGAGTGGGACAACTGGAAAACCAACAACAGGCTAACGTGTTTCAAGGACTTGCCTCTTCCTTAGAGCTAGAGCTCCGAGGAGAGGCAAGTCCTCAAAAGACGTTGGACTGTTGGGTTTTCCAGTTGTCCTATAGGTGATGTGATATGATGTATTGTGGACTGGAAGCTTACTTTGATGACAAGATTGATAGAGTACACCTCTTGGTTTGTTGTATTTTACTTACCATATTAACTAAGGGAGGTCTTAGATAATGCACTAGGCTGGTGCGCCCTCATGTCTTGTTTTATTTCAGACAGTGTATCCACTGACTTCCCTAGTCATAAGAGAGAGGGCATCAAGGCGAGGTATGTCCAGTGAAGCCAGCAGGGAAAAATGTAGGCAACAGTCTGGGGCCCACTTCCAAGCACCGAAGATTGTGGCGTTGATTTACTAAAATTGGAGAGATTGAAAAATTTTGCGCAGCTGAGTATATTGGCCAATGAGCTTCGAAGTTTTTCAGCTTGTTCAAAGCTTTCACAAAAAAAAACTGGAAGCCGATTGGTTAACCTAACCTTCTACGCAGAGCTGCACCAGATTTTGCACTCTCCAGTTTTAGTAAATCAATCAACCTCTTTGTGTATCTATTCCATTTCATATCCCTTTAATGGTAAAGTTAAAAAAAACAACTAACCATACAGAATTATGGCAGAAGTCCGTTATTCTGTTTTCACAGTTTTTCTGTAAATTTAACATATGATTTTTTTTTTCCAACTTAATTGAGAACTAATTTCCCTAAGTTCTCTCCCTAAGGTGTCAGCGCACTGCATGTGCGATTAAAACTGACTGTATGTAGCTGCGGGTTACATACATAGTCATACAGTGCATACAGCACTGTGTTCTGGGTATGAGCGGAGACTTCCCAAAACATAGACTAGTCTACAGTCTGGTCTACAGCAGCGACACTCAGCCAATCACAGCAAGCAAGCAAGCAATTTTTTGCGCATGCGCAATTTTCAGCACCATTATTGGCAATTTTTTTTTCTTTCAGCAATGTGATGAAAACATCGATTTCGGACAATGTGTTTCGGCAGCCGAAATTTCGGTGCATCCCTATCTAAAATGTTATGGTACATTTGGCTCAACTTCTCCACCTCTGATGCCCTAATAGATATGCTATTGCCAGTCCGTAATTCTGCAACTGTACCAATATAGTATTTTCACAATCTGGTCCTAGGGAGTTGCTCAAGTTCTTTCTCTCCTCTCCTCTTTAGGCCATCCTGGGCCTACTCGTCTGCCCCTTCTCTTCTTCTTCTTTTTTTTTTTTTTTTTTTTTTTTTTTTACTTATTCTTTCTCTTTTCCTCCAAGTTACCTCACCCCCTCAACCTTTTAATGTTCACACATTATGCTATTATACTTCTACGCAGGATGCTAATGGCCGTACACACACAATCCAAAAATCAGACGAAAAATGACGCATTCTAAGCGATCGTACGATAATCTGATCATTGGTACAGCGTTTTCAAGAGCCGGTCACAACAGTTTATCCGATCGGACAAGCACGAACATTTTTCTCGTATGATACCAGATCGTAAGACTTTGGTTTAATCAGTACAGTTGTCACCTGAAAATACAATACAATACAAATATACTACATTACATCATTCATGATTTTTTTTTTTTTTTTTTTTTTTTTTATTCTGTTGTACGAGATTTTTTAGAACTTTAGTAACCTCTCCATTTTCGATATGCGACTAACATGCAAAAAAACATGGATGTTCTGTCGTCCTATTTTCGGATCGTGTGTACTGGCCATTACCCTCCACACCATAATAAATGTAATGTTGTTCTATTCCTTTTCAAGGCTCCATTATTCTTATCAATAACTATTTGATATGAGGGTATACCTCTACTGGTAACCAATAAAGATATATTTGTCTCTAAACTATCAATCGATGCTTATAGATGGCTAGATTCGATTTATCAGTCGTTCTGAGACCCCTCTCCTTTGATGAAGCACATGGCAGCATTTGTCTGTAGGAGGTGTACATCGATTAGGCTGAGGCAGTGTTCAGTGTAACACAATGGTTTCCAGGCAACTGTAGCAGGCACACATATGAAGAAATGGGGAAACTCAATATCCCGTCATTTTACAATTACTGTGTTTTTATTTTGTTTTTTTTTTGTTTTTTATCACAGTGTAATGAAATCCATTGCTGACATTTAGGACACATTTACAACTACCCATTTTTTAAAGCGATATATGTTACATGCCAGTCATTCCACCCACATGCAGTATGCGACTCATGTTAATCATTGCATGAAGGTACATTAAAATAGTTGGACTTGGAATCCTCAGTATACGTGCCTTATTTGTTTTCTGGAATGTTAACACTATAATTTAAAGGCTAATTTTACCTTTTTGTGAAAAATAATTAAAAAAATTAAAATTTTTATTCATTTTCCCAACAAGTGTGGCAAGTGAAATGTAACTCTGCTTTCCAAAAAATTTTGGTAATCACAGTTCATTCATGATTCAGCATGGGAGGGGGGAATTACTTTTTCTCACAGGGCCAGGCAGGCTTGAACAGCTTTTTTTTCCTTAATAAATAAAATAACCACTTCAGACCCGGGAGATTTGGCTGCTCAACGACCAGGCCATTTTTTTTGCGATACGGCACTGCGTCGCATTTAACTGCCAATTGCGCTGTCGTGTGACGCTGTACCCAAACAAAATTGACGCCCTTTTTTTCTCCACAAATGGAACTTTCTTTTGGTGGTATTTGATCACCTCTGCGTTTCTTATTTATTTATTTTTTTTCTTTGCGCTATAAACAAAAGCGCGACAATTTTGAAAGAAAAACTATCTTACACTTTGCTATAATATCCCAAATTTTTTCCTCAGTTTAGGCAGATAAGTATTCTTCTTCATATTTTTGGTAAAAAAAATCACAATAAGCTAATGGCGGTGATCTGCGATTATTTATTTTTTAATTTTTATTTTTTTATCAGGACTGCGATATAATATGGCGGACAAATTGGACATTTTTGAGACCATTGACAATTTATACAGAGATCAGTGCTATAAAAATGCACTGATTACTGTATAAATTTCACTGGCAGGGAAGGGGTTAACACTATGGGGCGATCAAGGGGTTAACTGTGTTTCCTAGGTGTGTTCTAACTGGGGGGGGGGGGGGTGGGACTGACTAGGGGAGGAGAGAGATTGGTGTTCATACTTAGTATGAACACACAATCTCTCTCCTCTCTCCTGTGTGTTTACAACGGTTCTCGCTCTGTCACGAGTGATCACGGGTGCCCGGCGGTCATTGCGCCCGCCGGGCACTCGTTTTGGACTCCCGGCACGCGTGTGCCTCCTACAGCATCTTAAAGGGCTGACATACAGTTACGGCGGTTCACCCAGGGGAGCCAACCTGCCGCAGTACAACTGCGGCGGCTGGTCCGGAACTGGTTTAAAAGCTGCATCTTGGATTTACTCGGGTTATCTTTGTGTAATATTAAGATTTGTTTGATCTGAATCATTTGCATGTGAGAAATATGCAAAAGAATAAAAAATCAGAAAGGGGGTAAATACTTTTTTACAGCACAGTATGTATCCCATCTGCTGAATAATTTAATTTGCAATATATTCTTAACCACTTTTGTAATGTGGTACTGAGTTGTTGTTTTGGCTTTTATGTAAAAGTGGTCTGAGTGGCTCTACAGCCAACCAATCCCTTTTACAGGTCTTGGAAGGGGGCCTGCCGCCATAAGCATTTGGCTACCCACAGAGGAGTTCCCCCCCCCCTCCCCCAATCTCCTCCTATGACAAATGAAGCTGGACAACATCATCTTTTTTTATATTTTACCAAAAATTGGATACAGGCAGTCCTTGACTTGCAAACATCCAACTTACATACTTAAAAATGGAGGGAGACAAAAAGAAGCAAGAGGAAATCTACCCCTGGGAAGGGAAGTTCACACCTATAAGAGTAAACACACACTAGATGGAAAGCTTTCTCTTTCTTTCTCATTTGTGCTCCGCCTATCAGTAATAGGACACACGTGCCATTTTCTACTGTGTGTAGTGCCGCCACGCCAAGTCCTGGTTTGACGTGAACGCCAAAATTAATGCAATACTGTTATTGATACATAATTTATATCTCTCTCTATCTCTATTTTTTTTTTTTTTAATGCATGCAGTATGTGATTTTGACTTGGTATTGGCCTCTTGCAGCCCCGTACAGCTCAGATTGGGGGAGGGGAAACAACACAGGGAGCCAATCAGGGGTGCCATAGTGCGAGGAGTGTATGCTAATAGGTGAAGAGAGTAGAGTGACAGAGCAATGAGCTGCAAAGGGTACTAATGCCCATTTTCTACATTACTGCCCATTCAGAGCGAGGGGGGGGGGGGGGGGGCCTGAAAGTGAAACTGTAACAGAGATCCGATTCCTTCCCTGCCAGACAGGGCTGTGCCATGTGACAAAGCAGTTTCAGGACTTGGACAAATACAAATTCTTTGGCAGGTAAAATGACTCTCATACGTGTATTTCATCTGTGTATTTGGCTTTTTGCCTGGAGTTCAGCTTTAAGTTCATCTAATTTACTTGTATAGAAAAAAATGAACAAGGTCGCAGTGTAAATAGATTGTGGGAACTGAACAGCTAGCCATAGGATGGTCAGCAGATATCAGGCAGCCTTGTTTGAAAACTGTAAGCTAATGTTCTTCCTCTGTCGCTTTGATTGCAGGCAATATATGAACAGAAAAGGAGGATTCAACAGACCTCTAGATTTCATCGCCTAAATCTTGGCAGCTACAAGTTGGATGTTGTACTGTATGTGTTCTCTGGAGTCTTTTTACAGTGCAAGTGAAGGGAAACCTGTTTTGAAATGGAGAGCCATTGCTGTCTACACATGAAAAAGCTAGTTGTCTGGTTTAAGTACTTTTTGTGTCCCTCATCTAAAACTAATATGCAGTTTAGGGACATCCAAGCGAATTTATAATCTGCATACTGTTCCAGGTCGGGTGACTTCAAAATTACTAAAAGTGTTGGAGCAACATGACAGCCAGGGAATTTGTGCTTTTTTTTAAAGGGGAGGTCTGCGGTGTTGGCTTTCATATATTTTTCAGTACAAGATACCTTTTAATACAACACAGTACGCATCTGATCGCTAGTTCTGGGCAGTGTGACATCATTGTTTTGTTCACTGCAATGTTATAATGACAGTGTGGGGACCCACAATAGATGATCACTGTAGTACTCTTTTATGCTCACTTCCATATGTGAGATGGTTCTGCTACTTGCCGTTGTCTTTCGAATTAAAGAAATGCAAGCATTGCTTTAAATTAGAATCCGATTGAAATTCTTTATTTTGGTTGAGTTGGGTGGTGAAGGGTTTAAACCTGCATCAGATACCTTTTTTTTTTTTTTTTTTTTTTTTTTCCCTGTCAAGGAAATCTGCCTCCACTCTTGTCCTAGCAATGTCGGGTGCTGCTTGCCCGAGAGACTGCTTTCTTGTAGCTTCACACCTTATGGTAAATGCTCTATAGGAATATATAGACAATCTATGACAGTAGAGAACTTCGGCCTTGGCAGAGAAACAGCTGTCACTGCTAGACAGAATGGGGGTGGAATCTCTATCCGGGAAGACAAAGGACCGCAACCAGATAAAACCTGTTCACTCCATTCAAAAGTAGAAAAATAGAGATGTTTGGTAAGTGAGGCCCTTCTGCTGATGATAATGAGCAAGTGGCATTGTACCATACCAGGCATGCTTAGATTTGCACTTCTTTGTCAGCTGGGAGCATATCCTGTTTTAAAGTGAATCATTTAATTTTCTTTTTTTTTTTTTTTTTTTTTTGGTATTGTACAGTAAAATGTTTTCAATAAAATGACATTTTTTAAAATATTTAATGAACACTGGAGTTGATTTGTTATATAAACTGGAGAGTGCAAAATCTGGTGCAGCTGTGCATGATAGCCAATCGGTTTCTAACTTCAGCTTGTTCGATTAAAGAGTTAAACATTCCCCTCTAGGTGATCTATGTACATTACAAGGATTTTAACAAACTTTGTTGCATTCCTACCTTTTTGTTATTCTGAAGAAATTCCTGTGTGTTTGTCTGTTTTCATGTGGAAAGTGAATCTAGTGGGAGTGGTTTCAGAATTCTCAATCAGCTGTTGCACCTGCAGGGCTCTAATGAGGAAAATTGCAGGGTCAAAATCCCTTTTTAGATGTGATTTCCTATTGGGAGTATCTTTCAAAAAAATTTTGTTGCAGGGGATGCCTGTTATCTGACTTGTTATCTGACTTAGTGCAGACTTCTGGGAAAATCAATGAGCCAATCGCACAAGCAGGAAATTTATGTTTCTGGGGGGTGTTCTGTACACATTATGGGGAACAGAACACCTCCAGGTAGCCATATTGCATTTTTACAGCAGCTGCAGATTGGAAAGGTAACTTTTAATAACTTTCGATTTACAATATGACTTGTGTCGCAATTGTATATTGCTAAATTTTTTTTTATTTGCTAATTTTTTTTCCCTTAAGTTACCCTTTTTAAGCTTTGACAAAAAAACTGTAAGCTGATTGGTTTCTATGCAATGTTACACCAGATTTTTCACTCTACAGTTTTAAGGCCTGTACACACGATATAAAAATTGGATGGAAAAATTTGTACAATGAGCTGTCTGCCGATTTTCAGATCGTTGGTACGGTGCTTTCGACAGCCGATTTCGCTTTTTCATCAGAGAAAAGCTGGATGTGCAGACTATAAAATTTTTGTCGGATGTGAACTCTATGTCTGATTTCCGTTTCATTGGTTGGTTTTCATACGAAAAAAAAATGTAAGAGCAAGACTACGTACTACGCATGCTCAGAAACGAAAGAATACATACAAAACAACACATTACGTCACTTTTGACGTATTCTGTCGTACAAAAATGTTTGTATTGTGAGTAACCTCTTCACTTTCGACATAAGACTAGCATGCCACAAAAAAAACAGACGTTCGGTCGTCCGAAAATCTAAGCGTGTGTACTAGGCTTTAGTAAATCGACTCCACTGTCCTGACATGCTAGAGCTATTCTTGGCAACCATTGAAACCATTTGATGAACAACTAATGCCAATTAGAAAATTTGGGTGTGCTGATATCAGGTCATTTTCAATGTATCTTTAAAAGGTAACTCCACTTTTGTGGAAAAAATAAAGCATGTACAATTGCTACTGAAGCCATATTGTAATTTTATTATTAAAAATTACCTTTTTATTTTCAATCACATAATTTTCTGTAAAATTTCAATGCAATATGGTAATAGTTGGCGTACAGAACTTCTACAGAAATGTATTGTCCTGCTTGTGTGATTGGCTCACCGATCTACCCAGAAGTCTGCACTAAGATACAAGTCAGATTTTGGGTATCCCCTGCAACAAAAAAAATATTTTTGGTAAGATACTCCTAAAGGGTTAATTATGTGTAAAGGGATGCAGACCCTACAACTTTTCTCATTGTAACACTGCAAGTGCATCAGCTGAAGAATAATCATGAAAAAGTCACTCCCTTTCAGATTCAAAATGTACACAACAGCTATTTCTTTAGAGCAGAAACACATTGGAATCTGTAACGATCCATTTTTCTTGGTAAAAGTGGAGTTACTCTTTAATCCAAATTTTGTGTTTTGGTTTTTGTTTTGTTTTTGTTTGTTTTTTGGCTCTGCACCCACCAATACATACTGCCATATTTGGGGTCAGTGTACATCCTAAAGTCTGTGTAGTGTAATTTCCCCCATGCTTCCTGCATCCATAACTCGCATTCAAATTTATAAGGCAAGTGTGAATTGATGGCTATGTGGAACTTCTTGCTTCCTGCATATTTATTTATTTTTTTATAGTATGTGATTGGTCTACAGTGTTTGTTCCAGTATCACAAGTAAGCATAGTCCAGAATTGCCAGTATAACAGACAATGAGCATAGGGTACATTGGCACAGTACAACTATTCTTTGGTTTAAAAAAAAAAATAAAAAAAATTGTAAAGTGCAGGAAACCGCAGGTTCTTTATATGCATCTCAATGTTTATTTTGGCCAGTGATGGCCCGTCCATATGGGGCACATGGGTGACGCACACCCACACCCCCAATCCATGCGCCCGGCCTTTAATCTACATGCAGGGCACCGAACGCATTGATTCCAATGGGGGGTTTTTCAATGGGCAATCCTATTGGCTGCCAAAGATGGAGGAGACACAGGGAAAGCTGCCGTGATGAGGAGGAGGAGACGCTGAGTGAAGCCGTCGTCTGGAGGAAGCACTGCCCACAATCTAGAAGGGGTAGGTGCGGGGCTGGTGACCAACCGGGGGGGGGGGGGAATATGGTGGCCGGTGGACTGCCGCCCCCCCCAAAGAAAAAAATATATACCACCAGCCGCCACTGATTTTGACTGGGAGTGTACCTGTAAAAAGAACACACATTATACATAATTGCAATTTTTTAAATATTAGGTGTTCCCTAAATAAATTATTTACATCAAACTTGTTAAAGCACAAAGGCTGCTTTCGTAGAAACATTTTTAACATGTATAGTTGCTAAAAAGGCACATGGTTGCAGCTGAAATCCAGGAATTTTTTTTTTTTTTTTTAATTCCAATTATCTCAAGTATATAGTGTGATTTATATATAATATAATTTTTTCCCCCTCCCTGCAATAGGCCTATAAAATCACTTAAAGTGTTACTAAACCCAGGACCCTGCATTCACTATATCTGGTCTCCCACCATACACAGAACATGGAAATGCAATTATTTTAGTAAATCTAAACAGCTAAATACCTTTTCTCATCAGCAGTATATAGTCTCGTGATTTCAGTCACTTCAGTTCCTGGTGAAGCTTGTAGGAGGATTTTTCATACTGCACTGAGATGTCCGATGAGGCTGCAGGGCTCCTGACCCTCTGTCCGGACATGTCTGGACATGGTGATTGGCCCTGTGCTCATCACATGCACAAGAAAAAAAACACTGCACACCAAACTGAGCATGTGCAGCCTGACTCCAAAGGCTCTGTCTTATCCGGACTTGTGCAGGGAGGGGAGATCTGTGCACATAAGATCAAGCACCCTTTTTATACAATGCAGAGTATTAACCCCTTAGGTTGCACAGTGAGTGTAACAAGCATGCATTACTGCATATACAGTAGGGGTGCTGAAATCGCATCGCGATTCGGGTGTCCCCAATGCGGCCATTGATGCATATGAGTGGAAAAATTGAGGCAAAATGGAAGTTCTGGACAGCGGTACTCCGGAATATAGCCTTTTATTTGTAAAAAGTCCAAAAGATACGAGCCGGAGCAAAAAATGGGACAAACGAGCTGACGCGTTTCACACTTAACAGTGCTTAGTCATAGCTTCACATATGTTCCCCATTGATAATGTCATGTGACAACGCGTATAAGGAGGTAACGTGCTGACGTCATCACACCGTCTCGTTGAGGAGGACTGGAGCTTGAACTGTAGCCGGCCGGCTTCTTAGTGTTTTTAATTTCTACTAAATGTAAGTGCAACTATTAAATTGACTTAATAAATTAAGATATAGACAGTATCGCGCTATGGTCTATCTTATCTCTTTTTGGGCCAATTGTTACAACATTGCTTACGCAGCTATGGAGCTTTATGGTTATCCACCTGTGAGTTATTACCATCTTGCATACAGCATTCCTGCGATCTCCTGCAAAGGCCTGGGTTGGGTTAAAGCCACCTGTCCATTTGGCTTGCTATCTGGTAAGTGTGTTCTCTGTGAGGTGGCGGAGCACTTGTCTGGATTAATCACTGGGGTGTCCCTTATTGAATCTATTCAACCACTTGTGCAATCATTGGAACTATCTTATGCCCTGCAATTTAATATACGGACTGTAATTAGGGCAATTTTTCTCAGTTTATTAAAAGTCAGCAGCTACAAAAAGTGTATCTTCTGACTTTTAATAAAGACGCTGTCCCACGGTCCAGCGAAGTGGCCGCCTAAACCCTCCCTTCTCTCCCCCGCCTGTCCGCGGAGCTGGCAATTCTACTGTGGGCATCCAGCTGTGACTGTTTGCAGCTTCACAGCCGGGTGTGCTGTCAATGGCTGGGCAATCTTCTGGGACCTGTGACGTGTACCAGAAGATTGCAGGGAGGAAGGGGCCGCCTAGGTGGCCCATGCGGAAGTGGGAGCTGGGTACCAGTCAAAACCTAGGTACCCCCCAATAAAAGAAAAAAAAAATTACATGCCAGTTGTGGCATGTAAGGGGGTCAGGACTCCTTTAAGCAGAAGTTTCACATTTGGGTGGAATTCCACTTTAATAAAATATGTGTATACAGAAAACACAATGACATCCCCAACCCTGGACTCCAGAAGGAGACCGTCACCCCCCAAACCCTGCCATGTACACAGCACAGGGGGATCCTCTACCTCTGATGTTCCTCACCTGCAGGGCTCCGTGATGACCATCTTAACATCCTCCCTTTGATTCTCCCATCCTTCAGTTACCCCCCCCCCCCCCCCCCCCACCATTTTTATCTTTGAACTCTTCCATACTTCTGTTCCTATCCATCTCCATCCCCAGCCTCTTCCATCCTTCAGTTCCTATCTCCAGACTCCTCTGGCCTTCCATTCTCTATCCATGGAGTCCTCCATCCCCAGACTCTTCCATCCTTCCTTTCTTATTCATGGATTCGTCCATGCTTCAGTTCCTACCCCTCCCTCATATCCTGGAGTCTTCAATGTCCTTGTCCCGCTATATGCCGGGAGTGTCCTTTTTGTTTATTTATTTTTTTAGCGGATAAAAATAGAAAAATTTAGTTCTAAATTATTTGATTTTTTTTTTTTTTTTATGGAACCCATCGTCGGTAATCGTGATGCATCACGGAATCTAATCGTGAGACCAGTGAAGATGTGCACCTCTAATATACAGATTAATTTTACTGTTGTGGGTTTAGTAACACTTTTTAAAGTGATATGAAAGGCTTGTTATTTAAAAAAAAATAAAAAAGCATGTTCTACTTGCCTGCTCTGTGCAGTGGTTTTGCACAGATCAACCCCAATCCCCCTCTTCTCGGGTCCCTTGCTGGAGCTCTTCGCCCCCAGAGCAAGCTTGCAATGGGGGGCACCCAAGCAGGCTTGTGTCCATTCACACACACAGCCGTGGCGCAGCCCTGTCCCCCCTCTCTCTTCTTTGGCTCACTGGCTGTGATTGGGGTCATGTATTTACCTCCTTTGTGGTTTTCCCATTAAAGCCCAGATTGTGATGACTGCAGCTATCATCGTAGATTATATTCCATTTCAGACATAAAAGAAAAAGGGAAACACTAAGGTTTTGCATTCAACATCTCGTGTCTAACCCTTATTTAGCTATTCATACCCAGGTAGTTCATTACAAAACCTAGAAGCACCATGAACTGTAGTCTTTTTGTGATGAGAAATAAGGTAGGTTGTTCAAGCTGAAGATAAAGTGCAACATATTAAGTTGTTTTGTTGTATTAAGGCTGCTTGCAACCCTGACACGAGGTTACAGCAGCTGAATAACCACAACAAGACACAAATTGATTTGTGCGGTAGGCGGTGGAAAATTCTAAAGAGTATGTCATAACAACAGATAGACTGCTTTGATGAGTTTAAAGCAGGTCACAAAAAAGTGCTTTCTTGTCCATTGTAGGGCACAGGAATTTAGATATCACTGCGTTCTACTCCCATCTACAAGGGGAATAGACATTGGCAGTCAAAAAAAAACTTTGGGTCGGCCCAGGATAACCCCTAGTGCTTCCAGTTTGGAAGTTTCCTTTTCCTCGCTTGTGCTGGGAAAGTCTAACTTTTTTCTAGCTTTTACTCTTCTTGTGTTTTGTGGAATTTTTCCACAATGTCTTAAATCAAGATTTCTCTTTACACTGCTGCTTGAGCAGGTCTCTATATAGCAGCTATCCATATCAGCGTAGCCTCAGCATTGACTTTGAATAATGTACCCAGACCCAACTAGCTTGATCAATTATGGAGCTAGCCTGAAAGTTGACCTTCAGGCGCTGGGCTCTGCAACGTGGTGCTTTCCAGACGTGAGTGTACTGTTGGCTGAGGAGTGCTTTTCGGGTCCAGAGCCATTGCATATCCTCATGCTGTGACACTGTCTTTTAATAACTCATGTTGTAAGGCCGATCAATCGGAAACACTGGCGGCGACCTCACTAGAGCACCACTAGTTGCCTTTCACACTTCTTGCCACAACCAGTTCTCTCTTGGGTAAGGGTTAATACCGAGGGATTGAGTGCATTCACTAGGTGAAGTGTCGCACGTGCACTCTGTCCCAACCATCAGCACAGAGGAAGCATCCCTCTGCTGCTCTTACTTTGCAAAGCACTACTTGGAACTGCAGCTTGTTCCTACTGCCTGCCTATAGTGACCTGGTCAACCTCCCAGTCTTATGACGCTCATCAGCACCGAATACTTGGGTTGGTGAGTAACTAAGGCCTTGCCTAACACTTTAGGCCTAACTGGATTGCTGCCATGTGGCCGCAGCATGTCTGTAAATAAACACAGATTGGACTGACCTGCCACTACGGATGGCCCAGTCCATACTCTGTTTCAGCTCTTGCATTTGCAGGTCTGTCTTGCGCCCCTTGCTCGCCTACGGAGCCGATGTGATTGCCCGATCGCCGCCACGATCACCGCCGGGCTCCCGTGATTGCTCAAGGCACACGAGAACCGGGATCGGTGTGTGTAAACTGGCAAACTTGCAAGATGGAGTGGATCCCTCTAGTGACTTCTCCTTCTCTCTTTATGTAAGTGGTGTTGAAGATACTTGAAGCTTTACGCTGGGTTGCACAAAAAAAAAAAACTGTAGTGTGTACCAGGCTTTAACTGACTTTTTGTTCTACCATCTCTAGGTGGTTCTGACAGACCTCCATTCAAGCTGACCATCTCAAGGATCAGGTCACACCCTTTCCTGTCAAGATACTCTACTGGAGGTATGCATTCTTTTCGGCCTTTTTGGGCATCAAGCCGAAAATCTGTTTCCCAGATTTGCAAGACTGCCACCTGGTCCTCTGTTCACCAAGTGGACTTTGTTGCCCCCTCAGTTGGACTGCTTTTGGACATCTTGAAGATGAGACTTCCTGTGTGCCTTGATGGATGAGAAAGTAAATAGAATTTTTATACTCGCCATAGAATTGTTTTCTTGGAGTTTGAGGGACACAGGTCCCACCTCTGTGTATTTATGGTCATGCTCTCATTACTGCTTTTCTACAAAACAGGCATGTTGGTTGTAACGAATTATCCAGGGCTGGCCTGCAGGATTTTTGTTTGCCAGGCCTCAAGTAGGCAGCAGTGTAACCCAGAGGTGAAAGACTTCTTGTGTTCCTCGGTAGTATCCAAGAAAGGATTTTACAGTAAGTAACTGTAATTTTACATTTTGTGTAAAAAAAATTTAGTGTGCTTCAAATCTGTGTTCTAAACCGAAGAACAAAAATATCATATTGCAGCTTTCCAGACCTTCGATGTGGCTGCTTTATCCTTTTATTTTCACCTGCTGATGCTGCCACTAAAACTTCCTGTACTAGGGTGAGGCTTACTCACTGCACTGTATCTATAGAAGAGTAGCATTGTCACCCTACAACAGGGCTACAAACACCTTCCCCTCTACATTTTGCCATAAAATTGAAGATGGGGTGAGGGGGTTTTGTTGTCCAGAGAGATAGCTGGGAACAATGTAACTGATAAAAGTCAGCAAAGAGCACAGAACGTTTTCAGTTCACGAAGATTTCTGGCAGAATCAACGGGTAATTGTTTGCCCTTACAGAACAGATAAAACTAAACACTCTTTCAATGGTATACTTACTAATGGTATACCATTGAGTAACTTGTTGTTAGTCTCTTCTAGTCCTCCAGGTGTCAGTGTTACAGCTTGTTATGCATGTGTTTAGCTTAGTAGTAGCTGATCATATAGAACACATGCATATTTAAAGAATGATTTTTTTTTTTAAAAAACACTTGCGTTGTCTACCAGCAAAGTAATCTGATAAAGCTGCCAGCCTAAGTATTTCTATAGCAAAGAGCCTGGTAACTTTAACTAGGTCTAGCGGGCTGAACGAGACCAAACTGAGCAGCTCGTGAGGAGGTCTATGTACTAACTATCCAATCTTAGTACAGCGATCTCCCCGTTGTGCTATTGTGTTCTGACAGGGGGACTGCCCCACCAGAACACACCGGTGAGCGCTCGCAGCCATTGGCTGAGAGTGCTGAGCGGCTGCCAATTGGCTGCTGGTTTTCCAGAATGCTTGTTCGACAGAAGCCGGTTGTGAGATCGGCTTCTGTCAAACAAGGACCTGTACACACGGGCTGAATGTCGGTCGGTATCTACTGTGCTGGCTTATTTCAGACAATATTGGGCCCATGTGTATGGGGCATTAGAGTTTTTGCCTTACCAAAAGCAGAAGAAAAATGCGTTCAAATCTATGCAACTCTTCACACCGGTCAATTTTGGGTCAGTTGCATTTTAAAAAATCCTGTATACTGCATTTTTGGTGCAGTAAAAATACTGCACTAAAAACGCACCTCCCCATTGAAAGGTAATGAAAACCGTGGCAAAAAGCATCTGCGGTTGCTGTTTTGGTTCGTATTTTGAGTAAAATGTACTTTTTTTTCACTGGTGCAAAATGCATCAATAAGGTATATTTATTTTTGCAACAGAGCAGTGTAAGCAGCTTAAAAATGGCAATGGCATTTAAAAAGGCATTCCACACATACAAGTGCCCATCTGATATTGGCAGTACAATTTTTCTGCTGGTAGAGAGAAGGGATTCCATGGAGAGTGTATGAATGGCAGCGTAATACAATTTCTTAAAGAAAACTAAAACAGCAATGACCATTAAAGTGTTATTCTGGGTAACATAAAAATGATATACATGGAGGCGCAATGGGTTGCCATTTAATAAGAATGACACCGCAAGGCACTAATGCATGCTCACTGCTTTACTGTGTGTTACATTTAAAGCATGCATTTTACTGTGCATTACTGCAGTGCGGGTAGTATAAACTAGGCCTTAAAGAAGAACTCCAGGCAAAAAAAAAAATTCTCTCATGCAGTGGGGCTGTGCCCTCACTGCAATGGGTAACTGCTTGTTTGTCTAGGGGATTTCAGAGTGGAGATTTACTTACCTAATCTGCCGATCCTCCAAGCTCAATACCAGTCCCTGCCACCTCTGCCCCTGCACGCCAGCGATCTTGTGAATGGACTGTTCCTGGCGTCATTGTGCCCATAGACCAGCTCTGGACATAGGAACGACGGGAACAGTTCACCACTGGACGTGGGGCAGGGCGGTTTTCCAGAAGATCGAAGGATTGGGTAAGCATAGCCCTTCGGTGCACCCCCTAGACAAAACAATCAGGTAACCCGTGCAGTGCAGGCACAGCCCCACTGCTTGGGAGAAATGCATTTTTTTATGGCGTTATGCTTTAAGTATAACCTAAGTCTTCTTTTTTTTTTTTTTTTTTTTTTTTTTCCTCTTTCACTGTGGATAAAGTGAGAGAGGATTAAAACTGCTGTCAGTTTATTTTTATTTTCCTTCTGTGTCTCATTAGGGAGATTAAACAGAATTCCTGATGACTCAAAAGGGAGTGAGACGATGTCTTTCTAATGTGAGGGAAGTTTTCCCTTCTATTGTTCTGATGGCAACTAAAAGTTTTAGATTTCCCTTCACTGTTATTCTCAGTGACATGCTGATCAGGGGGCTGAATCTCCCTAATGGGGATACAAGTATCAATAAAAACCTGGCAGTGGTTTAACACCTTAACCACCAGTTCTGCCCTTAATTAAACTTTGGCGCCTATTCACACTAGCAGGTGCGCATTATGCTTTATATAACATGCGTGCTGTTGTGCGCCGTACAGGGCTGGTACGATGCTCTGTTTAACCTTTTTATTTTTTGTTTTTTTACTTTATGCACCACAGAGTGTTTGGTGATGCGAGTTGTACTGAGTAGAAATTCATTTTTACCCGATGCACACCATCGCACATGTATCGTGAGAACAGGGCCCTTGCGTTGAGCCTGAACTGATAAATGCACCTGGTGCGAACAAACCTTTATAGTCACCTCAGTTCATGCATCCAATTGCTCCAATTTTGCATTTATTGCAATCCGTTTCATTCATTTACTGCACTGTGATGTGGATGGGCCCCAATTGTCATTCTTACATACTGTATATTTTTTGTGGTTCATGTGGCAGGGGGTGTGTTCTATGCCTGAATATCCTGTGCTAACTGGCACACTGCCCTCTCATTCAGCTAATGGTGCTGATGCTGTGGGAAGGTATACCTGATGTAGGAATCACAGGATGAGGCAAAAATATAAATGTAGTGCAGTACAAAAAATATTAAATATTATCGTGAGAAGATTAATAAATATATAAAAATATGTGATAAAGCTCATAAAGTGAGTGTTCAAAAGAAGTGATCTATTCTGTGTTCCTGTCAGCTGGATTACTAACTCACCAGAGATCAAGGCTGCTCAATTAAGTGCAGCATAAACGCATAAGGGTCACAGACACTGGGAACCACTTCTATATCTTCCAGCCAGTCCCACCATCAAAGTGTCCTCTTATAAACTGGAACTCAGGAAAGAAACCATAAAAAAACTGTCAACTAAGGGGTCACACCCATGAATAAAGCGCAACACTGTGCAAAGAGAAAGTGTCCAACAGACCACCAGCCTTCACCCACATGCAATGCGCACTCACAGCCGATGATGCTGCCAGGTGAGTGTGCAACAAAAGGTGCTTAGTGATAACAAATACAGACATCAATCTGAAACATGGTTTCTTTCCTGAGTTCCAGTTTATAAGAGGACGCACTGATGGTGGGACTGGCTGGAAGAAGTAGAAGTGGTTTCCAGTATCTGACGTTTATGCTGCACTGTAAGTGAGCAACCTGGATCTCTGGTGAGTTGGTAATCCAGCTGACTGGAACACGGAAAGGATCACTTTTTTTGAACACTCATTTTATAAACTTTATGAACTCTGTCACATGTTTTTACATATTTATGAATTCCGTCATGATAATATTTAAAGGTTTTTGTACTTTAAGAGATGCATTTATTTGTTTTTGTTTATCACTGAAGGTTGAGTATATTGCCTTTCATTTGCTAACAGCTAGTATTCAGGTCTAAAGCGCTGACTTTGTTTGTTTCTAATCACAAAATGAGGCCAATGAGGAGGAGAGGGTAGAGGTCACTTGTAAGGTTTGGTAGCAGAGATTCAGACACTTCAGTCAGTATAAAAAACAGACAAGTGTAGGTTCACTGTTAATAACCTACCTTCCCTTAAAGCAACCAGGACTACCAGTACCATGTTGCCCTTGGATGTATCCCATTTCCCAGCAACTGGGCAGCAAGAAAACACTGGGAGAAAGGATGTCAGTCCTGCCAGGAACAGGAAGAAAACATCAGGGATCACCAGTTTACAGGTAAGTACTAACCGCCCCACAAAGTCCAGTGGTACCCCTTGCTAATTCCTTCCATCTGTCATAAGTTTCACCCAGTGTGCAATATATCATCCCTTTCCATGTTTCTGGACCGGTTGTCGGTGTTCATGCGTACCCTGCTGTTGACGGGGTAACCCAGCGACAGACACCTTTTTCTCCATGTGAATGTGAAGAGCAGACATGGCCTTCTGTGAGAAATAATGATGGCATGGACCTGCCACCATATGAAAGTGCAGGTCGTGAACTGGCAAAAGGGGGCTGTTTTCACCAGCTGGTATGGGAGCAGTTGATGGGCTAGCAGATTTGCCAAGCTAGCATTCAGATGCTGGGTGTAGGAGTTGTTTGGGGACAGATTTTTTTTCTGATCCAGCAACTGGGGAAGGGAAACCTGGTATGGGAAGGTTGCCACTGCAGATAGTGTGAGTGCTGCTGAGGTTCCATCCTTTGCTTCACCTTTCTCTATTTGGCCCCATGACCTTCCTCATTACTGGTCATAGAAAGGAAAGGCCTCTGAGCACCCTGGTAAACCTTTCCACCCTATTGCTGGATTCAGCAGAGGTTCTTGGACCAATGGAATGTGTGGAGGCCATGCCTGTTGGTGCCTAGTTGTCCGCATCAAGTTCTGCTTCCACCCAGCTCTCTGGTCGAACATCATGTGGTTGAGCATGCACATCAAACCCAAGTAGCAGGTGCTCTAGCCGTGACTTATCCTCTGCAAACACAGTCTCTCCCAGGTCACAGCTTCATAGTACTGAAGCGAAAGGATTGACATTACAGCCATTGTTTTTAGATGAAACCACATTCGTTCCTTAATATGCTTACTCCAGCCCCTCCTCCCCCCTCCTCTCTCCCTCCTCCGTCCCTCCCTTCCTTCCACATAAGCCAGTCTTACTATCTATCTATAGCTTGATGAAGGAGCGCGGCTACCAGAATATCGTAGCCCGTACGCTCAAGAAACGCGTCGCGGCCCTGTGACGTCACAGCTGTGCGCTTGCCCTCCATCTGCGTTCCAAGCCTCATCTGGATTTCCATCACCACCGCGGCCGGCATTAGCGGTATACCAGGAGCTACACGCAGACCTGCCAGCACCACTGTGACCCACTGGATGAACTGCCCCATGATGGATCATTCCTCTGGCTTCCTAGATGCTTTTTTTACACTACCAAAATGTGAGTTGTTTGCATATTGCTTTTAAAAATAAAAAACGGCCTTTTATACTACACCCAGAGGCGCCTCCCTTCCTTGTGTTTTTTCTATAGATTCTGGAGCTTGGTTTCAGTTCCCTGGAAGGCAGCCCTGCTTGTGGACTATACATTTATCCCTTTTTATATAGACTTGTTACATGGACCTTTAATTGACTATTCATGCTGATTTTTCCTTTATACATTGTACATGTATCTTTTAAAATTGTAGTTTTTAAAATTTTATGCTGCTTACTGTGATGTTGCTAGATATTTTCCAGTTTTTTTGCGCCTTTTCCTTGTCCATTTCCATTGGCAAAACCTGGGGAAAGAAATCCCTGCCCCCTCTGTAAAATCGCACCTCACTGAACTGCAAGTGCCTGTTTGGCATGTGCGATGGCGGTGACCGATGCATGAGGGTGCCATTAAGAAAGAATGGCACCCGTGTGTGCCTGCTAAAGAGCAGTGCATTTCTGTGCATGTCAGGAAAGCGTTTTGCATGCATTACTGAGACACATAGATGTAAACCAAGCCTTAAAGAAATCTGAATATTTAAAAATATTGAAAATAACTTTTGAAGTTACATTAACAAGTTACATCTTACAGTATGAGATTTTAGTCAGGCTCGGTTCACACTACCGCGACTTGGGATCCGACTTGTAGGCCCTCAAGTCGCCCCAAGTCGCCCCAAGTCGCCCCAGAAAGAGATTCACATTACAGTGAATGGGAGCGTCTTAATAGACACTACTGAAGTCGCTCCGACTTCAGAGCGTACTCCCTGTACTACTTGGATCCGATTTGGTAGGCGACCTGTACCATAGAAATCAATGGAAGTCGCCTCCAAGTCAGATCTCTCTCTACAGTCAAGCGACTTTGCAGGGAAAAAATTTAGTTTGCCCAGGCAAACCCCTCCCTCCCAGAGAGCTGATTATCCTGTGATTGGCCACAGCCAAAGTCGCCTGTCCTGGAGGCGACTTGAAGTCGCGTTGTAATTTGCTTAAAGTTGCGCTGAAGTCGCGTTGAAGCCGCGTTGAAGTCGCCGTACAAAGTCGCGCTGAAATCGTGTTGCCCCTGTGTGAACCGAGCCTCATTGGGTTTACATCTACCCTGAAATGCATTGTAATGTTACATTTTGAATGAATTTCTTTGCAAAGGCTGACTCGAAATTCAAAATACAGAACTGAAAGTGATCAGAAAAAGCAGGGGATGTTCAAACACTAGGGACATTCCAAATGCTTACAATTCTTAGAACAGCACCTAGGATGATTGGCCAGGAAGCTGGTACCTCAGGAGCCACACACTACAAGGTGGTAGAGGAACAGAAATGTCCCCATTGTAGCAGTGTCACTCTTCACACTCCAACCACACTCTGCTCCTCTTCCTCCGCCCGGCTGCTATGACTGCAAACACCAGCTCCCAAAATGACTACTGGCCAGAGCCGCTGCTGAGTAAACTAGAACTCCTGAACAGTGTGCTGAACACTGCAAAATACAATGTAACAGTATTGTTACTTTGTATTTACTCTGTATCATTCATATGTAGATCAAAGGGAGGACTCTTCAATCTGCACATGATAAACAGAAATAAAATGCTGCCATTACAAAATATACTTTTTTTTTTTTTTAAGAAAATGTGTTTTCTCTTTAAACCCCTTATTAACCACTTCAGCCCCGGAAGATTTTACCCCCTTCGTGACCAGGCCATTTTTGCTATTCAGCACTGCGCTACTTTAACTGGCGATTGTGCGGTCATGCAAAACTGTAAAATTTATATCATTTTTTTTCACACAAATAGAGCTTTCTTTTGGTGCTCTTTGATCACTTCTGGGGTTTTTTATGATATAAATGAAACCAGACCGAAAATGTAGAAAAAAAAAACAATTTTTTTACTTTCTGCTATAAAACATATCCAATAAAAAAAATGTCTTCCTTAATTTTAGCTAAAATGTATTCTGCTACAGTTGTGCTCAAAAGTGTGCACACCCTGGCAGAAATTGTGAAATTTTGCCATTTTATATTAAAAATATGACTAATGCCAAAAAACTTTTATTCAAGGATAGTGATCACATGAAGCCATTTATTATCACATAGTTTTTTTTTTTAATCCTAATGATAACAGAAATCACCCAGATGGCCCTGGTAAAAGGTTTACATACCCTGGAATGTTTGGCCTTGGTACAGACACAAAAGGTGGCACACACAGGTTAAAATGGCTATTAAAGTTTAATTTCCCACATTTGTGGCTTTTTAAATCGGAATTCGTGTCTGGGTATAAATAGTCAATGAGTTTGTTAGCTCTCACATGGATGCATTAAGCAGGCTAGATACTAAGCCATGGGGAGCAGAAAAGAATAGTCAAAAGACCTGCGTAACAAGGTAATGAAAGTTTACGAAGATGGCAAAGGATATAAAAAGAGATCGAAAGCCTTGAATATGCCAGTCAGTACTGTTCAAGCATTCAGTAAGAAGTGGAAAATTTGGGGATCTCTGATACCAAAAGAAGGTAGAATAAATCAGCGCATATATGCAAAAAAAAAAAAACTAAAAAGCAGCTGTACACCAGGGTCAACACAATCAAATCCCTTAAGCAAAATATACAAAGTAAGGTGCAGCGCTCAAATAATAAACTAAAAAAGGGATGCAACAAATATAACAACAAAATAGATATGCTCCACTTACTGAACATACACCATATGACCGCAATGATTTTTTAGACCAAAGGGGGGCACAGAGGAACCCCCCTCCGCAATACCAGGCAGCTCAAGGGGAATATTGGAGACAGCCTGTACCATACACACCTCCAAACCCCGGTCCCCCCCGAAAGCGAAAACAAAGAGAGGAAGGAGAGGGGGGAAGCGAGTACAAAAAGCCCAAACCATTGGCACAGAATTATTCGTCTCTTCGGAATAGGTCCACTTTTAATCCTCAGATTTCCGATAACAAACATTTGGAGGTTTTTAAAAATATGGTTTCCAATGACCTAGATAAATTACAGGTGAAAAGAGTGTCTGACCCACTGTCTATCAAGCGGGGTATAAAATCTCTGACGGACCGCAAAGATATCGTTATTCGCCCTGCGGATAAGGGTGGTGGGTTAGTCATTCTCAGTAAAGAATATTACCAGAATGAAATGATTCGTTTGTTATCGGACCAGGATACTTATCAAGTTTTGAATAGGGATCCTATGCTCTCTTTTAAGGATGAATTGCATAATATTATTGAAGATGGTAAGGACCGTAAGATCCTTAATAAAAAGGAAGCTTTGTATTTAGATCCTTTATTCTGCAGAACACCTGTTATTTATTTTTTACCAAAAATACATAAGGATGCTGTTAGACCTCCAGGGAGACCCATTGTCAATGGGATCGATTCTGTTTCCGCACGATTAGGACAATACATTGATTTCTTTTTACAACCTTTAGTTATGCAAACTCCGGCATTTTTGAAGGACACGAAACACATCATTCAAATTCTGGACACCTTGAAATGCTCCCCATCCACCTTTTTAGTCACAGCAGATGTAAGTTCCCTGTACACCATTATTGGCCATCAGGATGCCATGGCTTCGGTGGAATGGGCCCTGACTACATCCTCTCTATCTGGTGGGCATCAGGAGTTTCTTTTAAGCTGTTTAGATTTTTGTCTCACAAGGAACTACTTTTGGTACAATAGAGAATTCTACTTACAGACCAGGGGTGTAGCTATGGGGGCTCGCTTCGCTCCCAGTGTGGCCAATATTTTTATGTCCCACTGGGAAAATGAGGCAGTGTTCCTCCGTCGCCCCCCTGAGTTAGTGTGTTATAGAAGATTCATAGACGATCTTATCCTCGTTTGGAATGGTGATAGATCAAGATTGAATGATTTTATTGAATCACTCAATAATAACACAAAGAATATTTCTCTAACATGGACCATTAGTTCAGAAAAAGTTGTGTTTTTAGATTTGTCCATTAGTATTAAACATGACCAGTTTATTCTCACTAATCATTTTAAACCAACAGATCGTAATTCGTATATCCCCCTGGGGAGTTGCCATCACAGCTCTTGGCTGTGTAACATCCCCAGGGGACAATACATTAGGTTACGTCGTAATTGTACCACTCTCGATGACTTTGTAAATCAATCTCAAGTCCTCTCTTCTAGGTTTGAGCAAAAGGGTTATAATAGATCCACCCTTGATGAAGAGGTTTCCAGAGTTATGTCATTAGATAGAAAAGAACTTATTGCTGGGTCCACGAAGGTTCCCACTAATGATCAACACAATTTTAAAATGGTGTTGGATTACAATGTCCAATACCGTAAGTTTGAGAGAATAATTCAAAAAAACTGGGCAATACTAAAACAGGATAGGATTTTGGGCCCTGTACTTCCTGACAGGCCTCAATTTATTTATAAAAAAGCCCCCACATTAAGGGACCGTTTAGCCCCTGGAGTTCTAGACCCGCCTATACCTACGTCAGATAGGCTTTTTTCCTTTTTGGGGGGTTTTTATGCTTGCGGTCGGTGTGTACCTTGTAAACATGCCAAAGGGAACATCAAAAAAAGAAAAAAATTTCTGGCCTCAGCTACCAACCAAGAGTATGAGATCAAACAATTGATCACATGTGATACGGTTGGAGTTGTCTACATGCTGGAGTGCAGTTGTGGACTCCAGTATGTGGGCAGAACTTCAAGACCTTTACACGTCAGACTGGCAGAACATGTCAACAACATTAAAAAAGGCCTTAAGACCCATAACGTGTCTAGACATTTTAAGGCCTTTCATGAACAGAATCCGAAGGGTCTGAAGTTTTGGGGCATTGAGAGGGTCAATAAACATTGGCGAGGGGGCAATTTTATTAGACAACTAAGTAAAAGAGAATCCTATTGGATATATGAGACGAAAGTAATGTGCCCCGAAGGGTTAAATGTAGAGTTCGATACAAATTGTTTTATCTCTGATCGATAGATTTTTATATTTTGTAATGTTTATATTTTTGGAGCAGTCGGTAACAGCGGTTTGACGGAATTTTTCGCTCTGACATTTTATGCTTATATATATATTTTTTTTATCAGATATTATTATTTTAGAAAAAGATAAGTCTGAAAAAAATTTTTTTAATGAAGTTTTTTTTAATGAGGTTTTTTTACATGTCTTTGCATGTTTTTATGTTAAAAATCATATGAGGTGCTCATTTGATTGCCTCGTTTTATTGTCACTTTGTCAATTATTATAATGAATTTTTATGGTGAATCATACCGATCAGCTCATATGGAGTGGTTTCCGTTTTCCCCGTTTACAATACCAGGGGACATTTCCGGTTTCTCTCTGCTGTGAAGCGTTCACTGTCGTCATGGCAACTCACCTCCTTATAGCGCGGGTACCCACGTAGTCTCGTCGTCACGTCATCTGCTGAAGAAGTCCCCGCCCACTGGGACGCAACGCGTCCAGAACGTAACGACGTGACGTCACCCGCTGCTACCGCGCATGCTCCACTCCGTGTCTCCACACGTAAGTTTTCATGCTGTGTTCGTCCTGCACTTGTGAAGTGCCACTCTTGTAAGTTTGATTTTATTACCTTTTCTAAATAAATTGGAGTATACAGAGAGCACTATTCCTGTCCCCTTTTTTACATTACATATGCTATGTGAGAGCCATCCCCGCCTACAGCCTAGCCTGAGAGCCATCGTGACTGACAGTTCCAGTACTTTCCTGATGGATTATTATCTGGATTAGGATTTCGTTTTGATTAACCCTATCTGGGAACGCATTATTAACCTGTTAATCAGGTGAGAGGCCATTCTGTTCACCGGTGTTGGGCACTACTCATCAGTCACCATATTTTGGCATGCTGTCACGTGTGAAGGAGACTCACTAATTATTTATTTTGGACATTTTTTAGTGTTTTTAATCATTACAGGACTGTTCTCTATGTCTCTATGAAGGATTGTTGTTATATTTGTTGCATCCCTTTTTTAGTTTATTATTTGAGCGCTGCACCTTACTTTGTATATCTCTGATACCAAGCCACGGTCAGGATGATCAAGAAAGATTTCAGCCACAACTGCCATAGGAATTGTTTGGGATACAAAGAAAAACCCACAGGTAACCTTAGGAGAAATACATGCTACTCTGGAAAAAGATGGAGTGGTTGTTTTTAAGGAGCACAATACGATGTTACTTAAAAAAAAAAGAGCTGCATGGTCAAGTTGCCACAAAGAATCCTTTATTGTACAAGTTCCACAAAAAAGCCTGGTTACAATATGCCCAACAACACCTTGACATGCCTCATTGGCTTTTTTGTGGCATTGGCGCAGTAAAGGCTTCCTTCTGGCAACTCAACCATGCAGCTCTTTTTTGTTCAAGTATCGAATTGAATTGTGCTTCTTAAAAACAACCACACCGTCTTTTTGGAGAGCAGCCTGTATTTCTCCTGCGGTTACCTGCGGGTTTTTCTTTGTATCCTCAGCAATTCTTCTGTCAGTTGTGGCTGCAATCGTTTTTGGTCTACCTGACCTTGGCTTGGTATCAAAAGAGCACCTAATTTTCCACTTTTTAAGGGATTAAACAGTACTGATTGGCATTTTCAATGCTTTGGGTATCTTTTATATCCTTTTCCGTCTTTTATAAACTTCCATTACCTTGTTACGCAGGTCTTTTGACTGTTCTTTTCTACCTCCTCATGGCTCAGTGTCTAGCCTGCTTAGGGCATCCAAGTGAGAGCTAACAAACTCATTGACTATTTATACACAGACACTAATTGTGATTTAAAAAGCCACAAATGTGGGAAATTAACCTTTAATTGCCATTTTAACCTGTGTGTGCCACCTTCTGTGTCTGTACCAAGGCCAAACATTCCAGGGTATATAAAACTTTTAATCAGGGCCATGTGGGTGATTTCTGTTATCGTTAATTTTTTGGCTCCTTTTAAAATCATATGTGATAATGGCTTCATGTGATCACTATCCTTGAATAAAAGACAGTTTTTTGAGCATGATTAGTCATATTTTCAATATAAATGCCAAAATTTTACAATTTCTGCCAGGGTATGCAAACTTTTGAGCACAACTGTACATGTCTTTGATAAAAATTTAAAAAAAAAATCCCAAAAAAGTGTATATCGATTTGATTTGCGTGAAGGTTATAGCATCTATAAACTATGGTATTTATACTGCCATTTATTTATTTTTTTATACTACTAATGGCAATCAATGAATTATAATGGGCCTGTGGTGGCCAATCTGACACTGACGCTGGGGAGAACTGACTAACTGCCACTGACATCATCAGTGACATAAATACAGTGATAATACTATACACTATCACTGTACTAATGACACTGGCTGGGAAGGGGTTAACATCTAAGGCGATGGAGGGGTTAAATGTGTGCCTAACTCTGTGTAATGTGTGTAAAGTGTGCTGCTTTTTACTAATCTCTAAGTTTCTCATCCCTGCTTTACAGAGATCGTTCCCTGTGTACAGAGTTCTGTGTTGAATGTCAACACAGAGTAGGGTGACCACATTTCCAAACTGCCATTCAGGGACAAATTTGCCAAGGACCGGGGGGGGGGGTTGTGTTGAATGTAGTTTCGGGGTTGGCGGGATTTTCGATTTATATCATCCCAATACCCTGCTTGAAATGTATTTCTATTATTACATTGTAATAATACACTCCCCTCCGTTAGTACAGACCCCCTTCCCTCAGTATAGACCCCCCTCCCTCAGTACGGACCCCCCTCTACTAACTGTAGACCCCCTCCCTCAGTCCGGCCCCCTCTCCACTAAGTATAGGCCCCCTCCTTCAGTACGGAACCCCCCCACTAACTATAGGCCCCCTCCCTCAGTACGGACCCCCTCCCTCATTACGGACCCCCCTCTCCACTAAGTATAGGCCCCCTCCCTCAGTACAGACCCCTCCACTAACTATAGACCCCCTCCCTCAGTACGGACCCCCCTCCAATAACTATAGACCCCCTCCCTCAGTACGGACCCCCCTGCACTAATTATACGCCTCCTCCCTCAGTACGGACCCCCCTCTCCACTAAGTATAGGTCACCTCCCTTAGTACGGACCCCCCCACTAACTATAGACCCCCTCCCTCAGTATGGACCCCCCACTAACTATAGACCCCCTCCCTCAGTATGGACCCCCCTCTCCACTAAGTATATACCCCCTTCCTTCAGTATAGACCCCCCCTCCTCAGTACAAACCCCCCTCTACTAACTGTAGACCCCCTCCCTCAGTCTGGCCCCCTCTCCACTAAGTATAAGCCCCCACTAACTATAGGCCCCCTCCCTCAGTACGGACCCCCCTCTCCACTAAGTATAGGTCACCTCCCTTAGTACGGACCCCCCCACTAACTATAGACCCCCTCCCTCAGTATGGACCCCCCACTAACTATAGACCCCCTCCCTCAGTATGGACCCCCCTCTCCACTAAGTATATACCCCCTTCCTTCAGTATAGACCCCCCTCCTCAGTACAAACCCCCCTCTACTAACTGTAGACCCCCTCCCTCAGTCTGGCCCCCTCTCCACTAAGTATAAGCCCCCACTAACTATAGGCCCCCTCCCTCAGTACGGACCCCCCTCTCCACTAAGTATAGGCCTCCTCCCTCTGTACGGACCCCCCACTAACTATAGACCCCCTCCCTCAGTACGGACCCCACTCTCCACTAAGTATAGACCCCCTCCCTCAGTACAGACCCCCCCACTAACTATAGACCCCCTCCCTCAGTAAAGACCCCCCTCCATCAAGTATAGATTCCCCACCTCAGTACAGACTCCCCCCCCCCCCCCCCCTCAGTATAGACCCCCCCACTAAATACAGACCCCTTTTCCATCAGTATAGACCCCCCTAAGTACAGAACCCCCCACTAAGTACAGACCCCCCACAGTAGTACAGTACAGACCCCCCACTAAGTAGAGAACCCCCCACAGTACAGACCCCCTCTTACACTTGTGCCAGTGGAAAGGTGGGTGTCGGAAACGTGCTGGGGGGGCACTTTTTACCCTTTTCCTGATCACTGTCCCTGTCCCTCTTCTGTCTATCTACATACACACATAATATAAGCTTAGAAGAGACCTCAGATCAGCGCCAGGAATGTATAGCGGTGTCCCTCTTCCCTCTCCGTGTACTTGTAGCCGAGGAGGGGGAGGCGGCTTCGGTCTGCTCTGCGGTACAGGGCAGGGAGACATCCAGCAGAGCTGCGGTCTGGTAACGGCGGATTCGTGTCTTTGGGGCTGCCCCCGCTGACAGCCTCGACGGGCATTGTGGAGAGCGTTCGGCGCGGAGGAGGAGAAAGTTAACTTCTCCTCCGCTTTGCATGCTGGGAGGAGTCGCGCTGTGAGGTCACTGGTTGCTAGCCGCCAGGCGGCTATAGCAACCAGTGAGCAGAGTATCAGGTGGAGCTGGAGGCAGAGCGAGCACCAGCGCTATAGCGGGGTTTGCTCGCTCTGTCAATTCCATTCCGGGACACTGTATTGTCCCGGAATGAAGGTGCCCGGGACCCGGGACAGACCTGCCAATTGCGGGAATGTCCCGGGCAATCCGGGACACATGGGCACCCTAACACAGAGCTCTGGGCTTTAAATGTGCACAGCGAATCAGCATGTCCCGGCAGTGAATCATTGGCCCGGGACTTGCTGGTAGGCTCCCGCTGTGATTGTACACACATGTGCACCCCCTAAACCTGAAAGGAGGCCGCGACATACTGGTACGTCGCTTTGTGGCCGCTCGTCCACAGTACAATGCGGACAGGTTGTCGCTAAGTGGTTAAACTGAAGGCTCGTTCATAACAGAGCGCGGTGGAGGAAACCTGTGTTTTCTGCACCGCGTTCAAAGCACCTCGGTGTGTGATCTGCTGTGGGTATCAATATGTTCCTAAGGACACCCCAAACACAGATCGTAAATGCAGTGCGTTGGTCTGCACCAGATTGCATAATACTGCATCACCATGCGATGTGGGGTGGTGAGTTTTTGAAAAGTAGTTTGATTTCAGCCCGTTCAGATGAATGTGATCTACTGCAAATCGCCCCCTGAAGACTCAGGTAGCCACAAAATGCATAGGGCGGAGCCTGTTCTGTGATGTCATTGCGCACGCTGCCATCCAGCAGCTGATGCTGTATTACATGCGACTTTGACGACTACCGCACAGTTTAATAGATCTGCTTTGTGGAAGATATTGGCCCATTTTATTTTTGAATGATACAGATGCTTCTCTTGTGATGGACTTTGTGGAGATTGGAGGTGTCCTGGGGCTATCCATTAGAGATGCTGGCCGCTGTGCCCAGGATTAGTGGAGAACCTTGCCATGTTAACTTCCTATGATGTGGAGGTTAACACTTAAGCACTGTCTGTTAGTGGTGGTGATCTCCCACTCAGAGTTGTAATCCATAATAAGATATCGCAGCAGCAATGGGATGGCCACATATTGTTTACATTTGTTTTATTTATGAACATTTATGAGTTTTGTACACTTTTTTTTTGTATATCGTAGTGTCATATCAAATGACTGATATCAAAGCACTTTATTGACACATTTGAATTACTGCCCAATAGCACTTTATTGTTGGATTAATTATTGCACAATAGGCACTTTTATGAAGTTATTATTTGTCAGTTGGTTTACAGAATGTAAGCACTTTTAGATTATTTAAAGAGACAGCGCACTATTTTTCTTTATTTTGTACATATCTTGTATTTAGTTTGAGTGGTAGCCGCATTTGTGCTCATTGTTGGACATTGTTTGCAAGAATTTACCAATGTTAATACTTGAGATCTTGTTGACAGAAAGATGCTGAGTAAAGAGCCAGTTCACACCAGAATGCGGTGCCGGAAACCCACGTTCACTGCATGTTTCCCACATCACGTTCAAAACACACTGCAGTGTGATCTGCAGCGGGTGTTATGGTAACGCCACCCCAAATGCAGGACACAAACGCTATGCATTTGCCTGCACCGGATCGTACAGTAGTACCTTGGATTACGAGCATAATCCGTTCCAGAAGAATGCTTGTAATCCAAAGCACTCGTATATCAAAGCAAATTTCCCCATAGGAATCAATGGAAACTCAGATAACTTGTTCCACAGCCAGTGCTTGTCTATGCAGTACCGCATTTGGCCAGAGGTGGGGGGGGGCGGAGAAAATTGGAAACGCACGGAGACCACTCTGAGACACTCGGAAACTGAGTGTTTCAGAGTGTCTCCGTGTGTCACCGGCGCCCCCCCGCACCTCTGGCCAAATGCGGTACTGCATGCCCCAGAGGCTTGAATCCTGCTTGTCTTGCGAGTCAGGATTAAAAAAATGAATGGGCTCAATCGTACCGCATTGAACTGCATGTGAATTGCATGGGAACGCGGAGCCTGTTCCTGTGTGATTCATAGTGTGATCTGGCCCTTAAATTTTCTGTAAATGTTGGTATGTGTATACATGTGTAAAATTCTTCTTGTGTTTCAATACACATGCGTATAGTACGCTCCATTGAGTGACATTGGGGAAACCAGTCAGGGACCAGCACTGCTGGAGCTGAGGGACTCCCCTAGCTGCGGGGGAAGAACTCCTCCAGTGAGAGTGGGGGTGAAGGGAAAGGAAAGACAGATTTTGGTGGTAGGGGACTCAATTCTTAGAAGGACAGAGTGGCCAATCTGTAACAAAGACCTGAAGCGCCGAACAGTATGTTGTCTACCGGGCGCTCGGGTTCGGCACATCACGGATCTGGTGGACAGATTACTGGGAGGGGCTGGGGAAGACCCAGCTGTCATGGTGCACGTTGGCACCAATGACAAAGTCAGAGGCAGATGGAGTGTCCTAAAGAACGATTTTAGGGACTTAAGAGTTAAATTGAGGACAAGGACCTCCAAGGTAGTCTCAGGAATACTACTGGTACATCGAGCCACACCAGAAAGGCAGAGGGAGATTAGAGAAGTAAACAAGTGGCTGAAGAGCTGGTGTAGTAAGGAGGAGTTTGGGTTCCTGCAGGACTGGGCCAACTTCTCAGTCGATAACCGGTACTATAGATGGGACAGACTGCACCTAAATGAGAAGGATGCAGATCAGCTGGGAATGAAGATGGCCAAAAAGTTAGAGGGGTTTTTAAACTAGGTGATAGGGGGAGGGTCCAGGGGTAGATATAGTCAGCGCGGAACATATTCCAGAGGGTAGTATTGGGGGCATAAGTGGTAGGTTGACCAAAGCACATAAACCCAAGGTGGGTATAGTAGCAAGTCCTAGTTGCAATCTCGGAACACCCAATAAGAGGATAAGATGTGACCGGTCTAAACTATGTGGCATGTTCACCAATGCCAGGAGCCTGGCGGACAAGATGGGTGAACTAGAGATACTTTTGTTCGAGGAGGATTTGGATTTTGTGGGAATTTCAGAGACCTGGTTCAACAGTTCTCATGATTGGCTGGCAAACATTCAAGGGTATACCCTTTATCGCAAGGATAGAGAGGGTAAAAAAGGGGGAGGGGTATGCCTATATATCAAGAATAATGTACAAGTGAATGTGAGAGATGACATCACTAGGGGAGATAGGGACGAGGTGGAATCCTTATGGGTGGAGCTCCAAAGGGATGAAGCTAAAAGGAAAATAATACTGGGAGTATGCTATAGGCTCCCTAACCTGAGGGAGGAAGGGGAGACAGATCTCCTATCACAATTTGGATTAGCAGCAAGGATAGGAAGTGTTATCATAATGAGGGATTTTACCTATCCAGACATAGACTGGGCAGAGGGAACCGCGCATTCATCTAAGGCCAGTTCCTAAATGTCTTGCAGGACAATTTTATGGGTCAGATGGTAGACACACCAACTAGAAATAAAGCGTTACTGGATCTACTGATTACCAACAATACAGACCTGATCACGGATGTGGAAATATGGGGCAATTTAGGTAACGGCGATCACAGGTCAATTGGCTTCAGTATAAATCACACAAATAGGAAACATAAGGGGAATACAAAGACACTGAATTTCAAAAGAGCCAACTTCCCTAAACTACGAGCCTTGCTAGAAGGCATAAATTGAGATAAAATCTTAGGAACAAAGAACACGGAGGAGAGATGGGTTTGCTTTAAGAGCATATTAAATAAATTAGCCAATGCATCCCATTGGGTAATGAATTTAAAAGAGCGAACAAAAGTTCTGGATGGCTTAACTCCAATGTAAAAATGCATATAAAAGCAAAGGAGAAGGCCTTCAAAAAATACAAGGTTGAGGGATCATCATCAGCATTCAGACTTTATAAAGAATGCAACAAGAAATGTAAGGGTGCAATAAGGATGGCTAAGATAGAACATGAAAGGCACATAGCAGAGGAGAGCAAAAAAAATCCCAAGAAATTCTTCAAGTATATAAACAGTAAAAAAGGGAGGACAGACCATATTGGCCCCATAAAGAATGAGGAAAGACATCTGGTTACAAAGGATGGGGCGATGGCGAAGGTATTGAATTTATTCTTCTCCTCGGTCTTCACAAGGGAATCAGGGGGCTTCAGTAACCCAAACTGCAGTGTTTATCCTCCTGACACATCACAGGAAGCACCTCAATGGTTAACAGAGGACAGAATTAAAATTAGACTTGGGAAACTTAACATTAATAAATCACTGGGACCAGATGGCTTGCATCCGAGGGTACTTAGGGAACTCAGTCAAGTAATTGCCAGACCATTGTTCCTAATTTTTACTGACTGGAATGGTACTAGCTGATTGGAGAAAAGCCAATGTAGCACCAATATTTAAAAAGGGCCCAAAATGCATCCCTGGGAATTAAAGACCATTTAGCCTAACATCAATAGTATGCAAACTCTTGGAGGGGATGATAAGGGACTATATACAAGATTTTAGTAATGGGAACGGTATCATTAGCAGTAATCAGCATGGATTCATGAAGAATCGTTCTTGCCAAACCAATCTATTAACATTCTATGAGGAGGTGAGTTGCCATCTAGATAAAGTAAGGCCCGTAGACGTGGTGTATCTGGATTTTGCAAAAGCATTTGACACAGTTCCCCATTAACGTTTACTGTACAAAATAAGGTCCGTTGACATGGACCATAGGGTGGGTACATGGATTGAAAACTGGCTACAAGGGCGAGTTCAGATAGTGGTGATAAATGGGGGAGTACTTGAAATGGTCAGAGGTGGGTAGTGGGGTACCCCAGGGTTCTGTGCTGGGACCAATCCTATTTAATTTGTTTATAAAAGACCTGGAGGATGGGATAAACAGTTCAATCTCTGTATTTCCAGACGATACTAAGCTAAGCAGGGCAATAACTTCTCCGCAGGATGTGGAAACCTTGTAAAAAGATCTGAATAAATGAATGGGGTGGGCGACTACATGGCAAATGAGGTTTAATGTAGAAAATTGTAAAATAATGCATTTGGGTGGCAAAAATATGAATGCAATCTATACACTGGGGGGAGAACTTCTGGGAGAATCTAGAATGGAAAAGGATCTGGGGGTCCTAGTAGATAAGCTCAGCAATGGCATGCAATGCCAAGCTGCTGCTAACAAAGCAGACAGAATATTGGCATGCATTAAAAAGGAGATCAACTCCAGAGATAAAATAATTCTCCCACTCTACAAGACTCTGGTCTGGCCGCACCTAGAGTATGCTGTCCAATTCTGGGCACCAGTCCTCAGGAAGGATGTACTGGAAATGGAGCGAGTACAAAGAAGGGCAACAAAGATAATAAAGGACCTGGAGGTTATTGGTTATGAGGAAAGGTTGCGAGCACTGAACTTATTCTCTCTGGAGAAGAGACGCTTGAGAGGGGATATGATTTCAATATACAAATACCGTACTGGTGACCCCACAATAGGGATAAAACTTTTTCGCAGAAGGGAGTTTAACAAGACACGTGGCCACTCATTAAAATTAGAAGAAAAGAGGTTTAACCTTAAACTACGTGGAGGGTTCTTTAGTGTAAGAGTGGCAAGGATGTGGAATTCCCTTCCACAGGCGGTGGTCTCAGCGGGGAGCATCGATAGTTTCGAGAAACTATTAGATAAGCACCTGAACGACCGCAAAATACAGGGATCTACAATGTAATACTGACATATAATCACACACATAGGTTGGACTTGTGTCTTTTTTAAACCTCATCTACTATGTAACTATGTATAGACACATATGCATGTAAATTACTGTAACATTTTCTGCTTTTGTTATACAACTCTGTACTCATGGCTGTATTACTGATCTTTACTCAGCTGTGTATATCCTTCCATAGACAGCAATGCATCTATATCCAGATTAATAAATAGATGCAGCTTTTTTTTATTCCAAGAGGCCTAAGGCTGGGTTCACACTATTGTGGTTGCAGGAATGTGTGTAAATCACACGTGTTCCTGCACCCACAGACAAAACGTGCTGCTGTTAAAGTTGAACTTTAGTCAGAAAATTAAAGCGTAACGTTAAGAAAAAAACATTCCCTCTGGGTGCTGCACATTGTAAGGTTTATAACAACCTTTGTTGCAGATTCCTACCTTTTTGTTGTTCTGAAGAAATCGCTGTGTTTCTCTCTGCCTCTGTACTGAGTGGGTCTATTGGGAGTAATTTCATAATTAACTATCAGCTGTGGCAGCTTTAGAGCACTAATAAAGGAAATCTGCTGGGCCTGCATCCCTTTTAGACATGTTCCTATTCAAAGTATCTCTCCAAAAATGACATTTTTGTTGCAGAGGATGCCTGAAATCTGACTTGTATCTTAGGCAGACTTCTGGGAAAATTGGTGAGCCAATCACACAAGCAGGAAATGATTTCTGGGGAATGGTCAGTACACATTCTGTGTACAGAACAACTCCATGTAGCCATATTGCAATGCATTCTCAGAAAATTAGAGTGGCTGCAGATTGAAAAGGAAAGGTCATTTTTAATAACATTCAACTACAATATGATTGATGGTGCAATTATATGCGCTATATTATTTTTTCCTTATTTGCTATTTTTTTCCCCACAAAAGTGGAGTTACCCTTTAAGTCCTGCTAGATCACTTCGGGCTGGCCCCTTTTGCAGGTATAGCTATGTAAAACATTACAAATAAGTGCCTATACAGCAAATTCAAAAAGGAAACCAGTAGTAAGTTACTAGCATCGCTACTAGTAACTTACAATTGGTTACCTTTTAGATTTTGCACACAGGTTTTTTTATAGTGAAGTAACACATATACAGTATAATTGGTATTTTTAGCACATTTATTCCCTTTGGTAGGAAAACTCAGTGTAGGGGTTGTTTTTCAGATACCAGTGCCTATACTGTTTAAAATCCAGTAATAAATTGCCTCCAATTACATCAATTCTGAAAAAACACATAGGGAGGAGTCCACGTTCGTCAGGTCACAACGCACGCCATAACCATGAGATTGATTGGTTCCCAGGACCCATATTTCTGTATACAGGCTAGATTTTATCTTCTGTAATGTGAGTTGCTAGCATCATTTTATTTTTTATAAATACGCTTTACAGTTTTACACTTTGTGGCCATTTTCTATCCATCCTTTATGTACACCACAATGGAGTTTTCCCCAATATAAGCTCTGACACCACTCTCATCCATTTATGGTTCAATAAGTTTTTACTGGTATTTTTTCACAAGTATATAAACATATAAAAATATAAAAACAAGGAAAAAAAAAAAACAGAATGAAGGAGTGTAAACAGTGCCAGTTACCTGACATATAGTCTCCTAATAAACAAATATTTCTTTTAAATGTTGAGATAGTGCAATCGTATATAAGTGCGAGGGTTATTACAAATAAATTGTTACGTTAAACCCGTATAACGAGTGTTTGTTGACGTATAAGCATTAACTACCCTGTGTAGGGGTGCCCCTTTGGGAGCCTGCTGCACCCCTGGACATAAGGAGTCTGGGATAACCAACATATACATAGGTTTCAAAAGTGTAGTTAGCAAAAGATTTTTAGATCTCCTTACATTCAGGAGATCCTATAATTATATTGCATCTAGAGAGATATATCGGAGACATAAAAAAGGAAAGAAAGGAAGAACAGAGTAGATGAAGGCGAAATAAGTGTAGAATAGAAAAATAATAGAAGGGAAGGAGGGGGGGAGGGGGGGGGGGGGTAGGGAGACAGCGAGCTTCGGTCCATGTATGAGGTCTTCACTTTAAATGGGAGGTATGATGGATATGGCTTTTTCAGCTCCTAAGTGGGGTTCTTAGCCGAGAGTCTTTGTTTGAGTTTGTCTGAGGTAGAGTAACTCCTCCAGATACTCCAGACAAAAGAGAACTTAGCATGCTTGTCTAAGGCTTTGGCCTGCATTTTTTCCATGAGCATGTAATTGTTTACCTCTCTTACCCACTCAATCAGAGAGGGGGCGTAGTGGTTTTCCAATATCTGGGTATGAGTTGTCTACCTGCACTAACAAAAAATTTCAGAAGGCCGTTTTTTTGTGATTTGATTGTCCCTGGAAGGATGGATAGGAGGGCAATAGAGGGTGATGGTAACAGTGGCTTATCGTAAATGTCTGAGTAAATCTGAAAAATTTGAGTCCAGAATTGGAGAAGAACATCACACTCCCACCAGATGTGTATATAAGTACCTTTCATTGTGTTGCATCTCCAGCATCTGTCTGAGTTGGATGGGAACATGATCCTGAGAGTAGTTGGGACCCGATACCACCTCGACAACAGTTTATAGTTTTTCTCTTGTGTATAGCTTGATACGGAGGTTTTGTTCGTGAAGAGGAAGGCTTTCCCCCACTCCGCCTCAGTTATGTCTTTCCCGACCTCCACTGACCATTTAGTAGTATAGCTAGGTAGAGTTTCGTGGGTATGGTCTATAATTGATTTATATATCAGTGATAAGGTGTGTCTTGGAGTCTCAGAAAGGGTGCACAGTTGTTCGAACCCGGTCAAGGGTCTATGAGTTTGTCTGGAGTCATGCAGTGTCTTGCAATAGGAGTTTAGGTGTCCATGAGTGAGCCATGTTGTCTTGGAGGTGACGTCTGTTGGGGTGGATATAAATGTGCCCAGGGTGTGATCAACAAATTGGCGTGCAGTGGGCCATGAGTCTCTGTTGTAAGTGTCTAATGAGCGGGTTGAGTGCCCTTCTGGAAGGTTTGGATTATCAAACAAGGGGGTAAGGGGGCTAGGTTCCGAGGATAGTGAGTGTGTATCTCTTTTGCGGTACCAAATTGTCAGTGCATCCCTAGTGAGGGGGGGCAATGTTGATAAGGATTTGTATGTCCTGTCGTAGCCCCAAAGAAGCGCTCGTAAGTCGTATGTAGATAGGTCCTGTTCTACAGTTGTGGCAGCTTTGGTCATCTCTCATCCATTTATGAGGACAAAGATCACTGGATGTTCAATCCTTGTGTGGATATATAGACAGTGCATCCGACTCTATCATTTAGAGCCCACTGTTTCCAGTAAGGAGGCATTTTGCACATTTGGCGGAGGTACACTTGGGTGGCTTACAGATTGACCTGTTTACCACACCCACATTGGATACACACCAATTTTTCTAATCAATTGAAATGACACCTTCTGGCTTTCTGTATGAAACACTCCAATGAATTGTTTTATTACACAGGACTTTTTCTCTTGTTCTTTTCATCACAATTTTATATATATTTTTTCTGTTGTAGCTTACTTTCTAGTGTGGCAAATCTGTTACCTTGCACAATACATCGTGTCAGGGAATTCCTGTGAGACGTTTGGCTAATAGAAATGCGCATGCACCTCTGCAGAACAGTTATCAGGAATGCGCATGCACGCAGGAATGTGCACACAATGTATGTTGGCGCTAGACGGACTATTTAGAATGCTTCTGTTGTGCTCTAATGCTGACAGGTCTTCAGCTGTTCCCTGTGTCCTTCCAGTGTGTTCCCTTGGTTGCCGACCCGGCTTACTATTGACCTGATCCTGCTTCTGTCTTGTCGCTAGTTCCTGACTTTGGCTCTGCTCTTTATTTGGTACCTTGCTGCCCGCCTGTTAATGACCCTGGCTAATCTTGTGACCACGCTTCTTTTTCTGATCCTGGCTTAACTGACGCACATGTGATCACTTATGACACCAGACCTTTGACAGTTTGCTTGAGAACACAAGCAAAGCAATCCTGGAATTCCAGGATTGTAACTTGTTTTTTTGAAACTGTTAAATCGATGGGTTTGGTTCTGCTTTATGATTTATTGCTGTTCAGGGGCTCTGGGCTTCAGCAAAATGGCAGCCTCCAGCAAGAAGAGTCTGGAGCAATACTGGAAGTAATTTACAGCAC
Organism: Lithobates septentrionalis; assembly: GCA_037952835.1. Classification (NCBI taxonomy): domain Eukaryota; kingdom Metazoa; phylum Chordata; class Amphibia; order Anura; family Ranidae; genus Lithobates; species Lithobates septentrionalis. The sequence continues at coordinate 2,147,362 of JBBDGP010001037.1, forward strand.
ACACTAATTTTGGTGGCATAATTATTAATGTGGAATGTATGTTCCTTGCTAAAAAACATTGTTGTTCTGGTAAAGATTCGCTTCCGGACCGCACACCGTCGTTATACGTCAGTACTTTGCAGAGGTATATCGTTGTTATGGCAGAAGCTAGCTGCCATAACCCCGGTGTCTGCTTCAAGATAAGTGGTCTCTGTGGCGGATTCGCCGCGAGAACACTTTTATCAGCGGCGGGAGAGGGCCCCCTCCACCGCTTACTGGAGCCGTCAGCAGCAGCGGAGGCGATCGGATCCTTCTTCTGGCCTGACATGGAAACGAGTGAGGGGAAGATGGTCCCCACCCGTCTCCATATCAATGCAGGGCGGAGCGACGTCAAAACGTCACTTCTGCCCAAAGCTCTTAACCACTAGCCCACCGCCCACCGTCATATGACGTCCTGGGCTTTGGGCGGGTATATCTGAATGATGCCTGTAGTTACAGACATCATTCAGATATTGCCGGTTTCAGCCGGCGAATCTCTACACCATAGGAACAATCATAGCGGCCGTTCCGCCGCTTGATCGTTCCTATGGGAGGCGAGAGGGGACGTCCCCCCCTCCTCCCGCCGCCCTCCAGTGCTTGCTCCGACTCACCGTTACGATCAGTGAGGTGGAGAGTGTATCCCCCGGCGCCGGATGTAGATCATAGAGATTTCCGGTGGACCAGATGGTCCCCGGAGTCTCTAAGATCGTCGGAGGCCGGGCGCGACCTCTCCATTCAAAAAAACAGCGCCGCTTCGGCTTAGAAGCGGCGATCGTTTTATTTTTTTATTTCAGGCTTCCCAGCCTAGTGGTGAGATATGGGGTCTTATTGACCCCATATCTCACTATTAAGAGCACCTGACATGTCATATTGCTATTACAAGGGATGTTTACATTCCTTGTAATAGGAATAAAAGTGATCAATTTTTTTTTTTTCAAAAAAGTGTCAAAATAAAAAAATAAACTATAATTAACAATAAAAAAAAAAAAAATTTTTAAAGCGCCGCTGTCCCCGTGTGCTCGCACGCAGAAGCGAACGCATACGTAAGTCCCGCCCACATATGAAAATGGTGTTCAAACCATACATGTGAGGTATCGCCGCGAACGTTGGAGCGAGAGCAATCATTTTGGCCCTAGACCTCCTCTGTAACTCAAAACATGTAACCAGTAAAAAAATTTAAAGCGTCGCCTATGGGGATTTTTAAGTACCAAACATTGGCGCCATTCCACGAGCGTGTGCAATTTTGAAGCGTGACATGTTAGGTATCTATTTACTTGGCGTAACTTCATCTTTCACAAAATGCAAAAACATTGGGCTAACTTTACTGTTTTTTTTTTTTTTTTTTTAAACACAAAACAGTTTTTTTCCCCAAAAAAACGCGTTCGAAAAATTCCTGCGCAAATACTGTGTGAGATACAAAGTTGCAACAACCGCCATTGTATTCTCTAGGGTCTTTGCTAAAAAAACATATATAATGTTTGGGGGTTCTATGTAATTTTCTAGCAAAAAAATGATGATTTTTACATGTAGGAGCAAAGTGTCAGAATTGGCCCGGTATTGAGGTGGTTAAAGGGCCTTTTTTTTTTTTTTTTGTTTTTTTTTTGGATTGCATTTTAGTGTAAATATGAGATCTGAGGTCTTTTTGACCCCAGATCTCACATTCAAGAGGTCCTGTCATGCTTTTTTTCTATTACAAGGGATGTTTACATTCCTTGTAATAGGAATAAAAGTGACGCAGTGTAAAAATAAAACGTAAAATAAATAAGATTTTTATTTTTTTTTAACACTCCCTGACGAGCATGCGTGCAGAAGCAAACGCAATAATTCTAGCCCTAGACCTCCTCTGTAACTCAAAACATGCAACCCGTAGAATTTTTTTTAAACGTCGCCTATGGAGATTTTTAAGGGTAAAAGTTTGTCGCCATTCCACGAGCGGGCACAAGTTTGAAGCGTGACATGTTGGGTATCAATTTACTCGGCGTAACATTATCTTTCACAATATAAAATTATTTGCGCTAACTTTACTGTTGTCTTATGTTTTTAAATCAAAAAAGTGTATTTTTTCCAAAAAAAAGTGCGCTTGTAAGACCGCTGCACAAATACGATGTGACAAAGTATTGCAACGACCGCCATTTTATTCTCTAGGGTGTTAGAAAAAAATGTATAATGTTTGGGGGTTCGAAGTAATTTTCTAGCAAAAAAAGAAAACTGTTTCAACTTGTAAACACCAAATCTCAGAAAGAGGCTCGGCCCTTGAGCGGTTAAGCAGACGCACAGGGGTGCCATTAGGGCTTATTGGGAGATAGAGCTGCGGTTTCAGAAAAGCTTTGTGGGATTTTTTTCCCCGCGTTCTGCAAGTACAATCACTCATTCAAAGGGAATGGCCTGCTGCGCCCACATCAACGCATTTCGCAGAAAATGCACAGACGTGAACTTAGACACTTGCTGTCCATTGTATGTGTTCCTGATGTGTTGGCAGCCTATTGAAGAGAATAGACTGTCAAATCCATGGTGTGAGCTGCCCCCGTTATGTAGAGGAGGGGGGTGGGGTGGTAAAGTTGCTTGTACTGGCATAGGGAGCAGGTCAATGTCTCTATCATGACATCTCTTGTACTCTCACCCCAATATGAGGACCAATGAACATAGGTCATGTATGTAGCACGCCTGGCACTCGGGTCACGTGACGTGCCCGGATGACGTCGTTGTTTTGCCTGATTTTTGCACTGCAGCAGTTCCACGTTCCCAATCACGTGGCGCCGGATGACAAGCCCCCCGCTCACGTGACCCGCCCGGCCCAACCACATTACGTAATGCCGTTGTTCTATTTCCAGAGACAATGCCGAGCGACGTCACTGGTAGAGGGGTCCCTGCTGTGAGTGACAGGCGCGTGCCAAGCGGTGACGTCTCCACCCACCTTCCCCTCTGCCTGCAGAGCAGCGCACGCAGTCCATGGAGGGGGGATCAGAGCAGGCAGGGGGCAAGCTTTGTGTACAATAAATATAATATATATACATATATATGTGTGTGTGCACCCTATGATCGGGTGATCAGGGTCAGAGCTCCGATGTATGTGCAGGGTGATCGGAGAGTGATGTCGCTGCACGTGCAGGCAGGATTAGTTGTCAGAGCTCAGCTGCCACATGCACAGCGATCAGAAGTCGGAATGTGGGTGGTGAGCCCCCCCCTGGCCGTGCACAGCTCCATGCATAGAAGTCTGCCAGAGAGACACATTGGGTCCGATGACGTCACTACCTCCATGGCTTGCACACATTTCCCGGAGTGTGCCAATCATATGCGAGGATGCGAATGGGCGTGGCTTCTGTCCCCTGGGCGTGCCCCTGTCAAACTAAAGGCCCAATCCCTGCCAGCCGTTGTTGACAGCAGTTCCTGCCTTCTTTCGCGACACTGTTATTGGTCTGCCCCATTTGGAAGCTGAGCCAATGAGGCCTCGCGGGCGGGCTTCGTGCTGCTGCGGAGCTGCCAATGGGTGTTCGCCACTGTGCCAGTGGGCGTATCGGCGCAGGCGAGAAAGGGGCGTAGCTTGCAGGAGCCGATAAACAACAATCCCAGCGCTTCCCCTCCTCCGGTAGAGTCCGGTCAGTGAGACAGCGGGACACGGAGAAGTCACGGAGCGCCCAGCTCACCGCACACACAGAACAACCTCCCCCCCCTTCCGCCAGTATTCTGCCTCATTACCTCCGCCGGTACACCGTGCCCTGCCACCACCACTCCTCTCTCCTTCTCCTTGGTGCTGGAAAATGGCGGCCTCGGTCTGTGTCAACATCCAGATGCTGCTGGAGGCGGCGGAGTATCTGGAGCGGAGGGAGAGAGGTGAGATGGGGACCCGGGGCTTGTGTGTCACTGCTGGGGGAGGGGAGGAGGATGGGGGACTACAAGGATCAGCATGGAGAGCACTGACTGCTGGGACTTGTAGTGCTTCCCTGGATGGAGGCCTCAGTACCAGAAGTAACGTGTACCCGTTATTATCACTTCCAGCACACCTCATCCCTGGCCTGGGATTATACCCCCCCCCAATGTGTGTGTATGGACTGCTTGTATACATTATATATACACAACATACCCCAGGAGGTCCGGGCTCTATAGACCTATAAACACTCTATATATGTTCTGTGTGTAGATAAATATTTTACATACACATTATGGGTATATATATATATATATATATTTTTTTTTTTTACACATGTGCATGTGTGTGTGTTAGTAAAAATAATAATATCCCCATGAGGTGTATGTAAAATAATAATTAAAAAAATTCTATATTTTATAAATCTATATCTGCACCTGAGCACATGATTGGAGTATTCCTAGATGTGTGCACTGTATAAACATCTAATCACACGCCATGAGCTCCCTTTGTGTATGAAGCAGACTGTATACATGCATACATACATACATATACATATACATACATAGCGCAATAAAGAGCTGCCTACAGATCTGTCTGTACATAACAAATGGTACAGGATTTGTGAATGGAGACTTGTGTAGTACACATCATATGTGTGAATACATCATGTGTAGGTGCTGCTGGAATATAAATAAATCTGTATTGTGTGTCAAGCTTATGTGGTCACGTGTCGGAGGTATGTGTTATATGGTCGTGTGTTATTGTCATGTATTGGAGCTACGTACACACCATTGTGTTTCAGGGGCATGTGTATGTTATTGTCTCGGAGGTGCGTGTTCTGTCATCATGTGTTTGTAGATGTGTGATATGATGTCATGTGTTGTAGATGTGTGACATGTCAACATAGAGGTGTAATGTGTTGGAGGCACGTTATATCGTCATGTGTCGTAGATGTGTGATATGTCGTCATTTGTTGGAGGCACATATTATATCGTCGTGTATCGTAGATGTGTGATATGTCGTCATGTGTCGGAGGTACGCGTTCTGTCGTCATGTGTCGGAGGTACGCGTTCTGTCGTCATGTGTCGGAGGTACGCGTTCTGTCGTCATGTGTCGGAGGTACGCGTTCTGTCGTCATGTGTCGGAGGTACGCGTTCTGTCGTCATGTGTCGGAGGTACGCGTTCTGTCGTCATGTGTCGGAGGTACGCGTTCTGTCGTCATGTGTCGGAGGTACGCGTTCTGTCGTCATGTGTCGGAGGTATGCGTTCTGTCGTCATGTGTCGGAGGTACGCGTTCTGTCGTCATGTGTCGGAGGTACGCGTTCTGTCGTCATGTGTCGGAGGTACGCGTTCTGTCGTCATGTGTCGGAGGTACGCGTTCTGCCGTCATGTGTCGGTGGTACGCGTTCTGTCATGTGTCGGTGGTACGCGTTCTGTCATGTGTCGGTGGTACGCGTTCTGTCATGTGTCGGTGGTACGCGTTCTGTCGTCATGTGTCGGAGGTACGCGTTCTGTCGTCATGTGTCGGAGGTACGCGTTCTGTCGTCATGTGTCGGAGGTACGCGTTCTGTCGTCATGTGTCGGTGGTACGCGTTCTGTCGTCATGTGTCGGTGGTACGCGTTCTGCCGTCATGTGTCGGTGGTACGCGTTCTGCCGTCATGTGTCGGTGGTACGCGTTCTGCCGTCATGTGTCGGTGGTACGCGTTCTGCCGTCATGTGTCGGTGGTACGCGTTCTGCCGTCATGTGTCGGTGGTACGCGTTCTGCCGTCATGTGTCGGTGGTACGCGTTCTGCCGTCATGTGTCGGTGGTACGCGTTCTGCCGTCATGTGTCGGTGGTACGCGTTCTGCCGTCATGTGTCGGTGGTACGCGTTCTGTCGTCATGTGTCGGAGATGTGTGATATGTCCTCACATGTTGGATGTATGTGTTTGTATCAGTGGTACGTGCTATATCATCATGTGTCCTAGATGTGTGCTATGTTGTCATGTGTCAGGGATTTGTGTTAGGTCGTCATGTGTCGGAGGTACGTGTTCTGTCGTGTTGTCGATGTGTGATATGCCATCATGTGTTGGATGTATGTGTTGTATCAGAGGTACGTGCTATATTGTCATGTGTCCTAGATGTGTGATATGTTGTCATGTGTCAGGGATTTGTGTTAGGTCGTCATGTGTCGGAGGTGTGTGCGTTTCCTCATACAAGCATTACCTATGTGTGCTTTGAGCCTTGCCCCTGACAATGACAGTATGGATGGAAATCTGTCGGGTGCATGCAGCTAAGGTTGATGTGGCCATGCTTGTCTGATGTGCATGTGATGTTCTATGGCCAAGAAGCTTTCTTTAAAGATCTTGGTAATAAAATCCAGTCTATAGTACGTGTAAGTGTACATGTGATGAGTGATCGTATGTACACAGCTGTATAATCAGATCTAAGTGTAGTAGTATTATTATTATTACAACTCATCCCATCCACAGGCCTCCTGTGATTCATGTGAGATTCCAGTGTCCCCTGTCACATCGCCTACATGTCACCGCTCACCATCACCTGTGTTTTCTGACTTTTTAAGTCTAAGACTGCAGTAGAACTGTCATCTAAATTCCTAAGAAATAAACATGTGTCCAGCCAGGGCTAATGGGAGCCCACATGTCTTCATGACTGAAAGGCAATGCAGAAGGCTGGTGTGATAGAGAAAGCAGTAATTACTGAGCAGAATCTCAATAATAGTTGTTAATTATCCTGAAAATATTTTTTTCTCTTGGATTGGGAGCCTATTATTATGCTAATATATTGAATAATTCACGTCATGCAGCAATGTGGTGTACGAAAATGGAGCCTGCCTTTCCGCATGGGCTCTCAGAGTGTTACCACCATGGAGGAATAGACGCTCCGGCTAAAAATAGATGTCATTTGCATTTCCAAAAAATACAGGGACCAAATATTGTGTGACCTCCTAAGGGATGGCAGAGGTCTGCAGTCTAGGATGCACTGGCTGTATACAGACAATTATTGTATGTGTGTTACTTGCGGTCAACAGAGCAGATTCCAGAGGGGGAGGGGGAAGTACTGTCAGGAGGAAAAAAATAAATGTGTTTTTGTTTTGTGTATGGAGAAGTTTAATGCAGCGTTTTTACTGGAATTGTTTTTTTACTTTTTGTTTCATTTTCAGATTTACATTTTTATTTATGCTTTTTTAGCTTTTATTTTAATTCCAGACAAATTTATATTTTTATGAATGCAGTTAGAGGTATGCTTTAAATGTCTGCAATGTTGGACTTAAATCCTTTTACCATCTATCATCTTCTCCTCCTAGTATTTAGTGTAGTTATAGTAAATGCATGTGCCTTCCCTGAGAAGTCTTCTGATCTAGTACTGGGGTGTGTAATGCTCATGGTAGGTCAGTGTTGATTTTTACCGTATGATTAGTTTATTTTGCAGTTTGGCATGCTCTGCAGAAAAAAATTTCCTTTTCTGTTCATTTGCAATAGTGTTTGGCTAAATGAGTGTGGCAGGTAATATGCCTATATGGTATAGTAGCTTAGGGGTTAGTATTGAGGCCTTGTAGTGGTTCCACGAACAATTAACAATTTCTGCCTCTCAGACAAGTAACCCCTGATTTAAATGATTGTTTCTGCTATCAGTAACCAAGGCATTCTGGTAGCTGAATGCAATGAGGTCATTGTTCCTTCTGGCCATCAATGTAATTGGGGTCCTTTTTCCCTATTGCCACCAATGTCAGAGGGTCCCTTCTTCCCACTGGCCGCCAATGTCAGAGGGTCCCTTCTTCCCACTGGCCGCCAATGTCAGAGGGTCCCTTCTTCCCACTGCTTGCCAATGTCAGAGGGTCCCTTCTTCCCACTGGCCGCCAATGTCAGAGGGTCCCTTCTTCCCACTGGCCGCCAATGTCAGAGGGTCCCTTCTTCCCACTGGCCGCCAATGTCAGAGGGTCCCTTCTTCCCACTGGCCGCCAATGTCAGAGGGTCCCTTCTTCCCACTGGCCGCCAATGTCAGAGGGTCCCTTCTTCCCACTGGCCGCCAATGTCAGAGGGTCCCTTCTTCCCACTGGCCGCCAATGTCAGAGGGTCCCTTCTTCCCACTGCTTGCCAATGTCAGAGGGTCCCTTCTTCCCACTGGCCGCCAATGTCAGAGGGTCCCTTCTTCCCACTGGCCGCCAATGTCAGAGGGTCCCTTCTTCCCACTGGCCGCCAATGTCAGAGGGTCCCTTCTTCCCACTGGCCGCCAATGTCAGAGGGTCCCTTCTTCCCACTGGCCGCCAATGTCAGAGGGTCCCTTCTTCCCACTGGCCGCCAATGTCACAATTCTTGTTACTGAAAATAATTGTGTCGTAGAACAGCTCTGGGTGTCAGATTGGCTAGTTCCTTATTATTCTTCTATATCAACTTGTTGTCAAAGCTAATGTCCTGTGTGCTATAGATCTAGTAATTGTTAGGAAGGTTCCTTAAGGTGGTTGTAAAGACAGTTTTTTTTTTTTTTTTTTATCCTAATGCATTCTATGCATTAAGATAAAAAACCTTCTGTGTGCAGCAGCCCCCCTCAGTCCCTCTAATACTTGCCTCTGAGCCCTTCTCTATCCAGCAATGTTGCACGAGAGACTCGGCTGCCCGGGACTCTCCTCCTCATTGGCTGAGACAGCAGCTGAGTCAATAAGGAGAGAGAGGGGGCGGGGCCTAGACCGGGGCTCTGTGTCTGAATTGACCCATGGAGCTTCGGCATAGCAAGCTGCTTGATGTGGAGGCACTTGTTAGGAGGGAGGGGCCAGGAGAGCCAAAGAGGGACCAGAGAAGAGGAGGATCTGAGACGCTCTGTGCAAAACCAACTGCACAGGGCAGGTAAGTAGAACATGTTTGTTATTTTAATCCTGAAAAAAAATAGTTTCAATAAAAAAAAAAACCTTTTCTTAAATTAGTTTAAGGGTTCCTTTGTGATAACAAGGTTGCGATCGGCTATTCTATATGTTGTTTGTTTTGTTTTTTGTTTGTTTTTCTCTAGCAGTCCCACTGGCCCGGCTACACATGTAGTTTTCAAACATTTCTACTTCTGATCATGCAATATAGAACAATTGAGGTATGCTGGCTAAGATATTTTAGGATTATTTCCAGTAATTGATTAGTTTTTGGGTTGCAGCTTTCCATGATTGAACTTGAGTTGTACTGCAGTCAATCATCTCAGATCCTCGATCGGGCAATGAAACAACTTGTAGGTACATGTACGTGATCTGATGCAGGAGAGCTGCCAGACCACTGTATATCTGCATAGGCCGGACTGGAAGCAGTTAATTGGCATCTGTACTTGTAATCGATAGATAGTGGTCAGGTGTGTTTTACAGATCATGAATGCCAAAAAAATGTATTTATAACAGAATGAAAGAATACCTACAACCTGTGAACATGTATGCCTGTGTGGATTACAGGTGGCATTGGCGCCTTTTGTAGGGGGAACAATAGAGCATAGGCCAGAAAAAAATCAGCCTTTTGCCATTATGAGTGTCTTTCAAGGTCATTGGAAGTCCATAGACTACTTGATTAGAGAAAAGTGACTTGATCTGCTGTCTACTATTTGGTTAGCAATATGTATGTACAGACTGTGACATAATGGGCTGGGTTTTGTACATATGGGCACTTCAATATTAAAGCACAAATGGCACAACCTCAGTCGTGTTTGCACTTTTCACTTTAACCAGTCAGTTTGATCGCCTTAAGCCCAGTTGCAGCCTGGTCCCATTGATTGTGCAGAGAACGTCTAAGATTTGTAGCACCAGTTGTGGTAGGACATGGATTGCAAGCTTCAATAAAAATCACAGCTGGGTTTATGTAAGGTTCAAAATAATTCCGTGTTATAGGGGTATAGATTTGCCCACCTATTTTACTTTTATCTGATCAGTCTTTGGTTTTGTTAAGGGGTCAGAGGTCACCTGAAGGCTGACTTGTTCACTGGCCAACCTCTATGCTGCACATTCAGATGCTGGAAAAGTATGAGAGGTCAGACTAATTCCTGCCAGATCTTGAAATGAATCAAAAGGCCAGTTTTTTTTGCAAGAGAAGATCACTTAACCAGGGCTCGACAAATCCCAGGCGCCAGATTGCCATGGTGACTAGAAAAAGCATCCTGGCGCCTGGGCATTTGTCAGCCCTTTTACTGTTGGCACCAAGCGCAGAGATGCACAATTTCTATCACCCTACGGCCAGGACATGTAGTTCTGGGAACCAGCCAGGTAGTATTTTATTGAATCACTTTAACCCTAATCTGTACGCGTATTTACCTCTACTTTTCAATCACATAATACACTTGTCTGCTCAAATAAAAAAGCAGCCCTGTGCGTGCTTACATGCACCGAATACAGAAAAGTAGTCGTATCATAAACAAAGCTACGTTCCTGTGTACCAATCGTAAACAATGTCCCCATGCACAAAGAAGAAACAGACCTGGACTGTAGATGCAAGATGTAGATGTGAATTCAGACATTTGCACAGCAACATTAAAGAGGAAGTAAACTTCCTTTCCTGACTTTTATCTATAGGTAAGCCTATAATAAGTCTTTCCTATAGGTAGTGTAAATATCTCCTAAACAGGCCCTGTTTAGGAGATATTTACTGTACATGCAGTCAGTGACATCCCTGGCGTGTGCGCTCTGAAGGAACGGCCAGCTGTGTTGTTAATGGAGGCTCCCACGCACATGCGCAGGAGTGACGTCATCCCGGCTTCGGCCAGTCACAGAGTCAGAGCCCGCAAACCCAGAAGCAAGAGAGGGGAAGATGGAAGCTGCTACAGCACTGACATCGCGATGCATACTAGCACGTAATGACTTTACCTTGCAGTGGAGCTACATAATTAATCGTTAAAAAAAAATCAACCATCCATTTTAAATCCAGAGCCATTCTCTGCTCAGAAAAAAACTCAGTTTGTCAACAGAGCTGAGATAAAAGAAGCCATGTATCGCTTGGTTCTTTTGGATCAATGCGACGAACTTCCGTCTACAAATGAGGTCAGTTTAACCCAGCGGTGTCAAACTGGCGGCCCTCCAGCTGTTGCGAAACTACAAATTCCTTTATGCCCCTGCCTGGGGGAGGCATGCTAGTAACTGTCAGCATTGCAATGCCTCATGGGATTTGTAGTTTCGTAACAGCTGGAGGGCCGCCAGTTTGAGACCCCAAAGTGGATATAAACCTGATTCATGAAATTTGAGCTGGGCACATATATCTTCAGTGTTATCTCTCTTCAAAGCACTATATCCTGTAGCTGTCTCCTGCTCTGTTCCTGTTATCAGCCTGATAACTCCTGACAAGTTCTCTGTCACATATGATAAAAGCAGCCAGAGTTTTGTGTTGGGGAAGATGCTATAAATAGGTAAGCAGAGCCCTGAAAGATTCAACAAACAGAGCTTAAAGTCTCTACCTATGAGGAGAGGGGGAGTGTGCCTTTCCTCCAATCAGCTGTATTGGCTGTATGCTCAGGCTTCACTGCAGTGCTGAACAGTAAGAGAAATCTCTTAACACAACCTCGACTTTCTAAACAGAATATAAAGCTGAAGACAGCAGATATACATGTAAAACTTATGTAGGAGGATTTGTTTCATCCCTGTGTATCTTCTGAGGCTGTTCACTTCACTGGGCATATGTGAGGGTTTACTTCGACTTTAAAGACTAAACTTTTTTTTTTACACTTGTTGCTTACAAGTTAAAATCAGTATTTTTTTTGCTGGAAAATTGCTTAGAACCCCAAACATTGTGTGTGTATGTTATATATGTGTGTGCGTGTATATGTATGTGTGTATATGTGTATTTCACGATTTGTATAGCGCCAACAGTTTACGCAGCGCTTTACAATGTATAAGGGGGACAAAACAATTACAGTACAGTTCAATACAAAAGGTACAGGAGGACCCTGCTTGTAGAGCTTACATTCTAAAGGGAGGGGGTGGTGGTACAAAAGGTAATAGCTGCAGAGAATGATTTGATGGGGGTGGCTCAGGGACAGTTGTTGGGTGGAGATATGTGTGTGTGTGTGTGTGTGTGTGTGTGTGTGTGTGTGTGTATATATATATATATATATATATATATTATCTTATATTATATTTCTCAGAGACCCTAGAGCAGTGATGGCATACCTTGGCACCCAAGATGTTTTGGCACTACATTTCCCATGCTGCTCAGCTAGACTGCAGAGTGCATGAGCATCATGGGAAATGTAGTTCCAAAATCTCTTGGGTGCGAAGGTTTGCCATCATTGCCCTAGAGAACAAAATGGCGGTCATTGAAATATTTTATGTCACACTGTATTTGCGCAGTGGTCTTTCAAAAGCAATTTTTTTGGGAAAAAATACACTTCAATTAATAAAAACGAAACCATACAGTTAGTAAAATTTTTTTGTATCATGTGTTATGCCGAGAATCATAATCTTTATTCTAAGCAAAAAAATTGTGATTCTCATTTTATCCAGAATTGTGCAGCTCTACCTTACATGGGGGGGAAAAAAAAAGCCAGCGGTATACAACCGCTTTTAAAATTACTGTTTGCTCATTGTCTTCTAAGATAGGATTTTTTTTTATTTTTTTTAATAATTAGTGCCATCATTCACATACAGAAATAGAAGGGACGATGTAAAATCTGTTGGATTATTAAACCTTTTTGGTTTCTAATCGATTTTTTGTAATTCAAGTCCTACATGTATGTGTAGGTCTGAATGGTGTTCTTACTCCACCCACCCCTCCTTCCTTCCTTCCTTCCTTCCTTCCTTATAAAAACGTGTGCTATTCCTTTAAGAATATTGTGATTTTTCGAGTATTGTGCATGTTGTATGTTCTTGGTGGAAGGCTCCTGATCTACTCCAGCAGTTGTGCCCTCATGCTAGTGTTGTTGTAGGGAAGACAGTTGATGTAGCATCCCACTAATTGTCATGTCTCTTCTGCTGTGCACAGAAGCCGAGCATGGTTATGCTTCCATGTTGCCTTACAATAGTAAAGAGAGGGATAGCTTGAAGAGGAAAAGCAAATCGAAAAAAAGCAGCAGTAGCAGGTAAGCCGATGTCTGTTGTGTTTTCTTGTTTTTGCCTGTGACATTCTGCAGTATGCCTCCGTCAGTACGGGGTTTTTCTCAGTGCTCACATGCAATCCACATGTGACATTTGGCAGGCTGCTCACCCCCATGGATTTGTGCCTTCACTGAGAAACCTCTGGTGGCTTTTGCTCTTGTTTTCCTGTGAAAAATGCATCTAAGCTGCTGAAGTGGTGAGAATGAAGGACAGATCGGCATGAAGTGAATCAAGCAGCAAAAAATAACACATATTAGGGTGATGTGAGACTGGCACAACCGTTGTGATCTGTGCAGAAATAGTATTAGTAATGAGAGAGGTTCTTGTCTACATATGTGTTTAATATATCTACTTTATTCTGCCCTGTAAATATAGTGAATTTAGGTTGTATACACACAACTAGATTTTCCTCTCGGATCTATAAACATATCTGATCATGTGCAGATCCTTGGTTTGCCACTGACATCTCTATAACCATGGTCCTAGGTTTTCCAGTGGAAATGTCGCACAATGGACAAATGTTAAAAATTGTCTATTGGGCAGCTTTTAGTTTTACTTTTATAGAATGGAAACCTGATTTAAAGTGTCACTAAACACATCACAATAAAAGATCAATAAATGATGTATTACATGCTGTTCATTCTCACTCAGTCACTTTGAGATTTGTTTTCTGTACTCTGCAAAAGACCTGGTTGATCCTGCTGCTCTCTATCTCCACATGTCCCCAATTCAGCTAGGGATTTTGCAGCTGTGGTGGCAACTCTGCACATGCTCTGTTTTCAGTGAGTTTTTCTATGCTGAGTGTTTCCTCCCTATCGCATCTGATTAGTCCATGTGACTATAGTCACCCATGTGGGCGTATACACAGTGGTAAATAACCGCCCACTCACTTCTCCATGCCCAATTTATTATGTGACACAGCCTGCGATTGGCAGAAATCTACCCATATCACGTTATTGCCAAAAATAATAAAGATTTTATTTCAAATATATAGTTTTATTGATATTATTTATTGTTTCTTTGTATCCCAAAGGCTGTTTTTTTTATGTTGAACATGTGACCAGTATATATATATATATATATATATATATATATATATATATATATATATATATATATATATATATATATATTTTTTTTTTTTTTGCTAGAAAATATATTATATATATATATATATATATATATATATATATATATATATATATATATATATATATATATATATATATATATATATATATATATATATATATATATATATATATTAGGGCTGTGGAAATTAAAGATTAATTCCTTGATTAAACGTTATTATTTTTGATCGATCAAAATTTTTTTGATCGTTAGGCTGCCTGCCCTGGGGCCACTTTAGGCCAAGCTGTGGCTGCAGCGCAGCGCAGCTCCCTCCTCCACTATGTGTCATACACAGTCTGCGGGCATCTCCCGCTGAGTGTGAAGACCTTGGCCGCGCTGTGAGAAAAGTCCGCCCTCCTAGATCAGCTCGTGTGATAGACAGAACACTGCGTCTATCACACGAGCTGATCTAGGAGGAGGGCGGGACTTTTCTCACAGCGCGGCCAAAGTTTTCACACTCAGCTCTGAGACACACAGCGGGAGATGCCTGCAGACTGTGTAATCCAGGCACTGACTACAGTGAGGCTGCGATTATGGGCACGGCGAGGCTGTGATTATGGGCAGGGTAAGGCTGAGTTTATGACGTGTGGCATCCTAGCCATGCCCCGATATGTCCGGCTTCGGCCGTTGCCATAACTGTGCTAAATCAGCTAAAAGTAGTTTGATCTGTATGTGCGTTATAATTAATCGAAATTAGTCAATTAATCAATTAAAAAAAAAAAGAGTTAAGGAATCGCTGGCTGAAAAAAAACAATACTGGGGTTATGACATACTGCTGCAGCCATAACCCCGGTATGCCAACGACCGAGGACCTCTGTTGTCTGTGGCCAAGTCGGCAAGTAATTGCAGTGCCATCATTATCATGCATATACAGAAATAGAAGGGACAATGTAAATTTAAACACTGTGTGTTTAGTATCACTTTAACCCTAAGAGCCCTTGGGGCGGCGTCGGCGGTAAAACGCCGCTATTATTAGCGGCGTTTTACCGTCGGTATGCGGCCGCTAGCGGGGCGGTTTTACCCCCCGCTAGCGGCCGAGAAGGGGTTAAATACCACCGCAAAGCGCCTCTGCAGAGGCGCTTTGCCGGCGGTATAGCCGCGCCGTCCCATTGATTTCAATGGGCAGGAGCGGTAAAGGAGCGGTATACACACCGCTCCTTCACCGCTCCGAAGATGCTGCTGGCAGGACTTTTTTTACCGTCCTGCCAGCGCATCGCTCCAGTGTGCAAGCCCTCGGGGCTTTCACACTGGAATGAAAGCAGCGGCACTTTCGGGGCGGTTTTCAGGCGCTATTATTAGCGCAATAGCGCCTGCAAACCGCCCCAGTGTGCAAGGGCTCTTACATGTACATGTATTTACCTCCTACTTATCAATCCCATAATGCACTTGTTTGCTGATATAAAGAAGCAGCCCAGTGTTTACATACACTGAATGCAGAAGTGGTATCCTAAACAAAGCTAGAAAGCAAGAAATCCCCTGGGGGTGGGACTTTAAAGGCACTCAATAGTGATACAGAAAAATATTTAAAATATCAATTTATTGAATAGAAAATTTGTTAAAATAGAAAACCTGGAATAAACATGGATAAATCAACGGGAAATACATAAAGACAATGATACTTGACAATATCCTTCCATTCATAAACAAAGCTATTTCCCTATGGTAAACAAAGCCATGTCCCCATGCACAAAGACAGAACAGACATGGACCATAGATTCAGGAGTTCAGACATTTGCGCAGCCACATTAAAATCACCATTTGATTATTGTCTTGCTTTTGATAAGATAGGGCAGAGAATAAAACGTCTTTTGTGTGCATGGGCCCTTATTATGCAGCATTAGTGTTATAGTGCGCCTGTAAGGGTAGAAGCAAGGGAGCTGATTTGTTTAGAGAATGCAAGCTCCAGGGCTGGTGTGGTAGATCTACAATCCAGGGTTCATTCTTACTGGGCAGTGGAAGGAGGATTGGAACAATAGGCAGTCAAAATCTGAATGTTAATCACATAGGTCTCGGTATACTGCACGGGCATAGCTCCCCAGCCAGAAAGTATGATTTGAGCCAATCTTCTTAGTACATTCTCTTACTGTCAGAACTGGGAACAGTGTGAACGAATCCTCCCAATCCAAGGTCGTGATGCCACCTTGCATACTTCTACTATAGGGTTCACTTTATTTTTAACACTAGTGGTTATATCAGGAAACATGCTTATACATGTTCAGCGGCATCAGCAAAGCATGTTACTTACCTTTTTTTTTTTTAATGTAAATATCAACATGTTTCGTGCACCAAATCAACAATGCCATTACACAAGTTCTATGTCTTGTACCAACTGTACAAAATCAAGTTACAAGTGCTATACTGTGTGCCATTTTAAAACCAGTTCTAAAATCGACACCATTACCAGAGTGTCATAAATAGTGTGGGCAGTACAA
This sequence comes from Lithobates septentrionalis, assembly GCA_037952835.1. NCBI lineage: Eukaryota > Metazoa > Chordata > Amphibia > Anura > Ranidae > Lithobates > Lithobates septentrionalis. The sequence continues at coordinate 2,163,856 of JBBDGP010001037.1, forward strand.
TGGCTTAGTGGGTAGTGTTTTTGCTTTGCAGCACTAGGGACGTTGGTGCAAATCCCATCAGGGCTCTAACTGCATGTAGTATGTTTGGTCTCCCTGTGCCTGTGTGGGTTTCCTTTGGGTACTCCAGTTTCCTCTCACACTCCAAAGATATGCTGGTAGTTTAACTGGCTCCTGTCTAAATTGGCCCTAGTATGTGTATGTATGAATGTGAGTTAGGGAAGTTAGATTGTAAGCTCCTGTAAAAAATAAATAGCGATGAGGGATGTAGTACAGATCAGCACTGCAGGAAGGATAGGGGATGTGTATGGACAGCCAGCAAGGTGTAGCAAAGCAGGAACGAGGAGTAAATTCCCAGTGGAAGATTGCCTCAATTTTGCAATATACTTTTGGCACACACAAGAGTAAGTGCGCACAAATCTGATGCTACAAATTTAATGAATTGGCATGAGCCATATTTACAAATTTGTTGCAGGAAGCACTAATTAAAGACTAAGTTCACCTTTTAGAACATGTTACATGTTCCACCCATATTTAGGGTGACACATGTAACTTGTTCCAGCTGCTGCTCTCCCCCCGATTTTCCCACCCATTGTGACAGTGGGCAGGGGATATTCTCTACACACCCGCTGTCACAATGTTAAATCAGCGTGGCCATGCAGGGCTCTGCCCACGCGGCCATGTCATTCATTGTTTGTTTCCTTTGAGTCAGTCCGTTTATATGGAGGTACAGGCTAAAAGCATGTCTACAAGAGCCTGACATTGCACTCCTGATCCACTGAAAAAAATGTAAAAATGCACATTATTTTTCTGCCAATACGTGCATTTATTCGTTTTTCTGGAAAGGTGAACTTCTCCTTTAAGCAGACATATATTATGGGGTTGATTTGCTGAAACTGGACAGTGCAAAACCTGGTGCGGCTCTGCATAGAAACCAATAAGCTTCTGGTTTTTATGTCAAAGCGTAATTTAAGAAGCTGAAGTTAATGGCTGCACCAGATTTTGGACTCCAGTTTTAGTAAATCAACCCCATGCGCTTTTTTTTTTTTTTTATAAGGCATACCCTGCGAATCTTTGTTAATAACCTTCTTTTGTGTATGAATTGTGGGGAAAAAAAAGCATGGCCATCCAAAATCCTCCCTTCTTCTGCCATTTTTTTTTTTGTTGTTTCTTTTTATTCTGTATCATGCTTTATTTTATATACTTGTTTTGTTACCCTTACATGTTTTACTTTCATTTCTACCTGAAATTCTCCAGCACAGATTCCTTATGGAATCTGCTTAATGTAGTAAAATGTTGAACATTTTTACTTGGCAGGATTCTCACATTGTTACTATGGCAACTTCAGCTGGGATTAGGCTACGACTGTGCACTCACGGGCAAGCACGCTGTTGGATTCCCTAGCCACGACCTCCCCCATCTAGGAGCTTTGATTATAGAGCGAATGCGCACACGTGAACAAGGGGGGAGGTCACACAGAGTTCGGGCCTAATGGGACATCCCTGGAGATAATTGTCACCACCAAATTGGTTGTGTGAAAGGCAGCGACACTGGGACAAAACTAACATTGGGCAAATGAGATGCCATTTTTTTCCTGACTGGCTGATTTGCCTGCTAATTTATACAATGTAACACAATGTGGGGGCCTTCATTTATTTACTTACAGATCTAATTGTAAGTGACCAGCAACAAACCTGAGCCCAGAACATTGCAGCACTGACGCAAATTGAATGTGACAGTGTTCCTAAATAGTTACTATGGTAATTGCATATATAATTGGGCTGATACCATGAAAAAAAAATGGTTGATTAACATTTAAATTTTGAAGCGTTACTACTGAACCTACAGTGTGAAAGATACAGCAGTAACAGATGAGTCGTGAAAAAATCTCACATGCTAGAACTGTCAATGATTGTTTGCCACTGTGGCCCAGTTTACGTAGGTAAGAAAATTGCAAATCCGAAGCCGATGAGTGATCATTAAGCTGCAGCCTGAGCTTGACAGCTCATCATATATAAGCAGCTGCATTCCATCCTTGGCTTGGGTAAAATAGAGCAGTCCGCCATGTTCAGATTCTACATTTCTAGTGCTGGTCTTGGGAAAGGCAAAGGAAACTGCTTTACAACCAATGGATGTTTTGCTTAACCGGGTAAAGAAATCGCTTCCTGACCCCATAGTAAACTGATGATAATTAAAGAGGTTTTACACTTTTTAAGCTAGAAAGTGGCGAGCCCATGAACATCCCAACCCCCTACGATCAGCTGTTGGAAATGAGCCTCTAAGCAGCTCTGAGGCTACTACATGGGTTGGGGCTCCTTCTTCTTTTTTTTTTTTTCCAGTGAGATACACCCTAGCATAAATTGAAAGCAAGTGGGATTCCAAATTTTATGAAGTTTTCCCTAGTGGGAAAGATATTCCATTTTTACCCCATAATTTATGGTAAAGAGGATTCTATTTTAACAGCTCATTGAACATTACACAGTTATTTCGATCTCAGAACTACTCTTTATGACTTGTAGGACTTCTAGCAATGTGTTGGCTTGCAAACTTCCTTCCAGCTTTTGAGAAATGGCTTGTCTTAGTTGGCAATTCTTTACCATAGAAGTAATTTGTTTATTCCCATAGGGGATGTCCCATGGTGACCGGTGCCTCTTAACCCTCTGGTATTTTGGCACTCTGACAAAATATTGCCTCCTGTTCCCTTCACACATACACCAGCCCAGACTACCCCATCCTAACCCTTCTTATAAACGAGACACAGGCGCATTGCTTTGTTAAATTTATTTATCTGAATTGGTTTAGTCACGTTCTAATTGCTGTTATTGCATGATTCATACCTTGTGATATACAGCCAAATTCTATAGATTTTTTTTTTCCCACCCCCATGTCTGTATGTATTTAGCTTTACTTTTGTATACGTTCTGCAATGTGAAACTCATTTAATATGCTTGTTTTGTTTAAAAAAAATAAAAATTAAAAATTAAATTTTATGTTAAAAAGATAAACCCATGCACAAGCAGTGTATATGTTTTATAGACCAATGGTGTGCAAGAAGTGTGGGTGTATCTGTGTACATCATAAATGGAACAGTTGGCTCATTAACTGGATTTGGAATGGAAATAGATTTGGTCATATATAGTTCTTTCCAAATCCAAAAGTTCAGGGAATTTGATGTCCTAAGGATATTGTCCTGTAATAAATGCATATGCAGTTGCTCAGGTCATACCCCTATCGTGTCTTGGATGTTCTGTGCCCTATTTAATGATGATTGGATACTCGTTGGCCACAGAGGTTTAGCCCATGCGTAGGGTTTATAATGGGAGATAAGGTGTGAAACAACACAGTGAAATTTAACGCGAATGAACATGTATTTTTAAATCTAACAAACTTTGCTATCCACTATGACTCCACGTGTGTGTGTGTTTTAGCTTTTTTTTTTTTTTTTTTTCTTTTTATACTAGGGAAATGTTCGTAGAAGGCCTTCTCACCATAGGCGGCTCTTTTTAATTAGGTAGCCGCAAGGCCCCCGTGAGCGTGAGGCCTTAGGCGACCGCCTCTGGACCCCCCTGCCATCAGCACAGTGCCAACTCCTGGCCAGTTCGTAGGCTGTACAGTCTGAGGCTGCAATCAGGACCAATTCACTGGGGGACAGGAGCTCCCTGATCATTCTGGATCACAGCCAGAGAGAGCTAACAGTCGTCACCCCCCCCCCCCCCCACAGACGGGAGCGAGAGGGAGCTGATTCTGCTCCTCCTCCTGTGTCTGTCCAGCCCACACTCCCTGCCAGTGTTCAGTTCTCCTCTACTCATCCCTCATCTCCTACCCACATTTTACCACCGTCCCATCCCCCATACCCACCCTCATTTTTTCAGGGGCTAAGGAAGAACCCCAAGGCCGGGCATCTTATTACTACTGCTGTCTGTGTAGGTGGGATGTGTACTGCACCAGTCCCTGCTGACCATCTTCTCCTATTCATCCCATGTGATTGGCACAGTACCCATCCCACCCACACAAGCAGCAGCAGTAATAAGATGCTCCGCCTTGGGGTTCTTCCTTAACCTCCTGTCTAAATTTTGCCTAAGGCCTCAGTAAGCCAAGAGCCGCCTCTGCTTCTCACTATTGTAGTTAGTTTCCTTCCACAGCCACTATTTGCCTGCCCATCTAAAGGCTATCATTACAGCCAGTGAAAGCTCTACAGATGTCATTGCTACTGCAATCTGAACCCTGCTTCCAGAGTTTGAAAGGTTGTGCCACCATCAGTAGGAGCGTGCCACAACCACAAACCATACACTTTGCTTACAGCTGCAGCCTAGTATTTCACTACAGTGGGATTTCAATAGGATAAAAAAGCGCACGCCCCCTTCCAAAAAAGACATTTAGGAGGTGGCAGGATCGCCTTCCAAATGCCTGGCATCCACTGCCCTACCTTCTTTTCAGAGGGTAGTAGACACTGCTGCCCGTGTGAAAGAGCCAGCATCTTAAAATTTGTTATTACTGTTTGACAAAGAACAGTAGCTCTTCTGTGCCAACTGATCGAGTTTAGCACAAGCAAGGCTTGCAACAAGGTTCCTGGAAGCCATGCTTCTGGTCACTTTTACCAAAGCAAAGGTTATTAAATGTATTCATAGAGTATGGGATGCCCATGACGATTGAATAAAAGCATTAGACAGTTTTGATACATTACCACTGATCAGTTTTTCAGCCTACTGGAAAATAAAATTTCCAATGAGTGTCAGCATTAAACCAGTAGCCTGTTAACAACCGTACCATGGTCTTGCCATAAGGGAATTTAATGTGGTTGTGGTTATAAGCTAAAAACAATGTATTTGGGTTTATCTGCTACACTTGGCAGTGATCTTCGGCAATCATAATGGGTGACTTAAATGGGATATCCAGTTGATGTGCATTATTTTCACTCTACTTATAGCTGGGTTAGTTTTATCTGATTTGGTATTAATGTCTTATCCAGCAAGACTTAAATTCATCAAAACAAAAAATGGGAGCAGAAAATGAGATATTCTTGCAGGACAATGAATTGGCCAGAACACTCTTATAAAACATGCAGGATCAAAGAAACTATCATTTACATTCAATCATCAGTTATTCGATGTGCCTTTTCCATGGGGTAGGCATTAGACTAATGTTGGTGTGACCTGCTGATCTTTGGATGTGTGATATTGGCACAATGTATGTATGTAGTCTTCTGTGATAAGTGTGCATCTATATGCTGTAATGTTGTAAAATATGGATCGTGTAGACATTCATCTGATGTCCATGTCCAGCTTTAATAATATTGATGTACTAGGCAACAAACATTTACTACCAATTTTAAGTATTCATGTAATTCATTTTGACATTCCTCCTATAGTCCTATTTACATAACAATTGAAATCAGCTGAGCAGAAGCCTTTCACATGGACATCTGATGCCCATATGTTTCCGTTCCTCCTTCATGGAGCAACTTAGATAAATCTAAAGCTCTTTGTATTGTCTTCTTTTCTTTGACCATATCAGAATATTGATCACAAGGTTGCATTCACCATTGTGTTAGGCTTAAATGGGTATTATTTTACTTGACAAGGATTACTGATCCTTCTGTTTTTTTAAAGCGAAACTACACAGCATCTGAGCGCTACAAACCAAGAAAACACTATACAGTATAATTACTTTGCTTTGATTATTAAAAAAAAAAAAAAACTCCTCCTTTTCATGTCTCCATTTTTTTATTTTGCTGAGAAATCTCTTTGAAAACCCCTCCCCTAGCATTTCTAGTTATGGCCATTTTGTTTAAGTGCAGGTGATTCATGTAGCATTTACTTCCAGGAATTCATCTGCCCTTAGCTCTGCTATGCATGCAGGAGGGTGTGCTTAGCTGAGAAAACTCCTGAAGACTCCTGGGATGTATGACATCATTTTCCTAGACTTGGCTTGAGGATAGAGAAATGAGAAAATGCCATTGCTGACTTGTTTTTGAAGGTGAAGCCTGGGATGTTCATGTATCTCTGGGGTGTTAGAGCATCTGATGTGTACATGCTTGTTCCAAAAAGGATAACTGCCTTCAAGATTGCCAGATCTGACTGTTCTTTAAAGTTACATTTCCATTTTCCATTTGCCATTAGACTTGAGAAGACAGTTTTCGTTGTGCACCAATACAACCTTCAAGTCGCCAGCATCCTAATAACCAATGACCTCATCGGTTGATCAGGAGGATTTTGGGCGCCTGCACAGCATCCTTGTTTGCTCCTCTCTGGCAGCACTGGGGTCACATTAGCTGAAGAGAGAAGCAGAGAGAAAAGAAACCTTGGAATACTATTCAGTAAGGGTGTGCAAATTGTTTGCTTTGGAACAGGGGTCTCTAAACTGTGGGCCAGATGTGGCCCTTTGCTTGCCTTTTATCCTGCCCTTGTGACACTATTCCTTCCAATGATACGACTCACTAGTCCCATCTGACACCAATGATGGGGCACTATTCTACCAACTGACACCAATGATGTCATTTTTTTTTACTCCCACTGACCACCAAGCCCATGGCATTGTTTAGGGCTGCAACTAGCGATTATTGTTTCGATTAATCGGATAAAATCATTAAAAAAAAACATAATATGCAATTTTTTCGTTTATTTAAAGTAATAATGAAAATTATGGGGCACTATTCCTCCCGGGAACACCAATGACGGGGCAGCACTATTCCTCCCGGGAACACCAATGACGGGGCAGCACTATTCCTCCCGGGAACACCAATGATGGGGCAGCACTATTCCTCCCGGGAACACCAATGATGGGGCAGCACTATTCCTCCCGGGAACACCAATGACGGGGCAGCACTATTCCTCCCGGGAACACCAATGATGGGGCACTATTCCACCAACCCCCCCCATAAAAACTCAGGATCATGGGGCACTTGTCATCACAGAAATGAATGTACTGTACTGACTGAGTATTCTGTATAGCCATTAGCCGCTACCTTATCACTTCACACAGGTGTAGCTCGGCTCTCACGGCTGCTTCTCGCCTCTCTCTCTCTGTCTATTCCCTCGAGGCAGCAGCAGGCGGGGTTGAGAATATCGGGGGGGAGCTGACGTCGGCGAGGAGGAGAGGCGCGGACGTGTCTGGTCACATGAGCGCCGCTGTATTCTCATGAGGATTCTAACGGACTGGCAAGGAGGAAGGTGCGGACCAACTAATCGATTAATGAAAATCGTTGACAACGATTTTCATTGTCGATTATTATCGATTAATCGTTTCAGCCCTAGCATTGTTTACTCCCACCAATGCCATGACATTTTCTACTCCCGCTGGGCACGATTCCACACCACCCCCCTAATAATTGAAGGGCAATAAACTATTCCTTTGTTTCAAAAGTTTGGAGATCCCTGCTTTAGAAGAATATATTATCTCTATTGTTGGGTGTCCTACATGTGTTGATGTTACTGCTTTGTGTAAAACTATTCGTTTCGCTTTTTTCCATTTTAGAATGGGGTGCCTTGAGATTGTGCAGAATTTTTAAGGGTTCCTTGACTGGAAAAGGGTTGAGACACACTGCTGTAGATACTAGACTTCGATTGGAGGTAAGGGGACAACCTGATTGTCGTCTAGAAAGTCAGTTCTCATATACACATTCATGTTTATGTGAATGACAGAGGCTGGCATTGTCCAAAGAACAGCAGGTGATTTCTTCAAAATATCCAGGCCATTCAATTGACATCGATATTGTATCAACGGTCATCCAATGTCCATAGGTAAGCTGTGCTTGCACTAATCATGAACACCCAAAAGCATGACTGGCCATTGCGAAGCCGAAGATACAGCCCTTATCTCCTTGCAGACTAATAAGCTTTAGTGTGTCCGTAAAGGGATGTATTACACTTTGATTTATTCCTAATCTATAGCTAAATTGATGGGACTCCCTAAGCTTCCATGGGGTTTGTACTCCCCGGAGGATTAACATCTGTCTTTAGTGCATAGTCTGGTGTAAAACACTGATGCTGTACTGTTACTGTGCAGATGCCAAATAAATTAGAGCCAACAGAAGCTGTATCCATTGTACATCTGGTGTGTTATTAAGCTCACGCTTGCTCTGTAAGGCCAGTTCTGACGAGCAGCACACCAGCATTTTCAGATCTGTTGGAATTAAAGTGGCTTTGTAGGTAATAGTAAAATGGTGCAAAAAAAACAGATAAAAATGACATCCATCTATGTGCTGGCATCATAGGTGTGCGCAGCCTAATGCATTAGGTTGTGCACCCCAAAGCTTGTGTGTAATATAAATGTATGTGTGTGTGTGTGTATATATGAATGTGTATATATATATATATATATATATATATATATATATATATATATATATATATATATTCATAAGTAAATGTGAACAAACATTTTAAAATGTATGAAAACATTTAATTGTTCACACGTGGTTGAGGGGAAGTAAAACTCTGCGGTTGAGCTGTGCTTTTAACACCCCTCAACCTTGGCTGTAGATGCAGCAGTTGTGGCTGCAATTATACCCCCCCCCCATTGCTTTCAACAGGGGTAGCACCCACTGACCGTGACCCATTCAAGTGATTGGCGGCACTCTGCAAGCGCCCCCCAATCTTGTGGAGTTCAAGGGGTTAAAGCAGGTGGTCTTTACCAACTCTCTAATGCTCTCTGAAGAGTGATCTGCAAACAGATCAAAGCATTTGTGAATGAGCCACTACAAAATTCCCTTGTCCACCGTGCCCCCTCACATCTGAGTCCTCCTTTACATCAGATTCCAAAGCATTCCCCCTTACATCAGAGTCAATAGCGTTACATCTTATATCATAGTTCCCCCCTTAAATCGGGGTTCCCAGAGAGCGCCCCTTACTTTAGAGTCCCCAGAGTTCCCCTTTACACTAGGAAAGCTGATGTAAAGAATGCTGTGGACTCTGGTGTAAAGGGGAACTTTGATCACCAGAGTCCCCACTTACATCAGAGTCCCACCTTTATATACACTGTAAGGGGGGACTCAGGTGATCAGAGACCCCTCACATCAGAATCCCCCTTTATATACAATGTAAGGCGTAACTCTGGCACAAAGGGGATCTCTGGGGACTCTGATGTGAGGGGGTCTCTGGTTACCACAGGGTCCTTTACATCAGAGTCCCAACTTTATATACACTGTAGGGGGGGCTCTCATGTAAGAGGGAATGCTGGGAACTCTGATGTAAGGGGGGGGGACTTAGGTGATCAGAATCCCCCTTTATATACAATGTAAGGGGGGATTCTGACACAAAGGGGATCTCTGCAGACACTAATGTAAGGGGGGGCCTCTGATGTGTGGTAAACTCTGGTTACCACAGGGTCCACAGAGATCCCACTTACATCGGAGTTCCTGTTTACCCCAGAGTCTGCAGAGTTCCCCTTTAAGCCAGTGTGCCAGACAATAAGTATTTCTAGAAGGGGTCAAGTCAGCCATAGCAGCCCCCTCACAGCACAGAGTCTTTTACTTTATATGACCCCCCCCATTCTCTAGTATGTGTGAGCATTGTCCTCCCCTCCATGGGACTACAAATCCCAGCATAGCAGGCTGGGCTCCTATTTCTCAGGTGTGCCCCACACACAATATGACTGAGAATGACTGCATTGCATACTCATTCTGCCTGCTGCACATACACTGCTACTGTGAGAGTCTGTGCCCCCACTCCCCCTTACCAGTGACATGTGCTGAGTCCTAAGTCCCGGCGGGTCTCCCTCACCTCAGCTGGGTCCATTGTCGGTAGGGCGGAAGCCGACAGGTGGGGCACTTGGAGGCGGAGCTAGGAGGATAAAGTTGCATCCTCCTCCTCTGCCAGGGTCGATCCTGGCAATCAATAGTTCTCTCGGCGGTGGACACAAGGCAGTAGTGGGCTGCAGCGGCCCCCCGTTGGCAGGACTTGTTTAGCAGATAAAAACAGTGGGGTTAATCCAGCCCCGATGCTGCCTCTATAGTTCTGGCTACAGCATCCCTGACAGCAGGCAGTGGAGTGATATTCAGGGATGCTGTAGCTAGAACTATAGCATCAGAAAATGCGGCTCCTGCCTGCTTACTCCGTGGCCAATGGCTTGCACTTAGTTATAGCCAACCAAAAAATAGTCCCACTCGCAGTGCTGCCATTGTCCATTAGCAAAGGTGCAGAAATGGAGATCCCGCACATCTGCCAGCAAAAATTCCCTGGGGTGTGGCCGGACGTTAGGGTGTGCCCAGGCACACCAAGTGCGTACGCCTATGGCTGGCATCATGTCCTGTCAAGGGCAGAGTTGGGTCATGTTATTCTTGGCGGCTCTGCATTATGGGTTCAGCGCCTATCAGATTCTTCATTTGCTTTCACTGACATCCATACCCAGTAGGCCATAGCATCATATGACCTGGAAGTGAGTTGGAACTATATTTTTATGGTTGTCTTCAGAACAGGACAGAATCTTCCCAATAAGGTCTTTTAATCCAGTGATAACTGTGGCAGTTTCATTCATTACCCTACTGTAAATCCCCCTAAAGGGAACACAAATGGCAAGAAAAGCCCAGCGCATGGCAAAAGCCAGCACACCACGATGAAGTCCAAGGTGACAGACATTATGTGAATAACGGCATGATTATATATACCGCTCCTAAACCTCCTCTGCCCATTGAAATCAATGGGCAGCGCCACCTTGCTGGCACTTTTAACCATTTTTCGGCCGCTAGCGGGGATTAAAAGCGCCCCGCTAGAAAACGACGGTAAAGCGCCGCTATTTTGCGGACGCCTGCCCCAGCGTGAAAATGTGCAAATTGGGCCAGATTAGCCATTTTGACTCCCTGGTGTCATGTAACTCGTTAGTGTTACAAGGTCTGAAAAAAATTATTGTTGCTCTACATAAAGATTGCCTAGGCTATAACAAGATAGCTAAGACCCTGAAACTGAGCTTCAGCACGGTGGCCAAGACCATACAGTGGTTTAACAGGACAGGTTCCACTCAGGACAGGCCTCACCATGGTCGACCAAAGAAGTTGAGTGCACGTGCTCAGCATCATATCCAGAGGTTGTCTTTGGGAAATAGACCTTTTGAGTGCTGCCACCATTGCTGCAGAGGTTGGGTCAGCCTGTCAGTGCTCAGACCATACGCCGCACACTGCATCAAATTGGTCTGCATGGCTGTCATCCCAGAAGGAAGCCTCTTCTAAAAATGATGCACAAGAAAGCCCGCAAACAGTTTGCTGAAGACAAGCTGACTAAGGACATGGATTACTGGAACCATGTCCTGTGGTCTGATGAGACCAAGATAAACTTATTTGGTTCAGATGGTGTCAAATGTGTGGGGTGGCAACCAGGTGAGGAGTACAAAGACAAGTGTGTCTTGCCTACAGTCAAGCATGGTGGTGGGAGTGTCATGGTCTGGGGCTGCATGAGTGCTGCCGGCAATGGGGAGCTACAGTTCATTGAGGGAACCATGAATGCCAACATGTACTGTGACATACTGAAGCAGAGCATGATACCCTCCTTTCGGGGACTGGACCGCAGGGCAGTATTCCAACATGATAACTACCCCAAACACACCTCCAAGATGACCACTGCCTTGCTAAAGAAGCTGAGGGTAAAGGTAATGGACTGGCCAAGCATGTCTCCAGACCTAAACCCTATTGAGCATCTGTGGGGATCCTCAAACAGAAGGTGGGGGAGCGCAAGGTCTCTAACATCCACCAGCTCCGTGATGTCGTCATGGAGGAGTGGAAGAGGACTCCAGTGGCAACCTGTGAAGCTCTGGGGAACTCCATGCCCAAGAGGGGAGGGTTAAGGCAGTGCTGGAAAATAATGGTGGCCACACAAAATATTGACACTTTGGGCCCAATTTTGACATTTTCACTTCGTGGTTTAGACTTTAATGGCTGTGTGTTGTTATTTTGAGGGGGCAGCAAATTTACACTGTTATACAAGCTGTACACTCACTACTTTACATTGCAGCAAAGTGTCATTTCTTCAGTGTTGTCACATGAAAAGATAGAATAAAATAATTACAAAAATGTGAGGAGTGTACTCACTTTTGTGAGATACTGTGTATACCACACAAAACTGACCTCCGGCGGGGTCCACAAAAGACCCTGCTGGACATGGGCAAATATTATGGGATAGCAACATAAACACCATTGAAAAAAAAAAGGTCAAAGCTAAACCATAACAACGTATATGTAAAATAATGATCAAAAATGTTAACTAATGTTCAACATATACACAAAATAAAAAGCAAAAATGTAATTAACCTGCATTAACACTAAATCACTTAACTCCAAATAAGGATCTTCATGGCAGGATCAGCAGACATTATTTTAATGAATGTTGTAGATTAAATAAATGTAATGATTAAAAATAACTTTTAAAATCCTATTCATTTGGTAAAGCTTAAATGACAGCTTTATTGACTGGTTTTACATTTATGTTACCATTTGTCTCAGTAGAGTTTTGTTTTTTTGTTTTTTCCTTAGGGTTATGTATATGATGCAAGTTGTGGTTCTATGTTGCTCACGTTGATGAGATCTAGTGAAATCACTCTGGTGTGTACAGGCTACAGCTGTCTCTTCCTCCCCAGCAGTCATGGTGCAAAAGCAAAATTTTAAATATTTGAATACATTTTGCATACTTTTATGTCAGGAGAATTAGACCGCGTACCCATTCGGTAGCTTATGAGTACAGACTTTTTGGATTATTTTTCAATGAATATGTGCTGATGAAGTGGAAGAAGCTATTAGGAAGTCATCATTCTAACCAACCACGACATTTGTTTTTGTGATAATTAAAAATAACAAGTAATAAGCGCCATTTCATTTAATTCAGCCAGAATAACACTTGCTCTTTATGGTGTACATGTCATCTTTGTGGAATGCGCCTTAACAGGAGGAAAATGTTTTTTTGTCTTGAAGCCTGGGTATTTGTCAGGTCTACTAAACAATAAACAAAGTGTGGATGCTCTAGAGTCCCTGTATGAATCACTCCACTGAAACAAGAACGCAAGTCACCGCTCCAATGTCGTAGGACAGCTCCACCAGTAATCTGATTGTTAGGCTCAGAAGATAAGAAGCATTTCACTAAGGCAAAGCATTCTGGCTTATTTCTTTTGTTTTTATGTTCTATTTTTCTGCCCTTTTGTCTTAAGTTGACCATAGGTGGAGCGATTTTTTTTTTTTTTCTTCAATGCAACCACGGATGTGAGGTGGGAGGGGGGGAGCTGTCCCCGTCAGGAGAACACAGTGATTATTATTGCTAACTGCTTTAGCTGCTGGCAATAATCACGTAAAAAAATCCAACATGCTGGTTGTACCGAGGTTGATAACTTGGTCAACTGGGCACAATAAGCTTGCCCATACATGGTTTGAATCTTGGCCGGTCCCTGCTGAAACTTGGTACAATATTCTCCATAGGGGGAAAAAAAGCATTTCCATTCTCTAAAGGCACTCAGTATTCCCTGCTTTATTAGTCTGCAATATTATTTATCACTGATTTTATATATTTATTTTAAATCAAGCATGCTACTGCATTGGTCAGAACCAGCTTCTATGGAAGACTATGCCACATCTTTGCAGAATTCACTTATTTAATAGTGATTAACTTTCTAAATGCAGGAGGTCAAGCCTCTAAGGCCTGGATTTATTAAACAACTTTAAACATTTGAAACCATTACAGAGCCCTACAGCAGATAGTGGCAACTTATGGCTCCCTCAGTTTCTAGGTGGTGGATGAGTCCAAGGCCCATATTCACTAGGCTCTAGAGTCCCTGTGCCATTTTACTGGTCCGTTTGGGTCCTGTCCTGCATGGGGAGGTTGAGACACGCTCGTTTGGATAACGTCCACCGCATCAGATATGCAACACCTCCAAGTTCCCTTCCCTCTTTATGCCTGCAATACAAGAATTCCATCACACACTGTTCCCACTTGCAGCTCTGAGAAGGTACCAAAATTCTCCTTGCAAGGTGCCCCAATCTGACCATACGATCATAATGAAGCACACCTGCAAAGAAACAGACATTTACAGTGGGTGGATGGAAAAGCTTTACTCCATGCAGTATGCTGCCCAGTCTGGTATTTTTGGAGCCTTTGATCTGTGGTATTCCAATTGGGTAAGGACTGACATCAGGTGGTCTAAGAGCTACCAGTGGACCACAGATTGGTGGTTGGGAAACGGTGATGTGTTTTTACAGTCTGGAAATTGTACATTACAAGGCCGTGTAATCATGTTGTTTTATTGTAGTCTTCCCTTGTCTACAGTAACTAAGGGTACTGTAATTCGGTAGCCAGAAAAGTGTGCTTTATCCTTTATATCCTTATGGGCTTGTTCACACATGGAAGAGCACTGGAAGTACTGCTAGGGCACATAGAAAATGATTGTTTTCTATATGCCCCCTTCTCACCGCAACCCAGCCCTCAGGTGTGATGCAGTGAGCTGAGATAAAACACAGAAATGCTGCATTTTGTTGCAGCTCACAGGAAGGCACCACACAGACCATATTAGTTCTGCGTAAAAATTGTCACTGATCTAGAAGTAGTAAAGAGATGTCTGTGTGAGTCTGTGACTTAAAAACTGGAATCAAACCCTCTTTTTCTTCACAGCCAAATACGGTGCCATCTTAGCCTCTGTTTGGATCCGCATTTGCCATGGTGCTGCACATATGATTAGCTGTGACGCTGTCTGTCTTGAGAGCTGACCATAGGTGTGCGCAGCCTCTTGCATTAGGGTGTGCACCCCAAAGCTTAAATACATATGCATGTGTATATGTACTGATGGTGTCAGTAGGGCAGTGGACAGTGTAATTTAGTTAATTTTCTTTTCCCCAAATTTTTGGGCTTGTGTAACATTTTTTTGGGGGGGGTGAAATATCAGTGGTCAAAACAGGGGGGAATATGCAGCACACAAGGCAATTAGGGTGTGCCCAGGCACACCTGGCACACCCTGTGCGCACGCCTATGGAGCTGACATAAGCACACTGGTAACTGTGACATCACCAAAGAAATACTTTTAATGTAACTGTTTTGGGAAACCATTTAAAACAGATCTTCACGCTCCCTCCCCTTCCTCCTTCCTTTTTTTTTTTTTTTCCCCCCTTACCTGGTTGCAGGTCCTGCACATTTTAAGGTCCCCCTCCCAGCGGATCCAGTGTTGTCCTGCTGAGATCCTCTTCCTTTCTGCCCACCTTCTTCCCCCTCCGCGGACAATTTTCTGGATTAGACTGGCAGCTTCCCAATGAAGCACTGCCTGGCCCCACCCCCCCTCCTCCTTTCCCAATGAAGGACTGCCTCCTGGGATATGTGACGTACACGGGCAAAGTGCGCATCATTCGCCTAGGCACGAGGGGGGGGGTTGGGGCTAGAACTTTAAATAAAGGGGGGAAAAAATGAGCAAGTTGTGCCGCAAAGGGGAGGAGGGGTACGTGGGAGGCAATATGTCATGGAGGCTGAAGATCCGATTTAATCAGTGGTTTTAGTTCCACTTCGTCACAGCCATGCAACTAGCAGTTTCAAAAGGAGGGCACCAATGGCGGCTCCCATAATTGTTTCATGGTAAGCCACGTTAATCTAAGTAGTGTGATGAAATGGGAGCTATTCCTGCGCTACCAAATTGGAAAAAAGAAGTGAAAAAACAGAACAAAATTGGGGACCGCAGAGAACATATGCAACTGGACAGCTGCACGCACCAAGACAAGGGCCCAAACAAAAGCCCAAAACAATTAAACCAAAAAAAGGGGGGGGGGTGCTGCGCTAACCAGAAAGTCTCTATGTATGGTCACTTAGTAATTGCTAAAGAGCCATGTGATATAAGAAAAGCATCAGCGAAATTAAATAAAAAATTATATATAGAAATCGCATGAATATATTAGAATATTAAAATCGCATAGGTTAGTGTAATTACTAAAAACCTAGTGGGATAAGAAAAGGTAATATATATATATATATATATATATATATATATATATATATCCAAAAAAGTGGTAAGAATAAATTCATATGAACAATAAAACATATATCTATAATCATCTAATAAATAAGTGAGTAATGCAAACCAAATATATGAAAGTGCTGGTGCTCTAGTGACCTGAGTACAATTAAGCTGGCCATACACCATACAATTTTCTTATTCAATTTTCTTTAGATTTACCTTCAACTATGTAGTGCAAGGGTCTGCCTGATTGCATACACATTGAAAGGGTTTAGGTTTCACCTCATATTATATGGTTTTGGTAAATCTAAAGGAAAGTTGAACAGGAAAATTGAATAGTGTATGGCCAGCCTTAGACTGATAAATAATAGATCATAAAGTGCATGGAAAAATAAAATTGAAATAAATAGTAAATAATAAATAAATCCAGTGGGAAAAAAGGAATAATCACCAAATCCTAGTGGTGAAAAAAGTACGGTGTATAAAGTCCGGTGTGGATGGTCAAATAAATAAATATAATGACCCAATCCAAATGCTAGTGTCCAAAGATAATATATAGTGTCCAAAGATAATATATGTCCTATTAGTGAATCCAACATCTCTAGAGATGAACACATGGAGACAGCGACCCCTTTGAAAACATACTTCACCATTGGGTACCTTGTCCTATATATTTTATATACATCTGAGATGTGGAGGAGGAGCTAGGACCCGCACTGTCCCAGGACCCCAGCTAGGACCATAGCTATATACACCCAGCTGCCAATAGGATCTCGCAGAGTCGGCAAGCGTGGATATAAAGACGCATTAGAGACCCAGGATCCTATGGTTAAGCAACTGATTATGCGGTTGACCTAGCACCGCTAGGTAAGGGGCCATTACCTACACTAGTGCATGCTGCACGAAGAGGACAGAGTGTTTTTTGCATCCCATCACCTCACTGTCATCTATTGCTGTGTTTTGAGCACTGCTTTTTGTGCACCATTGATAAGATTTGTTTCTTGCACGTATTTGTTGGATTCACTAATAGGACATATATTATCTTTGGACACTATATATTATCTTTGGACACTAGCATTTGGATTGGGTCATTATATTTATTTATTTGACCATCCACACCGAACTTTATACACCGTACTTTTTTCACCACTAGGATTTGGTGATTATTCCTTTTTTTCCCACTGGATTTATTTATTATTTACTATTTATTTCAATTTTATTTTTCCATGCACTTTATGATCTGTTATTTATCAGTCTAATTGTACTCGGGTCACTAGAGCACCAGCACTTTCATATATTTGGTTTGCATTACTTATTTATTAGATGATTATAGATATATGTTTTATTGTTCATATGAATTTATTCTTACCACTTTTTTGGATCAATATATATATATATATATATATATATATATATATATATATATATTACCTTTTCTTATCCCACTAGGTTTTTAGTAATTAAACTAACCTATGCGATTTTAATATTCTAATATATTCATGCGATTTCTATATATAATTTTTTATTTAATTTCGCTGATGCTTTTCTTATATCACATGGCTCTTTAGCAATTACTAAGTGACCATACATAGAGACTTTCTGGTTAGCGCAGCACCCCCCCCCCCCCCCCCCTTTTTTTGGTTTAAGTAGTGTGATGGTATTACTCACATGGGGGTTTGGGCCACATTAAATAAACCTATTTGGATTGTGTTCCTTGTCCAATTATCTCTTGTAGAGAAGAGCAGTCCACATACAAATGGAATAATACTTTATCTTGTATTATATGTAATTAAATATTGGTTGAGTCAAGGAGAAGTGATGATAAGGTACTTTTTTTTTTTTTTTTAATTCATCCATTGAGAGACACCAGACAATAATCATAGATTTTTTTTTTTTGGGGTTGTTTCTTGTTTTTTCTTGCTAGTGTCTACCTCCTGAATGCAGGATTATAAATCACGTGTCTATAATTTTATTATATCCCCATGTCCCTTAATGGAGAAGAAGGAAATAGATTTTACAGTAAGTAAAAAAATCTTGTTTTCAAAATTTGTCATCCATTTAGGAACACAGGAATATAGTAAATCCTAGACATTTGAGTTGTGTTGCTGCATTGAGGAGGTGGACAATGGCAAAAAAAATCTCTCACTTCTATGATTTACTATACCCAGTGTCCCTCAATGGATGATAAACAAAATAAGATTTTTTGACCATAAAACCATTTTCCCCAGAGTCCATTGAGGGACACAGGGATATAGTAAATAATAGAGATGTGGGTTATGTTGCGGCATTCAGGAGGTAGACACTAGCAAAAAAAAAAAAAACGCGTCTTTGATTTACACTATCCTTCGATGAACTCCATGAGAAAGAGATTTTAGGGTACAAAAAAACGCATTTTTATTAACAACTTGTACTTATCCCATCCTGCTTCATTCAGGATTTTGGTGCACTTTTAGAAAGTGCACCAAACTCGCAAAAATAATAGAAGTCTACGGCTAAGTGCAGCAAACCCGCAGGAAAGCTGCAGATACACTGCACCCGTGGTGTGGGTAAACGCAGCACATGAGTGTGAAAGCAGTCTTATACTATTATGCCCAGTGTATTGCTTCACACTGACCTGAAGATATCTTTTTTTTCCTGCTGCTGGCACCACACTGGAGACCGCTAGCCGGGATAAGAGATGGAGTGCAGTTGGGATCCCTCCGCATGGGACAGGAGCCAGCACTACAGAGGAGGCATCGGCTTATGCAGCTCTTGCTCCCTACTACAGCTCCAACTTTACAAGTAGTCCCTCTGCATTGCACTCTGTTTGATGCTCTGGAATGGCAGGTCAGCAAGCCCAGATCACGATCTACCAGTCACCTGTCCGTGATCTACATGTTGCTGATTCTCACTTTAAAGTGTGTACTTGTCTCAGTCCACAGCACTTTAATTTCTGTCTGCTGCTTTTTTCCGTCTGAGTCACTTCTGACACGTTTTTTCTGACACCAAGAGAAAAAAGGTGACAGGGGAGGGACCTCCAGCTGATTGACCGCCTCAGCTCTGTTGCTGTGTGTGTGGGGGGTGACCCTTCCCTCCAATCAGCTCTCAGAGCTCTCCTCACCACCCCCTACTTTTCAGAGCTGAGAGATACTGTGCAAATTCTGCACTTTGAATGGCTGTAGGGGAAAGATAGCTATAGATTAACATGTATAACTTATGTGGGGAGATTTGTTTCATCTCTGTATCACCTGAGGCCAGTCCTTCACTGGGTAAATGTAAGGGTTTACAACCACTTTAAGCTGCCCATATACCAGTCATTTTTTTGTTTAAGTGTTCACAAAGAAATTCCAAAAAAATCTTTGGTCAGAACATTCAATAGTACTGTCATGACCTCGACAAATTTCTTAAAGCCTGAAAAATGTCATTTGATTGCCATTTTAGAGTTTTGAATTCTGCATTGAATTTATAAAGCACATGTACATTTACAAGACGTACCTTCTTCTTCCTTGTTTTTTTTTTTATTATATCTGAATGGAAACCAAATACATTGAATTTTGCTCAGGGAGAAATGTTTCATTCTTCACCTTCAATTTTCCTCATCATTATGGTCAAAAGTGATCATCGGTTTGACCCTAATAATTTGGAAAATTGAACAAATGTTCCGAACACAAATTTTAATTTGAAATTATAATATGCTGATAATTTGCTGGAGCAGCCACACTCTGAAGCTAGAATTCCAATGGATCCACGTGTACCTAACCTAGACAAACACTGTTTTTCACAAACCTCTGTAGCTTTTCTAAAGGAATGGTGGGGTTGTGACATGCTTCGTTTTTATTCCCAAACCCTGCTTAGCGGGGTTCTAATTTAAGCCACACGCAATTAGTCTCATGATTGTTGGGGAGGATGTGACTAATATATTGATTTATTTTTGTTTTTCAGATCAACCCATAATGAAATGGAGAAAAACAGGTACGTCCAGTCTTTTTACAGGTTTATTCATTTGTTGGCAGCAGCACGGTGACTTGTTTGGTGCACCTGCTGACAGTGTTGTCCTAGCTTTTTCTTCTACGTCCTCCCTTTTCCCGGATCGTCGCATTTCTCTCCAGTCTTTGCTTTGAGTCATTAGTGCCGAGCTGTGTCCTTCCCTTTCTCTGTGTGAATGTGTGTTTGTTTTTCTTCTATCCCCAATACTACTCCACCCTAATAATTGGTGTAATTAGCGAGTAGGCTTGGAAGATCACTTTGTTAGATTTTCGTACTTATTTGTGAAGCTTGAATTGGGATCAATTTGAAACTCTAAAAATAAGTTCTTTTCCTTAAATGTTTGTTTAGCACATCTCAAATTCCAAATTGTTAGTGTAAAAAGGCATTGCAATCAGGCAATTTGGTCATGATTTGTTTAAAGCGCAGAACTGGAAAAATGCATTGAGCTGTTGTGATTATTTAAATGGCCACTAAACCACAATTTGAAATTCATATTTGTACTAGTATATGTTTCCATAGTTGAAATAAGACTGATCACTGTGGCCAGAATGCTTTCTTTTTTTTTTTTTTTGCCTTAGAATCTGTGTCAGCTTTTATTGCTGTCTGTTTCTGGATTGGGGTAATTTTCCTCTTCTATCCTGTTCCAGTTTAAAAAATATGACCAAAGCAGGAATGGATGAAAATTACCCAGTGGGGACACAGATGGCAATATCCGTAGCTCCAACTATTCCCCACTCTATCCATTAAAAATGTTTTACAGGAGTTGTGGCTGAGCATCCCAGTAACTGAACACCTCATATTACTTAATCAGCCATTTCAGGCTCTGATTCATACTGAGCATGAGCGTAGCGAGGCAATTTAGAAGCATTTTTTTCACGCTTTTGTACACCTTGTAGTACAGCAGCAGAATTATACATTTTTGCCCACATACACCTATAGATCTCCCATTTAAAGTCTTATTAGGCCAAAAACATGTGATTCTGCCCCAAAAAAAGCTTCTGTGCTTTTTTGACTTGCACATGGAAAGTGACACGAGTGGTGTGAACAGGCCCATTAGGAATAATGGGATTCTTCATCTTGAGCTTTGTTGCACTTGGAAATCGCATGACAAAGTGCTCAGGTGTGAATAGGGGCTCAACAAATGCAAAATAGAGGGTGCACTAGCCTATCGCATTACCTTTTAATAAACCATTTATTGATAAAATCCATAGATGTATACTTACAAACTGTGAACCACAAGCTCATCAATATTATCAGAGATCATGTTGCTCGATCCACTGCACGTGCTTGGGAAGACACCACCTGGATCTATTCGGCATATGCATTTTGATTTTTATTAGGGATGCACTGAATGGGTTTTTTGGTGCCGAAACCGATACCGAAAATAAATCTTCCTTGATCCCGAAAACCGATACCGAAAGTGACTGTTTTTAAAAATATTTTTATACAGGAGATGGTCAGAGACTGGGGACATGGTACAGGAGATGGTCAGAGACTGCGGACATGGTACAGGAGATGGTCAGAGACTGCGGACATGGTACAGGAGATGGTCAGAGACTGCGGACATGGTACAGGAGATGGTCAGAGACTGCGGACATGGTACAGGAGATGGTCAGAGACTGCGGACATGGTACAGGAGATGGTCAGAGACTGCGGACATGGTACAGGAGATGGTCAGAGACTGCGGACATGGTACAGGAGATGGTCAGAGACTGCAGACATTGTACAGGAGATGGTCCAAGACTGCAGACATTGTACAGGAGATGGTCCGAGACTGCAGACATTGTACAGGAGATGGTCCGAGACTGGGGACATGGTACAGGAGATGGTCCGAGACTGGGGACATGGTACAGGAGATGGTCAGAGACTGGGGACATGGTACAGGAGATGGTCAGAGACTGGGGACATGGTACAGGAGATGGTCAGAGATAAAAATTCTCTTTCGGCTTTTTGCCGAAAGGGCCATTTTCGGCTGATATGTTTCGGCGGCCGAAATTTCAGTGCATCCCTAATTTTTATCAATCAATGGTTTATTAATGTAATGCACTAGGCTGGTGCACCCTCTGCTTTTGTAGAGCTATAATATCGGGCTTCCCCAGTCCTAAGCGGGCAGCAAAGCATGGCATTCTTCTACACTTGGAGAAGTGGATGAGTGAGAAGTTTTAGGGGCTCAGGCTGGAGAAGAGCTGCCAGTTATGTCTCATTTGGTTCACTGGAACTAAAATAAACTTTGTAGCTAATTTATTAATTTTCTAAATACCAAATATTTAGAACTGTGTTCCTGAACTGTTTTAATCCTGAAGAACCCTTAAAGTAATTTTCATGTCTTTTTGGAACCCTTTCTAAAATGAATAAATCCAATGTCGGTGGGAAAAATGCCCCTTACATTGGTTGTCTGTAGGGAAAAGGCACCCCTTTTACAGTGGTGATCAGAATGGCCAAACTTTCAGACCGCTTAAAAAAAAAAAACTAAAAAAACTGTGTAGTGTTGGCCCCAGAATTCCATTTATCAGGAGGTCAATCAACCAGAGCCCGAGGAACCCCTAGCAACTCCTGAAGGAACTCTAGGGTTTTATGCAACCCTGGTTGAGCATCGCTGTTGTAATGTGTTTTTAATATGTGGGATATTATATGCACATGCGCTTGTTAGCCATTTATATTTTATACTTTTATAAAACCATTTGCAGGTGATTGAATTACTGTTTCAGAAATGTAATTTTCTGTTGTATGTTTTTATTTTTTTATTTTTGTTTTTTTCATTTTAATTGATTAATTTAATGAAATACTCTTTTTAGCAAAACTAGATGTTTATGACTATGTTTCAAGACTAAGCAATGCAATCATCTCTATTTTCTCTCTAAACCTTTACTATTCTGTATTTCTCACCTAGGCGAGCTCATTTACGGCTATGTCTGGAAAAGCTGAAAGTATTGGTACCCGTAGGACCTGATTCCAATAGGCATACTACATTAAGTCTCTTAACAAGAGCAAAGTTGCACATAAAGGTAAATTCTTATCTGTCCGATTATATGGTGCTGTGGATTCTGGCAAATGTTGGTGCTGCAATGTACCTACATTTATTTTCTGTGAGAAACAAAAAAATACTTTTCTTTTGTCTCCTTTTGCCTTTTGTAGAAACTTGAAGATTGTGACAGAAAGTCACAGCACCAATTAGAGCAGCTACAGCGGGAGCAGCGTCATCTAAAAAGGCAGCTAGAAAAATTTGGCGTTGAGAGGATACGAATGGATAGTATAGGATCTGCAGTATCTTCCGAGAGATCCGATTCGGATCGAGGTTAGTATCTATTGCACAGCAGCCTGTCTCCTCTCTGGCTGATATGATTTTTGCTTGATTTTCTGTGTTTGTCACTTGCATACAATACCAGCAGCCATTTTGTAATATGGCTGTGCCAAGATATCAGCACAGCTCCTTATAATCTACACTGGAAGCATATATTGACAACACAACACAGGAATGCAGCCTGAAGAAAGGGATCGAGCATTGTCACCTTATACTAGAATGTACCTGACTAAAGCTGGCCATTCAGTTTCCTCCATCCAAGCTTTACAGCGTGTCTGTTGTATTCTGACAGCCAGCTCCATCAGCTGTCAGGATACTCGACCAATAGACAAATCTGATTGGATGCAGCTGCTGTTCTGCTGAAAATGTCTGTTTTTGGCTCCTTTTAAGGTTTTCAGTTGAAGGATGTCAGGCGGGAGGGTGGCATCGGGGCCAACCATGGAGCGAACTTCATCTGATATAGTGTATGGCCAGCTTAAAGTGGAACTTCACTCTCTCAATCTAGATTGACTGTTTTATTCCTTAGGCTGCTAGCATTAGTAAATGGGACAGTATGTCAAATTTACTTGTGTTAAACTTTTTTTTGTACATTTCTTCAGTTAATTCCTAGTTTCCAGCCCTAGACAAATGATGTCATACATCCCTGGAGTCTTTAGGAGGGGCTTTCTCAGCTAAGCACACCCTCCTGCCTGCTTGCTTGAGTTAAGGGCAGATGAATTCCAGGAAGTAAATGCTATATGAATCCTCTGCCCTTACTCAAGATGGCCACAGCCAGAAACGCTAGGAGATGATTTTTAAAGTGATTTCTCAGCAAAATAAAGCATGGATATATAGATGAATGAGTTTTCTTTAAACAATAGAAATTAATTAAATAGCACTTTTTGGTTTGTGGTGGTCAGATGCAGCAAAGCTTCGCTTTAAATTGGAGTTCTACTCATTTTTGTGTTAAAAGTCAGCAGCTACAAAAAGTGTAACGCACTCATCTGTCCCATGGTTCAGCGATGCGGCAGCTCGAGCCCTCGCCTCTCCCCGGCTTCGCAGCTGGGTGCGCACTGCACATGCGCGAGACACGCAGCGCTTCCCTATTGGTCTGGTAGTCTTTTGGGACCTGTAACGTGACCCAGAAGATTGCAAGGAGGGAGCGGGAGGCTCGAGCGGAAGTGGGTGCAGGTACCTATCAAAACTAGGTAACTGCTGCTCCCCCCTTAAAACAACATGCCAAATGTGGCATATTTAGGGGGAGGAGTAGAAGTGCTTAAAGTGTATCTTCCCCTTTTGGGTGGACCTTTTTGTGGCAGGATTACTAGGTTTTATTTTAGTGATAGCTGCAGGTTTAAAAGGGGACTTTTGAAATTACATTTAGAATGTTAATATTGAAATTTTAGTATTGCCGCAGACTTCCTCCCCTTGATTCCACAAATGAGCAACATCGCAGTACACGCCTGTCCCTACTTGTAATGCTTTACCTGCACTGCATGATTTTCCTGATGAAGAGTCTAAGGCTGGCCACAGACAGTTTGAGTCTTTGCAGTTTCAGCAGTTCGATCAACTTGGGTGCAACCAGCCTGCCAGATTCATTTGTGATTATCGCTAGCGGCTGCTAAAGCTGCTGGAAATATTCACTGTCTTCTCCCAGTAGGGATGGCGTCACAAGCCAACCCCCCCCACAAAGCAGAAAATTGCTCGGCAGTAGGTATTCCCCTGTCTGCACTGTCTCTGTTGATGGAGTAACTGTGAATCTTTCTGCAACCTGAAAATAAATTTACGCCACCTATGGCCTGCCTTAGGCGCATAACTAATGCAGGGACACCCCACAAAGAAAAAGTTAATTATTTTAATGTTGCCTGCAAAACCTGTTAAAATGTTTATGCTGAATAACTTTTCATACAATGCCAGTTCTACTGCATACAAGTTGTACACAATGTCTTTTCCTAGACTCTCGCTCACTGGATTTATTTTCTCTACAGAGGAGATTGATGTGGATGTAGAAAGTACAGACTTTTTAACAGCAGAGCTGGACTGGAGTAGTAGCAGCAGCAGTGCCAGTGACTTGGACGAGCGGGGAAGCATGCAGAGCATTTGCAGCGATGAAGGGTATTCGAGCTCTGGAGTTAAAAGAATAGAACTCCAAGACAAGCCAAAGCACAGTGTTACCCTATAAACCAACCGCAACAGGTGAGGGCAAAGTGAGGGGTGTTCAAATGTCCCAGCAGTTCTCCCCCCCCCCCCCCTTCCCTCTTTCCCAGTGCTCCCACATCAGAGACTTGTCTTATCTAGTGACTGCATTCACACCATAATCTTGCACGTGAAAAAGAACCACTCCGACTCCCAGCTCTCTGTTCCTCGCTTCTTTTTTTTTTTTTTTTTTCCCCAGAGCTCCTGAGAGGCATGTGGGCATCCGTTTACATTTTGAAATCACACGCTATCCCATCAGCCAGTTGACCTCCAGGAGACTACATTCCAGACCTACGTTGAAGCACTCAAAGAAAGTTTAAAATGATCTATATAGTTCATGTTTATGGGAAGCAACATTTCTGCAGTGGTAAAGATTGTTGACTGTGAATGCAGAGGTGAGTGTCCGCCACTCACTTCTCTGCACGTGTTTCCTCCACCCACTAGACGGCAGAGGTCTCGCTTTCTGCCTGTAACACCAAAATGTTCTTGCATCACCTGGAAGACACATCTGGGAGCGGTATGAAGGATTTATGGTTGAAAGCATCTTGCTACACGGCAAGGCTTCAGTTTACAGCTACTATACAATTCAATCAGAAGCTGCCAAAAAGCTAGAGAGGACCTTCCACCTCTGTTGAGTGACTCTGGCTCAGAACAGTAAGATTGCTGCTAATATATAAATATATATATTTTGTTTTCATAAAGTTGTGCACCAAATGTTGCACTGAACCCAGCACAGTCTAAAGAAAAGCAAAGCTGGACCTTTCTGGCTACTTTTTTGTTTTTTGTTTTTTTTTTTTCTTTTGGAGATGTCTAAAGCCACTTTTTTTTTTCCTTGGTCTTATTTACTGTTCTTCTTTGGGTCATTGTGTTCCATGTTTCTAGTAGTACAAAATTAGCATTGATTTCATGTTAAGTCAGCATGTACAGAATGGCTAGCATGTCTTTTTAGACCGGTCTTAGGAATCCTGTGGCTCTCTCTCGCCACTTAAACAAATGCTCTGGGGTTAGGGAGCAGTAGGTGGCTGCAGATTGTCACAGTATGCCTATGTGTATTTTTGAGAGTTGAGCCTTTCATCGAAAGATGGAGCTCCTGCTAAAGACCCCCTTCCCTCATTGTTGAAGTCTTAAAAGAAACCGGCCATTGGAGGAATAGATTGATTGCCATTGCCAAGCCCTTTCTAAAATATGAAATGCCTAGCTGTTAAGCTGATCCTCCGACTTCAGTACTTTGAGTCACAGACCCAGACCAGTATGACACCTATGAAATTAGAGCTTCAAATCTGTGTGGTTTTTCAGGGCCAGTAACTCCAAAGGTAACCAGAGATCAAAGGATCAACAAAACCGACGATCTTTTTTTTGAGGGAGATAGGCAGTGGCAGCTCATGTACTTCCTTAATGATTGGGTACTTTTAGGACCTAGGGATCTAGCTGCACTCCACTCAATATAAAGATCTGGCTGTAATCTGCTCAATTTAAAGACTCCCCTCCCTTCTGATATGGTGTTTAACACTTCTATTAAAATAGATATACTTAATATGCCCAAACAATCTACACAACCAAGAGGAGTATGGCAATGGTGCTTGTGGGGTAGCGAGATGATCCCACACCCCTCAATATTCTTAAAAAGAGTGAGTCTAAAGCAGGGCTCCACTCTTTAAAGTGAAAACCCCTTTAATGAATGTTTTGTTTTTTTGTTTTTTGTGCTTGTATGAACACATCACATATACATCCTCTTACCAAGCAGTGCTTTGGATGGAAACCATAAATCACTTCAAATGCTCAGCATTTGCCACTGCATTTAGTGATCCTAACAGATGCATTATTGAAGGATATCTACTTTGCGTCCTGTTGATGGGACATTTTTATTATTTTCTACCTCACAAGGATGAACAAGGATTGCTCTGCATCTGTCAGAGCAGAACATAAAATGTCTTGCTAGATGCTCCTTATATTTTAAATAGTTTTTAGCAAAACCAAATCTGAATTGTGTGTTAAGTACTGCCACAGCTTTTCTTCTGAACTCTGCTGAGTGTAGGACTTGCTGTGGTGTCCAAGCAACTGCTGAGGTGTTAGGCCTTAAGTCACGGGCACACCACACAGACACTGGAGCAATAACCAGGAGCACTGCATTAGCTACCCTGCTAACAGCACAATGTTTTAGTCACAGAGACTTGGCTCCTGGCTTCCTTTTTTATAGCTTTCATTTTGCCCTTCCATTTTAAATTTACAATATCTTTTAAATTCTTGTGCAATCTAAAAAGACGATATTTTTTAGATTTACCAGCATTGCAGATGTACCAGAATTCTTTTCCCCATTTCCTGCTGCCTCAGATCACTCAACTGTATTCCCACCAAACCAACCCTGCAGTAACCACAATGAAATCAAAGTAGGACCACCAGGACTTTTCAGCACATAAGGGCTTACTGGAATACTTGCCTCATTAACACAGGGGTGAATAGGCCATCATCAGAAAGTGTTCTATAAATATTTTTCAAACCATTCAGGGAGAGGCCATTTTCTTTCATTGGGTCTGAAGAGCTCATACTGTCACATGTAGCTCATGGCCCTGTCACTTATTTTCCAGTCAGTAAACCCCTCCACTCTAGTTTTCTACCTTTCTAGGAATACAGTTCAGTTATGCTATAAAGAAGCACACCTAGTTGTAAATAAAACACATTAAATCTAAAACTATTTATTCTTGTTTTGTATAGCTGATGTATTAGGGAGATTCTTATGACTTTGTGCTTTTATAAATGTTCTAAAATCCCTTTTTTTTGTATGTATATAAATATATGGTATATATATATATATATAAATATGTCTATCTGCAGATTATAAAAGTGTGTAATGTTATACACAATACATTAGCACACCCTACCCCCTAGCAACACTCTGTAGCATTACCTAGCTGTTTCCTCACACTAATGCTAAAGCTGGTGGCGTAGCCCAGAATCCCTTCACTGTAAGAAGCCTAGTCGTAGGATATAAACAACTTGTATGAGGGCTACCACTGGGCCACCCTTCTGGTTTTAAGGGGGAAATTATTTTATTTTATTTTTTATTTTTTGCTGCTATTCTGATGAATTTTGTGTTGAATTTACTAAATGATCTCTCTCTTGAGACCCCAGTCAGTAAATTTTGAGTTTGAGTTGAAGGTGCCATTTCAACACGTGGCCATTTCTTGATATAACACTACAGTCTAAGAATTGGTTTTAGTATGGCTTCTGAAACCCATTCACTTTATAGGGAGCTGTTTTGTGGTCTTGAATAATGTTCTTTGATATTGGGGCTGCAAAATGGCTGCTTCAACTCCTACTTGACTGGGGAAATGAAAACGGCAATAGTTTCTGTTTCTTCTTCTTTTTCTTTTTTTTTTTCTTTTTTGTCTGCTTTGCATGCCTAAGGTCACATGTAGTTGTGTAAGTATTGGCAAAATTAGATTCATACAATGGAATCTCCCGCTGTTTTTGGCATTAAAAGGATTGATGAACACTCACTAGACAGCTACTAAAGTCACTAAACAAAATTGTTTATCATTGGTTAGCCTTTTTTTTTTTTTTTAAAGGTTCTTGTATTTGGTTTTTTGCTTACCAAACTTAGAGACCTGTCAAACTCAGGGATAACAAGAGTTGTAAAGCAACTCTTAAAGGAGCTCTTTTCAGCAAGGAATGTTGATGGGACAATTTGGAATGATGTTCTTTGGGGTAGGGAGTTAACTTTTGGCAACACTTGTGCTGCCAGTTTCACACCATCTTCTCTCCTCAACTCATGTGGCGTTTGGCTCTGGGCTTGTGTGGAGCACAGCAGCTTGTTTTTTGGTGGCTTTTGTTTGATTTTGACATCAGTTGGGACACTTCTGAGATCTCTCCAAGTTCACTGACAGCTGCATTTGACCCACAGTTGACCTCCTAAGCTGTAACAACCGGCTTCAAGCTGTTTGTGTATCCCCAGTAATGTTTAGAGGGAGAGAAGCAGTTCTAATGTGAACAAAAGCCCGGCGACACAGGCCCTTAAGGTTTCCAACATGAGTCAAATAAGTTCTCAGCTCATAGTTTTTCTGTGTGGAGTACTCCTTTAACAGTGAATCCTACCCAGCTATGTGCCTCTCATAGTGCAATAACCTACAATGTTGACTTTTTCCTTAGAAAATATTCAACAGATTCCCTTATAAACCTGCGGCTTACAGGGTCCATTTGTGTCCTTTTCATGTCTCTCTATCAGACACTGCTTGTAGACAGGACAAAACGTCAATCCTTCTGGTCACAATGGGCAATGTACACAACAATTTGAGCTCTGAAAAGCTTTCACGATAAAAGGGAAATTGCCGCACAGATCTTTGGTTGTTTTTGTAAAACCTTGAAACCTTTTATTGGCTACCTTTTTCTTCTTTTTTCCGTCTTTCCTTACAATTTTTTAACTTGAATGCAGTAATCTAAATTAAGATCTTGCTAGCTATCACAGGTTTTCTTCCTTTTTATTTTAAAAGAGTCAAAATAATGATTGAGTATTGAAGCTTGGTTAGGGAGATTTGCTCTTATTTAGGTGTACTTTTTTTCTCAGACTGAGCTTTTAGCTTGGGCCAGAGGTCATCTGAAGCCTAACCTCGCACACACTGCACACTCAAAAGCTAGGAAATGGGTTGCAGGGTTGGAAGTTGGCAAAGTAACCATTGTCTTGCTTTAGATGTCCTCTGACCTTCTGTACCATTCTAAGAAGCCACAATCAAGGTAAAGGTAAACCTAATATGTTGGCAAGTAATTCTTCTATTAAAGATTGAATATTCAGATTCTTGAAAAATCCCAGTTCTTACGGGTCCTCTTTATATGACCACAATAACCATTATCTATTTTAACATAGGGCTTTATTTAATACCATGACACTTGAACCAAGGGTGCATGTATTACACAGCAATCCATATTTTATTATACCGTACTGCTAAAACCCAGTTCTGATTGATAGCTCTAGGTTAGTGCAGATCACTGATCTTTGCTCCAAGTGATTCGGGGAAAAAAAAAGCCAAAGTGCTCATAAAAGCAAAACAGGCACACATTTTAAATCCCCATGTTTTCTTTATGCACTTAGACCAGGCAGCCATTTTATACTTAGACTCAACATTCCAAAGAATGCAAAAGCGAGTCAGATAACTGAATCCCTGTGAAGGGATAGGCTGCATTCCATCAAATAGTAGTTTGGTAAAAAAAAATGCCTATTCTGCGCACATTTGTTTCTGGCAAAATGTGCAAGTTATTGCAGCACTCCTTTTGTTAAACAACCAAATAAATGTTTGTGGTGCTTGTGTACTCTTCCTGGTTCTTTAAATTAATAGCCAAGATGCTATTAGAGTAATGGATGTGCTCATTATTTGCTGTTGAGCCCGAGGCCCTTAAGCATAACACTACTTTAGCTTTGGCTTTTGTATCCTTAGAATGGAAGCTAATGTGACCTTCCAGTCATAGAGTAAGCACAGATTGTAAAGAGAGTGTGCCTGGAAATTGCCCACCAGTATCACAAAACCATATTGTCATGGACTGGAACTGCTATTGGCTAATGTCCTTTCCTGTTTCTAAATCCAAAATCAGTACATTGCCAATAAGCTGGGCATGTGCAATAATTCTTTCCACACCGTGTATCCTTCATACAATTGCAGTGTATAGTAGAATGGTTTTCAAGCTTAGAAACACAGAGGGTCTGAGGAATCTGAAGCTTTTATCTGGTCACTGTTCCCTTTTTCCCCTTCAGAATTAAATTGTTTTGAATGTACAATTGGCTGTCATTACCATTTGAAGGGAATAACTTTCCAAGGAATATAATAGTGCTTTGCTAGGCTTTTTTAAAAGAAAGATATTGTCAGGTTAATGCATTTTAGCTAATCCGATCTTGGCTATCATTTTCTCGCCTGCTCCACCACAATGGCAGAATCTAAATAGGTGCTGTACTTTGAATAAGCCCAAAAGTGTCAAACAGTAAAATCTAACTAGGCACCACTCAATTTTCTGTTTAGCTCATGGGCTGACAGGAGAAAGTTGATCAGTTCCTACATCCATGCTAAACATCATGGATGGAGGAATCTTCCCTGGCTGCTGTTGTACTCAGGCAATTGCAGCACCCGGCCTGTTGAATATAGTGGCACTGTTATACAGTGACAGGTGTATTTGAGCTACCACCTCCTAAGTAGTAATCATCCACTTCAGAAGCAGGGCATTCAGCCTGGAAAGGTCTCTGCAACCTCCATAA
Organism: Lithobates septentrionalis; assembly: GCA_037952835.1. Classification (NCBI taxonomy): domain Eukaryota; kingdom Metazoa; phylum Chordata; class Amphibia; order Anura; family Ranidae; genus Lithobates; species Lithobates septentrionalis. Next base: position 2,195,430 of record JBBDGP010001037.1, read on the forward strand.
TCAACCAGGAAAAGGCTAGTGCCCCAAAAATCAGCTAAAAATAGTCAAACTTTATTAAATGCTGGTGAAAAATGGCCCAAAAAAGCCAACGTGTTTCAGCCGTCAGACTAAGGCCTGATAGCTGAAACGCATCGGCTCTTTTTGGCTATTTTTCACCAATATTTAACAAAGTTCTAATATCTTTTTTGTGGAACTCATCTTTTCCCTTTCCTGACCTGTCAAAAAGTGACCGCACCTGATAATTTTCCACTCTAAGCTAAGTAAATGTTTAAATTTACTTTTGTTGTGCTGGTTGGTGCTTGCAGGGTCACCCATGGCTTGACTGTTGACCAAATCAGCAGGGCCCAGACAAAAGTTGAGCCGTCTATTGCCAGCCCTAGGTACAGTAACGCACAGAAAATAATCGGACTTCATCTTTCACCACTCTTAATTACAGTAACCTGAAAAAGAATTACCGTAACTGCCCTTAAATATAATAATTTCCTAATAATAATTATTATTAAATAATTTAATATAAAACAAGCCAGTTTGTGTTTTACAAAATAAAACCTTGGAATCCAGGGTTAGAGTTTGTATTATGACGCGTTACCTGTGAAACTGCCTTTATTGATCTTTGGTAAGAATCAAAGGCGGCTTCAGTTGTAGTTTTTCAAAGGAAATCCATCCCAAACATCACTTCAAAGCCATCTTCATTCTACACTTAACAGTGTTTTTGTCTAAGTATCTTGTTGCGATCTGTTGAACTTTGCTATCAGTGGCTTGTCATAGATGGGGAGTATTAGGCTTTCATTTATGGTAATAAAGCCAAAAAGACAAACCTCATTTCATGTAATAATGTGAAGGGAAAGTAGCTTGTAAAACCATTTTTTATACCTGAATCATTCAGATGCCGGCCATTTTGTGCCCCTATATGTGAGCATAGGCTATCGATGAAAAGGAACCTGTGACTTGTATAAAGTGCTGAAAATATACCATAAATCCAGTTAAGCGCCAGAGACTTTGCTAGTCCACAGGGCATGCTGGTTTCTAGTAAAACCATTTGGCTTTCTTGTGAGCATTTCTCCCCAAATGGATGCCTCCAGTATGTAGGAACAGGTGCGTTTTGAACAGTGGAGTAACTTTTTGGCAGTAATACGTCCTCCTTCTTCCTCACCTTTTTTTTTTTTTAATTTTTGTGTTTTGTATAGATGTTTCTGTTTCATTTTTAAATTATATGCATTATTCTCCCTACTCAGCCTTTATAAGACTCTACACAGTATCTGGACGCAAAATGCAGACCCTTATCGGTTATTACCATCCTTTTTGTGTAAAATGGTAATCGGGCAGCTAGGGACTATGTCCCATTATAGAATTGAAATTTTAACCCTTTAGGATTGGTACAGATATGGCACTTCTATTGGTGTGTATTTTGTTTCATTTCTGTTTTTTTTATTTGTTTTTACATTTTTTTTTTTTATGTATTTCCCCCCCTTAGTATTATCCATTTTCAATTTTGTGAATGTGTTATTCTTGTGTACAGTTTTAAAAACACAACCAATTTGTTTCATAAAAAAAAAAAAAAATCTATCTATATATAAATATATATATATTGTATCTGACCAGTTTTAAGTTTAGGCAAGTGCCTGCAATGAACGTATTGCATAATAAATTTGTGAAGCATTTAAATAAGAACTCGGTTTCTACCAAAATGTATTTTTTAGAAAAACGAAATTCAAGCTGACCTCAGCAAGTTATTTTCCGTTTCTAAAAATGAATTGCTGTGCCTCTCTGTTAGTGCAAGGTAGTTGATAAATGTAATCCTATTACAGCTCCCTAGAAAAAAAACACTGGGGCTTGTATGGTGCATTGTGCACATGTACTGTACCTGAAAACGATTGTTTGCTCAGAATTGCAGTGCAGTTGTGTGTACTGCACCATGTTACTGAACAGGCTTCATAGGCCTTATGTTGGTCAAACTTTCTGAATGTAGAGTTGCTTTTGTTGGCCGTCACTACCAGTCAGAATCTTCTTTTCATTTTCCCATATTGTTCAGAGAGACTGATTTGGTTGCTACGTGTGACAGGAACAGCCCTTATTTCGGACGATTTGATAAAAATAAAAGGCCTAGGTATAGTGTAATGGCCGTTCTAGGCAGTCTTTGAGCATTCAAGTTGTAGCTGAGCTTCTACTCCCAGCATGCTTTTCTGCCTGACTGCCATTGTTTACCTGCCTTCTATGTTGGGTTTACTTGCTCTATACTTGGCGGTATTTACTGAAAATACATTGCTGCTTATTCTGTGTAACAAAAGAAAGAGAACCTTATTCCCATTTTTATACAAAATAAACACATCTGGAGTGTTTACCATTGTAAAAAGTTATATATTTGATGCATTTCTATAGCATTATAGTTAAATGAGTTTAAGGGTATCACATCTGTTGTCCTGGCAAAGGTCTATTGTGAAAGGAAGCAGTGCAATATTTTAAGTATAATCATTTGTTCGACATATAACTGTGTGTGAAGGTTGTAAAATGGATTGAGGAACTATCCACCATTACGTTACAGATAGTAAACTGTGTGGATACTGCAGTTTGCAATATAACAACATTTATTTTACCATGCTTACCATTTGCCAGCCATATTATCTGTGTTCTCCCCATTTCTGTTCCATGTAAGTTGAGCGTGTCTTTGGTTGTTTTTGCCAGTCTTCCAAAAATGCAAGTTTAAGAAAGCATCAAACACAACAAATAGTGCAGTGCAAAATGAAAACTCTCCTGGGTTGGTCCCTTGTTTGTATCAGTTTCTTTCCTTTTTTTTTTTTTTTTTATATTCATTTCTGTTTTTTTTTGTTTTTTTTCGAGCGCTGTGTTGAGATCACATTATGGTGCTTTTTACTGCATTCAGCACATTCATTTTTAGAATCTACGTTTTAGAATATAAAACAGATCCATAAAACTTGCTGTGTATATGGAAATACTTCTGTACTGTTAAGCTGTTCAAAAATGAAATAAAAATTATTTAATTACTATAGTGTCTTGTCTTGCGTGTCGTTTTTTCTTTATGGTCCGGTGCTTAATGCCCATGTAAAATTTTGGACTTCGCCTACATTTAAGGCAAATGCAGTAAGTGTAGCCTTGTAAAGCCGTTTTTGATGTCAAACTATAGTGTTATAACACAATCACAAATGTTTCTAAGGGTTGCTACACATGTAGCCTATCTAAAGCCCCAAACAGAACATTTATATATTACATCTGGTCAGGCCTTGGATGTGGTGGCTGCATTTGTTTTGTTTTTTTTACCTGGTGATCCTGTCAGTAACACACTTCTGTCCTAGTGTTGGCGGGCCGCATCACGCATGGCCATAGCGAGCAGCTGAGCCAACCCCAAATGTGACATGACCTTCTGCTGATAACCTTGTTTGAGACAGTCATGCAGGCAGGATTAACATATTTGATACAGATAATATCAAACTTGCAAAAAATTTACTGAAAAGAGAAAACTAGTGCAGCCACCAAAACTAAGGGCAGGTAAGCTGAAATGAATGTAATTTTCTTTTTCATACATCATGGGACACAGAGTTAGGGTAATATTCATTACCTGCTGGGTTATACTTCATCTCCAGGTAAATGGACACTGGTAGACCAAAGGCATTTAGGCCCCTTTCACACTGGGGCGGTTTGCAGGCGTTATTGCGCTAAAAATAGCGCCTGCAAACCGACCTAAAACTGCCGCTGCTGTTTCTCCAGTGTGAAAGCCCGAGGGCTTTCACACTGAAGCGGTGCGCTGGCAGGAGAGAAAAAAAACTCCTGCAAACAGCAAGAGCGGTGTATTCACCGCTCCTGTCCATTGATATCAATGGGGCAGCGCGGCTATACCGCGGCAATACCGCCTCTGTAGCGGCGCTATGCGAGCAGTTTTAACCCTTTTTCGGCCGCCAGCGGGGGGTTAAAACTGCACCGCTAGTGGCCGAATACCGCTGCAAAAACGACGGTAAAGCGACGCTAAAAATAGCGCTGTTTTACCGCCGACGCCCCCACCGCCCCAGTGTGAAAGGGGCCTTAGACAGGAAGTGATCCCCTATATAACCCCTCCCATGCAAGAAGTACTTCAATTTTTTTACCAGTGTCTGCAAGGTGGATGGCGCGGTTGTTTGAGCTCTCTGAGCTCCAGGTCTCTAGTCCCACAAATGGTTCTTAAATGAATCAAGGGATTGACCGATCGGATCCATTTGACACAGGCTTTATATGCTTTGATAAATGGTACCCAAGCCCCGCAAAGAAAACTCAAGACCCTGCAAGGTTTTGCCTGTAATGCGGCCTCCGGGCACTGGACCCTGCGAAGTGGAATCCTGGACACCACAGTGCTAAGGCATTCCTTCAGGGTGCTGTATGGGTCCAAGGGAGTGGACCCTAAATGTGAAAAGGGTACCCAGTCCTTGAAGGTCCTCAAGTGACAGGAACCCGCCGTGATGGGTGAAGTTTGGGCTCTTAGTTTCTAAGCTGCCCTGCGCCTAGACGGGTAAGTGAAACCCCTTTTATTTACTTATTGTGGAGTTTCCCAGTGATTGTAACAATCTGTCAAGCTAGCTATGGGAGAGTTTTAAGCTAGCTGTGGGTGTTTGCAAGGTGTATCTTTTTTTGCTTGTGTCTGGCCATTTTTTTACCTGTATGATGGCACACGACGGTGCGCCATTTTGCCTTGGTTTGCCATGGCACACGTGCATTTGCAAGAGCACCGCTGGGCTCAGCAGTTTGTTTGGCAGCCATGGTGCATGCGGCTTCGCCGCACATGCGCTGTAGCCTTTATCTGGGCGGACAAAGATTCGCATCATATGCGAATACAGCCATGCCCGTTTGCCGGAACCACGCACAGAATGTTCCGGCACACAGCCAGCTTATTTAAGCTGTTTATGCCAAGTATGCGGTGCTTCCGGGAGGCAGCTGTGGGACACAGAGCAGGCTCTGAACAGGCATTTGCAATGGTTCATTTCTCCTTACCCGGGTCACTTGAGCCACCAGGTGTTGCTTGGCAGGCTAAAGTTGCTTAGGATTGTTGCATAGGGGCTTGGTGAGCCCTATTAAAGGGTCTCCCTACTAAATGTCTTTAAAAAGGAGCGGGACTAACACTGCAGGGGGGCACCTATGTCGTCAGTGGTTCCTGATGAACCTAGTCGTATCCCTAGTGTTGTATCCCCTGAAGGACCAGAGGCTTCCGGGCAATCTGAGCCGCTGCGCCTATCTGGTTGTGCCTACAGTCAATGCTGCTGCTTCACCCTTTCTCACCAAGGATAAACTGTCCTCGGCCCTAGCCGGGTTAGAGCACAGGATTGCTGGCATGATTGCCTCCATCCTGCAGGGTGGCAAGAAGTGTGACAGATCCCCCTGCCCAGAGCCTCCTAGTCTGGAGTAGGAATGGGTTGAGGATGCGCAAGAGATAAAAGCTCAGCAGTCTGTGGAGGGCCTGGCGGATGAGTCTGCTTCCGAGCAATCTGGACAAGAAGATATCCAGTTGATGTCTGCCTCTCAGTCACAGAGGCTTTTGATCCTGACTCTTACCGAAATAGTTAATTCTGCCTTTTTTAGGTTGCTTCTTGCCGAGGTTACTGAGCCCCCCTGGTCCTCTTTGGGATCCCTGAGGCCGCGCAGGCTTTCCCCTTACACCTTTTGTTGGAACAGGCAGTGTATGCTGATGGTATCTACCAGTCCGTAAAGGATCAGATCAGATGGCCTAACTGGGAGGATGATCTGGCTGAAAATAGGACCGATATTCCTCGAGCGCTGTGTTTTGCTGTTGACGCCTTTAAAGGATTCAATACAGCAGGTTTCTCGTTTGGCTCTCTTGTCTGTACATATGCACAGACTTTTGTGGCTTAAGAACTGGTCACCCGAGCTTCCTTGTAAAAAGTTATTGGCAAGTTTCCACTTTCATAGGGAACGTTTATTTGGTGATCATTTGGACAAATCTATCCAAAAGATTTCCGTAGGGAAGAGTTCTCTACTTCCTGTGAAGAAAAGCACCAGGTGTCCCTCGTTTAAAACCTCAGGGACTGCTTCCTCAAACGTCTCAGCCCAAGGCAGATCTGCTGTCAACAGGGTGCTAGGGCCAGGGGCAAGCCGCAAGGCCAGGACCAGAAAAATCCCTGGGTCCAAAATTCTTCTAAACCCAGCACCAAGCCCTCCTTTTGAGGGGACGCCCCCACTCCATCGGGTGGGGGGGGAAGGCTGCTGCACTTTGCGGACATTTGGAGAACAATAATTCAGGACGAGTGGGTCACCTCCAACCATATCCCGCGGTTACAAGCTGGAGTTGCGAGGGGTTCCCCCTCGTGTTTTTTAGATCCAGCATTCCCTCGGATCCTCCAAAAAGGCTGATTGCTTCAGGCACTACATCATTTAGTGCATCAAGGAGTGATTATAGAGGTTCCTGTATCTGCAAGGGGTTTTACTCAAACCTGTTTACGGTTCAAAAACCAAACTGGGACACAAGGCCTATTTTGGACCCAAGATCCCTGAAATAGTATCTACTGATACAGTCATTTCGGATGGAGTCTGTCCGCTCAGTAGTAGCCTCACTCCAAAGGAGAGACTTTCTTGCCTCCATCGATATAAAAGACGCGTATTTACACGTACCTATGTTTCAGCCTCATCAGAGGTTCCTACAATTTGCAGTAGAGGAACGTCATTTTCAGTTTGTGGCTCTACCCTTGGGGCTTGCTACAGCTCCCCGGGTGTTCACAAAGGTCCTAGCACCAGTACTGGGTCTTTTAAGGCCCAAGAGGTCCTGGTGTTCGGGTATCTGGATGAACTCCTGCTCAGAGATCACTCATTACAGGCTCTAGAACAGAGCATAACAAGCACAATGCGGTATTTGAAAAGCTTAGGCTGGATCATAACTACCAAAAAGTCAGCCTTGAAACCTGCTCAAAGCCTAAAATATTTAGGTCTGATCCTAGATACGGTTCAAGCAAGAACATTCTTGGCACCCGCAAGGATCTGTACCCTGAAGGATCAGGTGTGTCAGATAAGGGGCACCAGACAACCCTCCATTCAGGTCTGTATGAGTCTTCTAGGGAGGATGGTATCCTCCTTCGAGGCAGTGTCCTATGCCCAGTTCCATTCCAGGCCTTTACAACAAGACATCTTGTTTGCTTGGAACAGGAGAGGACAAGCCCTGGATTATCCAATGTTCCTATCTCCTAGAGCACGCTAAAGCCTAAACTGGTGGTTGCGAAATCAGAACCTGCGATGGGTAAAATATTTCCTCCCGATAACTTGGAGGGTACTGACTACAGATGCCAGTCTCTCAGGCTGGGAAGCGACCCTAGAGGGGCTCACAGCTCAGGAAATGGTCAAGGACAGAACAGATCCTGCCCCATCAACGTCCTGAAATTACAGGCTTTACGACTGGCCCTACGGTCCTGGACGGTCGAGCTTCAGGACTGCCCTATTAGGGTTCAGTCTGACAATGCCACTGCAGTGGTATATATGAACCACCAAGGTGGTACCAGTAGTCGTTCAGCTCTGAAGGAGGTGAACCAAATACTAGCCTGGGCAGAGGGACATGTGCCAATTCTATCGGCAGTCCATATCCCGGGAGTAGAGAACTGGAAGGCAGATTATCTCAGCTGCCAGCAGATCTGCCCAGGGAATTGTGCCTACACCCAAGGGTGTTCCAGGAAATTTGCCAACGTTGGGGATGGCCAGAGGTCGACCTACTGGCATCCAGGTTCCACCACAAGCTACAGCAGTTTGTGTCCATGGAGCCAGTACTCACTGGTTTATGCTTTCGCTCCGATCCCTCTCCTTACACATTTGTTGCGCAAGATTCGGAGAGAGGGGGTTCCCGTCATTCTGGTGGCACCAGCCTGGCCCAGAAGACCCTGGTTCCCGGAGATTGTGAGACTGACAATAGACGGGCCATGGACGCTTCCACATCACCCCGATGTACTGTCTCAAGGTCCTATATTCCACCCCAATTTACAGTCTCTGAATTTGACAGCATGGCAATTGAAGCCAGGGTGTTAGAGGACTGTGGCATCTTGGGACCAGTGGTGTCTACCCTAGTGAATGCTAGAAAAGCTGTCACTAGGAAGATCTATCATAAGGTCTGGAAGACTTGTATTGCTTGGTGTGAAGCCAAAAAAAATCAGAGGTCAGATTTCGGCCCTGTCTGTATTCTTCCAAAGGCCTTTAGCCTCCCATTCGCTGGTCCGATCCTTTATGCAGGGTTCAACTCGTTTGCTTCCCCCCTCCAATTGGGTCACGGAAATTCCATTAGACTTGCTGTCACGCAAGCTAGCCTTCCTCATGGCCATCACCTCGGCTAGAAGGGTGTCGGAGTTGGCAGGCTTTTCGGCAGGGAACCATATTTGATCCTTCACCACGACAGGGTCGTGTTACTACCTGTTCCATCCTTTTTGCCAAAAACCGTGTAAGCCTTTCATTTAAATCAGGACGTTATTTTACCTTCTTATTTCTCTCAGCCTTGTTCGGCGGAAGAGAGACGACTGCATTCCTTGGACGTTGTCCGGACAGTCGAGGTTTATTTGTCTACATCCGAGGATCAGACTCTTTTTTTTTTTTTTGTTTTTTTTGTTTTTTTTGTTTTTTTGTTTTACCAAAAGCACCCAAGAAGGGGCAGGCAACTTCCAATTGCATCCGTCATTTGGTCATTCAGGCCTATGATCTGAAAAGTAAAGCTCCTCCCTTTAGGGTGAGAGCTCATTCTACCAGGGGTGTAGGAACCTCCCTGGGCTCTTCGCCATCAGGTATCTGTGGCCCAGATTTGTAAGGCTGCTACCTGGTCTTCAGTGCATATGTTCACAAAATTTTATCAAGTGGATGTTGGAGCAGCCGAGGACGGCTTTCGGTCTCAGTGTACTGCGGGCTGCCGTATAAGGTCTGATGGCTATTGTTTGGCAGGGTGTCTCCCTCCCCTCAAGGCTATTGCTCTGGGATGTCCCAGCAGGTAATGAATATTAGCCTGACTCTGTGTCCCATGATGTATGAAAAAGAAAATAGATTTTTTCGTCATACTTACCTGTAAAATCCTTTTCTTTGAGTACATCATGGGACACAGAGGTCCCTCCCCTCTTTTTGAGGATTCAGTGCTTGCTACAAAACTGAAGTACTTCCTGTATGCGAGGGGTTATATAGGGGATCACTTCCTGTCTAAAGACCTTTTGGTCTACCAGTGTCCATTCACCTGGAAATTAAGTATAACCCAGCAGGTAATGAATATTAGCCTAACTCTGTATCCCATGATGTGCTCAAAGAAAAGGATTTTACATTTTGATGAAAAAACCCTATCTTTTTTTTTTTTTTTTTTTTTTTTTTTTTGTTCTTCGGTTTGGATATACTTTCAATGCAGTGCACTCAGGCAGATTGGTTATTTTTTGTAACTTTAAAGTACCAACATCTTACAGTTTTTATTATTAAAAAGAAAAAAAAAAAAGAGACTCGGTGCATCACTTTCTTATTTTCTGCCGTAATTACATTAAGGCCCCTTTCACACCAGCTGTCCGATCAGGTCCACCTGTCAGTTTTCCAGGTGGACCTGATCGGACCTTGCACTCTCCTCTATGGAGCGGCAAATGTCAGCGGTGACATGTTCACTGACATCTACCACTATCCGATCTAATCCTGTCTGTAAAATCGAGATGGATGGTGGTCCTATTTTCCATCCGTCTGGCAGATCGAATCGATCAGACAAAAATGGACAGGCAGCCCGTTTCCGTCCGATTTCCCCCTAGAGAAAAATGGGACTCTGTCTGTCTCCGCGCTGCACAGTAAGTGGAGACGGACCTGTCATCTGCCTGCTCAGCGGGGATCAGCGAGCGATCCCCTGCTGAGCAAGCGGAGTCTGTCAGGCGGAGGCGCCCTTGTGAAAGGGGCCTAAGAGTCCCTAATCCCTGGAAAAACTCGGTCTACTATCACAGCCTAATATCTCTACCAGGTACAGTTGTGCTCATAAGTTTACATACCCTGGAAGAATTTGATTTCTTGGCCATTTTTCAGAGAATATAAAGGATAAAACAAAAACTTTTCTTTCACTCATGGTTAGTGTTTGGCTGAAGCCATTTATTATCAATCAACTGTGTTTACTCTTTTTAAATCATAATGGCAACAGAAACTACCCAGAAGACCCTGGTCAAAAATGAACATATCCTGGTGATTTTGGCCTGATAACATGCACACAAGTTGACACAAAGGGGTTTGAATGGCTATTAAAGGTAACCATCCTCACCTGTGATCCGTTTGTTTGTATTAGTGCAGGGGTCTCAAAGTACCGGCCCGCGGGCCATTTGCGGCCCGCGGACCGGTTAAAAATGGCCCGCAGGCAGGGCCGATCCAGGACTAGAGGTCGACCGATATTTGGCCATTAGGCCGATATATAGCACTGGCCGCTGCTCTTCCTCCCTTCTCCACACTCAGCGCTTGATGCTTGTGTGAAACTGACACGTAACAGGAGGAGAGAGACAGAGGGATCTGTCAGATTTGAGGTTGATGTCGGGGGTGGGCGGGACCCGGCCGGGGTGGGCGGGACCCGGCCGGGGTGGGCGGGACCCGGCTAATATCAAACACCAGCCAATGGGATCTGGGCGGGCAGCTACGTGTATGTGGCCCGCCCCTTTTCTTAAGCAGCCCAATCATTGGCTGGTGTTTGACAGCTGCTGGTCCCGCCCACCTCGGCCGGGTCCCGCCCACCCCGACATCAACCTCAATTCTGACAGATCCCTCTGTCTCTCTCCTCTGTGCTACGTGTCAGCTTCACACAAGCATCAAGCGCTGAGTGTGGACAGCTCCTTGTCAGTTTCACACACGGTTACACTCCGCTCAGTGTGAAACCTGCCAGTGCCATCTGTCAGTGCCAGCTGCCAGTGCCACTGCCAATCAGTGCCACCTGCCAGTGCCAGCCAGTCTGCCATTGCCACCTGCCACCTCCAACCAGTAACACCTGCCAGTGCCACCTGCCACCGCCAATCAGTGCCACCGCCAACCAGTGCCTGCCAGTGCCACCGCCAACCAGTGCCCCTGCCAATCAAAGCCACCTGCCAGTGCCACCTTCCGCCACCTGCCAGTGCCACGCCAATCAGTGCCACCTGCCAGTGCCAACCAGTGCTTGCCAGTGCCACCTGCCACCACCTGCCAGTGCCATGCCACTCAGTGCCACCTGCCAGTGCCACGCCAATCAGTGCCACCTGCCAGTGCCAATAGTGCCACCTGCCAGTTTCAAACCAGTGCCACTTGCCAATGCCTGCCAGTGCCACCTTCCAGTGCCACTGCCAATAAGTGCCACCTGCCAGTGCCATTGCCAATCAGTGCCACCTGCCAGTGCCATCTGTCAGTGCCAATCAGTGCACCCTCCAAACAGTGCAACGTGCCACCTGCCAGTGCCACCTGCCAGTGACAGACAGTGCCACCTGCCAGTGCCACCTGCCTAAGCCAACCAGTGCCACCTGCCACAGCCAACCCGTGCCATCTGTACTGAGGACATCAAGTGTGTGGTAGAGTGACAGGAGCAAGCAGGTAGGAGTGGAGTGGGTGAGGTTTTTTTTTTTTTCAAATCGGCCTAAAATATCGGCCACAAAAATCATCATCATATATCGGCCATCTGCCGCCCCGATTTCTAAATATTGGCATCGGCCAGAGAAAAATCCATATCGGTCGACCTCTATCCAGGATGTCTTTTTGAACTGCACCCAGGCACCGCAGAGGGGGAGGCGCCAAAGAGCTTTACCTCTCCATCTCTTCTGTCCTCTCCGCTGCACGCTGCTGCAGCCCAGAGAGAGAACAGAGCTGAGAATGGAGCGGAGGAAGGATCCGCTCATCGATCTGCCCACCTAGGCATTGACGATCGACCAGAGCCCCAAACCAGGGTCCTGCTGCCACCTCCGGACGGGAGATTGTGTTCTCTGGGTCCCTTGTCACTAGGCCTGTATGGAAGCCAGGAGGAGAGGACTCTGGAGGCAGATGATCCTGACTGCCAGGAGAGGTGAGTGAGCCATCACACTGAGGCAAAGTCCTTAGTGGGGTGACTGGGGTAGAAATTTGTGCAGTGTGGGGGGTATTTTATGCAGTGTGGAGGGTGATTGTGCAGTGTGGGGGGGTAATTGTGTAGTGTGGGGGTAATTATGGAGTGTGTGGGGTATTTTATGGAGTGCGGGGGGTATTTTATGGAGTGTGGGGCTATTTGTGCAGTGTGTGGCTATTTGTGCAGTGTGGGAGGGGTAATGCTGGGGGTTAATAATGCGTTTGCTGACACCAATGCTGGGTTAATAATGCGCTTACGGACACCAGTACTGGGTATAATGCGTTTGCTGACACCAGTGCTGGGGGTTAATAATGCGTTTGCTGACACCAGTGCTGGGGGTTAATAAAGCGTTTGCTGACACCAGTGCTGGGGGTTAATAATGCGTTTGCTGACACCAGTGCTGGGTATAGTATAGTATAGTATTGCTGGTATAGTTCATTGCTAATCCAGAAGTGGAAAATTAGGGGTTCTGTTGAAACCAAACCACAGTCAAGTAGACAAACTAAAATTTCAGCCACAACTGCCAGGAAAATTGTTCGGGATGCAAAGAAGAACCCTAACTTTAGGTGATATACAGGACTCTCTGAAAACATGTGGTGTAGCTGTTTCAAGATGCACAATAAGGAGGCACTTGAAGAAAGATGGGCTGCATGGACGAGTCGCCAGAAGAAAGCAATTACTACGCAAATTCCACAAAGTTTCCTGCTTATAATGCGCCAAACAGCACAGAGACAAGCATCAAACCTTTTGGCGCAAACTCATTTGGAGTGATGAGACCAAAATTGAGCTTTTTGGCCACAACCGTAAACGCTAAATTTAGAGAGGAGTCAACAAAGCCTATGGTGAAAGGTACGGAGGTGGATCGCTGATGTTTTGGGGATGTGTGAGCTACAAAGGCACAGGAAATTTGGTCAAAATTGTTGGCAAGATGACTGCAGTATGTTATCAAAAAATACTAGAGGAACATTTGCATTCATCAGCCAGGAAGCTGCGCATGGGACGTACTTGGACATTCCACCATGACAATGATCCAAAACACAAGGCCAAGTCGACCTGTCATTGGCTACAGCAGAATAAAGTGAAGGTTCTGGAGTGGCCATCTCCGTCTCCTGACCTCAATATCATTGAACCACTCTGGGGAGATCTCAAACGTGCAGCTTTTTGCCAAGAGGAATCGGCAGCTTTACCATCTGCCGAGATAGAGCTTCATCCACAAATACCACAAAAGACTTCAAGCTATCATTGATGTTAAAGGGGGCAATACACTGTATTAAGGACTGGGGTATGTAAACTTTTGATCAGGGTCATTTGGGTAGTTTCTGTTGCCATTATGATGTAAAAAGAGTAAACAGAGTTTATAATGGCTTCAGCCAAACGCTAACCATGAGTGAAAGAAAAGTTTTTGTGTTGTTCATATTCTCTGAAAAATAGCCAAGAAATCATAAATTCTGCCAGGGTATGTAAACTTATGAGCACAACTGTATTTAGAGATGAGGTGTCCTCCAAACTTTATCTCTAGCTGAACTCTGAACTCTCACTCTTTTGTTACGTCAATGAGTGGCGGGCAAGGTCATTTCCACCCCACAGCTCACCTAAATAAAGAGGAAGGCTATGAGGCAGAAATTACCTGGTTTGCAGCTCATTGGAGTAAAAGAATGCAAGTTCAGAGTTTGGAGGACTCCTAAGCTCCTCTACTGGCTACATTAGGTGAAAACAGTTTAACCTACCAGTATGGTATTTAAATGGTGGTAATAAATCTATGCAAACGCAGAGGAGAAAATACTTTTTGAAGAGTGCATGGTGGGATCCAAACCCAAGACCAAGAGCAAGGTAAAACAGCTGACCACTGTATTGCTGTTGAAATGAATCCACTGTAATTGTGCAAGTGAACAGACTTCACAACATGAGTCGTGTATAAGCATTCATATAAGCTTATTTAAAAGTCCATTTCACCCAAAGTGGTTATTAACAAGTTTCAAACACGTGATGACCTTCTAGATCTCGCATAGAATCCAGTGATAGCAGAGGAGAGAAGTCAGAATTTTTTGGAAGCTTTAGCAAATGGCCTTGTGGAGGGGGAAGATGCAAACTACTATAGGGAGATCTTGACTTTAGTGTCTTTATCAGAAACTAGCAATTGATCCAGCTTTGCAAACCCAACCAAAGATGGAAATGTCGCCTTCAGATGTTGCTAGTTTTTCATTTAAAAACGTTTTTAAACCGATAAGCTAGTCCTATTAAAATAGCCTGCTCATGCAGAATAATAATATATCAGTCGAAACATGTATTTTAAATCTTTATAACTATATGAAGATCTGAGAAAAATGTATGAAGAATATCCCACATAATAGATGTCAGGGACAAGGTTAAACTGCTGTTCTGCAAAGGGCAAGTGTGCACTACACTGTATATGTCTGTGTTGTCCATATCTTCCTTCGTTTTTGCTTGATTTTTCCATTGCAATCCTAAAATGACAAAAATCAGGTTTGTTGCCGACATTACGAGGTTGATTAACAGCAAGGGCGGACTGATAACTTATGGGGCCCCCGGGCAATAGGTGATTATGGGGCCCCCAGGCAATCAGAGATTATGGGGCCACACAGTATACACACACACACAGTATACAATCACACAGTATACACAGACAGATGTAAAAAAACACAGATTTTTACATACTGTCCCTGGTTTTACTGAGGCTGGCAACCCTGATGGGGCCCCCTAGTGGCCCAGGGCCCTCGGTCAGTGCACGAGTGGCTCAATGGTCAGTCCGCCCCTGATTAACAGACTGTTCGCTTATTAAAGGAATTTTCCCTTCGCTTGGTGAATGAGTTGAACCTCTGCTGAATGTTTTTTTTTTTTTTTTTCATTTTTCGCAATCGGGTATTCTTTGCAAAGTGAACGTTCAGTGCGTTCACTAAGCAAAGGGAAAATTCCCCTGCAAAGTGAACAGTCTATTTGCTTTTAACCCCTATGTCCATTTTCCTTTCAAGCCAAACTTTTGTATGTTCTTCACATCATTTGAGGGACATAACAATAAGAGCATTTAGAACATGCAAACACAACAGAGCTAGTCTTATTTAATCAATGGAGATTGATTTATGGTCTTGTTATAACTTTCCTTTGTGTTTTGTAATATACTTATTATGGCTGTTCCATAGCCACTGGCATGTTTCAATGCTCCATATTTGCTCTGGAACAGGAGAAAACCCCTTTGCCTAGTCTAGACTTGACCAGCTCAGCAGGAAGTTGATGACAGCAATAATAGCCTGTTTGGATGCAGTTTGCTATTCCCTGCCTTTTACTGCAGGGTAGTAAAAAGGTTTATCATAATACCATCATCTCACCACGTAAGGTAAGGTTTCCCCATGCCTGTCGTTTCTGTGGTGGGTGGATGGCGGAAGTAAAGTTAATCACTAGTTTTTACATTATAGTTGGGGGACTGAGTCATGCTCATAAGTCTGTTGTTGTGTTGGAGACACCACGGGTGCATTTATGACCCTTGTTATAAGAGTTTATGTGCTAGTAATGTGTGTTTAAATATATCCCCTGCAGACCTGGCAGGTTTGGTTACACTAGCTATAGTTAGATTGTCTGCTATCTACATGCCTTCAATCAGCAGCTAATCACATCTGCTTTCACAAGATGGTGAAGTTGGGTCATACACGACACGTCTGCACGTAAAAAGACTCTTGGCTGACTCAAGGCTTGCTCCGACTGAGGGTTAGTGTAACTGTCATTTTGTGTTCTCATCCTGAGATAGATTTATGACTTTTTTTTTTTTTGTTAGGCTCTGGAATGCAGTGTTTGAATTGGACTGTATGGAACAGTGTTCACTTGTTCTTGCTTTTGCTATGCTTTGCGTTTATTTTTCTATACCAGACAAAGGGAAAACAGTCTGAACTCGCGGGAAACTCCTCTCAAACAAATCTCAGTATAAAACCATTTTTTTTTCCTTCCCCATAAAAGCATTTAAAAACCAGACTGTGACTTAATACTAAATCTGGTGTGTGTGGGTGTGTGTATATACATACACTCACCCACACTGCTATTTTAACAAATACTTGCTGTGTTTACCAAAGGGCAACACAATGTAATGCATTGGGAAAGAAACAATACTGGTTCATACAGTCCAGTTCCAACACCAGGTTCCCCAATAATGCTTCACAAACACGCCAGCTGAACAAATTGCCTGTGTACACCAAGCCTAACAAAGTTACTACGGTGTCAGGGCGCCAGGCCTAACATAATTACTACAGTGTCAGTGCACACAATATGGGCATCTTTTGACGATGCAGTCTCAAACTAATTTTATTCAAAGTGGTTCTAAAGGCCGAAGCTTTTTTATTGTAATATAAAAAAAACTTCTGTGCGCAAAAGCCCTCCCTCAGCCCCCCTAATACTTACCTGTGCCCCATCTCGATCCTGAGATGTTGAATGAGAGACTGAGTTGTCTGGGACTCTCCCTACTGATTGGCTGAGACACACAGTGGGTGCCAATGGCTCCCGCTTCTGTCAATCAAAGTCAGTGAGCCAATGAGGACAGCGACTCGAGTGCCTCCATAGCAAGCTTGCTTGCTGTGGGGGGGCAGGAGGGAGGGGCCAGGAGCACCAGCGAAGGACTCAAGAAGAGAAGGACCTGCTCTGTGCATAACCACTGCCACTGCACAGAGAAGGTAAATATAATGTTTGCTATTTTTAAACAAAAAAAAATGAGACTTTAGTATCACTTTAGGTCTCTACACATTTAATTTTTTTTATTGGCCCATGGAAACCGTAACTACTGTTGTTTCCTCTACCAGCAGACTAGGAGGCCCTTCATACACATTATCTGGGGGATTGTCATCTTGAACAGTCATGTGAAAAACGAAATACGCCCCATAGAATTTGACTTTGCCAACATATCTGAATAGGTAAGCATTCAAGCATTCGATCTTGATTTAAATGGTGCCTAAAGATAAAGTTGCTATACTTGAACAAATGACAGATAAAACTGACATGTTGCATGATCTAAAATCAACAATGCCGATTTATCATATGTAAAAAAATTAAAATATATTAAGTGCACCCCCCATATTTACCACTTCAAATTCGTGAAATCTGGTGTTTTAGATTAGATGTCAATGGTTAGAAAGTCCTAAGGAAGTATACAGGTAGAATCTGGCTTACTTAAACCTCAGACATCTAGGTTATGGTTCTCTTTACTATTGACATGTGCAAGTCTGGCAAGGGGTTGAAAACATTTGCCAAATGACTTGAAATTATTCATGCCACTGTACACAAAATGATCTACAGACAAAGAACCAGGTCTTTTGTAACAATGTGCTAGAGACTGATCAATCACAAGGTTGTTTGGGCACAGTAACAGTAGACATGTTTGCCACAAACTGAGGACAGTATTTCAGGAGAATGAACCTCATAACAACTGTGAAGAAAGGTGGTGGAAATATTATGGTTGCTTTTTATTATTATTATTATTTTAAATCAGGTATTCATTAAGTATCATATCAAAATGTGCTTGATGAGAATGCAAGGCAATTTGTCTAAACTGGAAATTAGTATTTCAACATAATGATTTAAAGAGCAGCAAGGGGGAGGGGAAATGGGACTTTGTATGAAACTGCGCCGGGTAGAGGTCGCACGTTTCCATCCCTATCACACAATATCTAGAAACCCACAAGCAGAAGCCAGTGGGTGAAGGAGGAGGGGGTGGGACTTTATATGAAGCCAATGGTTTGCAAGCCGACACAAACGGTGGGTCAATAAAATTCTTTATTTGCATATTCATACAAACAATGGTATCAGACAATATCAATATAACACTTGGTAAAATGTTAACAATGATAACCAGAGATCAACATAAGGACCATTAGTATAGTTATCAAGGATATAAAAGATATAAAGGTAACATGGGTAATAACATGGGTATGAGCAATATTATTGAATATAGACCAGGGATCACCAGGTGTCAGAATGCGTAAATGGTTAAAACAAGGTAATGCCTGCCTGATAGCTGGCCTCAAATTCCTGTTAAGGGGTAAAACTCTGTATAGCATGTGTAGGGACAATAAGGGACAACCGGTAGCTCGACGCGTTTCGTGGTTCAAGACCACTCATCAGGAGCAGACATGTCATGTTTCTGGAAATAAAATAATGGCCAGGCCATTCACCATCTACCCATAATTGCCGTGAGTACTTCTCTATTTTTGGGGGATTATTTGGCCCTCTGTACCCATTGTTACCTTGGCCCTTGATATTATTATTTTATTTCCAGAAACATGACATGTCTGCTCCTGATGAGTGGTCTTGAACCACGAAACGCGTCGAGCTACCGGTTGTCCCTTATTGTCCCTACCCATGCTATACAGAGTTTTACCCCTTAACAGGAATTTGAGGCCAGCTATCAGGCAGGAATTACCTTGTTTTAACCATTTACGCATTCTGACACCTGGTGATCCCTGGTCTATATTCAATAATATTGCTCATACCCATGTTATTACCCATGTTACCTTTATATCTTTTATATCCTTGATAACTATACTAATGGTCCTTATGTTGATCTCTGGTTATCATTGTTAACATTTTACCAAGTGTTATATTGATATTGTCTGATACCATTGTTTGTATGAATATGCAAATAAAGAATTTTATTGACCCACCGTTTGTGTCGGCTTGCAAACCATTGGCTTCATATAAAGTCCCACCCCCTCCTCCTTCACCCACTGGCTTCTGCTTGTGGGTTTCTAGATAATGATTTAAAGCACACAGGAAAATCCACCCAAGAATTCCTCAGAGAAGAAATGGAGGGTTATGGACTTCCCTAGTCAAAGGCCTGATTTAATTTCTGCAACCTCTTGCACCCAAGGAATTTTGTAAGGAGTGATCAGAAATGATGTCTGGTGGGCAGTTATACAAAATGCCTACAAGACATCAATACAGCTACAGGGGGCAATACCAGTTTTTAATGCCAAGGGTATATTTACTTTTTCTAAAGTACACCATTACATTTATGAATATTTTTGTTTGAATTAATGATTGAAAAGGACTTTTTTTTTCTCGTGTTCTTATTTCATCTTTAGCTGTAGGCACCGTTTGAAGAAAAAAAAGCAAATGTTTGCCTGTTATGTTGAAAAAGTCCATTTCCATGGGCTGTGCTTAATTTTTCACAACTGTGTCTACAGGTACCCATATGTTGGAAATATGCATGGACAATTTTATACCAGTTTCAGCTTTTGATCTCAATCAATTAGATCAAGACAGAACCCACTGACAATCTGCAATGGCATCATATAAATATATAAATAGTTAAAGTGGTAGTATACCGCGGCATTTAACCACTTGACGACCGCTCACTGTATATGTACGTCATTTTTTTGAAGATGGATATCTCGGTAACGGCAGCAGCTGCTGCCACAACCGAGGTATCCATCTTTACAGTGAGCGGTTCTGTACACGATAACGGTGGTCTCTGCGGCGGGTTCGCCGCGAGATCACCGTTATCGGCGGTGGGAGAGGTGCCACCCCCCCTCCCGCCGCTCTCCCGCGCCCTCCGCCGCTTACCGGAGCCGTCGGTAGCAGCGGAGGAGATCGGGACCTGTCACTGCCGAGGTACTGAGACGAGTGAGGCCAAGATGGCCCCCACCCGTCTCTATACCACGTGACGGCCGGAGCGACGTCGTTATGACGGCTCCGCCCACTTCTCTTAAAGGCACAATTATTTGTGTCATTTTTTTAAACGACTTTTTTTTTTTTTTTTTTTAGTCTAAATATGAGATCTGAGGACTTTTTGACCCCAGATCTCATATTTAAGAGGACCTGTCATGTTTTTTTCTATTACAAGGGATGTTTACATTCCTTGTAATAGGAATAAAAGTGATCCAATTTTTTTTTTTTTTTTAAACAGTGAAAAAATAAATAAAATAAAGTAAAATAAATAAAAAAAAAAAAAATGTTTTAAAGCGCCCTGTCCCGACGAGCTCGCGCGCAGAAGTGAACGCATACGTGAGTAGCGCCTGCATATGAAAACGGTGGTCAAACCACACATGTGAGGTATCGCCGCGACCGGTAGAGCGAGAGCAATAATTCTAGCCCTAGACCTCCTCTGTAACGCAAAACATGCAACCTGTAGAATTTTTTAAACGTCGCCTATGGAGATTTTTAAGGGTAAAAGTTTGACGCTGTTCCACGAGCGGGCGCAATTTTGAAGCGTGACATGTTGGGTATCAATTTACTTGGCGTAACCTTATATTTCACAATATAAAAAAAATTGGGCTAACTTTACTGTTGTCTTATTTTTTTATTCAAAAAAGTGAATTTTTTCCAAAAAAAGTGCGCTTATAAGACCGCTGTGCAAATACGGTGCAAAAAAAAGTATTGCAATGACCGCCATTTTATTCTCTAGGGTGTTAGAAAAAAAACCATATATAATGTTTGGGGGTTCTAAGTAATTTTCTAGCAAAAAAACCTGTTTTAAACATGTAAACACCTAAAATCCAAAACGAGGCTGGTCCTTAAGTGGTTAAAAAGAAAAAATCCCCTGCAGGTCAATGACATAATGTGCTAGTATGCATTGCATACTAGCACATTAGGAAATGCCTTAGAACAAAGCCCTCCAGCGGTGCGCTGACAGGGCATCCATCTTCCCCCGGTCTTCCTTCTGGGTTTGCGGGTTTTGACTGTATGAGGGGCCTAGCTGCGATGCTGTTGGGCACAGAGATTTGAAGGTCCGACACAGTATACCGTCCTTTCAGAGCGCATGTGCATATCTCCTAAACCCCGCAAATTTAGGAGATATTCACTGTACCTACAGGTATAGCAACATATAATGGCATGATGTGCTAGTATGCATTGCATACTAGTACATTAAGAAATACTTCTCTTAGAACAAAGCCCTCCAGTGGTGCGCTGTCACCGCTGACAGGGCTTCCATCTTCCCCTGGTCTTCTGGGTTTGCGGGTTTCAGCTGTATGAATGACCGGGCCGCGATGCATAATATGTACCAGCACAGTATGCCATCGTCTCAGAATGCATGTGCCTGTAAAGTCACCGGCTGAATCCAGTGTGAATATCTCCTAAACCCCACAAGTTTAGGAGATATTCACTGTACCTACAGGTAAGCCTTATTATAGGCTTACCTGTAGGTACAAGTTAAAAAAAATTAGTTTACTACCTTTAAGAGGTGCAATTGACTTCATTACAGATTTTTTTTTTTTTAAAAGAACCTGTAGAAGACACTTGCTTTTAACCTGTCCCAAAGCCTGTTCATTTTTGCTCAGTTACTGAGTAAAACTTCTTCAAACTTCTGGTGGTGTCGCATGCCTGTGTCCCCTTGCATTCTGTGATTCCTCCCAGTGGTCCCTACCTCACTATTGTGTCCTGCAAAAATGTGATCTTCTTATTTTTGTTTTGTTTTTTTCAGCAACAGAACTACTTTAAGAAAAATGCGCTAACATGGAAAATTTCTTTTTGCTCCAAGCAATCGTTCAGAATCCTTGTTTATTTTGTAGACTTGAACTGCAGTTGAAAGCTGGTTGACTGCAATGGGCAGCAGGAAAGTGTTATTTTTTGCGTGTTTTTCAGACATCAGTCCAATAAACTGTTAGTAGAAGTTTATAATGATCTGATTGATTGCCTTGACATTCAGAGCCTGAATTGAAAGTAGTGCAATTGCTAGAAAAGTTCCCTGTCCCTTGAGTCTGAGTAGCAGAGTTATGGAATCTGATATGTTGGTTGCTATACACTCAGACTTGTTTCCTGGTCTCCGAAACGAAAATGATTGACAAGGTGCACAGTTCAGGAGTGCCATCCCCTAAAATAAATAGAAAAGAGTATGCCCTATCTAGACTGCACCACCCAAAAATGTTACACATTAAAGAATCGGTGTATTTGTTAAAGGGTAAGTTCACCTTTACAAAAAAATTGCTCATGCACTTCTGCATCCCCAATACATTAAAAAAAAACACTGCTTAAGGTCTAATAATTGAACCTTTTTTTTTTTTTGTGGCATACTCCCTAGCCATTTGTTGCAACTCCCAAGTAGACTATCCACCCCCCCCCCTCGTGTCCTCCATAGGGGAACAATAACATTGCAAGCATGCTCCCAACACTGCAGGTGCGTGGATTCATTCAAATCCTGTGCATGCAAAGTGCGCTCTCTCCCCTCTGGCACTGAGTCAGCCCCCGCTACAAGTGAGAGCACACAATGTGCATGTATGGGATTTGAATGAAGTCCTCATACCTGCGGTGCTGAGAGTACACTTGGTTCGAAAACAAAACTGTATCCGGTGTGTAAAAATAAAACATGTAGTACTATATAATGTCCATATGCAGGGCTGCTGTTAGAAACCACGGGGGCCCCATACAGCCAACCTGACAGGGCCCCTCCCACCAAATAAACACAGTTTACTATGCTTCGGTTATGAATGAACACAGTGAGTGATCAGTACTGATCACTCATTGGGGTTGATTTACTAAAACTGGAGAGTACAAATATTTATTATAGCAAAAAGTAAAAAATATTGTTTTCTTTTCAAAATTGACGGTCTTTTTTTTGTTTATAGCGCAAATAATAAAAACCACAGAGGTGATCAAATACCACCAAAAGAAAGCTCTATTTGTGGGAAAAAAAGACATAAATTTTGTTTGGGTACAGCGTGGCACGACCGCGCAATTGTCCGTTAAAGTGACGCAATGCCGTATTGCAAAAAATGGCCTGGGGGGAAAATCTTCCGGTCCTTAAGTGATTAAGGCTGTACACATGCCACATTCTGTAATGCCTTGCATTGCAGCTGCAGAAAGAGTAAACCCCCTGTCACATTTGGTGACTTGGTGGGCAGTACCACCCCTGCACGTGACCCATTAAAGTTGGGGATCTCGCTGCAACCGTGTGCAGTATGTGGTGGTTCAGCCTTTTTGGGGTTCAAACAGACAGTGGGGAGACAACATATTTCCTCTCAGCTGCCTGTCAACTGCCCTCTGAAAAGCAATCCATTGCAGATAGCTTTTCAGAGGGGCAACAAGGTCTGCTGCAGGTAAGAACAAGCTCTTAGAAACAGTAACAAAAACAGCAAATTACATTTACTGCTTTTTTTTACATATGAACATATCAAGACTGTGCTGCAAAATACGAGATACCTAGCAACTTTGCAGAGGAAAGCGCCTGATCAGTTCTCTTTTGAGTGAGAGGACTCAAGGGAGATCTCTACATCCTACAAGGTGAGAGGGGTAAAAGACAGGGTGACCTTTATTTTAATGGTGTCACTTAGGGGGGCCCGAGGGGGCCCTGACCCCCCAAAATTATGCTGTGCCCCCCAATTAAAACACATTTTTGTTTCTATATGTAGCGGTTGCCGCTGAGTGGACACAAGCTCTCCTGAGAGGCAGAGCGTCCTGACAGCTCCTGCGGGGGATTTCTCCCTCTGCTCGCTGACACTCTGCAATGCTGCATGCATAATATGAGAGCTGCTCGCTTAGCCACGGCTGCCCTATCTGCTCCCTCTTCCTGCATCCTCATTGCAGGGAGGAGAGCGACTTCAGGAAGGACTTCACCAGCACTGGGGCGGGCAAGCCTCCCATTATCTAAGTGACAGTGAAAAAACAGACTGATTTTTCCCGTCCGTCCGTAGGACAGAAGAATCAGCCTGTAAGTTCTCAGACTGGTGGCTGCAGCTCTGTAAGAGTGCCTGTGACATTCTTACACAGCCCAGCGAACACACCCACCCCACAACCTCACTGATGGGAGATCATAGAGCAGTGGTTCTCAACTCCTGTCCTCAGGACCCACTAACAGGCCAGGTTTTATGTATTACCTTGGGATGATACAGACTAGAATACTGCAATCACTGAGAAGCAAATGATATCACCTGTTATGTATTTCAGATATCTTGCAAACCTGGCCTGTTAGTGGGTCCTGTGGACAGGTGTTGAGAACCAATGTCATAGAGGAATATAGCTCTCCTCCTATCACCTCTACTCCTCCTCTGTCTACCCATCCCGCCCACACTATCCCCTGCGTTTAGCTGTATCTGGAGAGAGGGAATGTGTGGGTGGGAAATATGAAAACCAGCAGCTGCAGATTCCTGTGTGTGCCAAAGA
Organism: Lithobates septentrionalis; assembly: GCA_037952835.1. NCBI lineage: Eukaryota > Metazoa > Chordata > Amphibia > Anura > Ranidae > Lithobates > Lithobates septentrionalis. The sequence goes on from JBBDGP010001037.1 coordinate 2,219,530, forward strand.
TGCATGATCTTCCAGCCTGGACCTGTGGGTGAGTGCACACTGCAGTACACCGCGATCACTAAACTGTCCCAATCTGCCTCCCTTCTCTCCCCCCATCTGCCCCCCCCCCCTGTTCTTTCAAGACATTCACAAACTTTCAGTTACAGTTAGGCAGACCATAGACCAGGGATATGCAATTAGCGGACCTCCAGCTTTTACAGAACTACAAATCCCATGAGGCATAGCAAGAATCTTGACAGCCACAAGCATGACACTCAGAGGCAGAGGCATGATGGGACTTGTAGTTTTACAACAGCTGGAGGTCCGCTAATTTCATATCCCTGCCATAGACGGTACAAATTTCTTTCCTGCAACCACAGATTGCAGGAAAGAAACTTGCATGATTCCCCCATCAACACCGTTAATGCTGATAGGGGAATCCCTCCCGCTGAGCAATTGTATTCTCCCCCGACAAACAGCTATTATCACTAGCAGATATAGCAACCGCTAGCGATAATCATAAGAGAATCCGGCAGGGCTGGTTGTACCCAATTTGATCGATCAACTTGGTACATTCAGCCTGTCCATTAATGGTTTAAATCTCAGCCAGTTCTCGCTGAAACGGACGAGATTTAAACTGTCTATGGCTGATCTTAGCTCTTAGGCAGCCCATACATTGATCACTTTTTTCATTCAACTATTGGGTTGAATGAAAAAAAAAAAAAAAGAGTGTTCCAATCCCCCCATCTACACATTCCAGGTGGATGGGGGAATCTTCCCACTGTGGAAAACTGGCAGAACTACCATTGTTGCTGTCCTGTCCCTGCTAGGTCCTAATAGACTGCCACCGCTGCCAAGGAGACAGACACAGACCAGCGCTGTCAATAGCATGGGAATGTAGGCTGTACAATAAAATAACTAATAAACCATATATATACAATAAACCACACAGAATTATCTCATATATCTTTATTTAAATATTTAATAAATACAATTTTTTTTTTTTTTTGGTAATACAAAATGGCCGCGGCACTTCTATTGGTATAATAATAAATAAAATAATTTATTTCTTAAATTCATAAATCATTTTAAAATTAAAAAACTTTAAATATCAAATAATATCTCGCTCAGTCATAGAACTCGAGCGAGTATACTGAATAACAACATCAAAGTCCCCCCTTGATCCAAGGGTGACAAACCACATAAAAGTGCTGCGACAGGGTGGGAGGGAGGGGAGCTCGCCAAATCACTCTGAGTCACACTCTGACAGGAGCCTTACTGCGGGGGTCTTATATAGCCCTTACTCACGTGTTACTGCTTTGAAACACGTGTTTTTCCCGCCTCAAGTCACGTTTTTCCCACTTGCAAAACCTGTGTCCTGTCCTGACTAACCTTAAAGTGATAGTAACACTAAAATTTTTTTTTTTTTTTTTATTGACCGCCACAATCCCATGCTGTGGGCATCTAATTTAATGCCCACTTATATCATGGGAATGTAGGCTGTACAATAAAATAACTAATAAACCATATATATACAATAAACCACACAGAATTATCTCATATATCTTTATTTAAATATTTAATAAATACAATTTTTTTTTTTTTTTTTTTTTTTGGTAATACAAAATGGCCGCGGCACTTCTATTGGTATAATAATAAATAAAATAATTTATTTCTTAAATTCATAAATAATTTTAAAATTAAAAAACTTTAAATATCAAATAATATCTCGCTCAGTCATAGAACTCGAGCGAGTATACTGAATAACAACATCAAAGTCCCCACCAGCCGATTTTTGTCAATAAACAAAAAACGGCCTACCCCATAACCGCGGCCATTTCAATCATGGATTGTAAATCCAAATTAAAAATATCTAGGCCAACATCAGACAAGTGAACTCCATCTTGTCTATAAAGGCCTGAAAAACCACCCTCCAAATCCACATGACGAAATGAAAAGCCATTAACAAGAGGCATAAATTTTTCTATAGAATGATTCACCCGTCTTCTGATTCGCTCCAAAGGTTTATTCTCTGGAGCGGATAACCAGACGAGACGCGGAACCATTTCGGAAAAAACCAACCTAGTATGTGGAAAAGAAAGCCGTATGTGCTGAAAATCATTTTTTATCATAAAAAGTAAGTCTAACGTTTTAAGCTTACCCACATCATTACCACCTAAATGAATAATTATAACCGCAGGATTAGGCCATAATTTAGCCAAACTGGAAAGATGAAGATTAAGATTCGCCCATTGCAACCCACGAATACCTTTCCAAAGAATTCGAAAAGATGCAGGAGATAAAGATAAGTTGGAAGTATAACAGCGTCTGCATGCTCTTTTGTGGGCCCAATGAACAAACGAGTGTCCAATTATCCAAACGTAAAACTTTTCACCTAAAGGATCAGAGAGACAAATTAGGACGAACATAGATACTAAAACGATTGGATTCCCACCTCCCCAATCGCATAATAATGGTATCATCCAGGCCCAATCTGGCTGCTTCCGTGGCTGCTCCAATACGGAACGAATGGGTCGAGAATTTTAAATGTGAAAGATTTAAGTGGGACAAACAACGTTTAAAAATGGCTGAGAATTGAAATTTAGTGAGGGGAAAAAGATCCAAATGAATCAAAAAACTTCCCGAACACGACGGTCTGCAGGAAAGATATTTTGAAATTACCTTATAAGGGCAAATAATAGGATCACCGCAAGCATGCAAAGTTAACCAATGCCCTCTACCATTCACGTCGGTTTTGGATCTTTTAATAAAAACCTTTACAAAACCTGGTGAGATGGAAACATCTTCAATTTTTAAACCCGACAGACCCCTCTTATTATGTGGAAGTAGTTCAGAAATACGCAGCGCCGCAAAGAATATCAGAACGAAAGCTGAATGAAACAACAACGCTTCGTATTCTGAGCTACATATCAAAGGTGTTGCTAAACAGAGTCTTTTAAAAGATCTATTGAAACCGGCCTTCTCGAATCAGGTGTAAAAGTTTTCTTTCTGTACCCTTTTAACGCTTGACGAACAGATAAAAAACTTTTACATACTGGTAAGTTATAAAATTTTAAGAAAAAGGAAATTCCTGCTAAACTCTTGTTAATATGGTGAACAGATAGCTTCTGTTGCATGAGTGAACAAAGAAAAGCCAAAAACGTTTGTTCTGTAGGATCATAACCACAAAAACCTAGTTCATTATTAAACAACAGCCACCTATTCCATGCGACCGAATATTCGGTCCATGTTTTAGGAGCCACAGAATATTTAATAGCCGAAAAAACCGTGGCTAGATCAAATCCCACAGGTGACTTGGGCAAGAATGACCGACTAGATCCGCTTCCGGAAAAAACTGTCTGAAACGAGCCATCTGGAAACGAGATAGTGCATCAGCTACTACATTTTGTTTTCCAGGAACGTATTTTGCTTTAACCCAAATATTGAATTTTAAGCATAATAATACAAAATAACGCAGAAGCTTTATTACACCTATTGATTTTGAAGAAAGGCAATTCAAAGCAAATAGCACTCCTTTGTTATCTGAATGAACTAAAATCCTTTTATTAGCAAAAAATTTGCCCCACAACTCAAAAGCCACAACAATGGGAAATAATTCCAACAAGACAATATTTTTTGTTGCCTTGGTGTTAACCCAAAATTGAGGCCAAGAGCCACAACACCAGTGAGTACGCCAAATAGCTGCAAAACCATACGATCCCGCAGCATCCGTGTACAATTCCATATCTGCCGAAAAAACAAATTCTTCCTGAAAAAAGGTTCGTCCGTTATAATCCATAAGGAATTGTGACCAAACCAAAAGATCATCTTTCAGATCTGAAGTAAGGCGAATGTGTGAAAAAGGTGATTTTAAACCGGACATTGCTAACGACAATCTTCTAGAAAAAATTCGACCGACGGGCATAATGCGAGACGCAAATGCTAATAAACCTAAAAAAGATTGAAGTTCTTTTAGTAAAACTTTTTTCCGACGTAAAAAACAACAAATCAAATTCTGAAGACGAGAAATCTTTTCTAAAGGAAGTTCATATTGGAACAAAATTGAGTCAATTTTTATCCCTAAGAATTCCATAACTGGTGCAGGACGAAAAGTTTTTTCGAGTGCGATAGGAATGCCAAAAAATTTAGAAATGGCCAAAAATAATTGTAATAGTAATGCACAAATCGGTGAATCTGGAGGGCCTATAAAAAGAAAATCATCTAAATAATGGATAATGCCCTCACAGCCCGATTCATGCATAACTACCCACTGTAAAAAGGAAGCAAAAGTCTCAAAATACCTACAAGATAATGAGCAACCCATAGGTAAACACATATCATAGAAAAAAGCTCCCTCAAAACAAAAACCCAGGGAATTAAAAGACTCTGGTGCAATAGGCAATAACCTGAATGCCGATTGAATGTCAGATTTTGCTAATAAAGCACCATTGCCAAACCGTCTTATTAATGCAATTGCATCATCAAAAGTAGCATATGTCACAGATGCCAGTGCATTATCAATCTCGTCATTCAAGGAATTGCCCTTGGGAAAAGAAAGATGGTGTATTAATCGATAAGAATTCGGTTCTTTCTTTGGAACTATTCCTAAAGGTGAAATACGGAAATTCTTAAAGGGGGGGGATAAGAAGGGACCTGCCATTCGGCCTGCTAAGATTTCTTTAATCAATTTATTCCTAACCACTTGACTATGTGCCTGTACAGATTTAAGGTTATCCACGATCTTACAACCTGAACCAGAAAAAACTGGGAGCTGAAAACCGGAAGAAAAACCTTTAATTAAAGCCTCCGCTTTCACCTTGTCGGTATATAGCAGCAGCCAAGGGTACATTCTTTCCAGCTTCACTGGTGTGAACGCTTTTGGAATTGTCCCTGTTTGGAGTATAGGAATGGGTCCTTTTGAAACACTTAGATAAGGGGTGAGTCCCAAAACAAAAGGAACACTCATGTTTATAACGACAAGACGTAGACCACTTGCACTGGGACTCATTAAAAGCGTAGCATATCCCTTTCTTATAAACTGTAGATACGTTTTGAGTATTAATTGATTGTTTATTAAAAACTGGTTTTGCAGGAAGGATAAGGTTTAACCATAAACCTACATCCTTCATGCCCCATTTCAATGTAGGATAAATAGCCATCTTTTGACGGAAAGACTCGTCATAATTATACCAGCCGAAACCGCCAAAATTTCTATAAGCCTCAAGAATATGCTCAAGATGTTGAAACAAACCACTACATTTCTCTGGGAACTTTTCGCCAAGCACAGCCGAAAAAATGCAGAAGGCCTGTAACCAATTGTAAAAAGATTTTGGCGCTGATCGACGCCTATCTACAAATTCTTCAGCCCGTTTATCATGTTTTTGTATAAATTCTTGATTATTAGGGAGCAATGATAATAAATCAATAAACTCACCTCTCCAAATTTTTTCCTTTATATGTGACGCTAAATGAAAACCTAAAGGTGAAATATCACATGGTAAAACTTCCTTGTAACATGTTTCAGGAATTTGGGCTAAAACAGGCGACATTTCAATATGCTCTGGGACATTACTACTCAAAGAATTATGCCCGGCAGCAAAAGAATTTTTTATAGGCCTCTTAGAATTAACTGTACTAGACCAAACATTTGCAGGGGAAGAAACAGGGGCAGAGAAATTAGGGTTGCTTAATGACTCCGTGAATTTTGAAAATGAATGAAGTAACTGTGAAAATAAATGTTGTTGTGTTAACTCACCCGACTGAGCAACATTACTAGCAGAATGATCGCTGAGTGTACCATCGATCTGCACGTCCACTTCCGCAGCGACTTCAGTAGGCGCTGACATCTGAGGAGCCATCGCGGTGTCCAGCTGTGACAGCCTAGACGCTTGCGACGCTGTGGGCGCGACAACCTCTGATGCTGGTCCTTGAGGCACCTGTAAAGAAAGAGGAAGAATACTATCCCTTGGTGGAGACTTCCGCGTTTGCTCCCTCCTATCTCTGACGCGAGCAGGTGACGGAGAGAAAGCCCTCTTCTTCTTGCACACACGCTGCCCACTGCGCCGCTGCGCAATGCCGACATCCAATTCTTCCTCACGAGTGCGGGACTCTTCGTGTTCTCGCGAGGTTCCGGTGGAGACTGGACGCTCCGAGGGTAAGCTGCGCTGAATTCTCCTAGGACGAGAGGTCTGGCTGGGAGAGGGGGGAATAAGAGGTGATACAGCCGGCTCTCCATCTCTTTCTTCAGTAACAGGATATGTCAGTATATCTTCCACCTCTACAGACGGCGCCGACTCCGCTGTAAACGTGGATAGGCATTTTTTCAGCCATTCTTCCCCTCCTTCCGACGCCGCCTTCTCCAAGACCTGCCGCAATAGTGTCTTCATGACCTCCCGTGATAGGCGAGCTCCCGTATTATAGCTCTTGTATTATAGCCTATGGAGCTCGCCAAATCACTCTGAGTCACACTCTGACAGGAGCCTTACTGCGGGGGTCTTATATAGCCCTTACTCACGTGTTACTGCTTTGAAACACGTGTTTTTCCCGCCTCAAGTCACGTTTTTCCCGCTTGCAAAACCTGTGTCCTGTCCTGACTAACCTTAAAGTGATAGTAACACTAAAATTTTTTTTTTTTTTTTTTATTGACCGCCACAATCCCATGCTGTGGGCATCTAATTTAATGCCCACTTATATCAGGGGCAGGACAGCAAGAGGAGGCTGGGGAACCCCCACAGTGGCAGAACACCAGGGCCGGTCACAAGTGCAACCTTTGCAAACCTGGTAGTTCTCCCACTGCTTTGGATCCTTATATTTTCCTGGTGTGCTGGTGACATACCTCTTGTTTTCTGCCACCCTGGGGGTCCTCAATACAGTGGGAAGGGAGCCAATTGCATGTGAAAGTGTCTAGTTGCGGGATTGTAATAAAGGGCCCCGCAACAGAAGTAAAGGGCCCCAGGATATATACAGTATATATAACTGCATTTTATAGTTGGCCCCCCTATTTTTGTTCCTGTCCCCCCATGTGCCCCCCCTAAATATGAAAGCTGGAGACGCCACTACTTTATTTTAGGATGAGTTGACATGGCTGACCAGCTCTCGCATGCATACAGTGCATTCACTAACGATTGTGAATGCTCTACAGTGCATACTTCAGCATTTGAGCTGATTGGCATGGTACCTAAAACATAAACGTAATTTTCTCAAAAGTTTTTCTCTGCCCATTGTTAGATTTACTAGAACCATAGAATGTGCACTGAACATCCAATAGGTATGCTAGGTTCAGTTAATGCGAGTCTGTAGTGCAAATGTCAGGACTCCTTTATAACAATGCCTCAAAGGAACGTGTAAGTGTTATGCAGGGACTGGTTGCCATAGACATCTGTCCTATTTCTGATGGAAATTTGGACTTTATTTCAGATGTCTCTCTCTCTGACCTAGTTTGGCCCTGTGTTTACATCCTATCATGTTTTTCATAAACCCTCATGATGAATCTCCTGAGCATATTTGATTGTTATCTTCTGTCTGACATTCCACAGGACCCGCATTGCATATGTTTCAGATATGCACACATAATGGTCTCTAACATGTCATTTTTATCTTAGCAATTGACCTTAGAAGGTTATTGTGATTTGAGTCTGCTCTTTCCCTGTGACCTAAAGTGTTTTGCTGGTGTTTATTTTCACACTCATGGTCATAAATTGCGTATATCACTTGTTTACCTCTTTGCTGGTATCTGGCCTTGTGTGACACACCTATAGACAGTAATGGAGCATGTGCTGGCCGAGGTAATGTGAGGTAAGTGAGAAGGGGAAGGCTCTGTTACCGCCTCCTGTCTATACATACTGCTCTCAGATTTCCATCACTAAACATAGCAATGCATAATAAAGAGATCACCATGGCCTGTAAGATTTACTGTTCCAACTGATTATTTTACTCCATTATTTCATGACTGCAACATGTGTGGTCATGTTTTCTAACGGTGTCAATCAGAATTTCAACTCAAATGGAACATAATCAGATCTCTCTCTCACTTTCTGTGTATTCCCTCCTCTCTCTTCTATCACTTTCTGTGTACCCCCTCCTCTCTCTCTGTATCCCCTCCTCTCTGTTCTATTACTTCCTGTGTATCTCCTTCTCTAGCTATGCACCCCTCTTCTCTTCTCGCACTCTGTGTACCCCCTTCTCTCTCTCTGTATCCCCTCCTCTCTGTTCTATTACTTCCTGTGTATCTCCTTCTCTAGCTATGCACCCCTCTTCTCTTCTCGCACTCTGTGTACCCCCTTCTCTCTCTCTCTGTATCCCCTCCTCTCTGTTCTATTACTACCTGTGTATCTCCTTCTCTAGCTATGCACCCCTCTTCTCTTCTCGCACTCTGTGTACCCCCTTCTCTCTCTCTCTGTATCCTCTCCTCTCTCCTATTACTTTCTGTGTATCTCCTTCTCTAGCTATGCACCCCTCTTCTCTTCTCGCACTCTGTGTACCCCCTTCTCTCTCTCTCTGTATCCCCTCCTCTCTGTTCTATTACTTCCTGTGTATCTCCTTCTCTAGCTATGCACCCCTCTTCTCTTCTCGCACTCTGTGTACCCCCTTCTCTCTCTCTCTCTCTCTCTCTGTATCCTCTCCTCTCTCTTCTATTACTTTCTGTGTACCCCCTTCTCTCTCTGTATCCCCTCCTCTCTCTTCTATCACTTTGTGTATCCTCTCCTCTCTCTCTATGCATCCCCTCCTCTCTCTTCTCTTATCCTCTGTGTATTTCTCTCCCCCACCCCCATACATCTCCTCCTCCTCTCTCACTCTCTGTGTATGCCCTCTGTCTCTGTATCTCCTCCTCTCTCTTCTCTCACTCTCTGTGCATCTCCCCCTCTCTCTTCTCTCCTGCTCTGTGTATCCCCCCCCCCCTTCTCTCTCTATGCAATCCCTCCTCTCTCACACTATGCGTATCTCTCTCTCTCTCTCTCTTTACTTCTCCTCCTCTCCCTTCTCTAACTTTCTGTGTACCCCCCTCTGTCTCTATATGCTCCTCTCTCTCTCTCCTTTTATTCTGTGTATCCTCCTCTCTCCTCTTTGTCTTTCTGTATCGCTTCTTTCTGACTTTCTCCCTGTTTAAGTCTGGCTCTCCTCTCTCAATCTGTGTCTCCCCCGTCTTTCTTCACTGTCTGTATCCCCTTCTTTCTTTTTTCTCACTCTGCATATCTGCCTTTCTTGCCTTTCTTGCGCTCACCCTGTATACCCCTCTCTCTCCTCTCTTACTCTCTGTGTATCTCTCTTGTCTGTGTCTACCCACTCTCTCTCTGTACCCCCTCTCTCCTTCCTCTGTGCACTTCCTTCTCTCTCCACCTGTGTATCCTTTCGCTGTCCCCTCATTCCCTTTCTATGGGTCTCCCACATCTCACTCCCTCTTCTTTCTATCACTGTACTCACCTCTTTTTTTTTCTCTCTCTTCTTTTTCCTTCTCACGTCATACCCTCTGCAATGTACTGTTTCTTTTAGAAAAGGTTTTATTGATAATCATAGCAATTTTACAGTTTAACAGTGTAGAGAATGCATCATGAATAAACATAACATGAAATTTAGCATCTTATAAATAAAATAAGTATGCTAGTAAATCAGAGAAAAACAAAACAATAGGAATATAACAGAGGCTGAAAACAGTTGTACGTTGGAAACATGAGAGTGGTTGGACACACAAAGGTTTCAGGAATGCCCGTAGGACTGCGTCTGATTTTTAACAAATACTTGAAGAGTTTGTCTCAACAGGGGCCTAACTGTAAATAGTCCTGAGTATCTATCCATGTAACCATCTCATCCAAGGCTATGGCTGGTGGCCAGATGGATTCTTAGGTGCAACTGAGAAGTAAGAGTATTGAGAGGGAGGTTAAAGAAGAACTAGGGGTTGAGATTAGCTAAGAAGGGAGGAGTAAAGAATATGGGGGAAGGAGAGAAGAGGAAAAAAAGTGGGGAGGGTGGGTCCCCTCGGTGGGGAGCAAGAGTCATTAAATCCGAAGAAGAGTGGTATCAAATCTGGTGGGTTTAGTATATTCGACCCATGGCCTCCATACCTTCAGGAACTTATGAGTGTCCGAAAGGACAGCGGTCAGCTTTTCTTTAACCATTATATCGTCCATGCGATTCTTAACCGCCTCAAAACTTAGTGCCTGTGTCTTCCATGCCCTAGCTATTGTTAGTTTGGTTGCAGTAAAGAGATGCAGAGCCAGTTGGCGCTCCGGAAGAAGCAGTTCTGCAGTTGGGTTGCAGAGAAGTGCTTCGTATGGATCTTTGTTGAGGTCAGCATGGAGTATGTTTCGGAGGAGGGAGTAAACTCTGATCCATAACCTGCATATCCGCGGACAGTTCCACCAGATGTGTGCGTCATTGTGCCCTCCTGGGAGCACCCTTGGAAACACGGGGGGAGTAGGCTGGAATGAAACGGGCCAGTCTAGCCGGTGTGTAGTACCACCTGTAAAGTACCTTTTTATAGGCATTTTCTAAAAAGATGACGTTCTTTGAGCATTTGGATATCGTTAAAGTCATGACCTGCCAGTCCTCCGGATCTAGCTGTTTCCCTAGTTCCCTTTCCCATTGAAGGTAATAGGACCGTATCAGTGTTTTTTTAGAGGTAATAATAGAGGAATAGATCAGTGATATTAAACCCGAGGTTTGGGGTCTTGCTCTGCAGAAGCTCCCAATGGGGTCAAAGTACAGTGGCTTGCGAAAGTATTCGGCCCCCTTGAACTTTTCAACCTTTTGCCACATTTCAGGCTTCAAACATAAAGATATAAAATTTAAATTTTTTGTGAAGAATCACCAACAAGTGGGACACAATTGTGAAGTGGAACGAAATCTATTGGATATTTTAAACTTTTTTAGCAATTAAAAAACTGAAAAGTGGTGCGTGCAAAATTATTCGGCCCCTTTACTTTCAGTGCAGAAAACTCACTCCAGAAGTTCAGCGAGGATCTCTGAATGATCCAATGTTGTCCTAAATGACTGATGGTGATAAATAGAATCCACCTGTGTGTAATCAAGTCTCTGTATAAATGCACCTGCTCTGTGATAGTCTCAGGGTTCTGTTGAAAGCGCAGAGAGCATTATGAAGACCAAGGAACACACCAGGCAGGTCCGTAATACTTAAAGCTGGATTTGGATACAAAAAGATTTCCCAAGCTTTAAACATCCCAAGGAGCACTGTGCAAGCGATCATTTTGAAATGGAAGGAGTATCAGACCACTGCAAATCTACCAAGACCTGGCTGTCCCTCTAAACTTTCAGCTCAGACAAGGAGAAGACTGATCAGAGATGCAGCCAAGAGGCCCATGATCACTCTGGATGAACTGCAGAGAACTACAGCTGAGGTGGGAGAGTCTGTCCATAGGACAACAATCAGTCGTACACTGCACAAATCTGGCCTTTATGGAAGAGTGGCAAGAAGAAAGCCATTTCTCAAAGATATCCATAAAAAGTCTTGTCTAAAGTTTGCCACAAACCACCTGGGAGACACACCAAACATGTGGAAGAAGGTGCTCTGGTCCGATGAAACCAAAATCGAACTTTTTGGCCACAATGCAAAACGATATGTTTGGCGTAAAAGCAACACAGCTCATCACACTCAACACACCATCCCCACCGTGAAACATGGTGGTGGCAGCATCATGGTTTGGGCCTGATTTTCTTCGGCAGGGACAGGGAAGATGGTTAAAATTGAGGGGAAGATGGATGCAGCCAAATACAGGACCATTCTGGATGAAAACCTGTTGGAGTCTGCAAAAGACCTGAAACTGGGACGGAGATTTATCTTCCAACAAGACAATGATCCCAAACATACAGCAAAATCTACAAAGGAATGGTTCACAAATAAACGTATCCAGGTGTTAGAATGGCCAAGTGAAAGTCCAGACCTGAATCCAATCGAGAATCTGTGGAAAGAGCTGAAAACTGCTGTTCACAAACGCTCTCCATCCAACCTCACTGAGCTCGAGCTGTTTTGCAAGGAAGAATGGGCAAGAATTTCAGTCTCTCGATGTGCAAAACTGATAGAGACATACCCCAAGCGACTTGCAGCTGTAATCGCAGCAAAAGGTGGCTCTACAAAGTATTAACGCAAGGGGGCCGAATAATTTTGCACGCCCCACTTTTCATTTTTTTATTAGTTAAAAAAGTTTCAAAAATCCAATAGGTTTCGTTCCACTTCACAATTGTGTCCCACTTGTTGGTGATTCTTCACAAAAAATTAAAATTTTATATCTTTATGTTTGAAGCCTGAAATGTGGCAAAAGGTTGAAAAGTTCAAGGGGGCCGAATACTTTCGCAAGGCACTGTATAAGGGGTCGGTCGAAGTTTTATAAGCCCCTGGAAAAATGGCGAATCTGTAGGTAGCTGCAGTGTTTGCATAACGGGATATCGTGAGAGGAGCGTAGAGCCTCAAATGATATTATCCTAGTGGGGTAAAAAAAGAGGGGATGGGCACTGGAGAAGTTGAAGTAAGGGTAGATGAGGAGAAATCAGGCTGGTCGAATACTTGACCGAGTCCCATATGCGAAGGGAATGGGCCAGACATGGCCCCGTCACGAGAGGGTGATGTGTGGGGGGGGGCCAGGGCAACGAGGAGATGGGTGTTGGGTGGGAATCCACTAGGTCTATAGTGGCCCATAGCGGCATTTGGTGTTGTGTATGGAGTTGGGATAACGGGCTATGTTTGCAGCTATATAGTAGGTTTGTAGGTTAGGGACTGAGAGTCCTCCATTGATTCTGCGGGCATATAGTATTTGCTTATTGATCCTGTATTTTACGCCGATGTATTCGTAGGATATGCGGCGGAATCGGGACAGGTAGGACTCTAAAGAAGTAAAGTAATTTTGGCAGGTATGTCATACAAATTGCCACGATTCTGCCAAATCAGGATAATGGGAGATAAGCCCAGGAGGACAACATGTCCGTCAGCTTCTTAAGTATAGGAGGAAAGTTTGCCTTATAGAGTCCCGCGTAGGTTGGGGTAAGCCGGATCCCCAGGTAGGGTAATGAGTTCAGCCATTGGAGCGTGAAGGTGTTTTTTTAAAGTTATCAAGTCCGAGGGCCGAAGATTGATTGACATGGCTTTTGATTTGGTGGGGTTAACGGACAAGCCAGAGAGGGAGGCAAAAGAGTCTATTAAAGAGAACAGGTTAGGTAGTGTGATTCTAGGGTTTGTTAGGGTTAGAAGGATATCATCTGCGAACAATAATATCTTATAGGGTGTGCCTGTTATTTCAACACCAGTTATGTCCAGGTGAGATCGGAATGCCTCTGCCAACGGTTCCATGGCCAAAATAAATGGGAGTGGGGAGAGTGGGCAGCCTTGTCGAGTTCCCCTCCTGATGGAAAAGGGAACTGATTTGAAACCATAGTATTTGACTTTAGCCTGGGGGGAGTCATATAGTGCCATTACCCATTGCAAGAATGACGATCCAAAGCCATAGTGGCTGAGTACCGTTGTCAGATAAGGCCAGTACAAAGTGTCAAAGGCCTTATTCATGTCAAGAGACATTAACATAGTTGCTATAGATCGGCTATGGGCTATGTGCTGAAGTTGTTTTACAGTCTAATAGCGTCTCCTACTTGTCGCCCCGGAACGAGCCTCACCTGGTCCTTTTTGACCAGGCGTGGTAAGAAGTAGTTTAAACGATTGGCCAGGATCTTGGTCAGTATTTTAATGTCTACATTAATAAGTGAGATGGGCCTAAAATTGGTCCAAGACGAGTGGTCACAGTCGTGTTTTGGAATCATAACAATATTGGCGGTTAAGAGGTTAGGGGTGAGTGCATGGCCATCTTTAACTGCATTGAAGTCATTAAATGGGGGGCTAAGACGTCTAAGTTCCTACAGTAAAGGGCCGTGAAGCCATCCGGGCCTGGACGTTTGCCTACTTTCAGTTCTTTTATGCCCTGTAATACTTCCGTTAACTGAATGTCTCGGTCCATTAATGAAGTGTGTGTATCGGACAGTTTAGGCAATGTCCTGTCAGGAAGGATGTCAGGTCTTGGATAGGAGGCGGAGTGGGGGCCTTCTAGAGGGTGGTGAGGCGGTGCCTAAATTCTTGCAACACTTTCAATGGATTACCTGTGAGGACATTATGTCTAGTGCGAAGAGTGATAGGGTTGTGTTTTGGGGTAAAGGTGCGCAGCCTATTGGCCAGCATTGAGTTGGGTCTGTTGACTTTGGCATACCATTTCTGGGGGGCCTAGCGTAACGTACGTTCTGCCTCTTCAGTAAGGCATAGGTCGAGTTCTATACAGGCCCCATCTAATAATTTACAATTAGCCGGAGTAGGGGACTGTTTAAAAATTGCGGATAGGGAGTCTAGGCGCGCTTCTAAAGAGTGCCGCATTGCTATTCATTCTTGCTTGCATTTTGCTGCCAGTTGAATTATATGCCCCCTAAGTACCGCTTTGTACGCTTCCCAGAGAGTCACCTCGGAGGAAACCGACCCAGCGTTAAGCCTGAAATATTACACTGAGGCTTGAGTAATATCAGTGAGGACTTCCTTAAAAGATAAGAGTGAGTCATTCATAGTCCAAGGGGAATATTGTGGTTTGCTGAGTAGTGAGTGGCATATGACCAAAACAGGGTCATGGTCTGTCCAAGGAGCTGCTAAAATGGAAGCAGACACAACCAGGGGGAGATGTTTCCTCAGAACAACCATATGGTCAATTCTGGAATGGGAATGATGAGGATGAGAGTAATGGGTATACTCCCTGCCAGTGGGGTGTAGCTTCCTCCAGATATCTACCAGGTTATGACTTTGTAAAGAATGCGTAAACGTTTTTGCATTGGGTGATGGAGCTTTGTGTTCCGAGGGGTACTTATCCAGAGCAGGGTTCAGCATAGCATTAGAGTCCCACGCTAAGAGGAGAGTGCTTCTCTGGTGCGACTGCAACAGGGAGCAAATATGGGAGAGGAAAGGTCCCGGATTATTATTTGGAGCATAATAAGTTAGGATGGTGACCTCCGTGTCCTGAATAGTGCCTTGTAGTAAAAGGTACCTACCATTTGGGTCAGCAATCTCTCTACTGCAACTGAAGGGGACCGACTTGTGTATGGCAATCAAAACGCCCCTTCTAGTCGGGCCATTAGCCAGAAAAACTTGAGGGTACAGGGCATCGAAGTATTTAGGACAGGAAGAAGATGAGAAATGGGTCTCCTGTAGGCATGCTATGTTTATCTTCTGTTGCTTAAGATATTTAAAAACTTTAACCCTTTTTTGGGGGGAGTTCATTCCCTGCACATTCTGGGATAGCCAGTTAAGCGTCATGGTACATGGAAAGTTAGCCATAAAACCACTTTACTTACCCACCGCGAGGAGCTGGAAAAGGGAGGTAGAGAGGGAGTGAAACAAAGAAAAGAAAAGGGTGGAAGGGCATACTGTAGTACATATAATGGCCAGTAAAAAATTGCAGCATATATTACTGAAAAAGTATGGGTGTAACTGGTTGTGGGGCTAAAGGCCCACAAGGGGGTTGGATGTTGATCGGGACTAATGTCCCAACCAAGAGCCAACACATGGGGGGAGCAGTGATCCAACGGAACCGTTCGGAATTGTTATATTGTAAAATTAACCGTAAATCTTTAAGCACAAGACCTGGTGCACCGCTTAAGGCACTAAAGAGGGACACAAACATCCTAAGATATGTGGTTGCCTTTTATCATAGGTCTCTCTGTCGCCCTGGGTTCCCCTCCACTGTTAAGGGGGCCCATGGCAAGCGAGCGACCAAAATGACATTGAGTTAGTCCCATATGGCTACCAAATATATAGAGTGGAAGAGGCAATCAATCTCAATAAAAAAGATTTAAATCACAACATATTTTGACTACTGTCAGCAGTCCGCAGCACATTGACGGCTGCCGGAGAGCTGAGAGAACCAGCATGCTCGCATCAGGTAAAAAACAAAACTCGACAGAGCAAGATAGAACAAAGTAGAACCTGTCAGAATTCTGTTATTCCGCTGTTTTAACAGGGTGTGAATGCACCCCGCTACAGAGACGGCAGTAAGCAGCCAGCTGAACACTCCATGGCTGCCACGTAGGACCCCTGTAAAGGGGGCCAAAGTGACATGCTATATTGAGGGCTCAATGTCTTGCCTCAGTGAGGCCGACATATCCCGGAGGCACCATCTCTCAGTTGGGGGCACCTCGGGTGGGGGGGGGGGCAGGCCCAGTTCTGTGAAGTTTTTGCAAGAAGCTAGGTGTCAGTTCAGGTTCAATTGAACGGAAAAAACTAGCATCTGTGAGATCAGTTCTGCCTATTACCGACTCAGTAACAACATGCTGGGTATCAGCGGGTGCTAGACATAATGTAGGTCCAATAGCAGTAGGAGGCATGCTTAGGGTTTCTTGGAATCATGTGTAACTTTTCTGTGTAGAACCGTCAACTTGAGAGGTTACATGTCATCAGCCCTTAGGGCACGCTATGAATCTTTGGGCCTGCAGGTCTCGCAAGGCCTGCGAGCCGGGTTGGGACTTTTGGAGGGGCCTGGTGAGGAGACTGGGAGGATCTGGGCCAGGAGCAAGAAGAGGGTGCATCTCCCTGGGAAGGTGGTATATCCAGCTGCAGTTCCTGGAAATTACTTTTCAGGTCGGAGGGGGAAGATGCGTGGAACTGACGACCGAGATGTGAAAATGAAAGCTTAAAAGGGAACCCCATCTATATTTGATCCCTTGGGTCTACAGGATCTGGAGGTAGGGTTTCAGGCCCCTTCTCCTAGCAATGGTTACTGGAGAGAGATCCGCAAAAAGCTGAAGGGGGTTACCCTGGAAAGAGAGGTCTTGCTGTTCCTGCGCAGCTTGGAAGAGCCGCTCCTTGGTGCAGTAAAAATGGAACTTGATGATGACATCTCTTGGGGGGCCTTCTGACGGTTTGGGTGCTAGGGATCTGTGTATACGGTCAAATTCCAGTCTCTCCAGGGGTATCTCAGGTGCCATCTCCTGGAAAAAAGCAGTTGCTGTACCCTGCAAATCAATATTTTTTTCAGGGACTTCGCGGATACGAAGATTATCCCTGTGGGCCCTATTTTCAGCATCTTCTAGTTTGTATCGCAGGGACTCCAGCTCTGCAGACAATTTATTCACCTCTTCTTCATGGCCTTCAAGCACAGTGGTAGCTAAGTCCATTCTTTGCTCTAACTGGTTAGTGCGATGGCCTATCTCTTCAAGTCCTTTTACAAGGTCAGAGGAGAGCTTGCGTGAGGCCTGTGTGATTTCCTCTCTCGCCATGGAGCGAAATCTGTTCAGCAGGGCATCTGAGTCTGCATGCAGGGGACTTACCAGGTCTGTAGGGAACTGGTGCAGGCTGTCAGCTGGGGAGGCAGGGTCCACTGCCGAGTGTTGTGAGGAGTCGTCAGGCTCCGGAGGATCGGGAGCCATTTTTTTCCCCCTTCCCCGAGGCCGGAGCTGATTTGGGCTGTGTATTATACTTTTGACGGTTCTTCGTCGAGGGGTACATAACCGCCGGATGCCTGATGTATTCTGGAGCTGTGGGAAGCTTTCAGTGTGTGTCGGGGTGCAGGCTGTGCTAGCCCAGGTTTGCCGTTCCGTCGTTGCGGAGCAGGGGAATCGGGCAGCCATCTTCCCTACTCACGGCATGCGCCCCCTAGGGCTGTGATTTTAACACAGGGTAAAGTCAATCTGTCCATCCTTGGGGGTCACGGCCTGGCCTGCCAGAGTGTTCTAGCCTCCAGGGGTGGCTTACCAGTCGCAGAGAAGTCCGAGATGTACTGTTTCTATTTACTCCATTGCAGAGGGCGATAGCTCATGGTATACTTCCAGTCACTAGAAAAATGCAGTAATGGTCAGTCCACATACTCAACAGTAGAGGAAATCGCTCAATGAAGCTGACCACTCTTCACTCATTCCTTTTGGTAAGATAATAAAGGAAACTTATATATATAAAATAATATGCAAACTGGTTGGAGGGAAGCTTCAGAATGGCAAAGATGTTTTTATTACAAATTATGTGAGCAGACTGCAGTTCCTCTTTAAAGTGAAAAATAAAAAATAAACATATTCTACTTACCTGCTCTGTTGCAGTGGATTTGCACAGAGCAGCCTGGACCTCCTCTTCTCGGGTCCCTCTTTTGTGATCCTGGCCCCACCCTCCTGTTCAGTGCCCCCACAACAAGCAGCTTGCTATGGGGGCACCCGAGCTGTTGTGTCTCAGCCAATCAGGAAGGAGAATCTCTGATGGCTGAGACATTTGTGGATGTCGCTGGACAGAGAGGGAACTCAGGAAAATATTAGGAGGGCTGGGGGGGGGGGGGGTTGCTGCTGCACACAGAAGACTTTTTAATGCCTTTAATTACCACATGCATTGATTTATTTATTTCCTTATGTGAATTAATTTTTTAATGCCTTTTTATGCTGTATTTAACAAGCCTTTTTGGCGTGTGTGCGCTAAATACCGCATACGAGCAATAGTGAACTTACATTTTCATTATCGCATGCGTTAAGTGGTCATGTGACCATCGTAACGCATTTGATAGCCTTTAGTGAATTGTGCCCAGTGTTCTGAAACAAGCATGCAGCTGTTGCACAGGCAGTAACCTCAGAACTCTTGATATGCATATCTTTCAATGATTTGGAATGCATTGAAACTAGAGACTTTGCATGACAACCAGGCAACTAGTATACTTCAAAGCAGAGAATTTATACAGTACAACCTGGAGCACTCAATGCAGATATAATGCGAGTTCCAGGGTCGCAGTCCTGTCATATAAGACCTTACACTTCCTTTTATGCCCACTCGCAAAAATATAAGGGGAAATTTGTGTCCTCAGTTACCCGCACAAGCCCCAACACCAGCAAAGCTTTGATTTTCAACTATATTTCTGATGTAGGCTGTTTGGATCAGGCTGGAGTGTGGTCAATATGGGTATTTAGTAGGGTTGTCCCGATACCGATACTAGTATCGGTATCGGCACCGATACCGAGCATTTGCCCAAGTACTTGTACTCGGGCAAATGCTCCCGATGCCTCCCCCGATACCTAGAGGACAGCTGTGATCGGCACGTGGGGGAGTTACAAGATTCTCCCCCAGCGGCTTTCACAAGCTTTAGTGACATACAGCTGTGATCGCTCACAGCTGACTGTCACTGCATCCTCCTCCGTGCCCCCTCCTTTCCTCTGTGCCTCTCCGCAGTCCCCTGCATTCCTCTCTTATCTGTCCCCTCCGTTCTGCTCTCCTTATCTTTCCCCTCCGTTCTTCCCCTTCGTTCCTCCGTCCCCCTCCTCCTTCCTTTGTGTATGGAGAGAGTCAGCTGACTCTGTCCATTCACATAACTGAAACATTGTAATCTTCTGTGATTACGATGTGTCAGTTTATGAATGGAGAGAAGCTGCTGTGTTCTCTCCATTCATTCTCAGTGCAGCTGACGCTGCAGAGAAAGGGACTGGGGATTCTCTATCCTCTGTCTCTTTCTCTGTCTCAAGGGGGAGATATCAGAGGTCTGTTAAGACCCCTGATATCTCACCAAAGCCCCCCAAAAGGGCTGATTAAAAAAAAAAAAAACAATAAAGAATAAAAAAATATTATTGGAAAAAATAAAAATTGTAAAAAAAAAACAAAAAAAAAACACACACACATACAACGTTCACCCCCCCCCCCCCCCCCCCCAAAAAAAAAAATAGTAAAAAAAAAAAAACTGTCACGTGACATTAAAAAAAAGTATCGGTAATCGGTATCGGTGAGTACTTGAAAAAAAGTATCGGTACTTGTACTCGGTCCTAAAAAAGTGGTATCGGGACAACCCTAGTATTTAGGATTACTAAATGAGCCAAAAGGGCACACCGGTTTATCCAGTAAGTCAGTAGAAAGGTAGTGTATATGCTCACATGTGTCAGTACCAGGGCCAGCGCCATTGGAAGCCATAACGATGTAATGCCTCCCCCTAATGAATTATGTGCCCTCATGGGAAAGAAAAATGAAAGTTTGCTGGAACAGCTACCACATCCTGATTTTTGGTCAGTGTTCCACGTAGCTTTGTATCTCAGCATAGATTTCAAGCCCAACTCCAGCCAAAGCTTTTTGTTTTCAGCTTTTTTAGTAGGGAAGGTTTAGAGTTTGTGTCTTTTTAACTTAGTTGCTCATCTAACTTCTTCTCCAATTTGCTAACAGAGTGCAATAAACACTGCTTTCTCTTCCCTAAAAATACATTTAGGCTGGTATTGGGCTTTATTTATCTCCAGGGTTTATAGGTAATATTGGCAGCCAATTCTCTTGCAAATCTCTTTTTTCAGCCATATCACACTCACTCTAAATCCAGCCTGTTTTTACTTTTCTCACCTACTCTCCCTGCATGATGTACACATCCCTGCATAGTTGCCAGGCTTATTGTACTTCGCTACACAGTTCTGATATGTTTATATGTGTAATGTACAGTAGGTGTATTTTGCAGTTTTGCTTACTCTTTGTAAAATTTTAACACTTACCTATGAACAGTGCACAGTACTACTTCTTTTGTTATATTGAGTAAAACTCTGTTTTTTGTTGTTTTTTGTTCTTTGAGCCTAAATTTCACCCAATGCCACTTTTAAGCTATGCCTCTTATAACATTTGGGCACAATTGGGTAGACAATTCCGACGCACAAAGTTCCACGCATGCTCAGAATCGAGTATGAGACGGAAGCGCTCAGTCTGGTAAAACTAGTGTTCGTAATGGAGATAGCACATTCGTCACGCTGCAATTTTTAAAATATTTTAATGCAGCGCATTCTCTTCTTCTTTAGAATGCTAGAATAATGACGTTGTTTTGCTGCTGATATTCACACAGAATTCTGAAAAACTTATTTCTTTATTATTTCTCGTGATCTCCTGAATATTATATTTTTTGGTTTTCGTCAGATCTCCATAATAATGTATTGAATTTTTGTTTATAGTGTTTTTTTTTATCAAGATCTCCTTGTTTTTTGTTTTTTGTCTAGTGCTCTCCATAATATTGTTTTTCGTTTTGTGTGTCAAGTTACCACAAAACCATTATTATCTTGTATTTTTTTAACCTCAAGGAGGTTGGTTTGTGTCCCTTGTTAATTTGACATTGTATTTTGGAAATGTACCTGCCTACTCACAAACTGTCCTTTTTGAAGTAAAACACATAGGCAAGTATTTGTGAATACAAAATAGCCATATATTATGGGTCATAATAAAATAAAGAGGAAGGCAATGCTGGAGAAACTGGTGAGATTGGCAAAGCCTTTGTACCCCAGGGCACACATCAACTATTTTACACCCAAAATTGGTAGCCCGAGGAGTCCATATAATATTGAGCACAATCCGGTCCCAGACTACAAGAGATCAGGAACAGCAGCAGATGACATATATGTCCCCAGGCTGTGGTCATACAACAGCCTGCGTCTTTTGTCAGACCAGACTGAACCCAGGCCATCACTTTCTTGTCTTCCGCTCTTCCTTCCCTGCTTGCTTCCAGGCTGTGGCTGTGGTGTTGGAGGTGTGGCAGGAGGTGGTGGAGGAGGAGGAGGATGTTCCAACTCACACAGTTGTGTTTTGGTTGTGATTTGGCCCCTCAACCCCTTATTGGGGTCATATACATAATATCCTCACACAAGAGGCGTTGGCCCTCCTCCATTTCCTGCATTTTGCTGACAGCCATGCAGGCAAAGGCCACTTGAAGAGTGGGGGTGGCTCTGAGGGCCACCTTAGCCTCCCAAATCAGCCCAAGCGATGCCTCCTGCACATTACTCCCCTTTCTGGACCTTTTGGTTGGAAGGCGGAGGGGGAGGGACCTTGGATTCTGTCAGGCTACTACTGGTCCCGGCCACCTCCTGGCTGCCACTAACATCTAGTTAACATCATTAATTTTACGACCAGAAATATGTTGAACAATGCTATACCTGACTCAAGCCGGGCTCCTCCACTTCTTCTTCCTGGCTGGAAGGCCCAGGTTGGACGTCGGAAGCCTCAGCTGGGGTGGAAGGAAGATCGGAAGGAAGGGTTGAGAGGGATTGCCTGACTTCAGTCTGGTCTGTCAGAAAACGCAGTCTGCCATAGTACCACAGCCTGGTGACATAAATGGCATCTGCTGCTGCTCCTGTTCTCATGGATTCCTGGACCTTATTACGCTTCCTATTATAAGTGCTCCTCAGGTCACCAATTTTGGCTTTAAAATAGGTGATGTTTGCCGTGGGGACCACCGGCTTCACCAACTCCAGCAGTTTCTCCAGCGCTGCCTGCCTCTTTTGTTTATGATTATAATGCGGATGTTTTACCTGCCACAGACAGGGCAGGCAGTTCCCTGTACTTGTCTATGAATATGGGGAGGAAGTTGTGGTCATTGAACCCATCCATTTTCTCTGCAAGACACAACACAAGACAAACCCTAATGTCAGGCTAAACTTCCCTAATCTTGTCCCAATATAGGCCTCAATCTATAAGCAGTATGGACCACTGATGCCCCAAGTTCAAATTGTACCTTCGTTCTAACAATCGGCGCTTCCGATACTCCTTCCTCTGCTCACAGATCGTACGTACGACACGCGCGTTGCGCTTTATATACACTGCGCATGCGTGAAACTCCGCCCGCCCCTGACCTTCTTTCTAGTCTAATCCCTGCCCCTTCTCTTTCTGCACAGTGGTGAGAGCACATGGCGGAGAAAGAGCAAATGCATGCAGACAGCAGCAGCAACGACGAAAGCCCGGAGCCACAAACGTCCCAATCCCGGAGGAGATTTAAGGCCTCAAATATGTCCTTTGTAGAGATGGTGGAGATGGTGGACATCTAGAAGAGGGCCGACTATGATGGGAAGCATGGACCTTACCCAAATCCAAATGTCAGAAAGGCCAAGATCATGGCTAAAGTTGTGAAAAGGCTGCACAGGAATAGTCTGCACAGGAGTTGCACCCCCGAAATACGTCCATTAGTCCCCCATGATGTGAGCTAGCACATGTTCTCCAAAAGGCCATTGGAGAACCTAGGAGACAGCTAAAAGAAACACAAGCAGTAAATCAAATGAATTATGAGTTCAGTTTATACCAAAAATATACATTTGAGAAAAGTTTCACATATTGGCATATCAATGGCCCCCCTACCCGCAAAATACTCAAGATACTTCTGTCTAACTTCGCGTGCGCTTTGGGGGGGGCAAGCTAGGACGGCCAGATTCAAGTGTGGTCAAGGTAGTTGGATTTGGAACACCGGCCTCAGTCCCAACTGAGGCCACATAGTTTATAGCATTTTTTCGTAGGAAATTGTGGAGAATGCAACAGGCAAGGACAATATGATTCAGTTTATATTCCGCCATATGGATCGCTGTCAGAAATAGGCGGAACCGGCTGGCCATTATTCCAAAGGCATTTTCAAACACTCTTCTGGCTCTGGCCAGTCGGTAATTAAAAACCCTCTGGTCCGGGGTAAGGGTCCTCATCGGGAATGGCTGCAGAAGATGGTCCTCCAGCGCAAAAGCTTCATCCGCGACGAAGACAAATGGGAGTCCCGCCACACTGTCTCCAGGAGGTGGCAAGCCCAAGCTGCCATTCTGGAGCCGTCTGTAAAACTCGGTCTGGGCGATGACTCCACCATCCGACATCTGGCCATTTTTCCCCACGTCCACATACAGAAACTCGTAAGTCACCCACACCATCGCCAACAACACTATACTATTAAACCCCTTGTAATTATAATAGTATGACCTTGAGTTGGGGGGTGGTACGATGTGGACGTGTTTCCCATCTATTGCCCCTCCGCAGTCAGGAAAGTCCCACCGCTGGGCAAACTGGGATGCCACAGTCTGCCATTCCTGTGGTGTTGAAGGAAACTGTGGAGTCAAACAAGAAAAAAAAAATTAAATTTTGCACATAAACATTGCAAGCAGATTAAACACAAACATTCTTGGCCAACATCAGTATACCGTTTATTTGAAGGAGTATTTAAAGACAAATATATAAAGTACACTTATCAGATTCCTCACCCTCTCTGATGGCCCATTGTAAAAATTATAGGGGGGGGATGTTTTGGACAGGTAACCCTCTCCACTTCCATGAGAGCTGAATGCATAAGTAATGTGTTTAACTTTGGCCAGCCCCTCCTTACTTACACTATGGGCAGCCCACTGGACAGGTAGGAAGTGTCATAATAAAATAAATGAATACACACTGTACAAATTGAAGCACATTTTTTCATTCTGCAATTACCTATCAAGATAATAAGAGAACAAAACTTTAAACAGTACCATTTGAAAGTATTCAGGCAGGCCCTTGGACTACATGCTTTGGTGAATTCATCCATAAATATGATCACAAAAGAGGTAGGTATAATGTGTATGGGTTGGGCAAAGTCAGCAGATAGAGGATTGGTATCAGTTGACTTAGCGGTTGGGGGGGAAGAGAGGGTTCCAAATGAGTTTGAGACCCCCAAAAAAAGCCTCAGGCACTCTGCATGAATTTAAGGACACAAACAACATTTTTACACATTTTAGGGGGTGTTTAGGGTAAAGCACTACAATGGAGCTGACAAAATACATTGTTAAGTGACTAGGCTAGGTGTGTATGGGCCAAGGATAGCATGCTGGGGAGGTTAGTGAAGGCAAATATGCACGAAGGACAAAAAAAGCTTTAAAACTTTAAAAAATCCAGCATGCATGAGGACAAAGGGTACATTCACAGCGTATTACAATCATGGTAATTAGGGAATGATGAAAGAAATACAATACATTAGCAAAAATTAAATACATATAATATGATGTTAAAAGAAGAAATCTTACCTTAATATAGTCCTTCTGCAGGACCTGAATGATGGCAGAACAGGTCTCTGGAATAATGATCCCCAGAGCCTGGGGGGAGATGCCTGTCGAGAACTTGATGTCCTGCAGACTTCTCCCTGTCGCCAAGTACCGCAATGTGGGGACTAGCCTCTGTTCAGGAGTGATGGCTTGCCGCATGCAGGTGTCCTGCTTGGTAAAATAAGGGGACAGCAAAGCCAACAGACGGTGAAAAACGGGGTCCATCATCCAGAGATAATTCCTGAAATCATCAGGATTATTCTCCTGGATCTCCCGCAACAAAGGCATGTGCAAGAATTGGTTACATAGGAGCAACCAATTCTTGGTCCATGAACTCCTCCCCGCCCTGTTCATGGACTGGGCTTGGGTCAAAGTAATAAGAACCCCAACACCAAGCCCCTGCACAGCATGAACTCTACGATGAGTAGGTAACCACAACATGGCTTCAAAACGGTCGACTAGTCCGAACGAACTCACTGAAAAACAGAAAGGCCTGAGAAGAGCAAGCTGAAAATCAGAAACGAGCAGACAAGAACGCACTGCAATATCAAATACGTACTATAAAATACGCACGGAAAAACAAATGCGAACTGACTACACCCACTGAAAACCAGATACGAACCCACAAGCACAAGCACAAACTGAAGAGCTGAAAAGCACGAATCGTCTCTCACCAAACTTCTACTAACGCGAGATTAGCAGAAGGAGCCCAAAGGGTGGCGCACTGGCTATTGAACTTCCCTTTTTTAGTGCCATTGTACGTGTTGTACGTCACCGCGTTCTGGACGTTCGGAATTTCCAACAAGATTTGTGTGACCGTGAGTATGCAAGACAAGTTTGAGCCATCTGTCGGAAAAAAATCCATGGATTTTATTGTCGGAATGTCCAATCGTGTGTACCCGGCATTAGTCCTGTCAGCCTCCTACTACAAGAGAAAGGTTCTGACCAACACTACTTCCTCTAGACTGTTAAGACGGGAAGTTAAAGATACTGAGCTGACAGGTTTGTCCATTTGTCTTTTATTTGCATATTAGAGACACTCTCTGACAGAAATCGCTGTCTGTACAGTAGCAAGACAAACCATACTAAAGGTGTCCACCTGTTAGCATTACAGTCCCTGCACCACCCTGCCCCCAGGCAGTGTCTAAAGTTGGCACTGGGCGCTAGGTAGAGAACAGGCACCTTTGTTTGCTGGTTTTGGGTTAAGAAACCAAAGCGCCCAGTCAATGACTTGTATGTCTTCACTCTTTCCGTGGGATATGTCCTTGCTGTTAATTAAATTATTTTAATGTCAAATGTGCCTGAGGGATGTATACTGAATGTGCTACCTAAATGTGATTATACTTTTTCAGCTCAAAGCTTGTCTGAGTGTGGTATTTGTCTTTACCAACATATTTACCCAAAGTGTTTCATCTCAGCATAAAGATCTCAAAATTTCAATCTGTTGTGAATATAGCCTGGGATACATTAAGTATCACTGAGGTAAGTATCCTTTAATAGCAAATTAAGACCAATATAATGCTGCGCTATCCAAATATAATCATGTGATTATCTTACTTAATCCTAATAATACTAACTTCAGAACAATAGTGATGGTGAGGTATTACATTCCTATGTGATTAATCAAGAAAACATAATGATACGTTCTGATGCGATTAAAAGTTGCGATCATAAACGATTAGAAATTGCAGTCTTATGCGATACTCCAAATGACAACCTGTGTACCATACACACCTCTATATACACATGTTGCATTCATATGCAATAGACAACTTGCAACCCTATGCGATAATTGCAGTGACAACCTTCAGTTTACATAAATCTATATAAAAGTGCATCAATATACAATAATCAATTAAAAATCAAGTGCTCTTGTGCCAAAATATATCATGCATTAATATGTGTGCACAAAATTGCTACATAGAGTCCATTCATAACTAGTCCATCCCCCTGGCTCTTATTGCAGATGATAAACAGATGATATAACAGTAAAGTGCTCGTGTCCACTCTTGTGCTCCCCCTTTGGTGTATGTGCTCACCTTAGAGCGTGTGACCTTGAAACTAAGCTCGGTCAAATCACGCTTTTAAACCACCTCTGGGTTTATGGTCAGCCTTCAGATCCTTGGATGGATGGTTGCTTGAAACAACATTCATGACTGCTGAGGCGAAATGGGCCCGGTACAAATTAAATGTAATATACCATATAGAAACCTTTACCCTTGCCCCTTAACCCCATTAAATCAACACACTTACAACCATTAGGTTGGAAAGGGCAAGGCCACAGCTTTATTAAAAATCCAACACATAACATGTTAACACTTTAAATCAGTGCCAGTCACAGTTGTACTGTGAGCACACAATTCCAAAGGAGGGGGCCTGTCCTTACCATAAGTGCTGGACAGACCGCCTACTTCCAATTTCCGTCAAGGGTATAGCCCATTACAGCCACTTTTATGCTGGCAAGGTCAAGAAACCGCAGCAAGCTGTGACATACCATAGAAAAAAGGGGAGGGAGGGTGGGCAGCTCTTCCAACCACGTTCCTCAAAAGAACCAGAATTCCCTGGGAACAAAACTTTTCTGAGCTCAGGCCTATCCCATCCCATCCCCCATAACCACCAATCCCTGGTGACCACTCAGCCACCTTGTCCTGTATCTGGCCATGCCCCCATCAGTCAAGGCTCTCTTTCCCTGGGGTGGCGGGTTCAAGAGGCCCTCTTGACTGCTGAGGTGCAATGGGCCCAGTACAAATAAATGTAGCATACTATATAGAAACCTTCACCCCATTAAATAAACACACTTACAACAATTAGGTTGGAAAAGGCAAGGCCACAGCTTTATTAAAAATCCAACACATAACATGATAACACTTTAAACCAGTGCCAGTCACAGTTATACTGTGAGCAATTCCAAAGGAGGGGGCCTGGCCTTACCATAAGTGCTGGACAGACCGCCTACTTCCAATTTCTGTCAAGGGCATAGCCCATTACAGCCACCTTTATGCTGGCAAGGTCAAGAAACCGCCACCTACCTGTCAGTGGATAACTGATGGGCGCCCCACCGCCGCCAGCGCCTGTTCTACACCACGCTGAAGGCCAAGGTTAAAGGTATCCAAACCGATATCATTAAGGTGAACGCCGTCTGATTGCAGCAGATCATCGTTAGCACCCTCCACATCCTTGTGCCAGATCACAAACCCCCCCGATCCGTTGAACAAACTTGGCGACCTGGGCATTAACCTTGTGATGAAAGTGTTCCAGGTGGGGGCCCGGAATCACCCGGGCCCATAACAAGCAAGGCATGATTTCCGACCAAATGAGAACCAAGTTAGTATATGCTGCATAACACTGGGCGATGTCTCTCTTGATAGTGGAGATTAAATCCACGGAATGTATATAACCCACATCATTCTCTTCAGCATGAAGTATCAAGATGATGGGGCCACAAACATGTGCACGATGGCGCAAACACTCTGGAAGAACCTGATGCCAGCGTAACCCATGGTGCCCAAGCTAGCGGATCCTGGCAAGATCATGGGTGAAACCCAAATTCTTCCCATAGCTCCGAACTTCCGATCGACGGGCAGCCCAGTAGATGAGGTGTGGGCAGACATACAAAGCAAAACGAGAAGATTTCCACCTACCCAGACGCTGGAGTTCCATGTCTGAGAAACCCATACCAGCAGCAGCGGTGGCAGTACCAAAGCGAAAAGAGTGGGTCGCAAAATCACGCTAAGGGAGGCCCAGTTTCTCAAGGCAAAGACGGAAAACCCGCAAAAATTGGAACCTGCTCAGTGAGGAGGAATCAGCATGGACGAAAAAGGTGGGGGACGTTCGGGCGTGCGGACAGGAAGGGGGAGGCTAGCGAAACCGGGCAAAAGGGGCCCCGTACGGGTACAGGACAACCCTCCTACCCTTACCAAACCATTGAGGTACGCAATAGCACCCACACGCAGCGCTCAGAGAAGGATACATCCTCCGTCCGAACACCCCCCGCCGAGTTAGTGGATTTGGAAACTAGTTTGCCGATGCGAAAGGCACCAAAAAAAGCCCAGGAGAAAGGGTAGCACGTCTCCAGCCCCGCAGGACCCGTCGGCCAGGGAACGCTTTCGTGATGTCTTCCCACCCAAAAAGCTGAAACCAAAAGGACAATGCAGACATGTACGATGAGACCGTGGAACCCGAAGAACCCTTCTGAAGCAAATAAACAAGGTAAGAAAACAAAGCCATGAGTCTGTCATGTTGAGAGGAAATTAAGAACTCACCGCTCGACACTTGGACCCATTCGTTCCACACCTGACAGTACGACGCCCACGTCCGCAGAGACAGCGACGCTCGGAGGAGGTCTAGCAAACATCGGAAATGAGGTTCCACAAGTGGGCCGGACAGGGGAGGCCATCCAGGGAAGCCGACAGGGCCAGGGAGCGGAAGCGATCGAACTGCAAACGAGAGAGAGCATCAGCGATATCGTTAGCCATCCCGGGAACATGCCTAGATCTAAAACAAATGTTGAACTGCAAGCATTTTAAAACTAAAAAACACAGTAGCGACACAACCGGAGGGGAGCTAGCTGACTGACGGTTAACCACCTGCACCACGCTCATGTTATTGGACCAGAAAACTACTTGGCTATCCCGCAAACGTTCGCCCTACAGCTCGATGGCAACCATGATTGGGAAGAGCTCCAGCAGTGTGAGGTTATGCAAAAACAAATCCATGTGGGCCCATGAGGCCGGCCAACACTCGGCAGACCATTCCCCTTGGAAAAAGGCGCCGAAACCACAAGAGCCTGCCATGTCAGTGTATAGCTCCAGCTGTGAGTTCTGCACCACCTCCCGTAACCAGCAAGACTGGCCATTTTAGGACTGGAGAAAGGAGAGCCATACCCCCAAGTCGTCTCGCAGTGGCTTGGTGATACGGACATAATGGTGGGGGGGCAGCTACTCCCTTCAAGGCCCACGCCAAGCGTCTACAGAAGGCCCTCCCCATTCGGATGACTCTACAGGCGAAGACCAAGTGACCTAGCAATGACTGAAGCTGTTTCAACTGTAGTTTTTTTGGCCCCTTTTGCCATGCGGACCAGGGAGCGTAGCCTGGCCAGCTTGTTGCTGGGTAGCCGAAAAACCATCGCCACCGTGCCTATTTCTATGCCCAAAAAGGCTAAAACCGTCACGGGGCCCTCGGTCTTGTCAGCTGTCAGCGGAATAGAAAACCGCTCGCAGGTGTCCTGAAAAACAGATAGGAGATGCCTACAAAAAGGAAGTCGTCTAAGTAGTGCAACACGGAATCCAGAGGGAGCGCCGGCCGGGGACTGAAAGGACGAAGGCCTGTGGGGACACATCAGCAATAACCACAGGCTACCGTCTTGGTAGTCAAAACGAAACTCCTTACGTGTCTCCATTTTTTGGTGAAACTGGGTGTCATAGTGAAACCAACACTGGCCCCGTAAAACTCATAGGCACCCCAAATAAGGTCTAAGTAGCAAAAGAGAGATGTGGCCAACTCCAGGAACTGCAGCCAGTTCCCGAACGTATGAGGAAGCTGTTTGGATTTGTCGCCCTGCGCCGTGACATAAACGTGACGAGATTTGACGATCGTCTCCCGGTCGGGAGGGACGAGTGCGAGAAAATCAATAAATTCACGACGCCAGATCTTGTCCTTTACCTCTTCCGCCAGGTACGTGCCAGTAGGCAAGACCGCCCACAGAGACGGAACCCGAACCAACCACTGGACCCAAAACCCCCATGTGAGACAGAACCGATTTTACGACCGTAGCTATGTGTTCGTCTGGCAGGCCCAATACGGAAGCGTCCTTAGACCTACCCCAAAGTAAGTAACAGTCATACTCACTAATGCGTGGAGCCAGAGCTGATAAACGGTGACCAGCAGCAGATCCAGGCAGAACGTCCGGTGCAGCATCGACCGTGGCAGGGGCCCGTGACGTCCATCTCTGAGAGGAACGGTGGCACCTGATGAGGCAGGAGGGTGATGACGGAAGGAGAGGAGCCACCTCTCCGACCCTGAGGAGCCCGGGTGGCCAAGGACAGCAGCAGAGCCACCACAAGAATAACCATGGACTCCCGTCAGAGGACCCGTGGCAGGTGCATTCGACATCCCAGGACTGGAGTAGGAATCTCCCACCCTGCCGGGCACAGGGAGACGAGAACGTGCAGCAGACCGATGCGGGGCTGTGGTGGCGAGCAGCCCGCGGGAATCTCCCGCCCAGCCAGGTGCAGGGAGGTGCAGGTATGCAGGGGTCCACGAGGAGGGGAGGACAGCCGCAGCAGCTCGACCATCTCCCACCCAGCTGGGCGCAGGGAGATTTTGGTGTATGTGCGTCAGCTGGCAAGGGTGTGTGGCATGAGTGGAGCGCCCGTCCCCCGCCCAGCCAGGCGCAGGGGGACCTGTGCAGTCAGGGGACATGAGCAGTGAGTGGGCAGCATGGGATGCGGTGGGATTTCCCACCCATCCGGGTGCTGGAAGATGCAGATCAAGCAGCATAGGTTGAGGATAGAGACCTGGCACATTCAAATCTCCCGCCCTGCTGGATGCAGGGAGAGAATGAGCCAATGGGGGCAGCAGTGCAGATGCCGGGAGAGCCGAAGAACCACCCACACAGAGATGTGAGCGGGCGGCCTGCGGGGACCCAGCAGAGACTCCCAGATGGAGAGTCATGGGACGGCATGTCCTGACAGAAGACACCCGTGCGGATCTGCATGGAGCCCTGGCAGCCCCCTACGTGCCGGGGGAGCGGGGACAGCACCAGGTGCGGCATCTGTGGGCACTCTTGAGTGAGGGATGGGGCGGGGAGCACCGCAGCACCTGTCAGTCCGCACACAGGGAAACGGCCAGTGGGAGAGGCAGCTGGAGGAGCCTGGGTGGGCCACATCGTGGCTCTAGGGCTCCGGGAGCGGGGATAACGGGCAGAGACCCGGGCCGCAGAGAACACTGGTGGGGAGGGAGCCCACCAGGCGGAACCCCGGCGGCAGTGGGCAGGTGTTCGGGGCCTCCTGGGTGGGGAAGAGCCGGCACCCGGCTCAGCAGTGGCTTCGGGGGAGCGGGGAGGGAAGGCAGGCGTGTAAGTGGCCCTGGAAGGACTAGGGCTTAAACGGGATGGAGGGCAGGCCCGTCTCCGGGACCTGGGAACCTGGGAGCCAGGGGCCCCGTACAGACCTCAAAAGGCGGGGAGGGAGAGGAAGGCACCACAGGGAAGAGGAGGGCAAACAGCCAGTCTGCCTGACCTTGCAGGGCCAGTTCACGGACCCTGGCCAGCAGGAGTTCGGTGTCCATGGTGGAGGGACAGGGTCTCTTCAGCAGCTCTTCCAACCACGTTCCTCGAAAGACCTAGAATTCCCTTGGAACAAAACTTTTCTGAGTTTAGGCCCATCCCATCCCCCATAACCACCAATCCCTGGTGACCACTCAGCCACCTTGTCCTGTATCTGGCCATGCCCCCATCAGTCAAGGCTCTCTTTCCCTAGGGGGGGTCAAGAGGCCCTCATATGGAAAACAGAGGAAACTAGATAGTGTAATACCTTTTCAAAAAGTTTTATTTACAATGATAATTTTCCCTATATTAGGGTACTCACATTTAATAGGTGCTAAAAGTGCATCAATCTGTAACAAGCCAAACAAATATAAGGACGCTGTACTGGTGTGTCCTCTTCTGCTCGGAGACCTCTGCACTGTCTTACAAGCCATCTTGTCCCCTCCCCAATGCGTGTCAATATCAGGAAATGATGTATCTTCCTCAGGGGGAATTCTATTTGATAGTTGAGATGTCAATCATTTTATAGTGACGTAGTAGCCATTTTGCTGAAGACCGCGGACATCTATAGTTTAATATGTGCTCGCGCCCATTTTCTGATAGAACAAAGAGTTCCACACTACCTATATGGCACGCTGTGCATTG
The DNA here is from genome assembly GCA_037952835.1 of Lithobates septentrionalis. NCBI lineage: Eukaryota > Metazoa > Chordata > Amphibia > Anura > Ranidae > Lithobates > Lithobates septentrionalis. The sequence continues at coordinate 2,252,171 of JBBDGP010001037.1, forward strand.
TGACCAAGCACAATAACATACAGCGGCATGATTATGCCAGATAGTAATGGTTTAAAAGACGCTCATCAGCCTAATATATATATATATATATATATATATATATATATATATATATATATATATATATATATATTCCTCTGCAGACTGCATTCAGGATGGCATGTAAGGAGAAGGGCACATCTTCACAGCGTCATTAACATAATATAAAACCAGTATCATTAAAACAGCAGCATCCTAACCACCTAATCTGCCTGTAAATAGCAGTTAACAGTATGCCAATAAATACTACATGCTACATCATTATATATCATAAGCTAATACTGTGTTTATTAATCCTAATACTATAAAAACATCATCAATACCCTTAGGACAACTCATAAAAGACACATAACAGGTAAGTGCATGTGTAGCAACGCGCGTACACGTATTCACAAACCCGCACATCCAGACATGCCCAGCCCTAAACCATCTACCATCAAAGGACGTCCTGTTCTATTGCATAATCCATCTATTAAAAAATGTATATTATTAATGAAAAAAATGTATATATATTTAAATTTCCACTTATAAAAGCCGGACACTGCCTAATGCTAACCAACATGCACATGTGTAAAACCAACCCACATGCACATGTATGCAAGCCGGAAATTGCCTTCTACCAACCTAAATGCACATACCGGCCCAATACCATGTGCACATACAGTACTATGTGATAGGTCCTACACAGCTATATAAACATCCTCAATATAAAAAATCCATAGAAAAAATTATTCCATAGAAAAAAAAAAAAAAAAAAAATATATATATATATATATATATATATATATATATATATATATATATATATATATATATATATATATATATATATACATACATATAATAAAAGGACTATCAACACACCTTACCACCCCCTCATTACCCCCATAAAACACCGGTTCCATATATGAATATAAATATTTACCAATCTTATACCAGGTATTGGTCACGTGAACCCTAATATGCACCATATCCAAACTTCATCTACCTAAATCAATTTAGATGGTCATGGGAAATAACCCCAAAATGGCTATTTAATTGCCAACTAAAATCTGTTATAACCCAATTCCCAACCATAATAAGTATGACCCAAAAATGGTATGCTTAACTATTACTAAGGAAACACTTAAGGTCAAACTCTTTATTTAATCCCCCCGATGCCAAGGATCCCAATTGATAAATCAACCAGGATTCTTTTTTGCTGATCTCTCTTATGTAATTGGACCCTCTCCAGTTTCTGTTAGGGTCTTCTATGCCCCAAAATTGCATCCCTGCTGTATTCTAATTGTGGACATCCCGAAAATATACAGATAAGTGATGTTTTTCAAAACCCTTTCGGATATTTCTAATATGTTCTTCCATCTGAACTTTTAGTGCCCTTTTGGTTCTTCCTACATACAGTAAGTTACATGGTCATTTTATGACATATACTGCCCCAATCATATCGCATGAGATTAAATCTCTAATCGTGTGTAGGATCTGGGTTTTTGGGTTAACAAAACTTTTCACCTTTCTAATATTATTTGGAACCCTATTGCAACTATAGCACCTACCACATCCATAGGAACCTTTAACATCCCAAAACATCTTAGGTATAGGTGTGGGTGGCTCAACAATATTGTGTACCAGTTTATCTCTCAGGTTTGGTGTACGCTTGTAGACAATCCTTGGTTTATCTGACAGGCAATCTTTTAGGTGTATATCCTGCTTCAATACCCCCCAATATTTGTTGAAAATCTTTTCCACCTCTCTGTTTTGTAAATTGTAGTCCAACACAATGCAAGTAAACATATGGACCTTAATTTTGTCACTTAACTTCCTTATCTACTAAAAGCTGTTCCCTTTCTAGGCTTCCAACTTTCTCTTTTTCTGTCTTGGGAAAATCTAGTTGGTAACCTTTCTCATTGAACAATTTCATAAATTTATCTGTTTGCATCTCAAAATCATGATTATTTGTGCAGTTAATTTTAATACACATAAATTGCCCCCTGGGTATGTTATTTCTCCATGGTCTAAAATGGCAACTAGATGTAGGGATGAATTTTGGTCAGTGGCCTTAAAATATGTTATCGTTTCTAAACCTCTGGGAGTACTCTTAATCTCTAGATCAAGAAAGTGTATGGCTTCACTACTAATGTCCCACGAGAGCATAACATTACACTCGTCGTTCATATTCTGCAAAAAGCCTTCCAGATCTGCCTTAGAACCCTTCCATATTATCAAAATATCATCAATAAAACACCTGTAAAGTAAAATCCTCTAATCTGAATTGTAAAATAACAACCTCCTCCTCCCATTTTGCCATGTACAAATTGGCAATGCTTGGCGCAAATTTAGGGCCCATGGCGACGCCTTTTGTTTGGAGGTAGAAGGTGTTTTCATACCAAAAATAATTGTGTTTTCAACAAAAATCGAAACATTTCAAAATAAATTTACGTAATCTCCTTTCCATATGGATATTCTTTTTTAAGGCCCATTTGACTGCTTTCATAGCCCCCTGATGATCTATGTTTGTATATAGTGAGGCCACATCAGCCGTGGACAACACTATATTTGCATCACCGCTAACCCCCTTCAACAACTGTAGAGTTTGCTTGGTGTCTTTCAAAAAAGCTGTGGTGTTTTTAACCAAAGGTTGCAGATGTATGTTGATATATTCCCCTAGTCTTGCAGTAAGTGACCCTATACCACTTACTATGGGTCTCCCTGGTGCACTTGTTCTATATTTGTGTATTTTTGGATTAAAATATATAATAGGCAATCTACATGCCTATTTACAGGTAGATTAAGTGGTTAGGATGCCGCTGCTTTAATGATACTGGTTTTATATTATGTTAGTGACGCTGTGAAGATGTGTCCTTCTCCTTACATGCCGTCCTGAATGCAGTCTGCAGAGGGATATATATATATTTTTTAGGCTGATGAGCATCTTTTAAACCATTACTATCTGGCGTAATCATGCCGCTGTATGTTATTGTGCTTGGTCACAATGCACGGTGTGCAGTATGGGTAGTGTGGAACGCTTTGTTCTGTCAGAAAATGACCACGAGCACATATTAAACTATAGAATGTCTGCGGTCTTCAGCAAAATGGCCGCAACGGGACTATAAAATTATTGACATCTAAACCGTCCAATGAAATTCCCCCTGAGGAAGATACGTATTTTCCCGGTATCAACACGCGTTGGGGAGGGGACAGGATGGCTTGTGAGACAGTGGAGAGTTTTCTGAGCAGGAGAGGACACACCAGTACAGCATCTTTATATTTGTTTGGCTTGTTACAGATTGGTGCGCTTTTAGCACCTATTAAATGTGAGTACCCTAATATAGGGAAAATTGTCATTTTAAATAAAACTTTTTAAAAAGGTAATACACTATCTAGTTTCCTCTGTTTTCCATATGAATGTTGTTGCAAGCAACCATCCAAGGATCTGAAGGCTGACCATAAACCCAGAGGTGGTTTAAAAGCGTGTTTTGACGGAGCTTAGGTGCAAGGTCACACACTCTAAGGGTCAGTACACACGATCCGAATATCGTACGACCAATCGTACGACCGTTTTCGCTTAATAGTCGCAAGTAGAAATTGAATAGCTAAATAAAGTCATGAAAATTCTTGTACGACAGACAAAAAAATCGGAAGTGATGTCATGTGTTGTAATGTATTTGTATTGTATTTTCGGACGACAACTATACTGACTAAACGAAAATCGTACGATCTGTAATCGTACGAGTAATATTTTCGGGTATGTCCGATCGAATAATATCGGATGAACGGTCGTGATCGGCTGTCGAAAGTAGTGTACACACGATCCGAATATCGTACAATCCTTCCTCGGACGACCATTTTCATACGATATTCGGATCGTGTGTACGGGCCATTAAGTGAGCGCATACACCAAAGGGGGAGCACAAGGGCGAGCGCTTTACTGTTTTATCATCTGTTTTATCATCTGCAATAAGAGCCAGAAGGATGGACTAGTTATGAATGGACTCCATGTTGCGATTTTGTGCACACATATTAATGCATGATATATTTTGGCACAAGAGCACTTTAAAGCGGAGTTCCACCCACAAATGGAACTTGCAGGTTGTCACTGCAATTATCGTTATTATCGCATAGGGTTGCAAGCTGTCTATTGCATATGAATGCAACGTGTATATAGAGGTGTGTATGGTACACAGGTTGTCATTGGGAGTATCGCATAAGACTGCAATTTCTAATTGTTTATGATCTCAACTTTTAATTGCATCAGATCGCATCGTTATGTTTGCTTGATTAATCACATAGGAATGTAAAACCTCACCATGACTATTGTGCTGAAGTTAGTATTATTAGGATTAAATAAAATAATCACTTGATTATATTTGGATAGCGCAGCATTATATTGGTTTTAATTTTTGTTTGGCACAAGCATATGGGACGTGATCAATGTTAGCAGCTGTCCTTTAATTACCTCTAATTATCATCTGGATCTTTACATGGTAGCTCGCAAGACTCTGTTTGTTTTTTAGATCCTTTAATAGCAGTTAGCGGTTTAGTTGCTATTAAATTTGAATTACTGCCAAATCATTTTTCTATTTTTGGAATGAATGGAAACCAGTCAGATTGTTCATCAGGCTTTTATTGCCCAAATTTTACGTTCTAACCCAGAGGTCTCCAAACTTTCTAAACAAAGGGCCAGTTTATTGTCCTTCAGACTTTAGGGGGGCTGGACTGTGGCCAGCGGGAGTGGCATCTGTGGGAGAAAATATTTCTACATTTGGTATCAGTGGAAGGAATAGTGCCCCATCATTGGTGTCAGTGAGAGGAATGGGAGGTATAGTGCCCCCATGTTGGTCTCATAGTGCCCCATCATTGGTGGCAGTGGGACGATTGGTACTCCACTGTTGGTGTCAGTGGGCAGAATAGTGTCTTTTATCAGTGGGAGGTTTAGTGTCCCAAGGGCCGGATAAAAGAAAGCAAAGGGCCACATCTGGCCCCCGGGCCACAGTTTGGAGACCACTGTTCTAACCAATGAACACAGACACAAGAGAATGTTAAATGAAATCTCCCTAAATGCGGAGGGTGTCCTGCTGTGAAAACAGTCCCAAGAATAGGGAAAAAAATGTATGTTTGAAGATAGTTTTAGCAAAAAATGTCAATGTTTGAACAAGAAAGGACAAATGGACCTTAAAAATCTGGTAATCCACTGGGGACACCTTGAGGTACCTCTGGGGTTGCATCCAATATGGCCAAACAGTGAGTCATGAAGGGGTCTTCACTCCTTTACCAGTTTGCAAGATCTGCCCCCAGTGTGCTCATGTCTGGAATGTTTACCATTCCTCTCTGAGAGGGTTTGGCACAATGATTTTTACGTGAGCGGATAGGAAACCATAGTGATGTTTTGCCTTAAACAACCACATTTTTATGATGTCTAGTCATGTAGAATGTAGAGAGGCATAAAAATTCAGTTTACCCTAAAAAGTAGGATTTGTTGAGATGTGTAAATAAAATAATGACTTATGTAACTATTAAAGAAGTCTCACTTCATTTTTGACAAGTGACAAATTACATGAGTTTTTTGTCCAGTCTTTCTACATGGTGTTTTTTAAAAGGCTAGTTGTATGCATAGTTGCCTACAGTCTCGAATTTCCCAGAACATTCCTGGTATTTAGACCCTTGTCCTGGTCTTACCGTGTCCCGGGAAATTTCATGGGAAATTGGAGTTTTCCTGATTTTTCACCAGAGCCACCGCTATTGGTCAAGGGCCGGCACTTGTGAATTGTCTCCGACACCATTTTACAGAAGACCAGATCTCGTGTGGAATAAACAAGAGGCGGAGCCTGTGAGGCAATGAAAGTGGCTGCCAATAGAAATGAAGCTGCTCCATTTCTATTGGCAGCTGCTTTCATTGCCACCCAGGCTCCGCCTCTTGTTTCTTCCCTTCGGCCTCCATGAGACCTGGTCTTCTGTAAATGGCACAGAGACCGAATCACCAATAGAGAGCAGCATGGACTGTATCTGTGGTGACAAGTGACAAGCTGTATCTGTGGTGACAAGCTGCATCTGTGGTGACAAGTGACACGCTATATCTGTGGTGAAAAGTAACAAGCTGCATCTGTGGTGACAAATGACACACTGTATCTGTTATGACAAATGACATGCTGTATCTGTGGTGACAAGTGCACTGCATCTGTGGTGACAAGTGAGCCAAGCTGCATCTGATAGCAGGCAACGTGGAAAGTGACACGCTGCATCTGGAGGCAGGCGACAGTGGCAAGTGACACGCTCAGGGCTCCCACTGATTCTGCATTATGGTGAGTTGAACTATTTCATTTTATATTACAATGTAATATAAGAAATAATGCTCTTCAATCATCCTGACACCATAACAGATATGGTGCCGTGATGATTGAAGCGCCAACACTAGGTGTTTGGAGTATCTTTATCTGCTGATTGTTAAACTTTCTAGAATACACATATTTCTATTGTGGTGTAGGATCTGGGCCTGCTCCCCCTCCATCCCTCTTTATTTCTTTCTTTCCTTCTCTCTCCTTCTTCCCTCTCTATTTCTTTCTTTTCCCCCATCCCTCTTTCATCCCAGACTCTAAACACCCCCCCTTCTTTAAGCCACGCCCAATATTCAGTTTAGACCACACCCCTTTTTGCCACATGCCCACATTTTTCCACCCCCACTACACCACGTCTACAAATTAGGGACCTTAGATTGTAACCTCCTTGAAGGTAGGGACCGATGTGAATGTACAATGTATATGTAAAGCGCTGCTATATAAGTACCTTAAATAATAATAATAATAATAATGTGTATGGTCGGACAGGGATTCCCCCCAACACTGTCTGACCACACAGCTAGTAGGGTGTTTGATGGCGCATGTCTCCAGCTCTAAATGCTTAATCAAGACAAGTGCTGCCACTAGGAATTCGGGGGAGAGGGCTTGTCAGGCAGCTTGCTAGTAACGTCCCCTGTTCTCAGGACACATAAACATGGCTTCCCCTTCACCAAGTTCCACCCCCTGTTTTGCTAACTGTGGCTCAGCTAGATCAGCCACCTGACAATTGCTAGGATGCAAGCAACTGGGCAGTACAGCTTCATGCATTTCAATGGTACAGGCAGCCTGGCCATCAGCACAATAGCAACCAATGACACTGTGCGGGCCGGCTGCCTGCATTCTTGCAAAGATGCTGGGTGGCTGATCAAGCTGAATCACAGTGAGACAAACAGTGGGCAGAACTGGGGAACTGGGTTCCATATTTAGTCATGCCATAGAAGAGGGGGGGGAGTGGGTTAAAGGAATGGTCAGTGTAAACAGCAGCAATACACCCCAAAGGCGCTCCCGATAGGCCCACTCATTGAACAAGGGGTTATGGCAACTGAACACAATCGTAGGAACGCCCACAAATCAGGCTTTTGGTAGGGGAGGAGCTGACAGGTAGGAATGTGGGAACTAAGGGATATTCTTTACAATCCATTAATGTTTCTCTGGAGAGGCAAAGATAGCTATTAAAACCTGTAGTTAAATTTTAAATGCTCATGAGAGTTTTTCTTTAAGCATGGTGATGTATCATAAAACAATGCACAGGGCAATGCTATATGGAAAGTCTGCAGCTATGGAGGAATGCTACAAAACTATACACTATATGTCTTATGGATTGTACTGTCTTTGGCTTAAAACATACTTGTACCATTCCAGGAGGTTCTCCGTTTCAGATATTGATTACACTTGCTTTTTCTTAAGTGAATTTTTACCTTTTCATGACATGTTTGAGAGATGAATTCTATTGTGCTGTCCACGGGTTTGGTTGTCATGTAAGGTCAGTATTAATGAGCTGTAGCTGGAGGTGATGTGTTTACCGTGCACACAATACTTGTACAGAGTTATGGAAATTTAACTCTGCTTTCTGGTTGTTTTGAGCAATAAATGGAACATTCTTTGGAACCACAGACAAATATTTTGTGGCTAAATAATGAACATGACAAAAACACCCACAGCCCCACATAGAAGCTCAGACAATGTTCTCAGTGAATGGCTGTCAGAGCCCCAGGGCACAGAGGGAAGGTTACAGCGAGCCCAATGCAGGAACATTAGCAGGGTAAACTGAGGTAACATGACACAGAGACATGTACAGTATGCAAAGGGGTGATTTGTGTAGAAAATATCCCGATATATGAGCTACACACTACGTCAAGCCTCTATGTCTGCCACGTTAATGTGTCTATATTTATATATATGTATACTGTATATATACACACACACATACATTATATATATATATATAACATAGATATGTTTTCAGTTATCTATACCATTTATCAGACCTTTGTTCCACATCAGTTACATATCCTCGCATTAACGTATAAAAAAAGGTTAAGGTAGTGAAATAGATGGAGAGAGATGGAGACTTAGAGAGAAAAAGATCAATTATATTATTTTTGTATTTTTGCATTTGCCCACTGTCAAAAAAGCAACCAAATGCTTTCTACTCTTGACAGGACCCAAAGAATGTTCTGTACAAGATATTGATAAATTGAACCCGTCTTTTAATTTATTTAGCTTGAGTGTGCATAAGCATGTGTGTGTGTCTATGCTGGTGTTTGTATGTGTCCACATAGGTATGTGCATAAATGTGTATGTGTATATGTGATTATCTATCCTGTGGCTGTCAGTGATTTGGGAGCCTCTATATATTCTCCCCATGCTTGCTGTGACCTACTATGATGGCTGCTAAGACGAGAACTGCAATGGTCGGGTTAATATATTGATCATAATGACTGTGAGAGAGTATAAAACCTGTTAGGCCCACATGCTTTAAAGTACACATATCATTAGAGTTATGTAAGGTGCCATTGCTGAACCCCAGTAGTTGCCTGACTGTTTTACTGACCTGCTAACTTTAACCACTTAAAGACCGGGCCTCTTTTTCAGACTCGGTGTTTACAAGTTAAAAACAAGTTTTTTTGCTAGAAGATTACTTAGAACACCCAAACATTATACATTTTTTTTCTAACACCCTAGAGAATAAAATGCGGTCATTGCAATACTTTTTGTCACACCGTATTTGCGCAGCGGTCTTAGAAGCACACTTTTTTTGGAAAAAATTCACTTTTTTGAATAAAAAAATAAGACAACAGCAAAGTTAGCCCAATTTTTATTTTATATTGTGAAAGATAATCTTACGCTGAGTAAATTGATACCCAACATGTCCAGCTTCAAAATTGCGCCCTCTCGTGGAATGGCGTCAAACTTTGACCCTTAAAAATCTCCATAGGCGACGTTTAAAAAATTCTACAGGTTGCATGTTTTGACTTACAGAGAAGGTAGCGCTAGAATTATTGCTCTCACTCTAACGATTGCGGCGATACCTCACATGTGTGGTTTGACCACCGTTTTCATATGCGGGCTTTACTCACGTATGCATTCGCTTCTGTGCATGAGCTCGTCGTGACGGGTGCTTAAAAAAAATGTTTTATTTCTTATTTATTTTACTTGATTTTATTTATTTTTTCATTGTTTTTTTTTTTTTAAATGGGTCACTTTTATTCCTATTACATGAAATGTAAACATCCCTTGTAATAAAAAAAAAGCATGAGAGGTCCTCTTAAATATGACATCTGGGGTCAAAAAGTCCTCAGATCTCATATTTGGTCTTAAATGCAAAAAAAAAAAAAAAAAAAGTGCCTTTAAGACGTATGGGCGGAAGTGACGTTTTGACGTCGCTTTCGCCCTGCTATAGTATAGAGACGAGTGGGGGCCATCTTCCCCTCACTCATCTCCATACCCAGCCACGGACAGGTCCCGATCGCCTCTGCTGCTCCTGGCGGCTCTGGTAAGCGGCGGAGGGTGCGGGAGAGTGGCGGGAGGGGGATTGCACATCTCCCACTGCCGATAACAGAGATCTTATGGAGAATCCGCCACAGAGACCAACATTATGGTAAACAGAACCGCTGGCTCTAAAGATGGATACCTCGGTTGTGGCAGCAGCTGCTGCCGTTACCGAGATATCCATCTTCAAGCTGCCGACGTATATGTACAGGAGTCGGTCGGCAAGTGGTTAATCACTTCAAAATCAATGACCCAGAACAAGTACAGTGCCTTGCAAAAGTATTCACCCCCCCTTGGCATTTTTCGTGTTTTGTTGCCTCACAACCTGGAATTAACATGGATTGTTTGAGGATTTACATCATTTAATTTACAGAACATGCCCACAACTTTGAAGATGTTTTTTTTTTTTATTGTGAAGCAAACAACAAACAGGACAAAATAACAGAAAAAGTCAATGTGCATAACTATTCACCCACCTAAAGTCAATACTTTGTAGAGCCACCTTTTGCGGCTATCACAGCTCCAAGTCACTTTGGATAAGTCTCTATGAGCTTGCCGCATCTTACCACTGGGATTTTTGCCCATTCCTCCTTGCAAAACTGCTCCAGCTACTTCAAGTTGGATGGTTTTGCTTGTGAACAGCAATCTTTAAGTCTGACCACAGATTTTCTTTTGGATTGAGGTCTGGGCTTTGACTAGGATATTCCAACACATTTACATGTTTCCCCTTAAACTACTCAAGTGTTGCTCTAGCAGTGTGTTTGGGGTCATTGTCCTGCTGGAAGGTGAACCTCCATCCTAGCCTCAAATCACTCACAGAGTGGTACAGGTTTTGCTCAAGAATATCCCTGTATTTAGCACCATCCATTTTTCCCTCAACTCTGACCAGTTTCCCAGTCCCGACTGCTAAAAAAACATCCCCACAGCATGATGCTGCCACCACCATGTTTCACTATGGGGATGGTGTTCTTTGGGTGATGTGATGTGTTGGGTTTGTGCCAGACATGTGTTTTCTTTGATGGCCACAAAGTTCAATTTTAGTCTCATCAGACCAGAGCACCTTCCTCCATACATTTTGGGAGTCTTCCACATGCCTTTTCGCAAACTCAAAATGTGCCATTTTGTTTTTTTGCTGAAAGTAATGGCTTTCTTCTGGCCACTCTGCCATAAAGCCTAACTCTATGGAGCGTACGGCTTATTGTCGTCCTATGTACAGATACTCCAGTCTCTGCTGTGGAACTCTGCAGCTCCTCCAGGGTTACCTTAGGTCTCTGTGCTGCCTCTCTGATTAATGCCCTCCTTGCCTGGTTCATAAGTTTTGGTGTGCGTCCGTCTCTTGGCAGGTTTGCTGTTGTGCCATGTTCTTTCCATTTGGTTATAGTAGATTTGATGTTGCTCCTAGGGATCATCAAAGATTTGGATTTTTTTTTATAACCTAACCCTGACTTGTACTTCTCAACAACATTAACCCTTACTTGTTTGGAGAGTTCCTTGGTCTTCATGGCAGTGTTTGGTTAGTGGTGCCTCTTGCTTATTTGTTGCAGCCTCTGGGGCCTTTCAAAAAGGTGTGTATATGTAATGACAGATCATGTGACACTTAGATTGCAAACAGGTGGACACAATTTCACTAATGATGTGACTTCTGAAGGTAATTGGTTGCACCAGAGCTTTTCATGGGCTTCATAACAAAGGGGGTGAATACATATGCACATGCCAATTATCGTTTTTTTATTTCTGAAAAAATAGTTTTATGTATATATTTTTCTAATTTTACTTCACCAACTTAGACTATTGTGTTCTGATCCGTCACATATAATTCAGATTTAAAAAAACATTGAACTAAAGGCTGTAATGTAACAAAATAAGTAAAAAGCCAAGGGGGGGGGGGATGAATACTTTTGCAAGGCACTGTATGTAAGGTGCCATGGCTGAACCCCAGTAGTTGCCTGACTGTTTTACTGACCTGCTAACTTTAATCATCTCAGAATCAATGACCCAGAACAAGTATATAGACCAGGAATGTTTGAACTCCCTATCTGTTTTGTGGTTCTGGGTCATTGCCTCACTGTATTGAAGTTGAATTGCTGTATTGAAGTTGAAGAGCCAGCCAAGTAACTAGAATCATTAGAGCCCTTGCACACTGGGGCGGGGGGCGGCGTCGGCGGTAAAACGCCGCTATTATTAGCGGCGTTTTACCGTCGGTATTCGGCCGCTAGCGGGGCGGTTTTACCCCCGCTAGCGGCCGAGAAAGGGTTAAATACCACCGCAAAGCGCCTCTGTAGAGGTGCTTTGCCGGCGGTATAGCCGCGCCGTCCCATTGATTTCAATGGGCAGGAGCGGTAAAGGAGCGGTATACACACCGCTCCTTCACCGCTTCGAAGATGCGGCTAGCAGGACTTTTTTTTACCGTCCTGCCAGCGCATCGCTCCAGTGTGCAAGCCCTCGGGGCTTTCACACTGGAATGACAGTAGCGGCACTTTCGGCACTTTCCTCAGCAATGGTAGCTTCCATATATCTCTTTTGACATGTATATTAAGTTTGCCAGCCTCTAATATTTCAAGTGGTTTAGTATATGGCAAGGTACGAACAGTAGGACAAAAACCAAATTACGGTACCTACAGCTATCTTGTGGGCCTTGTGTGTAAAAACTTTCTACTCAGATGCAAACTGCCCCAGAAAAATACAGTTGGGATCTGAGGTCTGTACAGCCTCCTTTTCAGTTTACTAAAACTATATAATATGAAGGCCTATTGGAACAACCCATTCAAACTGTACCCCCCCCCCCCTCCCCCCCTTGTGGATTCTTGCACTAAGAAATTGTTAGAAAATTGGTAGATTGAACAGAGATTGCGCAGATTGTGACAAGTGTGGCCAGCTTTACTGCTGACATTCTAATGCATGAGGTCAATAGAATTACACTTTATACCTGTTCAGTTATTGATCAGCAAATGCTATTTAACCTATCACTGATTGTTGGCCAGTTCAGTCTCCAGCTGCCTAAAGGCTTCTTACACACGAATGCCAGAACCTGATTCCAAAGCATGTTCCTACAGTGCTCACGGTGCTGATTAATGCCAAACGCATTAAACGTATTTCAAGCACAAAAGCCCAATTTACATGGGTTCCAAGTGAGGCAATTGTTTTGATTATCATCATACTTCAATTCAGGTGGCTGCTTCAGCCGTTGTCCTCTAATACAAATCTGAAAGAAGCACATGCAGGGATATAATACACTATGGGAGAGAAAGAATATTGGGGGTTATTTACGAAAGGCAAATCCACTTTGCACTACAAGAAATTGCACTGAAAGTGCACTTGGAAGTGCAGTCGCTGTAGATCTGAGGGGTAGATCTGCTGATTTTATTATCCAATCATGTGCAAGCTAAAATGCTGTTTTCTATTTTCCTTCCATGTCCCCCTCAGATCTACAGCGACTGCACTTCCAAGTGCAATTTCAAGTGCACTTTGCATTTGTAGTTTGCACTTGTAGTGCAAAGTGGCTTTGCCTTTAGTAAATAACCCCCAATGTGTCTTCAAGAAAACATGCACAATACAGACTTGGTATAACTGTTAGCTGTTACTAGGAGGTGGATTGCTCCTTTACCCTTGAGACCAATCATAACATACTTAGTGTAATAGGCCAGCATTGTGGAGCATTTCTGGGCTCATTATTCACCTTAGATTATGGTGTACAGGTATAATGTCTCAATAGATTTATTGCACCATTGTGCTTTACTGCCGCAGCCCATCCACTTATATAGCTGTTTCTACATGTTTCTAAATAATCTATGTATGCATACAGAACACTTCTGTGCAGCCATTTCCTCTACTATTGATATGCATACAGAACACTTACATACAGTATATACTGTGTGTTTCATTATATTTACATATATACATATGGCAGCTAATGCTGTTTTATTGAAAGTTCTACAAGACTCACATATGTTATGAGAAATGAAAAACTTACTGCTATGCTGGCAGGTTCTCACCCCAAGTTTCTTCAGATTTGAGAGCCATGGATATCCTATTCACAGCCATATCTATATCTATATGACTATGCTGATAAATATCCCCCCTAAAATTCCTTGACCATTCTACCCTTCTAATTTTCCCTTTCTTTCTTTTCTGCTTTCATGCTTTGTTCACTGGATGTCCTTCTTCATCTGTGAACCTTAAAATCTCTATATTAAAGTACAACTCCACTTTTGTTATGAAAAAAACATTCCCCTCTGAGTGATCTATGTACATTGCAAGGATTATAACAACCTTTGTTGCAGATTCCTACCTTTTGTTATTCTGAAGAAATCCATGTGTGTTTGTCTGTGCCTCTGGGCTGAGTGGGTCTAATGGGAGTGGTTTCATAATTAACTGTCAGGTGTGCAGCTGCAGGGCACTAATGAGGAAATCTGCTGGGCCTGCGTCCCTTTTGATTGGCTCACCAATTTTCCCAGAAGTCTGCCTAAGATACAAGTCAGATTTCAGGCATTCCCTGCAACAAAATTTAATTTTTGGAGAGATACTTTCAATAGGAGCACAAAATTTCAGTGGCTGCAGATTGAAAGGGAAAGGTAATTTTTAATAACATTCAATTACAATATGATTAGTGTCACAATTATATGCGCTATATTATTTTTTCTTTATTTGCTATTTTTTTTCCCCATGAAAGTGGAGTTACCCTTTAACTGCTTCAGCCCGGAAGATTTTAGCCCCTTCCTGACCAGAGCACTTTTTGTGATTTGGCACTGTGTCGCTTTAACTGACAATTGCGCGGTCGTGCGACGTTGCACCCAAACAAAATTGACGTCCTTTTTTTCCCACAAATAGAGATTTCTTTTGGTGGTATTTGATCACCTCTGAGTTTTTTAATGTGCTCCTATTGAAAGTATCTCTCCAAAAATTAAATTTTGTTGCAGGGAATGCCTGAAATCTGACTTGTATCTTAGGCAGACTTCTGGGAAAATTGGTGAGCCAATCACACAAGCAGGAAATGATGTTTCTTGAGAGTGGCCAGTACACACTCTGTGTACAGAACAACTCCAGGTAGCCATATTGCAATGCATTCTCATAAAATTTCAGTGGCTGCAGATTGAAAAGGAAAGGTAATTTTTAATAACATTCAATTACAATATGATTAGTGTCACAATTATATGCGCTATATTATTTTTTCTTTATTTGCTATTTTTTTTCCCCATGAAAGTGGAGTTACCCTTTAACTGCTTCAGCCCGGAAGATTTTAGCCCCTTCCTGACCAGAGCACTTTTTGTGATTTGGCACTGTGTCGCTTTAACTGACAATTGCGCGGTCGTGCGACGTTGCACCCAAACAAAATTGACGTCCTTTTTTTCCCACAAATAGAGATTTCTTTTGGTGGTATTTGATCACCTCTGCGTTTTTTATTTTTTGCGCTATACATAAAAAAAAAGCGTCAATTTTGAAAAAAAAAACATTATTTTTTACATTTGCTATAATAAATATCCCCAAAAATATATAAAAAACATTTTTTTCCTCAGTTTAGGCCGATATGTATTCCTGTACATATTTTTGGTAAAAAAAATCGCAATAAGCGTATATTGATTGGTTTGCGCAAAAGTTATAGCGCCTACAAAATAGGGGATAATTTTATGCCATTTTTATTTTTAATTTTTTTTTATTAGTTATGGCAGCGATCTGCGATTTTTATCGGGACTGCGACATTATAGTGGACACATCGGACACTTTTGACACTATTTTGGGACCATTGTCATTTATACAGTGATCAGTGCTATAAAAATGCACTGATTACTGTGTAAATGACACTGGCAGTGAAGGGGTTAAACACTAGGGGGTGATGAAGGGGTTAAGTGTGTCTTAGGGAGTGATTCTAACTGGGGGGTGGGTTTAAAGTCACATGACAGTGATCACTGTTCTTGATGACAGAGAGCAGTGATCTCTGTCATGACACAAGCCAGAATGGGGAAATGCCTTGTTTACATGGGAACTTCACCGTTCTGAGGCTCCATGACACGATCGCCAGGAGATCGGCGGACATCAAGTCCTTTGGTCCTGCGGGAATGGTCACGCTGTACGTGGCGCGCGCGCCTGCTATCCCTGCCTCTTAAAGGGGATGTACAGGTACGCCCATTTGCCCACCGCTGCCATTGGGTCGGCAAGTGGTTAAACTTTCTCTTGTGGACCACTATTACTGGCTGCACTGGATAGTCTTACACAACGTATATGCTGCCTACGCCCTTATGTTTTGATACTGCTCTCTCTCCATACCGATTTGTAAGTTGCCTTGTTTGATAATATGTTACCCTGTCTTTATCCCTCAAACCATGTAATATAAAATTTCAAATAGTGCCGTGCTACCCATAATTACTAATAAATGAGAAATGATACAACAACAAAATATGATTCAAAATAACAACTTTTTTTGTTGTGCCCAGAGTTGGTCTTTAAAGAGGAACTGCAGTCTGTTCACATAATTTGTAATAAAACATCTTTGCCATTCTGAAGCTTCCCTCCAACCACTTTGTATATTATTTTATATATACTGTGGATTCTGTACTTGCCAAATATGCTGCAGAAATCTCCCTCCACTAAGTCTGGCTGCAGCCATTTCCACTGTGGGCAGCTGAAGCTGCTGCCTCTTCACTTCCTGGATTTACACAGACACACAGAGGCACACCTACAGCTCTGCAGCCCTGCAGCTCTCATTGGCCCTCTTATGACTCACTCCCGCCCCTATTCCTGGCAAACTCTCACGAGAGTGAGAGAGCTGTGCATGATGCTGTCCTAGATTCCCCCAGAGGTTCTCCCCCCCACCCAGTGTATAGATTGCATTCATGTTTTTGCCACCCAAATGCATTTGCCATGTAGTTGCCCACCCCAATAATTTGTTCAGATCTTTTTGTGGAAACCTTGCAAAAAGATCTGGACAAATTAATGGGATGGGTAACTACATGGCAAATGAGGTTCAATGTAGAAAAATGAATGCAATCTATACACTGGGGGGAGAACCTCTGGGGGAAACTAGGATGGAAAAGGACCTGGGGGTCCTAGTAGACGATAGGCTCAGCAATTGCATGCAATACCAAGTGGCTGCTAACAAAGCAAACAGAATAATGGCATGCATTAAAAAGAGGATTAATTCCAGAGATAAAACGATAATTCTAATAAAAAATGACTGAAGGTCCGCTTTAAGTAAAAAAGTCCTGCCTAAGATCAGACACTATAAGGTACTGCTTTATTAATCAGAAAAGGTACTGTGTGCTTTCTAAAGTCATAGCTGAACCCCATCAACTGCCATTACACTGTCCACAGTGACCAGTAAAAGTATTTTGTCTTGTGCCTATGTTGCATTGCTGTGCAGAAACTTTGCAAGTCCAATGGAAAAGTCGAATAGTGCTGTACTGAATTTCTTCTGTCTCCTACTTCTACAATGTGTTGAAGATCGCGCGTGTGTGTGTAGACGATGCCCAGCATTGCTCTAAGTGACTCCACACGCCTTGTTCTACGGTCTTGCTACCTTATTTGCTTGCTATTGATTGAGATTCTGCATCATTCTGGCTAGTAAGCAGAGAGTGGAGTGATTCTGACACTTCTTAGGACCCTTGTACATGGGGGAATCTAGTTGCTGTGCTTCTTTGTAACCAGATGGTACTCACATTTAGGGAAAGGTGTATGTGAGTCAGCGCTTGTTGTGAAAAGAAAAAAAATCTCTAGCTGCATGCAAGTCAATATAGATACAGTGCATCTGGAAAGTATTCACAATGCTTCACTTTTTCCACATTTTGTTATGTTGCAGCCTTATTCCAAAATGGATTAAATTCATTATTTTCTTCAAAAATTCTACAAACAATACCTCATAATGACGTGAAAGACGTTTGTTTGAAATCTTTGCAAATTTATTAAAATAAAAAATGAAAAAAAAAAATCACATGTACGTATATTAGAGCCTTTGCCATGACACTCAAAACTGAGCTCAGGTGCATCCTGTTTCCACTGATCATCCTTGAGATGTTTCTACAACTTAATTGTCCACCTGTGGTAAATTCAGTTGATTGGACATGATTTGGAAAGGCACACACCTGTTTATATAAGGTCTCACAGGTAACGGTGCATGTCAGAGCAAAAACCAAGCCATGAAGGCCAAGGAATTGTCTGTAGACCTCAGTGAAAGGATTGTATCGAGGCGCAGATATGGGGAGGGGTACAGAAATATTTCTGCAGCATTGAAGGTCCCAATGAGCACAGTGGCCTCCATCATCTGTAAATGAAAGAAGTTTGGAACCACCAGGATTCTTCCTAGAGTGGGCCGCCCGGCCAAACTGAGCGATGTTGGAGAAGGGCCTTAGTCAGGGAGGTGACCAAGAACTCGATGGTCACTCTGACAGAGCCCCATGCTGTGGGGATGTTTTTCAGTGGCAGGAACTGGGAGACTAGTCAGGATCGAGGGAAAGATGAATGCAGCAATGTACAGGAACATCCTTGATGAAAACCTACTCCAGAGCACTCTGGAACTCAGACTGGGGTGAAGGTTCATCTCCCAACAGGACAACGACTCTAAGCACACAGCCAAAATAAAGGAGTGGCTATGGGACAACTCTGTGATTGTCCTTGAATGGCCCAGCCAGAGCCCAGACTTGAAACTGATTGAACATTTCTGAAAATGGCTGTGCACCAATGCCCCCTATCCAACCCGATGGAGCTTGAGAGGTCCTGTAAAGAAAAATGGGAGAAACTGCCCAGAAATAGGTGTGCCAAGCTTGTAGCATCATACTCAAAAGGACCTGAGGCTTTAACCTCCCTGGCGGTATGATTATGTCAGATTTTATAATCTCAAAGTGGTACAATGTTTTGCATAGAACTTTGGCGTTTTATATTGTAGGCCTGTAATTCTTAGGCCCTTTCACACTGGGGTGGTTTGCAGGCGCTATTGCGCTAATAATAGCGCCTGCAAACCGCCCCGAAACAGCCGCTGCTGTCTCTCCAGTGTGAAAGCCCCGAGGGCTTTCACACTGGAGCGGTGCGCTAGCAGGACGGGAAAAAATTCCTGCTAGCAGCATCTTCGGAGCAGGGAAGGAGCGGTGTATACCCGGTTGTGTGACTATAGCAAATTAAGTTTCGCTATTTTTACACTAAAGTTCCCCGCCAATCAGGAGGCAGGTCGTGAGAACTGTTTCCCAATTGGCTTAAGTGTCAGGCGATCCTATTGGATACCTAGCACTTAGGTGGAAGAGGAACAGTACGCTGTAGGAGATGGAGGAGCGGACACTGGAGCCAGCGCTCCCCGCACCTCTGGGAGAAGGAGGAGCGGAGATCACAGCCCGGACCTACAGTACGCTGCGAGGAGGAGCGGACACCGGAGCCGCCGCTCCCTGCCCCTCCGGGCCGCTCCGCGCACCTATGGCCGCCTCTCTCCGCACCTCCAAAAGAAGGGGAGGAGATCACAGCAACGATCGGGTAAGTGACAGGGCCGCCAGGGTGGTGCTGTCATCTCCCCCCAAATTAAAAACCCACCAGCTGCCACTGTCCTTCACTAAACAAACTCCACTGTGTAGTACCTTCACCAACAGTTAAAATGCACACTCACCAGACTGTATTGCTGTCTAAGTCATAGGACAGCACCATACACATATAGTTGTATCCCTTAGATCAGGAAATCAATGTCACTCCAGATAATCAGTAGTTCAGAGTATATGTGAACAATCCAACTCAATGGTAAACGCATCCAACCCAAAAATAAAAAGAGGGACACTGACCATAGTGTTGTATTTGTGATTTATTAACCGGTTCAATACAGGGCATTTTCACCCCCTTCCTTCCCAGGCCAGTTTTTAGTTTTCAGCGCTGTCGCACTTTAAACGACAATTGCGCGGTCGTGCAACGTTGTACCCAAAAAAAATTGACGTCTTTTTTTCCCCACAAATAGAGCTTTCTTTTGGTGGTATTTGATCGCCTCTGCGGTTTTTATTTTTTGCGCTATAAACAAAAGAAGAACGACAATTTTGAAAAAAAAAATATTTTTTACTTTTTGCTATTATAAATACCCCAATTTTTTTTTTTAAAAAACAAATTTTTTCCCTTAGTTTCGGCCGATACGTATTCTTCTACATATTTTTGGTAAAAAAAATCGCAATAAGCATATATTGATTGGTTTGCGCAAAAGTTATAGCGTCTACAAAATACGGGATAGATTTATGGCATTTAAAAAAAAAAAAAAATTATTTATTTTTTTAGTGGCGATCGCGATTTTTTTTTTCGTGACTGCGACATTATGGCGGACACATCGGACACTTTTGACACATTTTTGGGACCATTCACATTTATACAGCGATCAATGCTATAAAATTGCATTGATTACTGTGTAAATGTGACAGGCAGTGAAGGGGTTAACCACTAGGGGGCGGGGAGGGGTTAATATGTTTCCTAGGGAATGATTCTAACTGTAGGGGTAGGGGACGCACAAGGGGAGGAGACCGATCAGTGTTCCTCCGTTCTGGGAACACAGATCGGTCTCCTCACAACTGACAGGACGTGGATCTGTGTGTTTACACACACAGATCCACGGTCCGGCCCAGTTAACGGGCAATCGCGGGTGCCCGGCGGACATCGCGGCCGCCGGGCACACGCACCGGGTCCTGAGCAGCGCGGCGGGCGCACGCGCGCCCCCTAGACGGCCGGGAATCCCAGGACGTCGTATGACGTCCACCCAGGATAGGAGATCCCATCTGTGGACGTCATTTGACTATGGCTGGGTAGGGAAGTGGTTAAAAAAGAAATATAATAAAAGCACTAAATAATCAGACATACATAAACACTATGGGGGTTATTTACTAAAACTGAAGGGTGCAAAATCTGTTGCAGATCTGCATTGAAACCAATCAGCTTCCAGGTTTTATTGTCAAAGCTTAATTGAACAAGCTGAAGTTAGAAGCTGATTGGCTACCATGTACAGCTGCATCATATTCTGAGTGCATCAGTTTTAGTAAATCTCCCCCTATGTGTCATTATATCTCTGGCCATCTCAGGTAAAATGGTGGCTGGACATCTAGACAGTATCCTCTCTATGAAATGCAGAAAGCTCCTAAAAATGTACATAACCAGCCGCCACAATGAAGCAAAGTGGCGGTAGGACCTCAGGCAGTGCACCTTTTATGCTCGACAGATGTTTCACGCGATAGCGCCTCTTCTGGAGCTTTACATTTAGGGCCCTGTGTGCTCAGGGACAAATGCCAGAAACAGAGGTCTTTTGCAGTGTGTGGGCATTCATCCCTGAACACAAAGGGCCTTAAATGCAAGTACCACTTAATACAGGGTTCAGCCTTGTCCAGCCACAGCATGCTATAGACAGGTAGGGGGGTTGGGCGCTGCACCTGTCCCTCCCTACTGCACAAAATTGTCAGGAGGGACTCACAGCAGCTAGATGCCCACTGTGTGCAAGGGGCCCTATGTGTCACCATCACCATAATCACCAGTGTCACACAAGCTTTACTCCTGTGCAATGTAGCTTAACACATGCACATGTCAATAAACCAATGTGCCTGTAAAATATATACTGTATAACTAAACATTTGTAGAAAAAAAGAAAGAAAAAAAATTGTGGAAACCGTCTTTCACTTCTACGTTAGAGAGGGTGGGGTCAGTTTGCCAACCGCCAGTAAATTTACTGACAGTTTGTAAAAATCTGTATTTTTTTTTTACAACTGCCAGTAAATATTTGGGGCTGATAATTTCATGCTGTGTTGACTTAAAGTGGTGTTCCGGCCGAAATGATACTTTTTAGATAAAAATACCCCTATAATACACAAGCTTAATGTATTCTAGTAAAGTTAGTCTGTAAACTGAGGTCTGTTTTGTTAGTTTACATCAGTAGTTTATTATTTTATAAACTTACAGCAGGCCGTGGCCATCTTAATTCTGGGCATCTGAAGCCAGACTGTATTCCTTCCTGGATCTCATCCTTGCAGATCTCGCACATGCTCAGTGCAGCACAAGCAGCGTAATAGGTTTCAGGTCAGGTTTCCATAGCAACGGCAGTGTCAGAGGAAGTTGCCACCCCTTCCCAGAAGGCACTGCAAACAGGAAATGATGCGATGGGCCACGGCCAGGGAGGAGGAAGTGAAAAATGAATACAGCTGATATACAGTAGGTGCTGAGAAAAAAAAATAAAAAAATACCCAATTCGTTTACAGTGCACAGTTTAGTGAGGGATGCTGAAGAGTTGTAAAAGTGGGTGGAACTCCACTTTAAGTGTAAATCAAGCACATTACTTTGTTATAGGTATTGTCAGTGTTTCCATATCATGTTTCCATATTATATACTGTTCAAATATTCACTGTGTTAGTTTTCAATAGGAGTTCTGTAATTTCTCAGGTTGCCAGTAAAAAATGTGCTCCGCCAGTAAATTTGCCATGTTTTGTCAGTAAAAAATGCTGTGGGAGGTTGGCAACCCTGGGGGGGGGGTTTAGCTTTCCTGACTTGAGAAATGGTTAAGGCCCAAAGATCATTCTACCGAAGATGCACTTTTGTCTTCCAATATGGAAATATAATGTTTGTTTATTGGACCTGTGATTTAGCTGCACATTGTTTATCTCAGTTACATATAATTACAAATAGTAATAATAATACTAAAAATAATCACAGTTGTACGGGTGCTCAGTCTGTTCAAGACCGGATGCCATATTAGATCACAAAGGTCATCTTTTCAAAGTATCGCCCATTACCAAGCTGTCACAAAGAACACCAGATGGGTTGGTGTGTGGAATACCTCACGTTCTCACGCTCTTCTCAGCTTAGAAGAACTGATATGTTGTCATGTCTAACAGAGAATTGTTCAGTGCCTTGTGTAACCTTGCAGTAATACACACACTTCTTCTTTTTTTACACAACTACCTATCTGTTGACCCCTTTCATAAACATAGGTTGTTACAGGTTTATTTATTTATGGAGGATGGGGTAGGGTGCATGTATGTTAATACACACCAACACACACATGTTCCTTCCATTAGGCATAACTAGTTATGATTTTTTTCTTAGAATTCAAGAATAATATTTCTTTATAAATATATACCAATTACATTTTTCAGTAGGAGCACTTTACATTTCTAAACTGATTCATGGTTTTCATAGTATGTGTTGTTTTACTCCAGACAGACAGCATGACAAGCAGACAAAACAGTCAAAACTACAATGCACCGCACCTTCCTCGCAATGACTTTCCCACCTACGTCACACTGACTCAGTCCTTGTAGGGAGGGAGATCACCACTTCCCCATTCTTAGGCAGTGTGTCTGGATACCTGACACAGCGTGGAAGTTCCTTTCCTGCACAACACTAGGTCATTGGGTTGGGGGATTTCTTCCAAGGCTACATGGCCTAAGGGTCAAAATACGATACAAATCTGTTGCTGTCATTACATAACACATAGCTCCCTGATTTGGAGGGACTGTCCCTGATTTGGAGCAATGTCCCTCTGTCCCTCTTTGCCCCTCATTTGTTCCTCATTTTGGTCTGATCCATATAGTTGTGTTTAAAATTCACTTTTTATCTTTCAAAATTGTTTCCCAATGCTAAACCTTTCATCCAATTTCTAAATGGCTGCATTTGTAAATTTAAAAGCCAATATAAAGGAATAGGAGTGGAAAGGAAA
Organism: Lithobates septentrionalis; assembly: GCA_037952835.1. Classification (NCBI taxonomy): domain Eukaryota; kingdom Metazoa; phylum Chordata; class Amphibia; order Anura; family Ranidae; genus Lithobates; species Lithobates septentrionalis. The sequence goes on from JBBDGP010001037.1 coordinate 2,275,667, forward strand.
TAGTCCTTGTGGATTTAAATAACTTTTTTTTGGTTAATTTTCCTTTAAGGGGGTGTGTCGGGGGTGCCTACATACATTTGCAAGTAGGTGTCCCTCATTCCCATCTCAAAATGTTGGGAGGTATGCTTAACACAGTAATGTTTTTTTTTTTCTTTTATCGGTCAGGTACTTTTTTATTTCTAGCTTGTTTATGGTGCACGTTCCAGGGCTTTCATCTTCATCCATGCTGACCTAGAACAAGTAAAGACAGAAGTGACTTTATAAACCTGCATAGTTTTTTTTTTGTTTTTTTTTCCAGGTCAGTGATACATAAAATTGTAAAGCAAATGCAAGATGTGAAGAATACCTCAGTAGGTTAAAACATATGTTGCAAGCCCTCCTATATTTTTATCTTCAAACCTTTTTTTTTTTTTTTTTTTTTTTTTTTTTTAGAAGAGCCTCAAACTAAATTATTCTGTTGTTTTAGATCCCTTGAAATAACCAATGAACAATTCTGTCTCGCTTTCAGAAACTGGGAGCGCTGCTAAGAGGCAAATCTGCTAAACCATGCGCCCACAAAAATGTACCTATGACCACCCTGTTTAAAATTGAACCTGTAGGAAATACTAATCAAATAAATCCAAATCTGAAGAGTATAGGTGACAGTTCAAGCTGTTCATTAGTACATTATCATTTTACTTCATCTAAAGCCCTGTTGAAGTGTCCAACCAAGCACTGACTTTTCCATAGTCGGTATTTGCATACCTATAGGCACGCCCCCCCCCCCCCCCCCCCCCCAGCCTACATGTCATGTTGCCATGCCTGCTGCTTGGTCCCACTGGAAACATTGTGGTTAAATTAGTATAAGCTGCCAGTTTATGCGGCTAGCTATCTGCTACAGCTTTTGTTTAATTAATTTTCCTACAGATTTACTTAAAGGTCATTTGGAGCCATGATGTGTCTGTGTTCTCTCCCACCATCATAATTGACGTTTAAAATAGAGCTCCTTCTGGCTCATAATATAGAGCTTTGCTCCTTTTTATTTTTTAGACCTGCTCAGCTATTTCTCTTTTCTGATTCATCTTCTTGCTAAAGATAGTGTGATTCAAATAAACAGTAACAGTTTTACACAATAAGTATTACAAAGCGCTAGGTACGGTAACAACCAGATTTCACATAACTAAAGACTGGTAAAGGTAATTTCTGCCAGTTTTCCTCTATGTTCTGCACTTTGCAATTAGCACTTTGATCTTGTGGAGTTTTACTGAATAAAGGTGAACACAATGCAAAAAGCTAAATACACAGTTTAAATACATACATTGTGTTGGGCGAACAGTCTTATAGTTCAACAAGTTTTGGTCCCAGCAACCCTCATGCCACGTATATATGATCGGTTTTCTCATCGGAAAAAGATATGACGGCTTTTCCGACGGGATTCCGCTCAAGTTTGCCTTGCATACACACGGTCACGCAAAAGTTCGCTGGAATTACGACCGTCAGGAACGCGGTGACGTACAACAATACGACGAGCCGAGAAAATGACGTTCAATGCTTCCGAGCATGCGTTGAATTGTTTCCGAGCATGCGTAGGGATTTTGCGCGGCGGAATTGCCACAGATGATCGCATTTTCGGATAGGAACTTTTCCCGACCGAAAAATTGAGAGAATGCTCTCAATCTTTTGCTGGCTGGAATTCTGCCAGAAAAAGACCGATGGAGCATACACACAGTCGCATTTTCCGACGAAAAACTCTCATCGGTCTTTTGCGGGCCGAAATTCTGACCGTGTGTACGTGGCATAACGGACACTACAGCTGGGTGCTATAGGGCCTGAATCCTCTCTGAACACTGCACTTCAGTTGAGCAATACAGCCCAGTCTAGGATCTATTCCTAGACCACGATTGGACATTGAGGAAGCAGTTACCCTCTTAATATTCATCACCCTGCTCTCTCCTTCCTGTTGATAAACTTCCAGTGTTGGATTGACAGCACAACATAATACAGTATTAGAAACCACAGGGCCCCATACAGCCAACCTGACAGGGCCCTCCCCCCAAAATAGACACAATTTACTATGCTTAAGTTATGAATTAACACAGTGAGTGATCAGTACCGATCACTCAATGTGTTCATTCTGGAGAGGAAGGGACTGGTAAATATGACATATTAACCGGGCCCTTCCCCACTCTCCATCCTGAAGTTTCCTACTGTGTGCTTGTAGCTGCTGGCAAGAAGGTGAGGAGGAGGGGCGGGGGGGCACACAGGGGGTGGTTGGGTAATGGGGAAAAGTATGCACAGGGAGGGTGATTAGTGTGGCGGGGGGACAATTACTGAAACCGATCCCCTGTATGGCTCAGAAAGCTGGCGGGAGGGAGAGAAGAAGAAGCCAGCTTTCAGCTGCTGCAGAGGAAGCCATACAGTGGATCGGTTCCAGTAACTGCCCCCCGATCACCGATCACCCTCCCTGCCCACATCCGATTCACCCTGTTGCCTGGGCTCCCCTGCTTGCCCGGGCCCCCTTATCCACGGCCCTGAGTGTAGCCATCGCTTTGAAATACAGGTAGTTTGCTATCAAGACAAATTCACTACTCTAATGCCGCGTACACACGGTCGGACTTTTCAGCTACAAAAGTCCGATAGCCCGTCCGACAGACTTTCGATGGACTTTTTGCGGACTTTCAACAGATTTTAAAACGACCGGACTTGCCTACACACGATCACACCAAAGTTCGACGGATTCGTACGTGATGATGTACACCAGACTAAAATAAGGAAGTTGATAGCCAGTAGCCAATAGCTGCCCTAGCGTGGGTTTTTGTCCGTCGGACTAGCATACAGACTTGAAGCATGTTCCAAATCTAAAGTCCGTCAGATTTGCGACTGGAAAAGTCCGCTGAAGGTCCGGGGAAGCCTACACACGATCGGATTGTCCGCCGGATTTGGTCCGTCGGCGTCCGTCGGACAAGTCCGGTCGAAAAGTCCGACCGTGTGTACGCGGCATAACTGTGAAGAATGGCTGGGGCTCAGCTTTAAATGTTTTGTCAAAATAATTAGTTGAATTATTATTATTGATTTGCACTGGGGTTATTTGGCTACTTCTGTTGTAAGTGGCGTTGGAAGCAAGCCTCAAAAATATTTCCCAGAGTTTGAAGGGGAAATATACAATGAATGTTTCATCCCACTTATAATGCTATACTCGCACAAGATACATACTGTATGTTTAATACATATGAAATCCATCGACACTTCAGATGCATTTTTAAACACAGCGTGAAAGCCCCATAGAATTTCCCTGATTTGGGAAAGCAAATCAGCTGGCTAGAAATGCCATAGGCAATATATTTTCCTGGTGTTCATCAAAGCAATGCACTTTATGTAAACAGCTCCCATATGCTGGTGCTGATCTATACATGAAGGGTCTATTTCTGATCTGAGCATGCAGGGAAAAGCAGTCTAGTGTGAGCAAGCTCTAATTCATTCCTTTAACATGTGATAACAGCAGACACAATAGCTATTTTACATTTTTTTAGGTGCTCTTAAAGGTTTAGCAACTTAATTTATGGATGGATCTATAAAAATGCATATTTAAAAAAAAAATAGATATGGGATCCATAAGGGATCAATAGCCTGCTATATAATAAGGCTTAATAATTTGATGCAAAAAATGGGGGATGTTATTTATTTATTTATTTTTTACTAACACCATATGGATTCACTTTAACAAACCTTCATATTTCCTCTTCTCACATATACACACTTATAAGGAAGATGTCATGATGTTTTCCAAGGTCATCTAGTGCTGGAGGCTGAGAGTATAGTCCTATTCTCAAAGGCATAGGATACCACTGTAGTATTATGTCTGATTCTCAGTGCAAGGTACAGTGCATCCGACAAGTATTCACAGCGCTTCACATTTTGTTATGTTACAGCCTTATTCTAAAATTGATTAATTTCATTATTTTCCTCAAAATTCTACAAACAATACCCCATAATGACAACGTAAAAGAAGTTTATTTAAAATCTTTGCAAATTTAATAAAAATAAAAAACAAAAAAAATCACATGTACATAAGTATTTATAGCCTTTGCTGTGAAAAATGTAGCTCAAGTGCATGACTGCTGAGAAGCATAGGCTCTTTTATGACCAACTAGTAAACCAATACCTTGCCCCCCCAAAAAGACACTGAAGCTGATTAAGTTGGAAATAGGGCAAGGCCACAGTTTTATTGAACTTTTCAAAAGTGCAACTTTCCAAATGAACCAAACAATGCCAGTCACAGAATACCATGAGCACCCATAAATATAAACTCACATAGTCTAAGAGGCCTGGATATTCAAGAGCTATAACTACCTTCCAAATGTAAGTGTTATACCTTCATTAAATTTTGTTTGCTTTTACGGTATCACGCTATGTGGCCTTCTTCTTTTACTCTCCCGTTACCGAATATCCACACCATACTGGTAAGAATTTGATACCGTCTTGCATGAAATCACCCTCTTATGGAGATTGAGAATCGACGAATATCTGGACGGTACATGATCTAGTCACAGAGGATCCCCATGTCTTCACCCTGTTTGTCATTTGACAACACAAGTTTGTTTGACTCACAGAACGTATGTTCTTTTGAGTTCAAACTATCCGGTAAGCCTTCATTTTCATCGGTGGTGGTCTGCCGCACTATTAATATCAGTTTATGTTCACTATTTGGATAACAGCATAATGTTTTGAAGTTCTTCAGCATTTTTCACAACTTCTTTTTGTGTTGAAACACAGTGGACTTTATTATATTTTAATTTTTTCTATATATGGACTTTTTGAAGTATATTCATAGGTCCTGTTTTGCACCTACACATGTAATGATTTTTTTTGGATACACATTCACATGTTTTGTCTTGTATTTACACATGATATTATTGTCACATTCATATTGGACATCACCATTCAGGGATCTATATCCCATTGTTCATTTATGTAGTCTTGTTGTTATTGTTATAACTTTGATTCAGACATTTAGCGCTACACTAATATATATATTCATCCCTACAGTGAAGCATGGTGGTGGCAGCATCATGCTGTGGGGATGTTTTTCAGTGGCAGGAACTGGGAGGACTAGTCAGGATCGAGGGAAAGATGATTGCAGCAATGTACAGGAACATCCTTGATGAAAACCTGCTCCAGAGCACTCTGGAACTCAGACTGGGGCGAAGATTCATCATCCAAAAGGACAACGACCCTAAGCACACAGGCAAGATAACAAAGGAGTGGCTACAGGACAACTCTGTGAATGTCCTTGAGTGGCCCAGCCAGAACCCGATTGAACAACTCTGGAGAGATCTGAAAATGGCTGTGCACCGACGCTCCCCATCCAACCTGATGGAGCTTGAGAGGTCCTGAAAAGAAGAATGGGAGAAACTGCCCAAAAATAGGTGTGGCAAGCTTGTAGCATCATACTCAAAAAGACTTGAGGCTGTAATTGGTGCCAAAGGTGCTTCAACAAAGTACTGAGAAAAGGCTGTGAATATTTATGTACGTGGAATTTTTTAGTTTTTTATTTTTAATAAGTTTGCAAAGATTTCCAACAAATTTCTTTCACATTGTCATTATGGGGTATTTGTAGAATTTTGAGGAAGATAATGAATTTAATCTATTTTGGAATAAGGCTGTAACATAACAAAATGTGGAAAAAGTGAAGCGCTGTGAATAATTTCCGAATGCACTATAGACTGGCCTTGCCTCGGAACATTCATTTGATAAACCATTTTTCAAGAGCATACTATATTAAGAGCAAATTATATCATGGTGGGTGTGGTGGGATGATATTATCATCTTGCTCCCCATGTCAAGGGACTGCACAGCCCAACCCCAACCCTCAGCATTGCATACCAACTTTTGTAATATATTGAAATAAAACAGACTATCCAATAAATTGCCTTTTAAATGGCCTTGGAATTTTATTGTGGTTTACATGCACTCTTAAAAACAGTATAAACTTTCTTATAAAACGCCAAAATATTTCTTAAATCTATAACGAGGACTCAGTTATGTGACTCAAACCCAGCATTAACCAGTATTCTCTACATGTAACTAAACATAACTATATACTTTACATCATGGGTGACCTTACCCCTAATAAGGCAAGCCAGGGAAGCGTGGGAGGGAAGCTCGCCTCCCTGCTCTAGTTCATACAAGTCAACAGGAAAAAAATTAAAAAATAAAGTGTATATATATATATATATATATATATATATATATATATAAAATAAATGTTATGCTTACTGCTTAATGTTTCAGTCAAATGGCAGATAAGCATGAACCTGCCTGGAGGTAACCACTGCTGGAACTGCCAGCAGGACAGCACTAACCCCTGTAAGACTAAAAGAAATACGCAGCAGTCAAGCACCACCATGCCTCAGTACACCTTCCAGCACACAGCAAACTAAACCCATACCCTTTAACTATTGATAGTATAAATAATACACATGACATGTTCATTGTTTAATGTATTTACACATTTATTTATTTTGAAATAAAAGAAAAAGACCCCCACATGTGGCCACAGGTGTATTAACTGTGTATAAAACAAGTAAAAATTTGCGCTGAACTAAAAAAAGCAAGCGGCGAGCAAAGTTCGTAGATAACAAACAAAAAGTCACATACATAAAAATTATTGCGGCGCTGAAAAGTTCAAAATGAAATTGAAGAGTGGGAGGAATCCAATCACCAAATATATTGTGCAGATGTAGAAAGAGTCACTCGTCACCACGTGGTAATGTAGTCTGCTTACCAGAAGGTGTTAAGGATTAGGCATAGATGATAAATTCTCAATAGCATCCAGCAAATCCAGCCCACTGGAACCCCTCATCAGACCACAACATCCGTGGGATTTCCTTCACATATAAACATCTCCCAATGGTCACCTCAGAATTAGGCATTCAGGCATGTAGTCATCATATATCCGAGAAAAGAAAATGAAGGACCCATAGTGAAGCCTGTAATGATAGATAAAAAAACTTTTATTGTAGTAACTTACAGTTGAAGCTTAAAACAGCATGCATCAATGATAGGAACAAACGGCTGCAGCAATCAGCGTACGGATGTCAGCCTGCCTGACATGTTTCATCATAACAGATGTCTTCAGAGGCATGAAGACATCTGTTATGATGAAACATGTCAGGCAGGCTGACATCCGTACGCTGATTGCTGCAGCCGTTTGTTCCTATCATTGAAGCATGCTGTTTTAAGCTTCAACTGTAAGTTACTACAATAAAAGTTTTTTTATCTATCATTACGGGCTTCACTATGGGTCCTTCATTTTCTTTTCTCGGATATATGATGACTACATGCCTGAATGCCTAATTCTGAAGTGACCATTGGGAGATGTTTATATGTGAAGGAAATCCCACGGATGTTGTGGTCTGATGAGGGGTTCCAGTGGGCTGGATTTGCTGGATGCTATTGAGAATTTATCATCTATGCCTAATCCTTAACACCTTCTGGTAAGCAGACTACATTACCACGTGGTGACGAGTGACTCTTTCTACATCTGCACAATATATTTGGTGATTGGATTCCTCCCACTCTTCAATTTCATTTTGAACTTTTCAGCGCTGCAATAATTTTTATGCATGTGTATTAACTGTGACCCTTCATAACTGCTGGGTGGGCTAGAGGCTGGAGCCCAGATACAAGCAAGCCATAATGGGTTTGAATCAATTTCACCCACTGCACCCACCCATGATTTTTCCACCACTGAATGCATTTACATCTTCCTTGTGTATATTTAAGTGATCTGTAAAAATCAATGGAGGATAAAAACAAAAAAGACTCAACAAAACTGTATTAATGTTTACAACATAAATGAAACAGTAAAAAAAACAAGGATTCAAATTATGTAAATTCTAGACTGTACTAAAAATGTAATATGGAAATTTTGAGTTTTACATGATGGACTGATAAATGTGAGGATGACCTAATGGGAAAAAATCAATAATATTCCTAGATCAGGCATCACTAGCCCAACCCCAGATAAAACTTTTTTTAAACTTTGGATAGAGTAGGGTCCCCTCACTACCTGTAGTGCCGCGTACACACGAGCGGACATTACGGCGGACTTTGCCAGGCGGACTTTTCGACGTACTTTCCGACGGACTTTCTGAATGAACGGACTTGCCTACACACAATCCACCAAAGTCCGTCGAATTCGTACGTGATGACGTACGACCGGACTAAAACAAGGAAGTTCATAGCCAGTAGCCAATAGCTGCCCTAGCGTGGCTTTTTGTCCGTCGAACTAGCATACAGACGGCGGACTTTTCGACCGAACTCGATTTCAACGGATAAATTTTAAACAAGTTTCAAATCTAAGTCCGTCCAACTTTTGAGAAAACAAAGTCCGCTGGAGCCCACACACATCGAATTGTCCGACGAAATCCAGTCCGCCGGGCAAAGTCCGCCGTAATGTCCGCTCGTGTGTACGCGGCATAAGGGCAAGAAGTAATAGGAATTTTCCCCAATGGCTATACAGATTGGAAAAAACATTTTTGGAGTAAAATGAAGAAACATATTCAGGCTATTATTGCTATCTGTGACTTCCTCCCCTGTCATTCCCTGCTACAAAATATTGCAGAGTCTTATCAAATACTGCTGGCTTACCCTACCACTAGGATATAACCATCCCACCTGAGGTTGCTACAAATCCCAGTTCCCAGTATTATAGCACTTACGAGTTGCTCATCTCCTGACAATGACATAGTACTACGCCAAGGAGGCGTCACTGTTGCTAGGCAGGGGCTTGTCGCTGCCTGTTTCTCATCTTTCCTTCTGATTGACTGCAGTGGGACTCTATTTGAGCCTCACAAGCCCAGTGCTCTGGGTCATGTGTATATAGCTCTGTGCCTTACGTTTTGGGAGCATTCAAGAATTGGTAGGCATACTAGCTCTAAGGGAAAGGTAGTTGCTATTGGTCTATTTTCACAGAACAGGATGTGAATTGGTAAACCTTACAATATCACATGCCACACACCATTGAGATGGATCCTACACAGGTCCAGCTATTTGCAAAAGGACTCTGTAAAATGTCCTGCCAGGTTCAGGCACTCTCAATCAAGACTTCTCAGCATGCAAATTCAGTTGCTCTACCTGTGCCATCAGCCGCCCCTGGACCTGAGCCAAAAATTATTTTACCAAACTATATCAGCGGTAACCACTTTCCAAATTTCAAGAACTCTTGAAAGTTGTATCTTCAGCTCCGTTCCTGCTCCTTTGGTTCAAACCAACAAATTAAGATTGCTATTACAATATTCCAATGGTATCCATTGTCCTAAGCCTTCAGCTTACAGTTCTCTGATCCTGCTCTGGAGATGGGCCCAGACTCTACAGTGGAGCTCTCTGAGGCTATCAAAGGATCCTCAGGTTAATTACCCTGCACCAGAAATTCTGCCAAAAGCCATGCAGCTGGCAATTTTGTATTGATTGCTGGCTTCCTGCAAGCCACTCAGAAAGACTGGCCACTGCTTTATCTTTTCCTTCTTTGCCTTCCTCTTCACCCTACTGGAAGCTCCAGCCACTATTATTTCATCAGATGAGCCTATGCAGATTGGGGCCACTTCTCTTTCCTCTCAGGAGAAAATACACAGAAGAAACTTCTGCCTCTACTGTGGTTCCAAAGGCTATTTTGTAAGCAGTTGCCCAAATAAACCAGGAGATGCCAAGGCTTTGTGGAGCAGGGACAACTCTGCTGGGCCATATCAGTCTCTCCGAGGAGCACCCCAAGCTATTTGTCCTGGCTTGCATTCCTTACCAGACTTTTAAACATAATGTTTCTGCCTTTGTGGACTCTGGGTCAGCCAGAAATTGTATGGCCAAAGCTCTAATCTCTCAGGTTCAGCTCCTTCTTGTTCCAGTGGTAACCCTGTTCTCTCTGATTACTGATGACAACCACCATCTAGCCTATGGAGCAGTCAACCTCCAGACTCCATTGTATTTCTTACTGCAGCAGCCTATTACCAAAAGCTGATTTCTTTCTTCATTATATACTCTCTGGCCTATCCTCAAATCTTAGGTTACCCATGGTTATCTGCACACAAATTGAGTGTCAACTGGGCTTCTTGGACAACTTCGGCACTGAGAACAGTCTACGCAAACAAGTAGTTCTAAGTTCTCTTGCCTATAATATTCTCCATGTCTGCTACTAGGAATACTTGTCTTCAGTGCCAGATCTTCCACTAAGCTACCACTGCATCAGCCTTATAACTCCCCAAATGGTTTGTTTCCCAGTGTCTCACTGCCAAAGTGGCAAGTTTCCCTCCTCCTGGAGCCTGAGAACCAGGCCATGAAGGACTGGGAAAATCAGTAAAAGGGGTTCATCTGCCCCTCAACTTCTCCTGTTGGCGTATGTTTCTTTTTCATGGAAAAGCAAGGATTGACTATTGAGGCCCAAATTATCCAACCAATACCCTTCTCCCCTTGACCACTGAGCCTTTTAGCTACATCCAGGGTGCTTGGATTTTCTTCAAGCTCGATCTTGGGGGGGCAAACAACTTAACCCATATCTGTGGGGGGGATTGAGTGAAAGGCAGCCTTCAATACTGGTGATGGGCACTATGATTACCTGGTAACACCCTTTGGTTTACAAAATGCTTCTGCAATCTCTGGACAGTGCTCTGGAAGGTGGTCTAAGGAGGCCTGTAATGCACACAGTGCTCTGGACAGTGATCTAAGGAGGCCTGTAAAGCTGCACAGTGCTCTGGACAGTGGCTGTGATTCTACATATTGCTCTGGACGGTGGCTGTAATGCAACACAGTGCTTTGGACAGTGGTCTGAGGAGTCCTGTAATGCTGCACAGTGTTGTGGATGGTGATATGAGAGGCCTGTAATGCTGCACAGTGCTGTATGGTGGTCTCAGGTCTGAGGGATGGCCTGTAATGCACAGTTTTCTGGATGCCAGTGGTTAGCCTTGCGGCTTCAACTGCCAGTTTCCTACTGCACATGTGCGAGCGGCGTGGCGCTCTGTGAATGACCCCGTGGTTTTCTGGGAACACACACAGTTCCCAGAAGGCAACGGGGCCGCTCATCGAGGAGCAGGACACGCTGCGGAATAGGAAGAGGCAGATTAGGAAGACTGCCTAGCAACAAGGGTTCAGGTAAGTTTTAATTTTTTTTTTTTTTTTCAAATGTTTTTTTTTTTAATTTTTAAAAGATGTTTCATGCTATTTTTTATTTTAGGGCCCTCCACTTTAAGAAAAATATGCATTTTTGCTCTTTGCCTCAAACAACAAAAAAAGACTATGCACATACACTACCGTTCAAAAGTTTGGGGTCACATTGAAATGTCCTTATTTTTGAAGGAAAAGCACTGTACTTTTAAATGAAGCTTACTTTAAACTAGTCCTAACTTTAAACAAATATACTCTATACATTGCTAATGTGGTAAATGACTATTCTAACTGCAAATGTCTAGTTTTTGGTGCAATATCTACATAGGTGTATAGAGGCCCATTTCCAGCAACTATCACTCCAGTGTTCTAATGGTACAATGTGTTTGCTCATTGGCTCAGAAGGCTAATTGATGATTAGCAAACCCTTGTGCAATCATGTTCACACATCTAAAAACAGTCTAGCTCCTTCCAGAAGCTACAAAACTGACCTTCCTGTGAGCAGATTGAGTTTCTAGAGCATCACATTTGTGGGGTCAATTAAACGGTCAAAATGGCCAGAAAAAGAGAACTTTCATCTGAAACTCGACAGTCTATTCTTGTTCTTAGAAATGAAGGCTATTCCATGCGAGAAATTGCAAAGAAATTGAAGATTTCCTACAACGGTGTGTACTACTCCCTTCAGAGGACAGCACAAACAGGCTCTAACCAGAGTAGAAAAAGAAGTGGGAGGCCGTGTTGCACAACTAAGCAAGAAGATAAGCACATTAGAGTCTCTAGTTTGAGAAACAGACGCCTCACAGGTCCCCAACTGGCATCTTCATTAAATAGTACCCGCAAAACACCAGTGTCAACATCTACAGTGAAGAGGCGGCTGCGGGATTTTGGGCTTCAGGGCAGAGTGGCAAAGAAAAAGCCATATCTGAGACTGGCCAATAAAAGAAAAAGATTAAGATGGGCAAAAGAACACAGACATTGGACAGAGGAAGACTGGAAAAAAGTGTTGTGGATGGATGAATCCAAGTTTGAGGTGTTTGGATCACAAAGAAGAATGTTTGTGAGACGCAGAACAAATGAAAAGATGCTGGAAGAATGCCTGACGCCATCTGTTAAGCATGGTGGAGGTAATGTGATGGTCTGGGGTTGCTTTGGTGCTGGTAAGGTGGGAGCTTTGTACAGGGTAAAAGGGATTCTGAATAAGGAAGGCTATCACTCCATTTTGCAACGCCATGCCATACCCAGTGGACAGCGCTTGATTGGAGCCAATTTCATCCTACAACAGGACAATGACCCTAAACACACCTCCAAATTGTGCAAGAACTATTTACAGCAGAAGCAGGCAGCTGGTATTCTATCGGTAATGGAGTGGCCAGCACAGTCACCAGATCTGAACCCCATTGAGCTGTTGTGGGAGCAGCTTGACCGTATGGTACGCCAGAAGTGCCCATCCAACCAATCCAACTTGTGGGAGCTGCTTCTAGAAGCGTGGGGTGCAATTTCTCCAGCTTACCTCAATAAATTAACAGCTAGAATGCCAAAGGTGTGCAATGCTGTAATTGCTGCAAAAGGAGGATTCTTTGATGAAAGCAAAGTTTTATGTAAAAACAATGTTATTTCAAATACAAATCATTATTTCTAACCTTGTCAATGTCTTGACTCTATTTTCTATTCATTTCACAACGTATGGTGGTGAATAAGTGTGACTTTTCATGGAAAACACAAAATTGTTTGGGTGACCCCAAACTTTTGAACGGTAGTGTATGTGTAAATAATAGTACTTCAGAAAAAATGCATTATGAATTATGAAAAAATAAACAAACTGCCCAATTCTTAGGCTTAGTGAAATGTAATTAATTTGTGTTGTAGATAAATGAAAAAGAACTTAAAGTAAGGCTGGCCATACACTATTCAATTTTCCTGTTCAACTTTCCTTTAGATTTACCAAAACCATATAATAGGAGGTCAAACCTAAACACTTTCAATTTGGATGCAATCAGGCAGGCCCTTGTACTACATAGTTGAAGGTAAATCTAAAGAAAATTGAACAGGAAAATTGTATGGTGTATGGCCAGCTTAAATATCTGTGTGAACAAGCCCTTAAAAAAAACAAACGCTGAACAGCTGTAAGTAGTGATAACGTAAAAGGAGCTAAAAGACAAGCACGACTGCATTACTCCATGACGTTTCATGCATTATTGATCCTGTGCCAGTAAGGTCACACACCTATTATGTAAATTTAGCATGTTTGTGCATCGCTTTCCTGTCTGCTGTACATGTCAGATCATGCCCTGACTTGCCTAGGTAGACAGCTCCAGAATAGGCTGTTGTCCTGTGAACTTGCCTGCTTTTTGAATTTTTTTCTTTTGAAATATATGGTAGTTGGTAGAGAAGACTCTGAATATGATAACAGATTGGCCCTGTCTAACCTGCCTGCTGACCTAAATTTGCTGACAACCCACACTTTGGACAGTATTCAAGCTCAGTCATCTGAGGAATGCAATTAATTTATGCCCAATGAATATATTATAATGATATTATGTGAAATATGAGGGAAGACTCAGTCACACCTTTAATATAATAATAATAATGTAAATTTGAGGTTGATATGTAGCACAATTTTTATAGCAGAGCTATCATGTAGCAGACGGAGCAGATTAGGGTTGCCACTTTTTCTTCAAGCCAAACACGAACACTTTAGCGGCGCACTGTAAAAACATTTTTTTTTAACCGCTTCCGGACCAGCCGCCGCAGTTTTACTGCGACAGGTTGGCTCCCCTGCGCGAAACCAAGTTACTTACGTGGGCTCGCGGGGTCTGGATAGCAGGCGTGCGCCCGGGGCTGTTGATGCTCATGGCCGACGGTCGCGATGACCGCCGGCCACGAGCGCTTGTGACCAGGAGACACAGAAAAGGGACGAGTATAGGATTGTAACAGACCCTGGGACACCTTTGGGCGCTCCAAAGAGAATAGTAATGCTGTGCACATAGTGCCCTCTCAATCTCCTATCAGGCCCTGTTCTGAGTCGCATTCCTGTCCGATTATTGTGTCCGGGTTTCAGATGGACTGAAACCCGGACACATGATTCAAAACCTGAACTGCCCTGGTGAATCCTGGACAGGTGGCAACCCTAGTGCAGAAGCAGTCAGGTTTCTTTGGATAGAAGGAACCCAAGATGTGTCGTATTATATCATCACGCAGGAATTGGGGTATTTCTTATTTGTTTCTGTGCTTGTGGAGGCTTAGAATGATTTTAAGAATGAGCTCAGGCTCATAGGAGAGCGGGACCTCCACAAATCTACAATCGGCATCCCACTGTATCACATTCCCCTAAGAAATGTGTGAAAGGCATGTCTCTACCTTTCTAATAGGCCCCATTCACATTTGATCTAAGCGTTTTTCGTAGTTTTTCAGACATTTTGTGAGCGTTTGTAGAGGCATTTTCATGTGCAGTTCAGACTTAAACTTTGGTAAAAAATTCACAACCATTTGTTTCCTAGACGAGAAAACACAAAGAGTGTGTTTTCATGCGTTTTTCAGGCACTCCTATTGAAGTCTATTGGGGCCAGAATGCGTTATTCTGCCCCAAAAGATGTTATTTTTCAAGGGATGGATTTCAAGTGCCGATTCAAGTGACGCTACACTCAGGTGTGAACAAGCACCAACGAATATATTGGGAACCCCAGGGTTTAGCCCTCTTGTGAGGGGGGTCATGAGAAATGACCCTCCCCAAATAGGATATTGCACTAAACATGTAGGTAAATAAGAGAATAGGATAGGAGTCCTGGTGGAATTGTGCACAAACATACCTCCCAACTTTTTGAGATGGGAATGAGGGACACCTATCAGCAAAAGTATGCAGGCATAGGACACACCCCTGGCCACGCCTCCTTAAAGGAGAATTGTACAAAAAAACAAGATTGGTTAAACCCACAAGTGCCTTTTTTACCACTACTATTCCTTTATATTGGCTTTTGGAATTTACAAATGCAGCAATTTAGAAATCTGATGAAAGGTTTAGTGCTGGGAAATACTTTTTGATAGATAAAAAGTGCATTTTATATACATCTTTATTTTTATTTTTTTCACAAGAAAATATACATCTTTATAGATCAGACTAAAATGAGGGACGAATAAGAGGGACAGAGGGACATTGCTCCAAATCGGGGACAGTCCCTCAAAATCAGGGACAGTTGGATCACCTGTGTATATACACTCACTGACCACTTTATTAGGTACACCTTACTAGTACCATTTTGGATCCGCTTTTGCCTTCAGAACTGCCTTAATTCTTCATGGCATAGATTCAACAAGGTGTTGGTAACATTTCTCCCCAGCCTTACAGCCCATATATATCAAAGGCACCTTTGTTCTACCTGTAATGGTAGAACTTGTAATGGTTCACTCTTCTTTGCATATGTCAGCAGTTGGGAAGAGGGGGTGCTTGGATGTAGAAATTCTGGCTTTGCCTCTAACATCTAATAAAAAGTCTAAATTTGCATATCTGTAACAGAGCACGGAAAGAAGAAATACGTTTGAAACTATTATGCCCTGTACACACGGTCGGATTTTCCGACGGAAAAAGTGCGATCGGATTGTGTTGTTGGAAATTCCGATCCTGTGTGGGCTCCATTGGACTTTTTCCGTCTGAATTTCCGACACACAAAGTTTGAGAGCAGGATATGAAATTTTCCAACAAAATCTGATCGTTTAAATTCCGATCTTGTGTACATAAAACCGACGCACAAAGTGCCACGCATGCTCAGAATAAATTAAGAGACAAAAGCTATTGGCTACTGTCCCGTTTATAGTCCCGAGATAGGTGTTTTACGTCACCGCGTTCAGAACGATCGGATTTTCCGACAACTTTGTGCGACCGTGTGTATGCAAGACAAGTTTGAGCCAACATCTGTCGGAAAAAATCCATGGATTTTGTTGTCGGAATGTCCGATTGTGTGTACAGGGCATTAGACTGTAAGCTCTTATGAACAAGGCCATCTTAACCCTCTTGTATTTTGTTGTATTGTAACTGTGCCGTCTCCCTCTATCCTTTATATTGTAAAGCACTGCGCAAACTGTTGGTGCTATACACTCACCGGCCACTTCATTAGATACACCTTGCTAGTACCAGGTTGGACCCCCTTTTGCCTTCAGAATTGCCTTAATTCTTTGTGGCATAGATTCAACAAGGTGTTGGAAACATTCCTCAGAGATTTTGGTCCATATTGACATTATAGCATCACACAGTTGCTGCAGATTTGTCGGCTGCACATCCATGATAGGAATCTCCCATTCCACCACATCCACAAAGATGTTCTATCTATTGGATTAAGATCTGGTGACTGTGGAGGCCATTGGAGTACAGTGTCCTCATTGTCATGTTCAAGAAACCAGTTCAAGATGATTTGAGCTTTGTGACATGGTGCATTATCCTGCTGGAAGTAGTCAGAAGATGGGTACATTGTAATCATAAAGGGATGGACATGGTCAGCAACAATACTCAGGTAGGTTGTGGTGTTTAAACGATGCTCAATTGGTACTAAGGGGCCCAAAGTGTGCCAAGATAATATACCCCACCACCGTCACCAGCCTGAACCATTGATACAAGGCAGGATGGATCCATGCTTTCATGTTGTTTATGCCAAATTCTGACTCTACTATCTGAATGTCACAACTGAAATGGAGACTCATCAGACCAGGCAATGTTTTTCCAAACTTCTATTGTCAAATTTTGGTGAGCCTGTGCGAATTGTAGCCTCAGTATCCTGTTCTTAGATGACAGGAGTGGCACCCAGTGTGGTCTTCTGCTGCTGTAGCCCATCTGCTTCAAGGTTCGATGTGTGTTGTTCAGAGATGGTATTCTGCATACCTTAGTTGTAATGAGTGGTTATTTGAGTTACTTTTGCCTTTCTATCTTCTTAAACCAGTCTGCCCAAATGCTGACACACGGCGCTGCAATCGCATGCATTGCAGGTGGTCACGGCACGGCCTCATTCACTTGAATGGGTTGCATTCAGAGGTGGTACTGCCTGATGAATGCGACATGTTGAATTTTTCCTGCAGCATGTGTACAGCCCTGAGTGACTGCATTTCTGTGTTTTTGTGGGCAGTCGGGGGGGCAGTAATACTGCAATGAGCCCAAAGAGAGTATATTGTTATCAGTGGCTCAGACTTGTGACCTGAATCAAGAGAAATAAGCAGTAATACACAACTATGTGAGGTGTAAGGCTGAGGATACACGGGCAACTCTGCCACTAATGTTCCTGCTGCTGAAAATTTGTCAATTGCGAAGAGACTGCCTATTTTGCCCCTACGGAATCGCTCTGTCTGTAGCTATGGCAGCAAGATTGTCACTCCATCGCTAGCGATCGATATTCAGTAGCAACAGGGCAACATCTCTCTGCATATGACTACAGAGGGAGTGATTTCATAGGAACACCATAGGGCGACCTTTTCAGTGACCTGATACTCATTTGCAACTAGTGGCGTAATTGCCTGTGTGCCATCAGCCAAACTATGGCCAGCTCCAAGTATATACACTATATTACCAAATGTATTGGGACGCCTGCCTTTACACGCACATGAACTTTAATGGCATCCCAGTCTTAGTCCGTAGGATTCAATATTGAGTTGGCCCACCCTTTGTAGCTATAACAGCTTCAACTCTTCTGGGAAGTCTGTCCACAAGGTTTAGGAGTGTGTCTATGGAAATGTTTGACCATTCTTCCAGAAGTGCATTTGTGAGGTCAGGCACTGATGTGGACGAGAAGGCCTGGCTCGCAGTCTCCGCTCTAATTCATCCCAAAGGTGTTCTATGTCTGTGCAGGCCAGTCAAGTTCCTCCACCCCAAACTTGCTCATCCATGTCTTTATGAACCTTGCTCTGTGCACTGGTCCAAATCATTCGATGGAGGGGGGATTATGGTGTGGGGTTGTTTATCAGGGGTTGGGCTTGGCCCCTTAGTTCCAGTGAAGGGAACTCTTAAGGCGTCCGCATACCAAGACATTTTGGACAATTTCATGCTCCCAACTTTGTGGGAACAGTTTGGGGATGGCCCCTTCCTGTTCCAACATGACTGCGCACCAGTGCACAAAGCAAGGTGCATAACGTTTGGAGTGGCTGAACATGACCTGCCTACACAGAGTCCTGACCTCAACCCGATAGAACACCTTTGGGATGAATTAGAGTGGAGACTGCGATCCAGGCCTTTTCATCCATCAGTGCCTGACCACACAAATGCGCTTCTGGAAGAATGGCCAAACATTCCCATAGACACACTCCTAAACCTTGTGGACAGTCTTCCCAGAAGAGTTGAAGCTGTTATAGCTGCAAAGGGTGGGCCAACTTGATATTGAACCCTACAGACTAAGACTGGGATGCCATTAATGTTCATGTTAAGGCAGGTGTCCCAATACTTTTGGTAATATAGTGTATATAAATATAAATTATACAAAGAAGGTATTTTTTAAACATTAACTGACAATGATAAGATGATTTATATTAAGCTGATCACAGTCATATGTACTGTATATATTAAAATTTGTTATATAGTAAAATCTTTCATATGATTGTGGCACAAAGAGCAGTGTTCTTGTAAATAGCAGCAGTATGAGGAATTGACACAAGGCTGCTCTCACCTCCTATAAAGGCAGGCTGAGGACGTGCAGGGTATCATCTGTTCACGTGCACAGTCCTCTGACAAGCCAAGGCATGTCACCAAATGACAATTCTTATCTTCCATGTACCCCAGCAGCCTGCTGTTTTTCTAACATTTGCTAAATCACATGACAGCGGGCGTATGGGGTGAGACGTCTAATCTCTGGTCAGTCACACAAGGACAGTATAGGAACGTCAGCAGGTGCTAATGTATATATTTATGTGTGTTCTGTAACCATGGAGACTAGAAATAATAAAAATATTACAGCTAAAGGTGAGCAAATCTACTTGCAAATCCGGTCAATGCTCTTTGGCAAATCATAGATTCTTTGTCCAAATTTACACACATAGATTTGTAAATTCCTGTAATTCGTGAATCTTTAAGGCTGGATTCACACTTCGGTGCCTGGTAACGCACAGGTTATCGTGTGCATTACGGCAATATGTGGTAATCTTGATCTTTAATGCTATGGCGAGACTCTGATGGAAGGCTTCTGATGTGATAGGGGGACTCTGATGTGATGGGGGTACTCTGGTGTAATGGTGGAACTGTGACGTGAGGGGGGGACTCTAACGTGGTGCTGGGACCTCTGACGTCATGGGGGGGCCTCTGACGTGATGGGGGGCCTCTGACGTGATGGGGGGCCTCTGACGTGATGGGGGGCCTCTGATGTGATAGGGGGACTCTGATGTGATGGGGGACTCTAACGTGGTGTTGGGACCTCTGACGTGATGGGGGGCCTCTAATGTGATAGGGGGACTCTGATGTGATGGGTGGACTCTGATGTGATGGGTGGCCTCTGATGTGATAGGGGGACTCTGATGTGATGGGGGGACTCTGATGTGATGGGGGGACTCTGATGTGATAGGGGGACTCTGATGTGATGGGGGGACTCTGATGTGATGGGGGGACTCTGATGTGATGGGGGGACTCTGACACGGTGTTGGGACCTCTGACGTGATGGGGGGCCTCTAATGTGATAGGGGGACTCTGATGTGATGGGTGGCCTCTGATGTGATGGGGGGACTCTGATGTGATGGGGGGACTCTGATGTGATGGGGGGACTCTGACACGGTGTTGGGACCTCTGACGTGATGGGGGGCCTCTAATGTGATAGGGGGACTCTGATGTGATGGGTGGCCTCTGATGTGATAGGGGGTTATGATTTGATGGGGGTACTCTGGTGTGATGGGGGGACTCTGACGCGGTGTTGGGACCTCTGACGTGATGGGCCTCTGACCTAAAGGGGCAGGGGTTGGTTTGCATTGTCACAGGATCGGGTTTCTCATTGATTAGTAACATTTACATATTTTTTCATTTTAGACTGGAGTGCCTCAAGATTTTGCATACTTTTCAAGAGTGCCACGACTGAAATAATGTTAAACACTGCTTTAAGCTTTACTCCAGCCAAGTATCCCCCACCCCTCTATCTTTCCACCCAAAAGTTGAACTTCCGCTTTAAGCACTCCTCGCCCCCCTTAAATGCCACATTTGGCATGTAATTTTTTTTTTTTTGGGGGGGGGGGGGGAGTGGGTACCTAGTTTTGACAGGTACGTCGCCGCCTAAGCGACTCCTCCTCTCCCAGTCCCTCTCTGCAATCTTCTGCGACACGTCAAAGGTCCCAGAAGATTGCCTGGCCACTAAGAGTGCGCAGCGTGACTCGTGCATACACAGTGCGCACCTGGCTGTGAAGCCGCAAGCTGTCATTGCTGGGTGACCACACTTGCAATGACTGCGCCGCGGAGAGGAGGGGGAGAGGAGAGAGGCTTCGGGCGGCCGCATCGCTGGACCGTGGGACAGGTGAGTGTCTTTTAATAAACTTACAAATGAGTGTAACTCTTTAAAGACTCAAAATATTCACCTAAATCTACAGTCATGTGATCCATCAGGTCCCAAGTCTTCCTTCTCTCTTTCCTTGATGGAGAGTGGGAGGGTTCTTCTATTGGATGTTCAGAGGTGAGGTCCTCTCAGGCTTCAGAAGACTGCATGCTGTGATGATGTTATGGCAAAGGGAACTGGTTTAGGCAGGCACAGAGTGCGGAGTACAATCACGGATCTCCAAAAAAAAAAAAAAGGCACCAGTGTGGGACACATGATTAAGGACCAACGTATAAAGTATTGCAGTGCTTACCACCCCACCCTCCGCCAGAGCCGATTATTAACTTGGCCTCCCTGTTCTGCACTTAAACTTCAACTTTTTTTTAAGCCCATTAGAGCCTCAGGCTCTAATCACATGCTTAAAAAAAAAACCCATTGGAATCCATGTGTCATGCGCCCTGCATGTAGATTAAATTAGGGGCCGGGCGCATTGATTAGGAGGGCGGCGCCCCTGCACCCCGTATGGACAGGCCGCTACTGCCTACGGTGGCAGACATTTTACATTGCAGTAAAATGCCCATCACTGCACATAGTGTGAAATAGCCCTAAGTGGCTTGCATGGCTTCACCTTCTCTACAATGTGCAAGAGGCAAGATGGTGACTTCCGAAGGGGAAACAACAGAGTTCTGGAGGAAACTGGACTGGAGCAAAGTTTTTGTTCACTGATTGGAAACCAGTGATTGTTTTACAAGCTGAAGAGTCCATCTTTGGCAGAGGTTTCTGTAGACATTGGCAAAGGAAAGGGTTACCATTATTGTCTATTATTGTCTGGCTCATTAGGTTAGTTATTTAGGCCTCAGGTTATATGAAATATTTTAGAAAGGTGACATTATATACCCCCCCCCCCCCCCCCCCCCAAAAAAATGTAAATCTGCAGTGCCTGTAAAAGAAGCAAAATGTCATCTCAATCAGACGTGATATGGATAACGCCTGAATAACCAACAGAGAGCTTTATAACAGTTTGTCATATAAATCGGTTGTCTGATGCTTGTTGCACATCAAGATACAAAAATATATTACAGCTGGAGGATTTTGAGGAGCCTGGAACACAAAGTGATGATATGGTTTTTTTTTCAGTAGTAGAGAAGTAGAATAATCAAGTAAATGGTAATAGTTTCTGTTGGCAGTTTGCCACATGGACAGTCATTTTAGCCCATTGTGTCAAAAGTTATTACACAGAATTCAACTGGCTGTTAGCTCCAAAAAATGTCATTCGTGGTGCCATCAAGTTCCTGTTATTAGTACCAAGACCTTAAAGTGTACCTGTATTGATTTTTTCCAATTAAACTTTCCCCTGGACATTAAAAAATGTATGTCCACTCAACTCAGGCGGCCTACCGGGAAATCTCCCGGTATCCCGGTAGGCCAGTCCGGCCCTGTGTCCATGTCACTCATCTCAAGTTTTCTTCTAGAGTGAACTGGAAGCCTGGAATCTGGAGACATCTATTATAGAAATAGTATAATAAAAGAAAAATGTATCATGTTCATGTAGGAAGCTGGATGTAGAAAGCTCGGTGTACGGTGTAAAATGTTCAATAATACTACCCATCACAGTAATGAGTCAATAGCAAAGCAAATAAAATGGGATGGGGAGGACAAAGTAGTCTAGTTGAAGCTGGTATTTGTATAATAGATCTTGTGATGTCTTGTGATACATAGAAAACTACAGATGTGCATATGTAGGCAGTTGTAGTGCAGGGCAGCCTAGTTGGCTGCAAGAGGTAGTGGGTTAGCAAGTGTATATTCTCACTTCCAGCCTATTTGATATGTTTATGTGTACATAGGTGTACATATGTTCAGAGCTGTTTGGCCAGCACCATTTTGGAGAAGCCTGGGGTCCTGATAGGACAAGCAAATCTCGGGAGATTTGGTCGGTCATTTTTGGGTGGATACTTATACTATATAAGAAAGCCCAGCCACGTTTAGTTCAGTTTACCTGTGTGCATAGACAGGGATAGAGAACTCTCTTGTCAGGGAGAGTTAGGAGAAGATAGGGAGAGTGTTCCGGCCTGTGAGGGATAGCTCAGGGTTCCTATGGAGTCCTGTATCAACAATCCTGGTCGGATGAAAGACTCCCGATTGTGGATAATAAATCCGGTCTCCACGCTGTGAGGGAGGGACAAGCGGATCAGATGCCTATGTCCATCTGCTGAAGGAATACCGTTGTACCGGGTAATGTGTGTGAATATCAGCCTCTACAGATACGCACCTTCTGTTTGGGTTTATACTGTGTGAGTCAGTGTAAAGTGCCTATAGTGCTGACAAATACAATTACCACTTACATCAGAAGTGACTGTGCTGTGTATCTGTGCCTCTATGCTTGGAGTGAAACTACGTGTCTTACTGCTGTAAATACTCTTTATACTACCGTCTCTCCGGTAATAAACGTTGCCTGGTTTAGAAAGTCAGTACGTGTGATTCCCTCTGTGAGAACGCTACACTCTACCACCACTTACAATGTTCAATAATACTACCCATCACAGTAATGAGTCAATATCAAAGCAAATAAAATGGGGTGGGGAGGACAAAGTGGTCTAGTTGAAGCTGGTATTTGTATAATAGAAAACTACAGATGTGCATAGGCTCTTTTAGTGCCTTCTATATAGTCCACTAAAGTGTTACTTATTAGTAAGAAAAAGACTGAAGGTTTGCTTTAAGTGTCCTACATATCGGCTAGCCAGAGGAACAATGTGAAGCAATTTCCTGATAGGCTGTAGCACTAGGTTTTGACATACATCTGTGCCATCAATAGGAAAGTCAAGTTTCTTCCACACCGATATCTGCTGCAATCATTTCCACTCTATACATGGTAACATTGTCATTCACTTGCACCAAAATTGTATGCCATTGTGAATGAGTATTACATAAAAAAGGCCTCACCAAATGATAAAATACCCCAGTTTGAAAAGACATGGGAACCCTGGGTCAGCTATCTTACGGGGAACTTTTAGGGTTCTCCTGGATTCTTGGAATTAAGCTTTTCCTTTGCATACTCTACCTACTCCTTTTTCCTCCTTTCTTTCAATTCTTATCCTCCTTGGAGTTTTGCACCCCCGGTCTAGCTATCTGGGAAATAATCTGATCAGTAGCAGTGGCGACTGGTCCATATGGGGCGCAGGGGCGCCGCCCCCTAATCCAATGCGCCCGGCCTCTAATCTACATGCAGGACGCCGGACGCATGGATTCCAATGGTCTTTTTTTTTTTTCGAAGCACATGATTAGAGCTGGGGGCTCTAATTGGCTTGAAAAAGGGTGGGCTCAGGGCGCAGAGCACTGCGCCCCAAGCCCACCCAGTTGTGTGAATAGCGAATTAATATTCGCTATTATTATCTTCTGGATTCTGAGACCCGATTGGCCGAGGGGAGAAGCGATCGTATTGGCCGCTGAGGAGGAGGAGACTCAGGGGAAGCCGCTGTGAAGCAGCCGAGGAGGAGGAGACGAGACGCAGGAAGGACCCGAAGCTGCCCGCGACCTAGTACGGGGCTTGTGGGCGGATGAGCGAGCGACGTGCGGGTTGTATTGTTTGCCGCCCCCCCAAAATGGAGCACCAGCCGCCACTGATGAGTAGTAGAAATGTTACTATCATCGGGGTGTAGAAGTAACGTTACCTTATAGACCTTTTACTATTTTGAATGTTATTGTTGACTGATTAAGTTGGATAATGTTTTTTTTCAACTGTTCGGAACTGATTTGTATGTATCATCTGAAATCTGCAAATAAAAATGATTGTAAACGAAAAGTGGCTTTACCGAATGAAAGGTAAGTACAGTTGCAGTAGTCACCAGAGCTTCAGCGCTGGTTTCTAGCGAGGCTATGCATTGAACAGTCACTGTTCGATGCATAGCTGTTGCACATCTGTATGGCACAGTTGCCAACCCACGCACCAGGCTGAAATACATGGTGGCTGGACATTGTACTGAGTGGTACTTATGTTTAAAGCCATGCGCATTCAGGGGCATATACCCTGAATGCATAATTTCTGAGGTATACAGCCTTAAATGTGAGAAGTGTCCAGCAGGCGCATATTTTAGCCTGTTATACATTATGACAGGCTGCTGTAACTGTGCCTCCAGCACTCCCAAAATGCTGGGATTTCATGAGGACATTGATGGCCCAAATTGCCTGTGTGTATGAGGCCTAAAAACTACAGACATATTTTTGTAACAGTATAACTGCCCAGGCTTTTTTTTGTCAGAGAATAGGTGCAGGAACTCCCCCTTTTGGAGTTACGCCTTTTCTCTGCCCCTGCCTATCTCTCAGCACCGTTCCTACCCACCTCCCTCTACTGCCCTTTTTAGGGAATACAGAACCAAATAACATTTGTGGTACTAAGTAATTTGTATGGAACTTGTTAATGATAACAAGAAAAGCAGTCAAATAGATAAATAGATCCCCTGCAGCCAACAACAATACCCCCCCCCCCCAGCAACAATAGATCTCCCAAGCAACAATGGACCACCCGCAACAAAATCCCCCCCCCCCCCCCCGCATCAATAGACCCCGGCAGCAACAACAGATCTCCCCGCAGACAGCATTACTAGACCCTACAGCAGACAGCTACAGTAGACTGCTCCCTCAACAATAGATCCCTCTCAGTGGTATGAATGGCTGAGTCATGATGACTTCACTGTTTATGGCACAGGGCTCTGAAGGAACGGCATGGGTATGCCGTTTCATTCAGAGCGCATGCGCAGGTGACGTCACTGGCTGCTTCTAAAGTAGATATCTCCTAAACAGTGCATGTTTAGGAGATATTTACTGTACCTATAGGTAAGCCTTATTATATGCTTACCTATAGGTAAAGATCAACCAAGGGAGTTTACTCCCACTTTAAATTCATCATAAATATAGAATATATATATTAATATCATACAGTAGATACATAGTGGGGAGATTTACTAAAACTGGTGCACACAGAATCTGGTGACCAATCCGCTTCTAGCTTGTTCAATTAGGCTTTTACAATAAAACATAGAAGGTGATTGGTTACTATGCACAGCTGCACCAGATTCTGTATGCACCAGTTTTAGTAAATCTCCTCCATAGTGTACTATTAATGAGCAGAATATAGAGGCTTTATTTCGTTAACCTATTTTAAGGGTCAAAGTCTATTTCTTAACGAACAATAACAGAGTAAATCTCAACAGACTCTTAAAACCCTTGGTGCCCATCAAAGGGCCATATGCGAACCTTCAAAACCTATTGTACAGCTTTCAATCCCCGGCAGCTGGTAATTGAAGTGTTAGCATGTATTATAAAAAAGTGCTGTAATGACAATGATTTCTAGCAGTCTCATGTAACATGTCACCAGTCTTTAGTTGTCTCCTGCAGCATATCTCTATTCTTCAACCAAACCTGTAGTGTGTCCACACCCTTGGACCATTGCCTGTAGTATCTCAGCAGTCTTTCACAATATTATGTAACATTTCATATACCAAGTACTATATGTTGCATCCTGGGGATTTCAGGGGATGCAGTTTAGAGGATGACCACTGCTTTAAACAATATCAAATTCATTCATTTCTTATATAATTTTTCAACTTTTTTAATATCTTACAATACATTTTATCTTTTATATCTATATCAAAACTTACAAATTGGTCTATTCCATGCGTATCACCACTCTCTCTCTCTAGTATCTTAGTCAAACTTGTGACGGGACCGTATATATACAGGAATAACTAAACTTCATGATTAGCTATCAACAACCCAACTTTTGCCAACAATGCTCCTCTGACTCCTTCGCTAGCAATAACGTAATCTCTCCTGCAGTATGACTCCCCTTTATCTCATGTTGAGTAGTCAAGCTCTGTAGCCTGCACCTTAGAAAAAACATAAGTGACATTCAGCTACCATATTTCCATCCTCAATGGCTCATATTGAAGTCATCTGATACCACACTTACAAACAGAAAGGGGACTTGGGTGGCATTCAGGAGAAAAGTCACCCCCCGCCCCACCCTACTCCTTCTAGGTAATCACTGTAGTCATGTAAAAAAACTATACTGAATTCCCCCTAAATCAGTGGTTACCTAAGGCATCAACCCTGTCCTCAGGGCCCACTAACAGGCCAGGTTTTATGTATTACCTCGGGAAGATGCAGACTAGAATACTGCAATCACTGAGCAGCAAATGATCTCACCTGTGATGTATTTCAGTTTTCTTGCAAACCTGGCCTGTTAGTGGGCCCTGAGGACAGGGTTGATGACCACTGACTTACGCTGGCCATACATTATACAGTTTTCTTGTTCAACTTTCCTTTAGATTTACCAAAACCATATAATATGAGGTCACACCTAAGCCCTTTCAATTTGTATGCAATCAGGCAGGCCCTTGCACTAGTTGAAGGTAAATCTAAAGGAAATTCAATAAGAAAATTGTATAGTGTATGGCCAGCCTTAAGGTACTGGGTCCTCAATCTTCTCTTTTCCCCATGGCAGAGTTGAGGGTCTTTCTTGGGGTTCCATTGGTGATGTTGACACTTTTTGTTGGCTGATCAATGATAGGTTCCACAAGATTCCAGAGGCATGATGACGCTATGGCAAGGGGCAGCATCAAGAGCGGTTGGCAGCAGGCTGGGACCCAAGTGAGGGATTACTGGTCTGCATTCTCAAGAGAATAGCCAGCAAGGGACAAAGACAATGGATTCAGATGAGTGGAAAACCTCTCTTGAAAGATCATTTTTGTAATGTAAAGGGCTGGGGATGGGTAAAAGTAGGGTGGGCATGAGAAAGCATTCTAAGCATTGATTTTATAATAAAAAATAATGTTTTATCACGTTGTCCTGGTAGATGTGTGTCTATGTCTTAGTCTCAGGGCCTCAGCCTCTGATGACTTAGCATTATTTACAGGGGAGTCAGCTGAGCACACACATCTTATCTGAGGAATGTCACTTGTCTTTTCTTTACATGCTACTCGGGGAAAAAAGAGGGACTTTTTCATGTTGGTTATTTACTCGTTTAGTTTTCGGTTTCCTTTCTTTGCTTTCTTTACTGTTGCCGGTGTCACGTAAACATTGTGGTTTCTTAAGCAATGATTCATATAAAAAGAATGACAAAAGCAAGTGTACCATTTACAGTAAAGTGGAAGTTAGCATGTGCAATGAAAACATCATACCCATTGCTTTCTACACTCCCACAAAATAACCACAAAGAATTGCTTCTTTACACTTTTTGACACGCCAGCCAAAACTTTTTTTGGTGGGTTTAGATCAGTGGTTCTCAACTCCTGTCCTCGGGGCCCACTAACAGGCCAGGTTTGCAAGATAACTGAAATACATCACAGGTGATATAATTTGCTGCTCAGTGATAGCAGTATTCTAGTCTGCATCTCCCCAAGGTAATACTTAAAATCTGGCCTGTTAGTGGGTCCTGGGGACAGGAGTTGAGAACCACTGGTGTAGATAGAATGATTAAAATCTCAGTCAGGTTTTCATTTCTGTGTGTGTCCCATTCAGTACGGCATTGCAAGTCAAGGAAACTGGCCTTCAGGCTTCACAGCCGGTTTCCTAGTGCGCATTCTGAATTGTCCTGCCATCTCCTGGGAAACACACAGGTCCCAGAAGGCAACAGGGGGCAGGAGGAGGGGCTGGATATGTCGAAGATCGATGTGCGGGTCGATCTTCCCTGGAAGTGGGAGCAGGTACCTGTCAAAACTAGGTACCCGCTCCCCCCCAAAATATGGCAGTGGGGGGGGGGGGGATGGTGGAGCTCCGCTTTAGCAATCACTGATATAGATAATAGACCTAAGTAATACATATACATAATTTTTTTAATATTTTTTTATTATAAAAGTAAAGGATGGCAACATAAAACTAGTGCAATATTTTACACTGTTTTTAATAAACTAACACATCAATATCTGGTTCGATGTATGTACGTAGCAGCAATTCTCAATGGAATCTCGAGGTGCTCATCAGATATTTTGGTTCTAATTTTTCCCTTTGTGTTCTTCATCCATGAAAATCATTGCTCACAAATATAGGTGCTGCCGAAGACTGATAACATGAATAAGCGGTGATTGTGAAGAGTGGGAGATTTTTCTTTGGGGAGGCCGTATGTGTTCACTAAGTGTAAACGCATTAAAAAAAAAAAAAAACCTCCAAACTTTTAAGCAAGTTTACAATTTTGTGTTGGGCCACATTCATAGCCATCTGGGGCCGCATGTAGCCTTTTGGGCCACAGATTGGACACCCCTGGTCTAGGGGAAGCTGAAGAAGCTGCATTACTTACCTTACCCCCAACTCTGTCTGGCTCTAGGGCTCTCCTTCAGTACCTTGGTTCATCAGGCCATGGGTTCCCTCGGCGTCATCACGTACAATGCAGGACTTTTAACCCTGCGTGATATGTGGAGGAGGCAGAAGTGTGACCGTGGCCCAGAGCGCCTTAGAGAGGAAGCTTTGGACAACCTGTCGCACCACTGGAGGGACCCTGCTGGAGCAAGGAATAAGGTAAGTATCACCCCTGCACCACTAGACTGAACGAGCAGTCAACACCCTTGTAGCGCGGGGGGGGGGGCTGGTTCGGACCATGCCAAAGATTAAAGTGGAAGTCCACCCTAAGAGTTAAATTCTCACCCTGCAATCATAAATGTGAGCTAAGTTCAGCCTTATGTCTCAAAATGAAAAAAAAACCCAGTTTTTCTACCTTTATTTTGCAGAATCTAGTGCTGTCACATGACTTCAATTCTACTTCCTTCTGAGACTAAAATCAGCCAGTAGATGTGGTTACTGAAAGCTAGTGACATCACTTCCTGGGAGGGACACTGTTCCTGTGTAGCCAATGGGCGTATAGAGGATGGGAGGAGCTAATCATAGGTCCCTGCCCAGTGTTCTCTCATTGTACATCCTAATTCATGAGAAAATTAAGAAATAAAAAGCCCCACCCACACAGGAGGGGGGATGGGAGGTGCAGAGCACATATACTGTATTGCTGTGCACAGGAGAAGGGAGCTGGACACGGGGGGGGGGGGGGCATCTGGGTCCGTGTAGCTGGAAGTGCTCTGGGGTCTCAGCTCACAGTCTACAATGATCACTATAGTACAGGCAACCACACTAAGGCTCTGTTTCCACTAGTGCGACTTATCATGCGACTTTGGACAAATAAAGTTACATGACAAGTCACAGCCCATTGATTTCAATGGCACCCGTTCCCATCTATGTGACTTTGAAAATCAGCGACTTTGAAAAGGTACCTGCTTTGATGCAACTTTTATCCGGAGGATGTAAAGTTGCATCAAATTCACACTCCAAAGCCTTAGGCTACGTTTCCACTACTGCAACTCCAAAGCTGTGCAATTTAGAGTGCAGCTTTGAACCAACTTTACACTCTGGATCAAAGTCGCATCAAAGTAGTACAGGCATCTTTTCAAAGTCGCATAGATGGGAACATTTGCCATTGAAATCACATGTCCAAAGTTAAATTTATGTGTCCAAAGTTGCATGATAAGTCGCAGTAGTGGAAACGGAGCCTTAAACTTATTACTCACATGTAGTTCCCTCAGCTGGGTGTGTGCCACACAATGCACACAGTGCCATCACAGTGCCATGCAGAAACAACCACGTGGTTGTACACTGTAGAAAATCATCTGCAGCATGTTGCATTGTAATCTATATTACAGTTTCTAACAAACAGAACAAACTTCCAAAGCCTACCCCCCCCCCCTCTCTCTCTGGAGAAACTGCTACCTAAAACAAGGCTGTGAAGACTGGAGGAGATCTGAGAAGGAGAGGAGGGATGGGGGTGGGGCTGGGCAGGTCTAGGCATGTCTGTCTAAAAAGGAGGGGAGGGGTGGGGGCGGGGCGGGGCGTGTAGAAGAGAAGGACAAGGTTTTCAGGAAGTGAGAGTCCCCCATGTAGAATTCAGAAATAAGGAAGTAAGGTTGTCCCTGAAGAACAAGAAGAAGCTGATTGTCTGGCTTTGATTACACTTTCTAAGTGACACAATCAGCTATACAGAAAATTAATAATGTCAAAGACAAAGATATTTTACATATAATTAATAGAAATTTTATCATTTTTGACTGGACTTCCACTTTAAGTTTGTCTATTCCTAGAGGCGGACTTTAACCTCCCTGGCGGTATTCCCGAGTGTGGCTCGGAGTGAATTTTCATTACCAAAAGTGGTAACCCCGAGCCACACTCGGGATTAAATCGCAGGATCCATGTACAGCTTACTTACCTTGTCCCCAGGATCCTGTGATGTCCTCCCGCTGTGTCCGTGGGCTGTGTACTCCTCCTGATTTACTGTGTACCAGGCTCCGTTCCCTGCGAGTGTTGCAACGCATTGGGGCGGAGCCCGGTGGCAAATTCAAAAAGTGAAATACACACCAAATACACACCAAACTGAGCATGTGCCCCCATAGGTGTGCACAGCCTCATTCATTAGGGTGTGCACCCCAAAGCTCAAACACACATACGTGTATATATATATTTACACTATATTATAAAAGTATTGGGACGCCTGCCTTTACACGAACATGAACTTTAATGGTAGGCTGTCAGGGAGTATCGGCTCACCCTTACGGAAAAGCCGATCCACCGCCAGTGTATATGAGACCTGCATGGCATCAGAATCTGCTAATCACTGGTGCAATGCTTTCCAGGCTTCTGCAACAAAAAAATAATAAATGCACATTTTTTTTATTGATGGGCACACTGGCAGCAATTGATGGGCACAGTAGCGGCCATTGATGGGCACACTGGCAGCAACTGATGGGCACAGTAGCGGCAATTGATGGGCACAGTGGCAGCAATTGATGGGCACAGTGTCAGCAATTGATGGGCACACTGGCAGCTAATGATGGGCACAGTGATGGCAATTGATGGGCACAGTGGTAGCAATTGATGGACACACTGGCAGCAATTGATGGGTACAGTAGCTGCGTTTGATGGCACAGTGGCGGCAATTTATGGATACAGTGGCTGCGTTTGATGGGCACAGTGGCTGCATTTGATGGCACAGTGGCGGCAATTGATGGCACAGAGGCTGCATTTGATAGCACAGTGGTGGCAATTGATGGCAAGGTGGCTGCGTTTTATGGGCACAGTGGCTACGTTTGATGGGCACAGTGGCTGTGTTTGATGGGAACAGTGGCTGCAATTGATGTTTTGTTTTTTTTTCAGTTAGTTTACGCCCCCCCAAAATATTTGAGCACCAGTCGCCACTGCTCCAATGTGGGCTGACGTACATTAACCCACATTTGGCACTGCTTCCCGTCCGCCTTATATTGGGGCTGTGGGCATATGGGAAGTGGTTAATAAACACTTGGGATTTATTTTTTTATACCAAAGACATGTAGTATATATATATATATATATATATATATATATATATATATATATATATGTGTGTGTGTGTATATATAGCAACAAGCCAGGGTGAGATTCATATGGATTGGTTGGCTTTTTTTTTGGGTGCATCATTTGCCCATTTCCTTCCCAGGTGCCCTGCTCAGTGCTGTCTCACGCACCTTGATCTAGCAGGCTGCAGCCACTCGTCTCTCCAGGCCCTGCTAGTCTGCTGCTTCTAAGAGAGAGAGAGAGGCCGGAGGGGGGGTGGAGTGCAGATGTAGATCACTCCGCCAGCGCCTGCGGGACCTGCAGCTGGAACTATAGAAGCTGCATCAGCAAATGCGGCTGGGTTACTCCGGGGCTGTGGTCCTAGTTCCCTTCTCAATCACCTCCTACTCGCAGCACAGCTGTTTTTGCCGGCCGGACCCGACCCCAGTGGTGGTGACTGAGTTACACAGGGACAGGACAGACATTTTGCAGGTAGTCAGCACTAACAAAAGGTGTGAAACACTGACAGAGCACAGGGATGATTAGGGTGTGCCTGGGCACACCCCGTGGGCATGCCTATGTGTGCCCCCAAGGCTCTGTTCTATTAGGAGATGGTTTGGGGACTGTGGAAGAAGGGGAGGATTGGAGAAGACAGGATCAAACAGCCTTTTTACACAATGCGGAAACCCTTTAGGTTTCACAGTGAGTATAACAAGCATGCTTTACTGCATATTCAGACTGATTTTACTGGTGTGGGTTTAGTAACACTTCTCTTCTTTTTCTGTTCAGGGA
The DNA here is from genome assembly GCA_037952835.1 of Lithobates septentrionalis. Lineage (NCBI taxonomy): Eukaryota > Metazoa > Chordata > Amphibia > Anura > Ranidae > Lithobates > Lithobates septentrionalis. Next base: position 2,308,402 of record JBBDGP010001037.1, read on the forward strand.
CAAAAAATGTGTAAAATCTCTACAAATAGGATTCAGACAAAAAGAGCATTGTTTATTAGTAGGGAGGAAAAGGACTATATTACCTATCAGGTTTTGTTTAGGAAATTTTCTGATTTGCTGTTGTTTCACAGGAGTGGGGAGTAAGGGAAATCTCCCTAACAAAGGCAGTAATGTTAACAAAAGCTAAAAAAAAATTAAATGGAACTCCAATTTTGTTTACAGAAACAATGTTCTTCAAGTTTAGGCCACGTTCACATGTGTGATGACTTTTGAGGTGTAGATAGTTTTCTGCATTCAGAGGCAGCTAAATGCCACCTCCGGGTTCAGCAACACCAGTTGCCACAACTCTGCAGGAATGCCAACCCTGGACACACACATCTGACTAATTGTACACATTAGGTTTTAGTTTGTTTTATTCATTTTTATTCTTTTTTTAGTTCTGAAGAAACTGATTATTTTCCTTTCTCAAACTACCTGCTAAATTATGTTGTAATAAGAAAAGGAAGAACATCTACTGTATGTCCCTTTAAAGTGTTTGTTACCCCAGCATTTCATATTCTATTCATGGCTCTGGTTACATCATTTAAATATTTGGGAGTGATCATTTCACCGAATGTTACCGAATGTATAGACTAGAACTTGCTCCCTGCTTGTCAAATTTCGACAAGTAGGTAAAACATGAAGGAAATTTCCATTGACCGTGATAGGGAGAGCAAATTTGGTGAAAATGGTGTGGATGCCCCAAATGTTATATGTATTACATAACTGCCCTATATGGTTGACGCTGCGGTTATTCAAAACTATTGACTCTGTATTTAGGGATTTTATATGGAAATATGGAAAACCCAGAATCAAACTCGATATATTGCAAATGGGGAAGGATGGGGGGGGGGGGATTGTGATACCTAATGCAAGATTATATTTTATTGCATCGCAATTACAACATTGGTATTGTTGGGAGGATGTGAGTATGCAGGACCTTTTCAGAGAATTATATTATCTCAATTTAAAATGTCTCTCTTAGTCACTCATCAATTCTATAATAAAACAAAGTTTCCTACTTTTTATCTATTTCATAGGTTATTGGAAGCAGTACAAACTATTGCTCAGCATAAGGGCTATACGAGACATATGCCTATATGGGATAATTATTGTATTGTATTGTATTATATGTGAATTAAATAAGCTGCCTGAATTTTTAGAGTGGAAGAAAGCTGGCATAATATTTATATATCAGTTATATAAAGGGAATGTCTTATTACCTTTTACTATACTAAAAGAGCGTTATCAGTTATTGAATAAACATTTTTATCAATATCTCCAAATACTTCATGCATTACAAAGTCACACCTCTAAATTTCAGTTACAATATAACCCCTCTAAGATATTATCTAAGGCAGTTTCTGCATTTTGCACAAAACGAGGGTTAATAGGAGACCTTTATTCTATTTTACAGACTGCAGATAGAATTTGAATACAAGTAAATAGTTTTATTCGTTGGCAAAGGGATATAGAAGATTTGGACGAGGAGGAGTGGGCCCGGGCGCTGGAGGTATTACCTGAGATCTCCCTCTCGCCATCCCAAAGGCTGACTCAACTTTATATTTTACACGGCTCATTATACCCCACAAAAGCTCCACGACTGGGGAATATTTATAACACCATTATGCCCTCGCTGTGCCTTGTCTAATGGTTCCCTTATTCATATGCTTTGGCGAGGCCCAAAACTTTATCGTTATTGGGAAAGTGTTCATAACCTTAAATTCATTATGTTCTACTGAAGTGATAGGGACTTCTAAACTTGCTCTGTTGGGAATAATTCCTGATGGAGTACTACCAGAAGAGATGCACACTATGAGGGTTATTTACGAAAGGCAAATCTACTTTGCACTACAAGTGCACTTGGAAGTGCAGTCGCTCTAAATCTAAGGGGTAGATCTGAAATGAGTGGAAGCTCTGCTGATTTTATCATCCAATCATGAGCAGGCTAAAATGCTGTTTTTCATTTTCCTTGCATGTCCCCCTCAGATCTACAGGGACTTTACTTCCAAGTGCACTTGCAGTGCGAAGTGGATTTGCCTTTAGTAACTAACCCCCATGTGGATTAGGTCCCTATATTTAGCACGTAAACATATTTTACAAAAATGGACATCTCCTATTCCTCCAACTCAAACATTGGTGTGAGAAACGTAATTATTTATTAAAAAGAGAAATATTAACGTATAAACATAGAGGAATCCCCCAAAAATGTGAAAAAATATGGTCCTATTGAATCGATTCCAGTAATTTACTATATAACACTTATTTAGTATTATAGAGGACTGAGGGAAGGGAAGGAAGGAAGGAAGAAGGAGGGGGGGGGGGAGAGAAGGGGGGAAAAAGAGAAGGGAATGAAAAAGAAAAAAAAGAGAGGTGAATGATATCAGGAGTAAATAGGCTAGGAGAGGAGAAATGAGTCTGTAGGAGAGATGTTAATGGATGTTGCCCAGGGGAAGCTGTTGTAGTCTGTTTTATGGAATAGGTAGTTTCTAGTAACCAAGGTTGACAAAGTCAAAGTATGTGTTCATGCCTTTGTGCATGGTCAGGTTTTGTTTATTTCAAGTATATGATCACATGTTAGTCATTTTAGTCCGAGAGGTGCTATGTTTGTTTGTTCTTGTTTTTTATTTTTTCTCTCTTTTCTGTTGTTTCTATTGCTATTGTTCAGTTTAATTTGACCTAATTTATGTAACTGAATGTATATTATAGGGTGCCTCTTTTGGGTTGCAGTTATAATGATTTAGATGTGTTTTTGTATTAAATGTTTATAAATAAAAATAAAAATTACTTGATTTAAAAAAAAAGTTCTCTAGCTGTGCTGGGAATTCAGCTTGCTCTCCTCCAATGATCAGACTTGTCCTGACACATCCTCCCCTACACAGCCTTTCACTGGGAAGTTCATTCATTTTAGGCTGGATTCACCTCTTTGGGGTGAGTGTTCAGGGGGCTTCTAGGCTCATATACTTTTGTCTTTTTTCCATCCATTCTGTCCATCCACTCGACCATTATCAGGGTCATCCCCGTTTCTTCGATTCCTTCCCCCCACTTTCTTCTTTATGCATGTATGAAGGTGTTTTCTATTTATTTTTTTGATGTTATTTGTTGTTTTGTTTATTTTTATCTGTGATGTATACTGAAGATTCCTGATATTTCCACGTGTATTAATTATACAATGTTTGTTCATTAGGTAAATTCATTATATGAACCTCAAGTGGATCCTGAAGAAGCCCTCAACAGGGCGAAACGCTCTGATCCCATCACCTCTTTGGGTTCTGTGGATTGTATGACATATTTGGCAGCACTGTACACATGTTTTTAAAAAGTTTTTATATAGTGGTTTCTATGGATTAATAAAATATTTTTTTTTAAATATCTGTATCTTATTGATTATTTCTATTGGCAATCCCCCTGTGTCTACCTGGTTGGGGAAACTCAGGAATACTCAATATTTTTCATTTACAATCACTTTAAGTTTACAAGAGTTTTAGAAAGTGTCTCACTAAAATGAAACACCTATTGCCCAGGGATGCCTCTATTTATTTTCAAACAGTGTGAAGAGAAATTTTCCTGTAAAATCAGACATGCAAACTTCGTATTTCAGTTTCTTGCTGATGGTGGAAAGTTAATCACCAAATGTTCCTTACAGCCCTCTGAGAACACATTGTGGGTGCACTTTAAAGGAGTGGGAGCACCTTAAAGTGATACTCCAGGAAAAAAAACTTTTCTATGACTTTAGTTGTGTACCTTTAATGATGGTTCTCATAGGTCCGGGTGGCTGCTGTGTAAGGTAATAATCTTAATTTCAATCATGTCGGATGCTGTCAGTGCTGAGACCTGTGGCCCTCGTACAGTAAGGGGATCCAGTCAGTTATGAAAAGAAATAGTCTGCAACTCCTTTCTTCTTTAAAATCTTCAGAATTTATTGGTTCTCCATAAAAGACACAATATCAGACAGCAAATGGAAATGCGTTTCGGCCTTGTGGGCCTTGTTCACTACCACAAGGCTGAAACGCATTTCCATTTACTGTCTGATATTGTGCCTTTTATGGAGAAGCAAATTCTGAAGATTTTAAAGAACAAGCAAGGAGTTGCAGACTATCTCTTTTCATGATTACCATTGCAGCTGTGCAACTGCCTTTCTGCACCCAGGTAGCACTAAAACGTTCTCATCTTATTAGGCAGTAGCACCTCACCTCTGCTTTATTTTATGATCTGGTCAGTTACCCTGCCTTTTCTCTCCCCGTATCCATTCACAGAATGCGTTTTTATTCCCTTAACAGTACACAAGGCGCTTTGTGAATGGTCAAGGTGGGATGAGAGGTGGGTAAACTACAGAAACTCCTCTTGTCTATTTACACGTCTTGTGGGCCATGGGTCTCATACAGCAAAGTAGTCCTGTTATTTACCTTTCGTTTCCTCTCTCCTTGTCCATTCACAGAACGCCTTTGTGAATGGACATTTTGTAAATGGACTAGATGAGATGATTGTCAGGTGATGGACAGGATTCACTGTATGAGACCCACTGTTCATAGTATACATTTTTCATATCATCAGTGACCTCTGTGCTTATTATTTAAAAAGCCAGGAACGGGCAGGAATGCCAAGCAATAGACCTAATGGGGTTTTATTTACTAAAGGCACATAGGCAATTCACACTACAAGGGAATTTTCACTTAGCTTAGTGAATTAAGTTCAAATTCACTTTGCAAAGAATACCTAATGCCATGCAAATAAAATTTGAAAAAATGTATTTTTGCTTGCACGCGACTGGATGATGTCAGCAAAGCTTTGCCTCGTTCCATAAACTATGGGAAATTCCCTTGTAAAGTAAAATTTCCCTTGTAAAGTCAACAGTCTATTTGCCTTTAGTAAAACATAAACATTTATCCACTCAGATTTTTCCATAGTTTGTAAATAAAATATAAATGTATTTGATGCACATGGTATATTTCATTTACACTGTAACACACTTACCATAAATATGTATGTAAGCGGTGTCCCTCAATATAAAAAAAAATGCAGACTGTGTAAAGCACCCCCCTGACATTTTATGGCAGTGTTTATGAAGTATAAGGTTATGCTACATAAATAACTCTTTCCTTAAACAGGTAACTGCGGCCATCCTAGGTCAAGGGTACGGCTAACCATAACAGCTTGTTCCTCATGGTACTTAACACCAGTGCCACCTTGTGGTTAAGAAATAAAGCACTTAACATGCATCAGTTTTCAGTGTGTACATCAGCCATAGCTAAAGGCACCATCTGCAGTTTTTATTATAACACTTCCCAAACCCACACACCACAATTCTTGCTTTTTCTTTCTGTGATCAGCCATCATAAGAGATAGCCGCACAACCCTTTCACAGCCTCCTATATCCTTATCATGAAATTGATGTACAGCAAGTAGAGTGTGGCATGATACTGCATGAATTTAATGCTGATACTTTTAGTGCCTGTTAAGGTCATTGTAAATTTTAAAGGTTAAGGTTAGTATTAGAAGAAGGCTATGTAGTATTGTTTTTGGCAACAAGGGTCCTGAATCAAAAATGACCTGTACCCGATTACCTTCACTTAAATCGAACGCACCACCCTTGTTACATCTTTGAAACTCTAATGCCCTGTACATACGGTTGGACTTTCCGACGGCAAATGTGCGATCGGATCTTGTTGTTGGAAATTCCAACCATGTGTAGGCTCCATTGGACTTTTTCCATCGGAATTTCCCAAACACAAAATTTGAGATCTGGATCTCAAATTTTCCCACAACTAAATCCGTTCTCGTAAATTCTGATCGTGTGTAGACAATTCCAATGCACAAATGCTCAGATTAAATTATGAGACGAAAGCGCTCGGTCTGGTAAAACTAGCGTTTGTAATGGAGATAGCAAATTCGTCACGCCACAATTTTTAATTTAATGCAGTGCATTTTCTTCTTCTTTAGAATGCTAGAATAATGAAGTTGTTTTGCTGCTCATATTCACACAGAGTTCTGACAAACTGATTTCTTTATTATTTCTCGTGATCTCCTGAATCATATTATTATTTTTTTCATCAGATCTCCATAATAATGTTTCTAGTTTTTGTTAGATATATATATATATAATATATATATATATATATATATATATATATATATATATATATATATATATATATAAAATTTTTATCAAGATCTCCTATTTTTTTTTATAGTGATCTCCATAATATTTTTTCTTGTTTTGTGTGTCAGGTTACCACAACGCCATTATGATCTTGTATTTTTCAATCTCAAGGAGGTTGGTGTTGGTGTCCCTTGTTAATTTGACATTGTATTTTGGAAATGTACCTGCCTACTCACAAACAAACTGTCCTTTTTGAAGTAAAACACATAGGCAAGTATTTCTGAAAAAAAAATAGCCATTTATTCTGGGTCATAACAAAATAAGGAGGAAGGCAACGCTGGAGAAACTGCTGAAATTGGCGAAGCCTTCGTACCCCAGGGCACACATCAACTATTTGCCAGCCAAAATTGGTGGCCTGAGGAGTCCATATAATAGTGAGCACAATCCAGTCCAGGACTCCAAGAAATCAGGAACAGCAGCAGATGACATCTATGTCCCCAGGCTGTGGTCATACCACAGCCTGCATCTTTTGCCAGACAAGACTGAACCCAGGCCATCACTTTTTTTGTCTTCCTTACATGCTTCCTTCCAGGCTGTGGCTGTGGTGTTGGAGGTGTGGCAGGAGGTGGAGGAGGAGGTGGAGGAGGAGGAGGATGGTCCAACTCACACAGGTGTGTTTTAGTTGTGAGTTGGCCCCTCAACCCCTTATTTTTGGTGATCACCATAAGTTCCTCACACAAGAGGCGTTGGCCCTCCTCCATTTGCTGCATTTTGTATGCAGTCATGCATGCAAAGGCCTCTTGGAGAGTGGGGTTAGCTTTGAGGGCCTCATTAGCCTCCCTAATCAGCCTAAATACTGCCTCCTCCATGTTACTTCCCTTACTGGCCCTTTTGGTTGGCAGGCGGAGGGGAGGGGCCTGCGATTCTGTGAGGCTCCTACTGGGCCCGGCCACCTCCTGGCTGCCACTTACCCCGCCACCTCCTGGCTGCCACATTCCCCAGCCTCCTCCTGGCTGCCACATTCCCCAGCCTCCTCCTGGCTGCCACATTCCACAGCCTCCTCCTGGCTGAGGCTTTCCTGTGTATGAAAAAGGGTTAATGTTAATAAATAGAAAAGACTATCATTCTGACCCCAGCATTTTTCATTCTTGTCCCAAACATTTTTAGCCTCTACTGTCTATTGATATATAAAACCCTTTATTAAATCAGCAATTAGTGATCAATAATAACATCTATTTCAAATCTTTTTTTTTTACAATGAGAAATATGTTGAACAATGCTATACCTGGCTCAAGCTGGGCTCCACTTCTTCCTGGGTGGAAGGCCAAGGGTGGGCGTCGGAAGCCTCAGCTGGGGTGGAAGGAAGCGTGGAAGGTAGGGTTGAGAGGGATTCCCTGACTTCAGTCTGGTCTGCCAGAAAATGAAGTCTCTCATAGTACCACAGCCTGGGGACATAAATGTCATCTGCTGCTGCTCCTGATCTCATGGATTTCTGGACCTTAGTACGCTCACAATTATATGTGCTCCTCAGGCTACCATTTTTTTTTTTTTTAAATAGGGGATGTGTGCCGTAGGGACCTGCGGCTTCACCAACTCCAGGAGTTTCTCCATTGCTGCCTGCCTCTTTATTTTGTTATTATAATGCGGTTGTTTCACCTGCCACAGACAGGGCAGCTCCCTGTATTTATCAATGAATATTGGGAGAAAACTGTGGTCTTTGAAACTATCCATTTTCTCTGCAAGACACAACACAAGACAAACCCTAATGTCAGGCGAAACTCTCCTAATCTTGACCCAATATAGGCCTTAATCTATAAGCAGCATAGGCCACTGATGCACCAAGTTAAAACTGTACCTTCGTTATAATGATCGTTGCTTCCGCTACTCCGTCCTCCGCTCCCAGATCGTACGTACGATGCACGCGTGTTACGCTTTATATACACTGTGCATGCGTGAAACACCGCACACCGCTGACGTTCTTTCTAGTATATTCCCCCTTCTCTTTTGTCGCAGTGGGTAGAGCACATGGCGGAGAAACAGCAGGTGCATGCAGAGGAGAGCAGCAATGACAAAAGCCCGGAGCCACGAACGTCCCGATCCCGGAGGAGATTTAAGGCCTCAAATATGTCCTTTGTAGAGATGGTGGAGATGGTGTACATCTTGAAGAGGGCTGACTATGATGGGAAGCATGGACATTACCCAAACCCAAATGTGAGAAAGGCCAAGATCATGACTAAAATTGTGAAAAGTCTGCACAGGAATTTTGGGGTACGACGATCCAAGGATCAAGAGAGTTCTTCAAAAAAGTAAGTTGTTGTCGTGTGTTCCTATTATTATTATTACTTGCATGCTGCTCCATGTGCTTTTCTTTACTGTTGTAAAGTTTAAAATGGTGCCCGGCAGGCATTGCCCGGCTGGTTTGAAATCTCTTCAGTCTCGGAGAGGTCGGCTGTGAGGAGGAAGCTGTTCTCTGAATTACGCTATGTGGTCCCCTTTTGCTTCCTCCCATGGTATCTTTATGTACCCGTGGAATTCTGAGCATCAGTCCGTATAAGAGGTTATGGGCCCTATGTTTCCATCCTGATGAGAACTGGGAATCCCTGTCCTAGGATACAGATCCAGAGTCCATCTACCTCACTACAAACTTGGGATACTGATCCAGTGTCCATCCACCTTACTACAAGCCTGTTTGGCATGCAGAGCGTATGCACTGACGTGTCCAAACAATTCGGCAAGCCAAATTGTTTGGACACGTCAGTTATCACTTATCCCAGCTCTTGAAGCGACTCCTCACATTAGTGGTTTCCATCGATGAATTTCACATCACCAAGTATATAGACTGGGACTATTTATTATATATAACATTTTTTCCTTTGCACGATTTCCACAAGGTCTTCAATTGATCTATCTATATATATACATGTTTTATAAGTTTTTTATTTTATGTGTTTAATTCTCAGTGCCATTGTTACCTAAGGTTTATATTGGCTTGAATATATCACATTTTAGCGCTACACTTTATTGTTTTGTATGTACATCTACCATTTATCCAATTTGGCGTGTTGTCTGCTAACTTTGTGAGCAGCGCAGAATTATTTATTTACAGTTTAAAATGGCAACTTTCATGTTCATGGGCACAGTAATCGGTCGTAGGAAACATCGTTCGTTCGCCCACTTAGAAGATGTTTTGGGCAGATGCAGGTTAACTACATTTGTTCAGGCCTATTTGTATTAAAATAAGTCTGTTGTCTAGATGGGTTTGTAACTAGAATGAAATGGAAAATTGATTCAGTGTAAGGAGAGGACACTCATCAGCTGTTTACACATCTGGACGCAGGAGCACTAGTGTGGGACACCAGAACAAACTTTTTAGGGTGTCTCACACAGGTGCTCCAGTGGATACTATAGGGGTGTCTCCATGTGTGAAACCTGTACAAAAAAGGGAAGTATTCCAGCTTTAGAAAGGAAGTAAAAAAATTTTCAGCTTGGAACTCTGCCAAAACAGACAATTGGGTGACATTTCCAAGCAATGTTTCATATTACTATTTCTGGCCTCAAATATCTGTGTGCTAAGTATACCTTTTGTTTATTCACATAGGGGAGAAAAGACTCGGGACATCTGAGGACACCAGGGACCCTCCACTTCCTAAAGAAGGGGAAATCCCAAGACCAAGCAGAGGATGTGGAGGAAGGAGAGGTTTATGAAGTGGGCAAAATAGTCACCACAACAGGTGAGTGTCTGAGACCACAACTTCAGGTAATAGATGTATGGCTGCATATTTATAATACATGGTGTTTTTTTTTATTTTAGGTGATGTGGATGTTGTGGAAGAAGAATCTCATTTCACAAGTGAAAGTGCCCAGATTCTCACCGGGGAGATAATGGGGTGCAATCGTGATTTAGAAAATATAAAGGAAAACATCAATGATGTTCAACAAAAAATGAAGAACATCATTGATGTTTTAGGCAGAATATAAAACACACAAAAATTGTACAGTTTTATCGTGTATTGTGTGTGCAACCCCTTCCTCGCAACTCAAGTAGGTGAGAGGAAGGGGTTGCACCTCCAAAACACGTCCATTGATCCCCCATGATTGGAGCTAGCACATGTTGACATTAGGCATGGGATCAGGAGGGAAACCCCCAGTTTAAATCACAATTTCTGTGAATTTTCAAAATTTGGCTTTTACAGGGGTGACATTACCCCATCTGATGAAGGCAATAGCAACACAGTTTGGACATACTAATGTCTGATATTGCCTTCACTTTATCAAAGTTGAACTTTGTAAGTTCCTGAGTTGTGTATTGTTTTATGATTTGAAACATGCCCGTTTAACCAAAAAAAGGATATTTCTAATGTCAAAAAAAAATGTTATACACCAAAGATGTTGGTTTGTTCCAAAACCCTTTTCTAACGCACATGTGAATGTGCTTTGAGTAAAATGTTTTCTACTCAACAATGTGTGGCTTCTTCTTTCAATGCTCAATAGCAATTTTTGTAGTAAGTTGGTGTTTACAGTGACAATGGGGGTTATTTACTAAAGGCAAATCCACCTTGCACTACAAGTGCAGTTTCAGTGCAGTTTCAAGTGCATTTTTGCAGTGCAATTGGAGTGCAAAGTGGAATTTCCTTTAGTAACAACACCCACAGTGCTTTATAATTTGCCACAATCAGGCCATTTTCGTGACTCCACAAATTTCAGTCATGGTGCTGAAAATGATGAATATTTTTATCAGTAATGCATTACATACTTTAACAACAAAAACAAGGTATGTGTGTGTAGCAGACCCACAACATAATTCACTGAAGAAGAGATTGTCACCTCATGTATCCAAAAAATTACGTTTGCAATATTGAACAAAAAGGGAAGAAAGAAAAGCCCATTGGATAACCCAGGAGCCAGCTAAAAGAAACACAAGCAGTAAATCAAAGTAAATATTATTTCCGTTTAAATAAAAAATGTATTTTTCACGTTTGTTAAACATTTTATGGCATATCAATGCCCCCTTACCCGCAAAGTACTCTAGATACTTTTCACGAACTTCACGGGGGCTTTGGGGGGCAAGCCAGGATGGCCAGCTTGAAGAGCGGTCAGGGTTGTTGTATCCGGTAATAAGCCGACCTCAGTCCCAACTGAGGCCACGTAGTTAGATGCATTTTTTCTTAAAAAGTTATGCAATATGCAGCATGCCATAACGATATGATTGATTCTATATTCCGCCATGTTTATTGCAGTGAGGAATAGGCGGAACCTGCTGGCCATTATTCCAAAGGCATTTTCCACCACTCTTCTGGCTCTGGCCAGCCCGTAGTTAAAAACCCTCTGCTCCGGGGTGAGGGTCCTCATCGGGAACGGCTGCATCAGGTGTTCACCCAGACCAAATGCTTCATCAGCAACAAAGATGAATGGGAGTCCTTCCACGTTCTCTTCAGCAGGTGGCAATCCCAAGCCACCATTCTGGAGCCGTCTGTAAAATTTGGTCTGGGCGATGACTCCACCATCCAACATCCGCCCATTCTTCCCCACGTCCACATACAGCAACTCATATGTCGCCGACACCACTGCCAACATCACAATACTATTAAACCCCTTATAGTTATAATAGTATGACCCCCAAGTTGGGGGGTGGGACGTGCTTCCCATCTATTGCCCCTCCACAGTGGGGAAAGTCCCACCGCTGGGCAAACTGAAATGCCACAGTCTGCCATTCCTGTGGCGTTGAAGGAAACTGTGGAGTCAAACAAGAAAAAAAAATTAGTCATTTTGCACATAAACATTGCAAGCAGATTAGACACAAACATTCTTGGCCAAAATCAGTATTAACATTTATTTGAAGGAGTATTTAAAGACAAAAAGAGAAGGTCCACTTATCAGATTCCTCGCCCCCTCTGATGGTCCATTATAAACATTTTAGGGGGGAGATGTTTTGGACAGGTAACCCTCTCCACTTCATTGAGAGCTGAATGCATACATAATGTGTGTTACTTTTGCCAGGCCCTCCTTACTTACACTATTGGCAGCCCACTGGACAGGTAAGAAGTGTCATAATACAAAAATATAAATACACACTGTACAAATTGAAGCACTTTTTTACATTCTGCAATTACCTATCAGGATAATAGGAGAAGAAAACTTTAAAACAGTACCATTTGAAAGTATTCAGGCAGGCCCTTTCACTACATGCTTTGGTGAATTCATCTATAAATCTGACCACAAAAGAGGTAGGTATAGTGTGTATGGGTTTGGCAAAGTCAGCAGATAGAGGATTGGTATCGGTTGACTTAGCGGTTGGGGGGAGGGAGGGTTCAAAATGATTTTGGGACCCCCAAAAAAAGCCTCCGCATGAATTTAAGGACACAAATAACATTTGTACACATTTTAGGGGGTATTTGGGGTAAAGCACTACTATGGAGTTGACAAAATCCATTAAGTGACTAGACTAGGTGTGTATGGACCCAGGATAGCATGCTGGGCAGGTTAGTGCAGGCAAATATGCATGAAGGACAAAAAAGGAAGTTTTAAAGCTTCCAGCATGCATGAGAACAAAGGGGACATTCACAGCATATTACAATCATGGTAATTAGGGAATGATGAAATAAATACATTAGCAAACATTAAATACTGTACATATGTCAGACTTGCACGTACCTGACTGACGAACCCGATATAGCAGGGGAAGGCCTCCTGTACGTATCTGGTTCCCGGCCCCTAGTAGTGTAAACAGAAGGCACAGGAGCGCAGAGTGGTAAGAGAGCCTGGCGGGTGACTTGCGGAGGTAAGGCCCAGGATCCTGATGCGAATAGTCAGGAAGTCCTTAGCAGGCTGGGGCATAGGCAGCCGGTGCAGAGCAGGAGCAGAAAGGGCAGGTCCGGTCACAGGCAGAGTTGGCAACAAATGGTCGGCAAGGTACAGAGGAACTGGCAGGCTCAAAGTCCGGGTCACAGGCAGGGTTGGCAGCAGGCGGGCAACATTGTACAAGGAGCAGGCAGATTCGTGGTCAAGGAAAGCCGGGGTCAGGTGCAGGCAGATAACAGAGAAGAATCCAAAGACAGGCCGGGGTCACAAGGAGATCAAACAAGCAAACAGGTAACAGGAACTGGGAGCTGCAGATCGGACAGCACCAAGCAGAAAGTTCCAGCAAGCTAAATAGGGCGATTGGCGCCAAGCGCCGTGCGCGTGCCCGCACGCACCCGCACGCGCCCGTACAACGGGCGCACACCAGAGTGCCCAATAGCAAGTCCATTCCGAGACCTCCTCTGACAACATATTATGTGAAGTTAAAACAGAAATCTTACCTTAATATAGTCCTTCTGCAGGACCTGAATGATGGCAGAACAGGTCTCTGGAATAATGATCCCCAGAGCATGGGGGTAGGTGTCTGTCGAGAACTTGATGTCCTGCAGTCTTCTTCCCGTCGCCAAGTACCGCAACTATTGACTAGCCTCTGTTCAGGAGTGATGGCTTGCCGCATGCAGGTGTTCTGCCTGCTGATATAAGGGGACAGCAAAGCCAACAAACGGTGAAAAACGGGGTCCGTAATCCGGAGATAATTCCTGAAATCCTCAGGATTATTCTCACGGATCTCCTGCAACAAAGGCATGTGAGAGAATTGGTCATGCTGGAGCAACCAATTCTTCGTCCATGAACTCCTCCCCACCCTGTTCATGGACTGGGCTTGGGTCAAAGTAAGAACCCCAACACTAAGCCCCCGCACAGCACGAACTCTACGACGACTACGTAACCGCAACATGGCTTCAAAACAGTCGGCTGGTTAGAACTAACTAACAGAAAGCACTAAAAAACAGAAAGGCCTGAGAAGAGCGAGCTGAAAATCAGAAACGAGCGGACGAGAACGCACTTGGAATCAAATATGTACTATAATAATAATATGCATTGACAAACAAAATCGAACTGACTACACACACTGAAGAACAGATACGAGCCCACAAGCACAAACTGAAGAGCAGTAACGATCTGAAAAGCACGAGGCTGAAAAGCACGAGGCTGAAAAGCGCAAATTGTCTCTCACCAAACTTCTACTAACATGAGATTAGCAGAAGGAGCCCAAAGGGTGGCGCACTTGATTTGAAACTTCCCTTTGATAGTGCCGTCGTATGTCACCGCGTTCTTGACATTCGCAATTTCCGAGCAACTTTGTGTAACTGTGTGTATGCAAGACAAGTTTGAGCCAACATCCGTCGGAAAAAAATAATGGATTTTGTTGTCGGAATGTGTGATCATGTGTACGCGGCATAAGGCTTCATGCACACTGTATTTTATTGACGCTTTTTTCTCCTACAGGAGTTTAGCAGAAGCAAACACATGGTAAAAAGACACGTTCTTCTTTGTGCGTTCATGCACGTTCCTCATTGTTACTCATGTTACTCATTCTATTGGTCAGAATTCTGGCCATTAGAATGCATTAACCCAGGAGCACGGGAGAACTCTTAAATGTGCCCAGAGCACGATTATGCTTATTTAGGCACATTTTTCTGCCTTTAAACACCCTTGCCCCTAAACTCTTTTGTGTGTATGGACACATAGGTTAACATGGAGAGGTGTAAAAAGTAGCATTTTTTAGCACGCGGCCTTGCCGGGCTGATGCTACAGATCCAGAAGAAAAGGATGCCAATGTTTCAGATGTGCCTGTTTCTCCCCTTTTGCCTCTCCTCATTTTCTCTGCTGTATAATAGTCCTCTCACTGACTAGCAAGCTTCCTGGAGTGAAGTGCAGTGGAATACTTTCCTTACAGGATGTCTCCAACTTACAAGCCGACCATAATACACTGTTTATTTGGGCAACTATGTGGCAAATAAGGTTTAATGTTGATAAATGTAAATTAAGCACTTGGGGGCTAAGAATATGTATGCATCATACATACTAGGGGGAGTAAAACTGGGGGAAGCATTAGTGGAGAAGGATCTGGGGGTTTTGGTAGATCATAAGCGTAATAACGGCATGCAATGCCAAGCTGCAGTTTCTAAACCGAGTAAAGTCCTTTCTTGTATTAGGAGAGGTGTGGACTCCAGAGAGAGAGAGATATCATTTTGCCCCTGTACAAATCATTAGTAAGACCTCATCTGGAATATGCAGTTCAGTATTGGGCAACAGTTCACAAAAAGGATATCGGGGAACTGGAGAAAGTGCAGAGAAGGGCAACCAAACTGATAAGAGGCATGGAGGAGCTCCGCTATGAGAAAAGATTATAGGCTTAAAAAAAAGGTGGACTCAGGACGCAGAGCACAGCACAATAGGAAGCTGGTCCTGAGACCCGATTGGCCAGGGAGTCTTAGGCCAATCGTGTGACAGTCAAGACACACTTCCTGTTCAGCCGGGAGGAGAAAACAAGGGCCCGGCTTTCCTAAGGTCAGTCTGTCTAATCGCAGTTGGGTGGGTGCAGCGTTTGCAGCCTTCCCATCCACCGTCTGTCTCCCATTCGTGTGTGTGTGTGTGGGGTTCTTGCGGCGATCCCCGCCTACCTGCCCGTTTCCCTGGCGGGGGGGAGGGGTTGCTGGCGTTAGTTCCCCCCCCCCCCCAATTATTTAGCACCAGTCGCCACTGCATTTGACTAGAGGTTTCTGTCCTCATAGGCTACCCAAACACATAACATGATACCTACCATATTTATGGGCAATTCTCAGCAGAAAAAGCCTTAATTTGAAAAATAATTCCATAAACAATATATTCCAAAAAATGATATACTCATCAAAATACATGAATATGCAAAGAAGATCTTTGATGACCAGAACAATTCTTGTATGCTTCATTAGACTAAACTTCATTAGATCTAATTTGTTTGGGTAGCTTTTGCATCAGTTGGAGCATGGAATAGGCAGAGAGGAACTCACATCAAGTGCCATGCTGGGGGTTTTGATGCTTTCCAGCCTCCACATTGCCTGACAGTCTCCTGCACTGTGCAGGACAAAGCTGTCAAACTGACAGCTAGGTCTCCAGATTACACAGGGAGAGCAGCTCTTCAAATATAATCAACAGACCCCCCACTGCAGCAGCAGGCCCAGCTCTGTATTAGGAGCATTGACACCCCTCCTTATAAACAAATCACAAAGCGGCTGTCATAGTGAGAGCACAGCTCTGCTAATGGAGTTGGCATTCTCCCTGTGTAATCCGTAGGACTTAGCTGGAGGAGGTTCTACTCAGCATAGCTGATTTCTTCTATTTTAGCTATAAAGGCAGTGTAAAAAAATTTCAATCTGCAGACGTCAGGCAAGCTAAAAGCAACTGATCTGTGTTTTTGAGTTGCTGAACAAACAAAAAAAAGTTCAAGTTTTATTCTATTTTACCTTTTAAATAATCCTTTGTTATAAAATTAGTCCTAACTAAACCTTTCCTCTTCCTGCTCTCTATTTTTGGGACAAATTTTGATAACAGTATTCAAATATAAATGGTGCCACTGCCAACCACAAGGCCTGTGTGGGTGATGTGGAGAATATTTTCCTGTTGCATCATGGCAGCATACACGTTGGGTTGTGACTCCGCCTCCACAACCTGATAGGACCACATAGCTATAAATTAGAGAGTAGACACCTGCCCCAGTATTCTCTTATTTTCTCTTATTTTTCCTCACCTGTCAGGACGCACGGATCAGCACCCCCTTACCGCTTCGCCCCAGCCAGGTTCTAGCCTCTCCTGGGTGGAAGTCCTTCTTGTACAGCCTCTAAACGAGCTAAATGGAAGGAGCCCCACTCTGGTGGTCTCAGGGGCACTCATCTCAACTTAAACTGTTTGCCAGAAGACAAGCCTTAAACAGGCTTCAAGTGCAACAGCCCACAAAAGCCTTAAACAGGCTTGCTGGAGGATTGGCCTGGGAACCCTCAGTATGGCCTCAGAAAATAAGCCTTAAACAGGCTTAATTGTGTGCAGCGGTCTCCATTCCCCCCCTCTCTTCCTTCCCCCCCTCTGACATACCGTTTGCGTTCTGCTGGGCTCTGTGGTCCATGCAGTGCTGTGTGGGACCGCCGAGCGTTCTCGGCGTCCTCGCGCATGCGCAGTACGGCTCTTTGGGCGCTTCTATGCTATTTGCCAGTCTCCAAGATGGCGCCGGGCGCCTCGCGGCGCTACTGCGCATGCGCGAGCGTCCGACGCCAATAGCGGCAGATTTAAAAACCACAACATTGCTGTGGAGGCTGCTGATGGTTGATGCATGCTACAGACGCCTGCTCTGCGAACCTTGGCAAAGAAAAACGCTCTACAAAGGTGGGTCTCTCCACCCCCCCTCCTGTCCAGGACTGGGTCAGTCTCTACATTTGCTGCTTGTCTTTTCCTTGCAGGTTTCCAACCCACTCACCATGGAGACCGCTGCCCCAGCAGATCACCGCCAGCCTACTAGGTAAGGGGGAGGAAGAAGAGGGTAAGTAGTGAAGATTGAAAAAGAGAGCACTTCTAACGCTACCTAAATTGGTCAGCCCTACCAGGTCCTCAAGAATGTCTGCGTCAAGACATAGAGAGTCCTCACGCAGGAGAAGTCGCTCCAGACATACACGGAGCCGCTCCTACCATAGGAGAAGCCGCTCAAGAGGAAGCCGCAGAAGAAGCCGCTCCAGATCGCATTCTCGGCATGGTCGATCCCGCCACAGAAGGTCGGCCTCACGTAGGCACCGCTCCCCTGCACGCCATTCCCGTCCCGCCGGGAACGCATGCTGGATTTGTGGTACAGCGGCTCTTCCGGATAAGCTGGTTTGTCAGAGATGCCTGGAGGAGGCCACAAGAGAGAGAGTCTCAGAAGTTGGGGACTCAGCCCCTCAGGCCTCATTACCAGATGTGGATCTCTCCACCATTACCTCTCCAGCCCGGGCCAGCACATCAAAGGAGCAAGACTCCCTATCTGAACATGAAGGCCTGGAAGTGTCGGCCGGATTCGACTTTGGCCTTATAGAACCGTTTGTTAAATCGGTTAAGGAGGCAATAGGATGGGAGGAACCCCAGGAAGTCCAGCCAAAGCAGAGAAAATATTTTCCTCAGCTTAAAAAGGAACCAGAAACTTTTCCGTTCATCGATGAACTGGAAGATTTAATCAAAGAGGAGTGGCAGAGACCGGAGAAGAAATCTAGTCTGAACAACAGACTCCAGAAGCTGTACCCACTCAAGGAGCCTAAAGTGAACCCTCTGGTATCCCCTCCGGTAGTGGACGCATCTTTAATGCGCCTCGCCAGGCATGTTACCCTCCCGCTAGAAGATGCGGTAACGTTTAGGGACGTTCTTGACAGAAAGATCGACACAGATCTTAAGCGGGCTTACCTTTCGGCCGGAGGCGCATGCAGGCCTGCGATAGCACTCGCGGCAGTAGGAAGGGCAATCTCGAGTTGGTCTTCAAGCACGGAGAAGCTGGTATTAGAGGGGGCAGACCAAGAGAAAATTGTGAAGGCATTACAAGAGTTAAGCTTGGCTGGTGATTTCGTGGCTGAGGCCTCAGTTGACACTATCAGGTCCGCATCAAAGTCTATGTTGGCCTCAGTGATGGCCAGAAGAGCTTTGTGGCTGAAGCCCTGGACGGCGGATCCGGCATCCAAGTCTAACTGGTGCCGTATTCCGTTCGACGGTGAACACCTCTTTGGCACAAAGTTGGATACGGCCATCTCCAAAGTAACTGGTGGAAAATCCGGGCTCATTCCCTCAGATAGGAGGCCCAAACAGAGACCTCCTCCTTTCAAGCGGAATCTCCCAGAAAGGTATAGAGACGCGAAAGCGTACAGACCAGGGAAGGAGTACCGAAGGAACTGGAAGAACCCTCAAACTTCTTTTATGAAATTCCAAAAGCCTAAGACTCCCGCTCCCAGTGACCAGGAGCCTTTTTGAAGGTGCGCCCGTCCGGCCAGCAGTAGTAGGAGCAAGGCTTTCCAGTTTCAAGCTGGTCTGGGCGGGGACCATACAAGATACCTGGACCCTGGCCACCGTCAGTTTCGGCCACAGATGGGCCTTCAAAAATCGACCCCCAAGAGATCAATTCTGCCCAACCCGTATTCCTCCTCCCGGGGAGAAAAGGTTGTCTCTTCTAATTTATGTCCGAGAACTTCTTCAAAAACGAGCGATAACAGAGGTTCCGCCAGCACAACGAGGCAGGGGATTCTATTCTCCACTATTCCTCGTCAAAAAGAAGTCAGGGGACTTTCGCCGGTTCTAGATCTGAAGAACCTCAACAAGTCCATCAGAGTGGAGTCGTTCAGGATGGAAAGCCTGCAGTCTATCCTTCAGGCCATAAACTTGGGAGACTGGATGCTCTCCATAGATCTCCAGGATGCCTACCTACACATACCAATCCACGTGGCATTCCAAAAGTTCCTGCGATTCTCGGTGGGTCAGGAACACTTCCAATTTCGAAGCCTCCCTTTCGGGATCTCTACGGCCCCCAGAACGTTTACAAAGGTTCTGCTTCCAGTAATAGCCTCTTTGAGGGAGAAGGGTCTAAGGGTCCACCATTACCTGGACGACATTCTTCTCCTCTCAAACAGCCAGGAATCTCTCGTGCAACATCGCGAGGTCTTAGTTTCCACCCTAACGAGTCTGGGTTGGATAATCAACTGGCAGAAGAGCAACATTCAACCCACTCAGAGGATGGTCTTCCTGGGAGCCGAACTAGACACCCGAGCCAACACGGTAGAACTGCCAAGGGAGAAGTTGTCCCTACTAATTCAGAAAGTGAAGAATGTGGTTCCAGCATCATGCTTACCGGCCAGAGCATACCTCAGCCTGCTGGGGTCCCTATCAGCAACCATTCCAATGGTCAGATGGGCGCAATGGAATACCAGACCTCTGCAAGCCTCCTTCCTGGGCCAGTGGGATGGATGGTCCATGTCCCAATCGATTCGCATCTCAGAAGAAGCCAGATTATCCCTACGGTGGTGGACTCACCCCGACAACCTCAGCAGATGCAAACAGATAGTCATCCTTCATCAGGAGGTGGTAACCTCGGACGGTAGTCTGGAGGGATGGGGGGCACACTACCTACATTATGCAGCTCAGGGCCGCTGGCACTTCAAAACCAGGGATGTAGTGTCAAACGTCCTAGAGATGAAGGCAGCCTTCCAAGCCCTCTTGGCATTCAGCTCACTTCTGAGAGGGAAACAGGTCCTCATTGAAATGGACAACCGAGTGGCTGTGGCCTACATCAACAGGCAGGGGGGTACCAAGAGCATCTCCATGATGCGGGAGGTTGGTCCGGTGATGCGATGGGCTCAACTGAACCTGCAGGACCTGAAGGCGGCCTATATTCCGGGAGTTCAGAACAAACTGGCGGACTCTCTCAGCAGGACATTCGTTTCCAACAACGAGTGGTGTCTAAGCCCGCAGGCCTTCGCCCTCATATGCCAGACATGGGGTCATCCAGACATAGACCTCGCAGCAACACCAGAGAACAGGAAATGTCAGAGGTTCCTGTCGAGGAACTCCTTCCCCTCAGCGGAAGGAACAGATTGTCTCCAGCACACCTGGAACTTTCGCCTAGGTTACATTTTTCCACCAACCCCACTGATAGCCAAGTTCCTTCTGAGGCTCAAACATTCGGCAGCTCTAGTCCTGGCCGTGATTCCCTTCTGGCCTTCATTCCCAACTTGGGACCTGTCAACTGTCCTAGAAATTCTATCGGGAGAACCATTTTCCCCTCTTGAAGATACCTCCCTCTGGGATCTGACTCTAAAAGTATCATTCCTAATTGCCATCACTTCAGCGAAAAGGGTCTCGGAAATGCAAGCTTTACTGATCAAGGAACCGTACCTGATGGTTTACCCAGACAGGCTAACCCTGAAGCCTTCAGACAGATTTATCCCAAAGGTCTCCTCTTCATTCCACTTTAACCAGGAGATTGACCTCCCGGCTTTGAGCACAGATCAGGGTGTTCCTCATCCCCTGGATGTTAGGGGCAACATTCTGCATTACCTCTCGGTGACCAAGTCATTCAGGAAATGCGAGAACCTATTAATCATCCCACATGGGTTCAGGAGGGGCCAGGCAGCCTCTGCCCGTACCATCGCCTCATGGCTCGTGAAAACTATCAAGAAGGCTTACTCCTTAAGCACCTTGCAGATGCCGGAAGATCTTAGAGCGCATTCCACCAGGGCAATGGCTACTTCATGGGCAGCTTACTGTAAAGTTTCAGCGGAAACCATTTGTAGAGCGGCCTCTTGGTCTTCGAGAAACACCTTCATTTCCCATTATAAAATAGATGCTGCACGCTTAGCAGCAGTTGAATTTGGGAGGGCCGTCATACAGGCAAATTCTTCTGTTTCTTGTCAATAAATTTGATTTTTTTTGCATTCCCACCCAGTTTGGCGAGTTACTCCCCAACGTGTATGCTGCCATGATGCGACAGGAAAACGGAAAATTGTATACTCACCTTTCCGTAATTTTCCTTTCCTGTCGCATCTTCATGGCAGCATACAATCACCCACCCTCTGAGGTGACATGTGTATATATTTACAGAGAATACTGGGGCAGGTGTCTACTCTCTAATTTATAGCTATGTGGTCCTATCAGGTTGTGGAGGCGGAGTCACAACCCAACGTGTATGCTGCCATGAAGATGCGACCGGAAAGGAAAATTACGGAAAGGTGAGTATACAATTTTCCGTTTTTTACATTATTTTGTTCACTGTAAAGTAGATGTTTAGCGTAAGTACAGGAATGTTTTACAGTGGGGAAAATAATTATTTGATCCCCTGCAGATTTTGTAAGTTTGCCCACTCACAAGCAAATGAACAGTCTTTAATTTTAGAGACGGAATATCAAGCAGAAATCCAGAAAAAACACATGATACAAATCTTATAGATCAAGTTGCAGTTCAGTGTGTAACCTAAGTATTTGATGCCCAAGCAAAGCATTCAGTGCCAGCCGTCCATTAGGGGCCCTGGGTGCCGCCCCCTCTCTCCACACCACCCCCTAATAGCATAACAGATAGATTCATGCATACCATGAATCTATCCATGGCCGCTGCGGCCATCTCCTATTCATGCGTCCAGCCCCTTTCGGGTCACCGGGCGCATAAATTACAGCAGCAGGGGATTTTTTTTAAGCACCTAATTAGAGCCAGATGCTCTAAAAGGCTTTAAAATGGGGTGGGCACGGGTCCCAGAGCATGCGACCTGGAGCCCACCCAGGTGTGTTACAACAGCGAATGAATATTTGCTTTTAAAACACTGATCCTCAATCCAGGCCGAACATAAGCAGGTGTGAGGCCCGTTTTCTGATTGGCCAAAAAGAGAAGACTCCTGATTGGCCGCCGAGGAGGAGGGAGGAAACTGAAGCTGCCGCCGTGGAAAACAGGAGAACGGGAGGCCGCCGAGCAGGGGAAGCCACAGGTGATGGAGAGCAGGAGAACGGGATGCTGCTGCCGAGCAGGGGGAAGCTGCCGATGATGGGGCAAATGCTACCGACCGACGGGGGGGGGGGGGGGGCATACTTTTTGCCACCCCCCCTAAAAAAAAAATTCACCAGCTACCACTGAAAGCATTACTTAGTACTTGGTGAAGAAACCCTTGTTGGCAAGCACAGAGGTAAGACGTTTCTTGCAGTTGGTTACCAGGTTTGCACACATCTCAGGAGGGATTTTGGTCCACTGTTCTTTACAGATCTTCTCTAAATCCTTACGGTTTCTTGGCTGTCACTTGGCAACTCGAAGTTTCAGCTCCCTCCATACATTTTTTTATAGGATTAAGTTCTGGAGACTAGCTAGGGCACTCCTTGACCCTAATAGGCTTCTTCTTGAGCCACTCCTTTGTTGCCTTGGCGGTATGTTCTGGGTCAGTGTCGTGCTGTAAGACCCATCCACAACAGATCTTAAGTGTTCTGGCTGAGGAAAGAAGGTTCTCATCCAAGGTCTTACAATACATGGCCCAGGCCATTGGCCCCTCAATGTGGCAAAGTCGGCCTGTACCTTTACAGAGAAACAGACCCAAAGTATAATGTTTCCACCTCCGTGCTTGACTGTAGGGATGTGTTCTAGGGTCATAGTCAGCATTTTCTTCCTCCAAACACAGCGAGTCAAGTTAATGCCAAAGGGCTCAATTTTGGTCTCATCTGACTACAGCACTTTCTCCCAATCCAATCATTTAGATGTTCATTGACAAACTTCAGACAGGCCTGTACATGTGCCTTCTTGAGGAGGGGGACCTTGCGGACGCTACAGGATTTCAATCCATGGCTGCATATTGTGTTACCAATGGTTTGTTTGGTGACTATGGTCCCAACTGCCTTGAGATTATTCACAAGCTCCTCCCGTGTAGTTCTGGGCTGACCCCTCACTTTTCTCATGATTATCCTTACCCCATGAGGCGAAATCTTGCATGACCGTGGGCGATAGATGGTTATTTTATATTTCTTCCATTTGCGAATAATCGCTCCAACAGTTGTCTCCTTCTCACCAAGATTCTTGCTGATGGTCTTGGATGATAGTTCCAGGTTAATGAACCCTAAAACACAAGTGTTTCTGAGTATGATTAAGACAGCAGAGGCCATTGGAGGCTGTAAGATCTCATTAGAGTCCTGCACCTCTGCAAGTTGTCCTAAAATACCCTTTCCTTTCAGTGCAGATGAAATGCATAGACTCCCACTCCAGTGCTCTATGTTAGCATAACTGAGTAAGGCTCGATTCACATCTATGCATGTTGCTTTTGAGCGTTTCTGCAGTGCTTTTTGCGGTGCTTGCCGCATTTTTGGACACGCATTTTTACCGTGATTTTGCAGCGATTTGCAGTTTTTTTTAAACTGTATATAGCTGGCTGCTAATGAGGTGGCCGGGAAGCTGGCCGCTGCGTCCTTAACAACCAATGAGTCATCAGCTGTCAGTGGGCTTCCCCGCTGAATGTAAAAAAAAGAATTGCCGGCTAAAAAAAAAGTCCATACCAGGCCCTTTCGTCTAGTATGGATTCAGAGGGGATCCCCCAACGCCAAAATGTAAAAAAAAAAATCCATAACAGACTCTTATCTGAGCATGCAGCCCGGCAGGTCAGGAAAGGGAGGGGACGAGCGAACGCCCACCCCCCCCCTCCTGAACCTTACCAGGCCGCATGCCCTCAACATGGGGGGATGGGTGCCCCCACCCCAAAGCACTTTGCCCCCATGTTGATGGGGACAAGGGCCTCTTGCCGACAACCCTTGCCTGGTAGTTGTGTCAGGGTCTGCAGGCAGGGGGCTTATCGGAATCTGGAAGCCCCCTTTAACAAGGGGGACCCCAGATCCCACCCCCCCTATGTGAATGAGTATGGGGTACATTGTACCCCTACCCATTCACCAAAAAAAAGTAGTGTAGTGTGAAGAAATACAGTAGAACGTTTTTGACAAGTCATTTATTAAAAATATCTTCTTCTTTCCCACTTCTTCCTCCGGTCTTCCTCCATCTTCTCCTGCATCTTCATCCTCTGGGATTCTCGTTCTTCTTCTTCCGCTCTTCTTCTTTCTTCTCTCTTCTTTGTCCAGTGTTCTGCTGTTCTCAAGCATTTCTTAGATAATGATGGGGGCGTGGCCATCAGATTACATCATCTGGAGGCCCCACTCCCTTGTGACATCACGGACCCATCATGTCCCGGGTGGTGACATCACAAGGTGGCGGGGTCTCCGGATGACATAATCCGATGGCCACACCCCCATCGTTATCTAAAAAATGATTGACATTGGCGCGGACAGATCAGCGGGACGCAGCATCTGAGGCGGGTTGTCCGTGGGAGCGGGACACAGCATCGGAGGTGGGTCGGCAGCGGCAGGGGAAGAAGAACACCGGACAAATTAGACAGGAGAAAGAAGAAGAGCGGAAGAAGAAGCAGGAGAAGCCCGGAGGATGAAGATGTGGGAAAAGATGGAGGAAGACCGGAAGAAGAAGCGGTGAAGAAGAAGATATTTTTAATAAAAGACTGTATTTCTTCACACTACACTACTTTTTTTTGGGTGAATGGGTAGGGGAACAATGTACCCCATACTCATTCACATAGTGAGGGCGGAATCTGGGGGCCGCCTTATTAAAGTGGGCTTCTAGATTCCGATAAGCCCCCCGCCCGCAGACCCTGACAACCACTGGGCAAGGGTTGTCAGGAAGAGGCCCCTGTCCTCATCAACATGGGGACAAGGTGCTTTGGGTTGCCCCAAAGCACCCATCCCCCCATGTTGAGGGCATGCAGCCTGGTATGGTTCAGGAGGGGGGGGGGTCGCTCGCCCGGGCTGCATGCTCGGATAAGGGTCTGGTATGGATTTTGGTGGGGACCCTACGCCATTTTTTTTTTATTATTGCAAGGTGGGGGTCCCCTCCGAATCCATAGTAGACCCAAGGGCCTAGTATGAACCTGGGGGGGAAGCCCGCTGACAGATGATGACTCATAGGTTGTTGGCTTCCCGGCCCCCTCCTTATCACCAAGCTATATGCAGTGTAAAAAAAAAATGCAAATCGCTGTAAAAACGCGGTACTTGCATTTTGGATGCGGGTCCATTTAAGTCTATTACATGCAAAAGCTGCATTTTGCGGGAAAAAAAGTCCCCGAACCTTTCCAAAAATGCAGAGGCACAAAAATACATTGATGAGAACATGTTAAAATGCATTGATGTGAACCCATGTTAAAAAATTTCCCTGCATTTCTGCAAAATGCATCAAAAAACGCATTAGTGTGAATAGAGCCTAACCGCACTCCACATTGTATTACAATGTCTACCACAATCTACCACAATGCATTTCTATTTCTGTGACTCCAGCTGTTGGATTTTAAGATATACTGTACTCTCCACATTAAGGCTAGGTTCACACTATTACAAATTGGATGCAGATTTCTCCAACATCCAATTCGCATAGCAGGAGATTGTGACCGACTTTCTATGGAGCCGGTTCACAGATCTCCGCAGAGGCTCCGGTGCGAATTGCAAACGAGTCCTGTGCATCTTTTGGTCCCTTTCAGGTCCCAATTCAGCCCAAAATTCGGGCTGAAATCAGACCAGAAACGGTAAATGTAGACGCAACGGACTCCTGCTGTATGCTGCTGCGTGTTCTAGTTCGAACCCAGCCTTAATAATCTACTTAACTGGTTAATTGACACAAACATAGGTATTAGAGGTGTTCGCACATACCGTGAGCACTACCACAGCCAGTGGTTCTAAAGCCTGGTGCCTTGTACACACGGTCGGATTTTCTGACGGAAAATGTTCGATGGGAGCTTGTAGTCGGAAATTCCGACCTTGTGTAGGCTCTATCGTACATTTTCTATCGGAATTTCCGTCACACAAAATTTGAGATCTGGATCTCAAATTTTCCCACAACAAAATCCGTTGTCAGAAATTCTGATCGTGTGTACACAATTCCAACGCACAAAGTTCCACGCATGCTCGGAATCAAGCAGAAGAGCCGCACTGGCTATTGAACTTCCTTTTTCTCGGCTTGTCGTATATGTTGTACGGGGCATAACAGTTTTTTACTTTAATGCATTCTATATATTACCACTTGACCTCCAGTAGATTTACGCCTCCTTTCTGACCAGGCCATTTTTTCCGTTACGACACTGTGTTACATAAACTGGCAATTGCAGGGCTGTGCGACGCTGTACCCAAATAAAATTTATGTCCTTTTATCCCCACAAATAGAGCTTTCTTTTGGTGGTATTTGATCACCTCTATATTTTGTATTTTTTGCGTCATAAACAAAAAAAGTCAGACAATTTTGAAAAAGAAAAACAATATTTTTTACTTTCTGCTATAAAACATACCCAATAAAAAAAATGTAAAAAATCAAATGTCTTCATAAATGTAGGCCAATATGTATTCTGCTACATATTTTTTGGTAAACAAAATCCCAAGCATATATTAATTGGTTTGTGCAAAAGTTATAGCGTCTACAAACTATGGGATTTTTTTTTTTTTTTTACTAGTAATGATGGTGCCCCATTGGTGGGGGGGGGGGTAGCAGATGGATCTGACCACGGACCCGTCCCTCCCACAGCCCGCACCGCCCACCACACCCCCATTGCTAGCTCACTCACCCTGTGCTTACAGGTGAAGACGGCGGCTTCCCCCCTCAGACTCCTCCGTGTCCCGGGCTTCCCATGCGTCTCCTTGGCCCTTACGTCTCCTCCTCCTTCCTCCTCATAGGCCAATAGGATGGCTTCTCCTTTCGGGCAATCAGGGAATGGATCTCACGATCCACTTCCTGATTGGCCGGGAGGAGAATCAGTGTGGTAATAGCGAATCTTCATTCGCTATCGTCATACAACTGGGTGGAATCAGAGCACAGTGCTCTGCGCCCCGAGCCCACCCTTTCTTGAAGCCTATTAGAGCCTCTGGCTCTAATCACGTGCTTCAAAACCCCCCTCATGGAATCCATGCGCATGTAGATTAGGGGGCCGGATGCATGGATAGGGGGGGCGGTGCCCGTGTGCCCCTAATGGACGGGCCACTACAGCAAAGTGCTTACGTTAAAAAACCTTCTGTGACACAGGATTCCCCGACCCCCCTTATACTTACCTGAGCCTGATCTCAATTAATCGCTGGGCATGTGAGCAGCGCCTCTTTCCCTCCTCACAGGGCAGATTGATAGCACTGGGAGCCATTGGCTCGTGCTTCTGTCAATCAAATACTCTGACGAGGGAACAGGAGCGGGGCGAAGCCGCGCTGTCCATGCCAATAGATGCTGACAGGGCAATTTGGATGCAAGCCCACACAAGTTCCCCCATTGAATGCTACTTTCTTCTATGGGGACACTCGGCAGGGAAGAGGAGCCAGCAGTACCCGCAAGGGACCCCTGAAGAGGAGGACCAGGGCTGCTTTGTGCAAAACCACTGCATAAAGCAGGTAAGTATAACATGTTTGTTATTTTATTTTAAAAAAATAAAGCTTTACAATCACTTTAAAAACCAGCATAGCTTATTATGCCATTTCCTACTTATCCTTGTATATTTGGGCATAGAGAACACACCAGTTCCTCCTGTATCTCCTTATTGACCCACCATTGTGAAAGGTGGACTTCTGTGAGGTGTGGAATGCTGTGGAACAGTTTTCAACTTGACAAAGAATCAGCAAAAAAGTGAGTAAAAAAGGCCCACAATGTCTATAAGTAATCAATAGGTGGCAGTACTGCTACACTTTGGCTAATGCTAACACCTGTTAGCAATGTTGTACTTTTCCAGCAGAACTTTAATGAAATAAAAGTCTCCTGTTCATTCAATCTTGTCACATGATCTGGCTAAAAATCCTACTCTGTGTGCACTGCCTGCCATTTACCCCTGCACTTGACACTACACTTTTATAATTGTCATGCATAGCAGAAGCAAGTGAGGGTAAATCCAGACACTTTTTTTTAAACTAAAATTTAGCTAAAAATTATTTTTGGCCTTAGAGACCTAACTTAAGCTTTGCTCACAAGCGGGATGATGCCCATATAGCGTAAGGTGACCAGATTTTTAAAATGAAATCCAGGGACATATTTTTTTTTTTTTTATTGGCAAACGGTAAGCATATAAGCATAATTTCCTCAAATTATATATGCAGTGTCTGTGTTTATGGACTGATTGTATGATATATACGTTATTTCTCACATTTCGTTCATAAGATTTAAAAAAAAAAGATCCTTCTTACAATTTTTGGGGATATGACTACCAAATGTTAAGAAGATAAGATAGAGAAAAAACCTTTTAATGCATGTTTTGTATTTTATTCTTACCAAAGAAGTGCAGAGGTGTGCTATGTACAGAGTGCAGAGTTCAGGGGTGCGCTATGAAAGAGTTCAGGGGTCCATGATGTACAGAGTTCAGGGATCTGCAATGTGCAGAGTTTAGGGGTCCACGATGTGCAAAGTGCAGAGTTCAGGGGTGCGTGATGTGCAGAGTTCAGGGGTGTGTGATGTACAGAGTGCAGCGTTCAGGGTGCACAATGTTGCAGAGTTCAGGGTGCACTATGTACAGAGTTCATAGCGTGCGCAACATTAAGAATGCAGAGCAGTGGCGGCTGGTGAAGTTTTAGGATAGGGGAGCGCCAGACCCCGCCCTTCCTTTTTGACCCCTCCCACTTGGTTAAAATGGGCGTGGTTTCTGTGAAATAGTGGGCGTGGCTCTGAGGTCGTGTGGTTAGCGTCTGAGATGAACGAGAGATGGAGGGAGAGGGAGGGAGAGAAGTAGGGACAGCAGGCCCAGATCCTACACATCAATAGAAATATGTGTATTCTAGAAACGACAATCAGCAGATAAAGGTACTCCAAACACCTGGTGTTAGCACTTTAATCATCCCGGCACCATGGTTGTTATGGTGTCAGGATGATTGAAGCGCATTATTTCTATTATTACATTGTAATATAAACTTAAGTCATTAAACTCACCATAATGCAGAATCAATGGGAGCCCTGAGCATGTCACTTGCCACGTCGCCTGCCACCAGATGCCATCAGGTGTCGCCCAGCGGAGTCCGTCCTTACATCAGGTGCCCCCAGCGGAGTCCGTCCTTACATCAGTGCCCCCAGCGGAGTCCGTCCTTACATCAGGTGCCCCCAGCGGAGTTCCTCCTTACATCAGGTGCCCCCAGCGGAGTCCCTCCTTACATCAGGTGCCCCCAGCGGAGTCCCTCCTTACATCAGGTGCCCCCCAGCAGAGTCCCTCCATTACATCAGGTGCCCCCAGCGGAGTCCCTCCTTACATCAGGTGCCCCCAGCGGAGTCCCTCCTTACATCAGATGCCCCCAGCAGAGTCCCTCCTTACATCAGGTGTCCCCAGCAGCATCCCTCCTTACATCTGTGTCCCTGTCAGCAGAGTCCCTCCTTACATCTGTGTCCCCGTCAGCAGAGTCCTTCCTTACACCTGTGTCCCCGTCAGCGGAGTCCCTCCTTACATCTGTGTCCCCAGCGGAGCCCCTCCATACATCTGTGTCCCAGCGGCGTCCGTCCTTACATCTGTGTCCCCAGCAGAGTCCGTCCTTACATCTGTGTCCCCAGCGGAGCCCCTCCTTACATCTGCGTCCCCAGTGGAGTCCTTCCTTACATCTGTGTCCCCAGCGGATCCCCTCCATACATCTGTGTCCCCAGCGGAGTCCGTCCTTACATCTGTGTCCCCTGCGGAGCCCCTCCTTACATCTGTGTCCCTGTCAGTGGAGTCCCTCCTTACATCTGTGTCCCCGTCAGTGGAGCCCCTCCTTACATCTGTGTCCCCAGCAGAGCCCCTCCATACATCTGTGTCCCCAGCGGAGTCCATCCTTACATTTGTGTCCCCAGCGGAGCCCCTCCTTAGATCTGTGTCCCCAGTGGAGCCCCTCCATACATCTGTGTCCCCAGCGGAGTCCCTCCTTACATCTGTGTCCCCAGCAGAGCGCCTCCTTACATCTGTGTCCCCAGCGGAGCCCCTCCTTACATCTGTGACCCCAGCGGAGCCCCTCCTTACATCTGTGTCCCCAGCGGAGTCCGTCCTCACATCTGTGTCCCCAGTGGAGCCCGTCCTCACATCTGTCTCTGTGTCCCCAGCGGAGCCTGTCCTTACATCTGTGTCCCCAGCGGAGCCTGTCCTTACATCTGTGTCCCCAGCGGAGCCCCTCCTTACATCTGTGTCCCCAGTGGAGCCCCTCCTTACATCTGTGTCCCCAGTGGAGCCCCTCCTTACATCTGTGTCCCCAGCAGAGACCCTCCTTACATCTGTCTCTGTGTCCCCAGCGGAGTCCCTCCTTACATCTGTATAAGCTGTAATCTGTGTAAAGAGTGCTCAGCACTCCTTCAAGCCGTGTCTGTAGCTAGTTCCTGGTTTCTCCATGTGTACAGTGGAGAGGGGAGGGGCCGCTCCTCTCCACTGAACACAAGGGGATTAGTGCTCACGGCGGCCATCTTTTTGTAGCCCGCCGGAATTTACTTTGTTCTCACACTGAGAACAAAGCACCCGGATGGGCGGATGCTGCTCCGGCGCGATCGTTTGTGCCGTAAAGCAGCTTCAAACCCCGCAAATGAAGCACCATGCCTGCAATCTCGTGATTGCATTGACGTGGCGCTTCCCATAGTGCACTGTGTCTAGCGCCTGAACACAGTGCACTTAAAGGACTTTTTTTTTCTTAAAGGGGCCGTTTTAAAAAAAAAAAATTTGTGACGACCTATGGACGGGCCGCCACTGCTGCAGACTTCAGGAGTGCGCTACGTACAGAGTGCAGGGTTCAATAGTGCGCTACGTACACAGTGCAGAGATCAGGAGTGTGCTACGTACACAGTGCAGAGATCAGAAATGCGCTACATACACAGTGCAGAGATCAGGAGTGTGCTACATACAGAGTTCAGGAGCACGCCATGTACACTGTGCAGGGTTCAGGAGTGCGCTATGTACTGAGTGTAGCATTCAGGCATGCACTACATAGGATTGCCATTTGTCCGGGATTCACCCGAACAGTTTGGGTTTTGAATCATGTGTCCGGGTTTTAGTCCACCTGAAACCCAAACACATTATTCAGCTAGGAATGTAGCTCAGAACGGTGCCTGATAGGAGGGTGAGGGGTCACTATGCACGCCACATTACTATTCTCTTTGAAGCACACAAATGTGTCCCAGGTCTTTTACAATCATATAGAGTATGCTAAAAAAAAAAGCTGTGTGCCACTAAAGTGTTCGGGTTTGGCTTGAAGAAAAAGTGGCAACCCTAGCACTACATAGAGTGCGGAGTTTCGAATTAGCTGATTCTCTTGAAAAGATTGCATTTGGTGATGGTACTGATCACCAAACTCAATATGGGATATAATTTACACTAACGTGAGAAGAGAGAGGGATAGTACAGAGAGAAAGTTCTTTTGCACACTGATATGAATAGCTCCTGTACTCATGTTTATGATCACTGACTAAAACAGCAGCACACCAACTATTCATGTCAGTGACAGACTGTACACTGCACCTGGGCTGCAGTTACACTGAATCGACTCAGCCACTTGTGTGCAAGAGCCATGGCCTGGATGGAGGGAGGGATAGTTGGATGGAGAGAGGGACGGATGGATGGGGGGGAAAGATGGATGGAGCAAGGGATGGTTGGGGGGAGGGAGGGATGGTTAAATGGATGGAACAAGAGATAGTTAGATGGATGAGGGAGGGAGGGATGGATGGTTGGATGATGGAGGTGGGATGGTTGGAGGGAGGGATGGATGGAGGGAGGGATGGTTGAATGGATGAATGGAGGGATGGTTGGATAGAGGGAGGGATGGTTGGATAGAGGGAGGGATGGTTAAATAGAGGGAGGGATGGTTAAATAGAGGGAGGGATGGTTAAATAGAGGGAGGGATGGATGGATGGTTGGAGGGAGGGATAGTTCGAGCAATATATCATTTAGTGACAACTTTGTGCAAAAAAGGAAAAAAAAGTTTGTAATTTTCCCAAAACTTGTGGCAAAATATAAAATATTCCAGGTGACTCAACATGCCTCTCAGCAAATAGCTTGGGGTGTCTACTTTCCAAAATGGGGTCATTTGCGGGGGTTTGAACTGTCCTAGCATTTTATGCACAACATTAGAAGCTTATGCCACACTCTTCTAACCACTTGAAGATAAAGCCCTTTCTGACACTTTTAGTTTATATGAAAATTTTTTTTTTTTTTTGCTAGAAAATTACTTTGAACCCCAAACATTATATATTTTTTAAGGCAAAGGCCCTACAGATTAAAATGGTGGGTATAGCAATTTTTTTTTCACACAGTATTTGCGCAGCGTTTTTTCAAACGCAATTTTTTTAATGCACTAAACACAGTATATATACATGCTTTAAAATTGCACACAACCGTGCAACGGCTACAAGATACCTACATTTTTAAAAGCCTTTACAGGTTACCACTTTAGATCTACAAAGGAAGTCTACTACTAAAATTACTGCCCTCGATCTGACATTCTCGGTGATACCTCATATGCATGGTGCAATTGCTGTTTACATATGACACCAGATCGACGCTTGCGTTTGTCTTTGCACGCGAGCACGGGGGGACTGGGGTGCTTTTTTTATTATTATTATTTATTTTGCTTTTTTATTTTATTTTTACACTGTTCCTTTAATTTTTTTTTGTTATCATTTTTATTGTTATCAAAGGGAATGTAAATATCCCCTATCATAGCAATAGGTAGTGACAGGTACTCTTTTTAAAAAAAAATTTAGGTCTATTAGACTCTAGACTCTCCTCTGCCCTCAAAGCATCTGATAACACCAAGATCGATGTGATAAGATGCTTTCCAAATTTCCCAATGGCGCTGTTTATATCTGGCGAAAACAAAGTCATGAAATGCTTGTAGCTTCCGGTTTCTTAGGCCATAGAGATGATTGGAGCTGTTCTGGTCTCTGATTAGCTCTATGGTCAGCTGGCGGAACCACCGGCTGCATTCTCAGGTTCCCCGATGGGACAGGAGAGCCTGAGAAAACCATGGAAGATGGCAGGAGGGGGACATTTCCTCCCACTGCTTGTAAAAGCAGTCTAGTGGCTAAATAGCTGATAGGATTGCTTTTACATGAAAGCCGACCGCTGGCTGAAAAGAACGATACCTAGATGATACCTAAACCTGCAGGCATCATTCTGGTATAACCACTCAAAGTCCAGCTACATACCAGTACGTTGCTGGTCCTTGTTGGGCATATATTGTAATTTTTTTTTTCATGCAGCCTGTGGGCTGAACGAAAAAAGAGGGTGGGTATGCCCACCATTAGAATACCGCCCTGCATCCACCCACTTCTAATGATGGGCATACATGCACCTTTTTTTTAACTGTGTTGGTGAAATCACCTCCTACGTCGCTAGAGTCGCTGATTTACGTATTGTGAGAGCAAACGCTGTTGCTGTCAAGATGAGTAAATCAGTGCTGCAGCTGAATGGCGTACCCGCAAAGAAAATAATAAATAACAATAAAACACAGTAAACAGTAAAGTATAAAAGAATTACATACCTGTAAAGCAAACATGGTAAAACATAGTAACAATAAAACATTGCAGTTAAGCATAAAATACAGTAAACAGAGATGAACAATAGAGAGAGAACAATAAAATGACTATTTTTGGCTTTTTTATTTTATATATATATTTTTTTACTTTTTTTATTTTACACTTTTTTTTGTAACTGTAAAGGTTCCAGGTTAGGGTCTCTAAAAATGCGATGGCATCTTTGGAGACCCTGTAAAAGTGTGCCCTAGGACCAGGTTGGCCAGGACAGGAGGGACAACAAAAGCGGGTGTCACGCCTGTATCCACATTTCCTACAGACACGACATCTTCTTTGGGGTGTTCGTTGGGTAGGGGTACCAGGGAGGACATACGGAAAATGCCTCTTATGCAGCCGGCTCACGGCACTTGCACTGGGACGTTGGCGCACAGCACCGTCTGGAAACAGAAGAGCTGTGATGATCTCTTTCTGGAATTTTAGGAAGGATCCAATTTGTCCTGACGCTTTGTAAAGCACATGAGCATTTAGCAGAGCCAACCGAAATAGGTATAAATACACTTTTTTGTACCAGCGCCTTGCTCTACGGGGAATTCAGTACAGCGCCATCAACTGGTCGTTAAAATCCACCTCTTCAATATTAAGGTTGTATTTGTGGACACAGAGGGGCTTCACAACAACACCAGTTGGAATTTTCACTGTCGTATCTGCGTGAAGGGAGGACAGATTGAAAACATTCCACTTATCCCTCCACTTCACTGCGAGAAAATTATTACATCTCAAGCAGGCTTTCTCCCCCTGTCTAAGACGGGCATCTGCAAGCCGCTGGGGAAAGCTCCGGCGATTAGATCGCATGGTGCCACATGCGCCAATTCCACAATCAAAAAGATTACTAAAAAGTGGCACGCTTGTGTAATAATTGTCCACGTACAAGTGGTACCCCTTTCAGAACAAGGGTGACACCAAGTCCCAAACAATTTTGCCAGCGCTCCCTATGCAGTCTGGGCAGTTGGGGGGCTCCATGTGACTATCTTTTCCCTCGTAAACCATAAAAATATATGTATAGCCTGTTGCCCTGTCACAGAGCTTATACAACTTGAACCCATATCTGGCACGCTTGCTGGGGAGATACTGTTTGAAAGAAAACCTAATCAGGGACTCATCAACGCAGACAACTTGATCAGGAATAAACAAGGCTGCGAACTGTTGGTTGAAGTGGTTTATGAGGTGCAAATTTTGTGGAGCCGATCAAATCCAGGGTCACCCGAGGACAACAGAGTTCATTGTCGTTGTAGTGCATAAACTGCAAGATCTGCTTGTATCTCGCCCTGGTCATGGAAGCAGAGAACACGGGCATATGATGAATTGGGTCAGTGGACCAATTTGACCGCAACTCACTCTTTTTAGTTATGCCCATGAGGAGGGATAGGCCCAGAAAGGTCTTAAATTCAGAAACCATAATAGGTTTCCAATCCCTGGCAAGGGTCAACTGGGGATTAGCGGTCATGAATTGGCCAGCATACAACTTGCTTTGGTCCACAATAGATCTAACTTCCGTGAAAAATAGCGAATATAAATCAAGTGACGTAAAATCAACGGTTTCCACCTGAATTCCGGGTTGGCCAGTGAATGGGGGAAGTACTGGTGCTGCAGAAGTAGTGGGCTCCCAATTACCATTGGCAAATGCAGCGGGAAGG
This sequence comes from Lithobates septentrionalis, assembly GCA_037952835.1. Lineage (NCBI taxonomy): Eukaryota > Metazoa > Chordata > Amphibia > Anura > Ranidae > Lithobates > Lithobates septentrionalis. The sequence goes on from JBBDGP010001037.1 coordinate 2,344,063, forward strand.
GCACTATGGGCTGATGGGCCTGTCTTTGTCTTCTTGGTGTCTGCGGGACACTACTTGTGCTAGCCACCGCACCAGCTTGAACTGCACTTATGGGACTCGCCACGTCACCATGTACTACTGCAGTGCTGGTGCTTGCCAGTTTACCAGAAGGATAAGCGGCACTAGTACTGGCTCTCTGCTCCATACGAGAGCCTGCGGTTGTTGCACCTCAACAACGAAGAACGGGGTTGGGTACACCTGACTTTAGCAAGGACCACTACTCCATCATGAGGGCTTTCTGTCAGGGTGCCGCTGCTCTCTACTGGTTCGTATACTGAGCCTGAATCTGACAGTGAGGCGGCTTCCCCTTCGCTCTCATCTGTCATGCTCAGAAACATGTAGGCCTCTTCACTAGTGTACCTCTGTTTGGACATTTTGGCCTCTAAATTTATAGGTACAACTAGTGCGGCTCACAGACAAAAGAGCACCTGATTGTCAGAGCCTGCTTCAATCGCTACCAAAAAAACTGTTAGCATTGGCAGGGATCAGGCCTGACTCTGCGAACGCTGCAGTTATGTGTGTTGTGTTTTGTAAGTAACAGTGATTGATTGATACTGCACTTGGGTGGGCTGGGCGGAGGGGCTAAACGCAGGTGTTGGCAGGTATGTGGGCTGATCCTGCTAACCCTGCATTTTTGAGAACACAAAACTACTGGGGACGCTAGTATAGATCTGATCAGATCAAAGATATTGATCCGTTCAGACACTGTACTAGTAAGGAAGGTGTATGGTGCGTGCATGGGTGTTAGCGCTACTGGCGCTAATCTGACGCTGCCTGGGATTGACGTTGACCCTGACTAAAACCTGATGTCACCCGCCGGGCGATCAGGGGGTTAAACCTTTAATATATAATATATGGCGGGTGCCCCGACGCTATAAAAAACGAACTAACTAACCAGCGTCACCTGTGACACTAATACTAATGCCCCGTACACACGGTCGGACATTGATCAGACATTCCGACAACTAAATCCTAGGATTTTTTCGGATGGATGTTGGCTCAAACTTGTCTTGCATACACACGGTTACACAAAGTTGTCGAAAAATCAGATCATTCTGAACGCGGTGACGTAAAACGCGTACGTCGGGACTATAAACGGTGCAGTAGCCAATAGCTTTCATCTCTTTATTTATTCTGAGCATGCGTGGCACTTTGTGCATCGGATTTGTGTACACACGATCGGAAATTCCGACAACGGATTTTGTTGTCAGAAAATTTTATAGCCTGCTCTCAAACTTTGTGTGTCGGAAAATCCGATGGAAAATGTGTGATGGAGCCTACACACGGTCAGAATTTCCGACAACAAGGTCCTATCACACATTTTCCGTCGGAAAATCCGACCGTGTGTACGAGGCATTACACTGGTGACAGGGGGTGAAAGGGTTAACTGGGGGTTAAACCTTTATTAGGGGGTTGGAGGGGTACACTAGAACTACCTAGGCCTACTTATAGCTGCCCTAATGCTGATTAGTGTCCCAAGTGACACCAGTACAGTGATCAGTGAAAAATCTGAAAACTGCACTTGGTGACACAGTGACAGGAAGTGAAGTGGTTAACAGGGGGGGGGGCCCTCAGGGAGTTGATCAGGGAGTGAAAAGTGTACCTATGTGTACTGTGTCAGTGTAGTGTTGGTGCAACTCACGTTTGGATGTCCTCTCTCCTCTCTCTGGAACCGAAAAGGATTCCACAAGGGGAGGTGACATCACTTCCTCTGCCTGTGTTTACATTACACAGGCAGAGGACAGTCTCTCATTTGTCAGAATTGATCACCAGGTCCAGGCCAGAAATCATTGGCCTGGGCCTGGAGACTGATCGGTTCTGAAGCGAATCTGATCGGCGCGGGTGCGCACGCATGCGCCTCCTAAGCGACCGTGTGCCCGATGTACGGTTACGGCAATTTGCCCATGAGAGCCAACCTGCCGCAGTATAATGACGGCAGCTGGTCAGCTACTGGTTAATGAAAGTCCAATAAGCATGTGTCTAGTGAAAAACGACATGAAGGTCCAATAAGTATGTATCCAGTCAAAGTCTTTCTTATTACAAAGTTATGTGAAATACAGTCATCAACATTTGCACTCAAGCCCCAGGGAGTTTTTACTTCACAACCCCTGCTTTACAAGACCAGTGCTCTAACCCCTGAAATATGGAGCCATTGTACTAAAATGTCCTCTCTGGTCCAAGTAAGGCTGCATTCAAACACAGCAATTTGGAATCATGGGCAGAATTGGTGCGATTATGCCTGTGATTCCAAATCGTGCTGCATTTGTATGTTATTACATTTTTTTTTTAATGGCGCCCCAAATGTGGTGTGATTTTGTTGCATTTTGTTGCAAGGAATACGCATGGCAATCGCAGAAAAACATGCATGACAAAACTGTGCTCATCACCCAAGAAGGTGCATGGTCAAGTGAGGCTTGGTTCACATATGAGCATGCAGCGGCTCACAGCAGGACCTGATTTTTGGCTGAATTCGGACCTGAAACGGACCAAAAGACGCACAGGGCTCCTGTGCACATTGCACTGGAGCAGCTGCAGAGATATGTGAACCGGCTCCACAGAAAGCTGGTCACAATCTCCTGCTGTGTGAATTGGATGCGGAGAAACCTGCATCCAGTTCGCACTAGTGTGAACCCAGCCTCAATGGGCTGCCCTAAGCGCGACATGTGTAAACGTGTGCAAATCACACAAAAAAAATTATGAGGGGAGGGGAACATGTGTTCCCACTACACGAGATGTGAACAGGGCCTAGGTGTTCCAAACCCCGTATTTGATTTCATGGACTTATGATTACATCTGGCACAATGCCCATTGCACCACCTCCAAGGACCTTTGATGTGTCCCAGAAGGCTGTGGGCGGGGGGGAGGGAGAAGTGGGAGCAGGTACCTGACAAAACCAGGTACCCGCCCCCCCTTCACAAAATGTCCCAAATATGTAAGAGGAGGGGGGAAGGACGAGGAAGAGCCGAACTTCCCCTTTTGGGTGAAGTTTCACTTTAAGTGATGTGACAAAGTGCAGGTGAAACATAGAAGGGTCCCATACCCATAGTGATTTTCTGGCAACCCTGTGTCACCACTCCCAGAGGGCACATCCCCAGGAGCTCCCTAACCAGATAAATGCAGTTCATTCCTGCCAGAAAGACATTGGAACTTAGGAAGAGTTAAGAGTTCTGCCTACAATCAAGGACAAGTCTGGTGCACCATGCCAGATTCAACCCGAAAGTAAAAGGATCCCTGCCCTGTTGCCACCTTATTACATCAGGAAAATACTAACCAGAGCCCCCTCCATCCTAAAACCAGCCAAACATGGGTCAAAATTTGGCCAGTTCATCAGGGCCAAATTTCAATCTATGTACAGTATGGGCAGGCTGGTTGTACAGAAGTTGATCTACCGATTGACCTCTATACAACCAGCCTGTCAGATTTTCCCTGTTCGATTAGCGCCGGCAGCTATAGCTGGCAGTGCTGATTATTGAATTCTGACAGTGTCAGAACACAAAGGCTCAGCTAGGAGGATTCCCCCATCCATCACGAATACACAATGTAGCACCCTCTACCATAGTAAAGGGAAATTTAAGCAGGTCTATGCTGCAAGCTAGGCCTGTTTGTTTTGATCTGGGGGCAGGGAGTGGTTAGTGTAGCAGTGGCTGTGACCACCTGTACTTTAGTTCTGAGGCGCCTCCCTTGCTTCCAGTGAGAATGTTCTGGAAGAGGGGTAGAGCCTAGAACTGGAAGGGCAGAGAAAGGTCGGTGAGTGTACCACAGTGGAGGGCTGGATGTGGAGACATTCCAAGAAGTCTGTAAGGGAACTTCGTGCTTACACGGTCATGGATGAAGGCCTCATCATTACACGGTCATGGATGAAGGCCTCATCATTACACGGTCATGGATGAAGGCCTCATCATTACACAGTCATTGATGAGAAGTCCTGGAACAGAGGAGAGACTGTGGGGAGTAGTGTCTAATCGATGCGGCCCGAGGGCGCAGGATTTGCAAGCTGGACTAGCTAGGAACAGTAGTCCACCGTTCAGCACATGCTACTAAACTACTATGCCTCCAGGGAGAGGTACTGCAGACCTCTGGCCTAGTAGCAGCATCTAATCAGAGTCAGCATTAGAAACTATGCAGAGTGGGTTCTTTTGCAAATAGAAGAGGATGTGACAAGAAACATATTGTGCTACAGAATAAGTTTGTGCAGGAGGGAAGGATTCCTGGGAGCAATAGTCTGCAGGAGTTACGCAAAGGAGGAGCAGTAATCTGCATGGTGATGCAGGGAAGAGACTGTAGATATTATACATGTGCATCATTTCTTCAAGGCTCAAACAAAGTTCTAATCTATAAATATGATGGCAAAGTAATTTGATCTATGGGCATCCCATATATCCTTTCCCCCAACCAAGTTCTATCCCCCAATAAACAAAAACAAAACAAAGCAAATGACTGTTTATTGTCTCAGAGGTGATATATGGAGGTCTGGCAGCAGGGTGATATGGTGGATGTTAGTTACTAGTGGCAACACACCGCTACAACTATATTACCAAAAGTATTGGGACACCTGCTTTTACACGCACATGAACTTTAATGGCATCCCATTCTTTGTCTGTAGGGTTCAATATTGAGTTGGCCCACCCTTTGTAGCTATAACAGCTTCAACTCTTCTGGGAAGGCTGTCCACAAGGTTTAGGAGTGTGTCTATGGGAATGTTTGACCATTCTTCCAGAAGCACATTAGTGAGGTCAGGCACTGATGTGGATGAGAAAGCCTGGCTTGCAGTCTCTGCTGTAATTCATCCCAAAGGTGTTCTATCGGGTTGATGTCAGGACTCTGTGCAGGCCAGTCAAGTTCCTCCACCCCAAACTCACTCATCCATGTCTTTATGGACCTTGCTTTGTGCACTAGTGTGCAGTCATGTTGGAACAGGAAGGGGCCATCCCCAAACCATTGGCACAAAGTTGAGAGCATGAAATTGTGCAATTTCATGCTCTAAAGGCTGACGTCTTAAGAGTTCCCTTCACTGGAACTAAGGGACCAAGCCCAACCCCTGTAAAACAACCCCACACCATAATCCCCCCTCCACCAAATGAGTTGGACCAGTGCACAAAGCACGGTCCATAAAGACATGGATAAGCGAGTTTGGAGTGGAGGAACTTGACTGACCTCAACCCGATAGAACACCTTTGGGATGAATAAGAGCGGAAACTACGAGCCAGGCCTACTCGTCCAGTACTATATTCCAATACTATATTACTAAAAGTATTGGGATGCCTGCCTTTACACGCACATGAAGATGACATTTCTGGCGAAACGTGACAGGGGCGGGGCAGGTGATCTGACATCACTACGCATGCACGCTATATGGCGGAATGTGATGAGCTTTATTTCTTCTGCTGCTTTGTGAGTACATTATGTTTACAAAATATTGGGGTTCATTTTACAGGGTTACGCTATGTATGATCTTTTCTTTGATGAGATACATATAACATGAGTATTCCCGGAAGTGCAGAGGAATAATCTGGGGATGTTGGAGTGATTTCCTTATTCCTTTGCTGGCTACTATCTGTTTAATGTCACAAAAGAGTGCTGGTGACCTCCATAATAAGGGGTCTCTGGATTCGATAGGGGGTGTATAGAGTGTCCCTGATAGTGATTCACTGGGTGTTGCAGAATTTAAGTGATCACAAGAAGTTAATATTACACACCATATAATTTTAGTGGACGTTTACATAATATTTCACAATCGGTGAGACTGTGTTTCAATTTTGCACTTACTTTGTTTGCATTGCATTCACTGTTGTATGTGTATTATATTTACTATTCTTAAAAGGAAAGTATTACACATGTATCTATGTATATATGTTTGTAGTGTCTGTCTGTGGATACTAGTGGAAGCAGCTATCTTGACCAGGATATTGGTTACACATTATTTTGGTTTATTTAAATTTTTGATATTCCTTTGATGTTTTGTTGGTTACATTAGCTCAGAGTCTAATATTTTGTGTTTGTATTCACTAAAATTAACTTTAGTGTATTATTTTTAACTGCATATATGGTTTTAATAAACATCTGCGCTAAAAAAAAAAATGACATTGTATTCTTCAGGGTCTCTGCTTTCAGAATACTTGAGGGCTTCTAAGGCTTCATGTAGTACACTGCAGCTGCTAAACTCACGTTTAGGAGCAGTTGGGCGTTTTTTTCAGCAGCCCCTGAATTCACCTCAATGTTATCTTATGTGTACAGTATAGTACACTCAGTTATTTATAGTAGTTTAGAGGCAGCTGAGGTTACAGGCCTTTTTTAAAAAACAGATAAATTGCGTTCAGGACTGTAGTTTACCGGCATTTCAAACGCCAAATGCTTGTAACTGCTTGTAAAGTGTGGAAATGTTAAGATACAGTGTTAAGCTGTGCTTTCAGCCCATTGAATTCGAAGGAAGTCTCAACCAAGTTGGATTATCATGATCCGACTTGTGGTGCGACTTGTACGCTGAAATTCTTGAAGGGGAACCCCACGCCAGAATAAAAAAAAATAAATGGCCTGGGGTCCTCCCACTCAAGATCAATGCCAGACCCTTTGGGTCTGGTATGGGTCTTGAAAGGGAACCCCCACACCAAAATGGAAAAAAATGGCGTGGGGTCCCCCCCAAATCCATACCAGACCTTCATCTGAGCATGCAACCCAGCAGGTCAGGAAAGGGGGGCGAACAAGCCCCCTGCTGAACTTTACCAGGCCACACACTCTCAACATGGGGGGTGTGAGTGCTTTGGGGCAGGGGGGCTCTGTGCCCCTGCACTCCAAAGCACCTTGTGCCTATGTTGATGGGGACAAGGGGCTCTTCCCCACAACCCTGGCTGGTGGTTGTGGGGGCCTGCAGGCAGAGGGCTTATCAAAATCTGGAAGCCCCCTTTAAGATAGGGGGCCCCCTGATCCCACCCCCCTATGTGAATGAGTATGGGGTACATTGTACCCCTACCCATTCACCGCAAAAAAAGGTAGTGCAGCAGTGTAAATAAAAACAAGAGACAGTTTTGACAAGTCCTTTAATAAAAAATCTTCCTCCGGTCTTCTCCCTCCGGTGTTTACACTGCCTTTTATTGGGGTGAATGGGTAGGGGTACAATGTACAGCATACTCATTCACATAGGGGGGGCCAGGATCTGGGGGGCCCCCTATCTTAAAGCCCCCTGCCCGCAGACCTCCACATCCACTGGCCAGGGTTGTGGGGAAGAGGCCCTTGTCCCCATAAATATGGGGACAAGGTGCTTTGGGGTGGGGGGCACAGAACCCCCCTACGCTCCAAAGCACCCACACTCCCCCATGTTGAGGGTATGTGTCCTGGTATGGTCCATGAGGGGGGGGCGCTCACTCGCCCCTTTTCCTGACCTGCCAGGCCGCATGCTTGGATAAGGGTCTGGTATGGATTTTGGGGACCCCACGCCTTTTTTTTTTTTGCCGTGGGGTTTCCCCCTTAAGATCCATACCAAACCGAAGGGTCTGTATGACCTTATGGGGAGGACCCCACGCAGTTTTTCTTTTTCCATTTTGGCGTGGGGTTCCCCTTCAAGATCCTCAGAGCACAAGTCGCACCACAAGTCGGATCATGATGATCCGACTTGGATGCGACTTCTATTAAGATCAGGAGACGGCTCTTACAGGGAAACATTGATTTTGAATAGAGGCAAAGAAACATTGCTAAAAGCTAACGCGGCTAATTGATTATTACTGATTATTTTATAACCACCCAATACAGAGGCACAGATCTGTAATCCTGGCAGTGGTGGCTGGTGCACTGACAGCACACACCCCTCCACAGGCGGTCCGGCACTTACCCGCTTGTGTGGCGGGGCTGTGGTGACCTCTTCTTCTCTCCTGGAGCGCGGGCAGTGGTGGTGGCTCCGGTGTCCGCTCCTCAAGCTTCCTTAGCCGCGTGTCTCCTCTTCTGCCAAAGCGCTAGGCATCCAATAGCATCGCCTGGCGCTTTGGCCAATTGGGAAACAAAAATTATTTTGCTATCGTCACACAACAGGGTGGGCTCAGAGCGCAGTGCTCTGCGCTCTGAGCCCACCCTTTTTTGAAGCCTGTTAGAGAGCCTCTGGCTCTAATCAAGTGCTTCAAACCCCCCCCCCCCGCATTGGAATCCATAGTCCGATGCCCTGATATGTAGATCAGGGGGCTGGATGCATGGATAATGGATAGGGGAGGCTGCGCCCATGGACGGGCCACCACTGAATCCTGGAGTAGGGTCTGCTGAAGGAGACGCAGCCTGATTTGCAATGCATGTGCTTGATACCTGTCCCCCGATGACATATGACATTGGTATCATCTTGAGCTGGCTCACGTGAGCTTTGAAAATGTCAGTTATAAGACTAAACATAGAAAGCCCTGTCCTTGTGTTACAGCTCTGTGACTTGAGCCCAAAACCTGCCCCTAGTGTTAGAAATACAGACTCCCATACCTCCCAACATTTTGAGATGGGAATGAGGGACACCTACTAGCAAACGTATGTAGGCATAGGACACGCCCCCTGTCGCATCCCCTTAAAGAAGGATTAACCAAAAAAAAAGGTTAATTAAATCCACAAGGGCTTTTTTTACCACTACTACCTTTATATTGTTTTTTAAAATTTACAAATTCAGCAATTTAGAATTCGGATGAAAGGTTTAGCACTGGGAAACACTTTTTGAAAGATAAAAAGCGCATTTTAAATCGAAATCAGGGGCAGTTAGAAGCTATGGACTCGTATTTCCTATTTTTTATCACGTAGAGTGGACTACCCCTTTAACAGCTTAGTATGCTTCTGTGTAAGGGAACCTATTAAGTCCAGCTATACACTTCCAGCTATAGTAATGCACATAGAAATCTCACATCCCATAGAACGTGTCAGCTATTTGTGTCAGCATTGGACGCCTGCCATCTGATACAGCGAAATGTGTTGTGTGTAGTCAGTGTCTTCGGGATACAGAGGGATCCCTGGGACTTCCTGAATGATTCATTAGTCTTGGAGTTTTCCACCTCCACATTGCAGGGTTCTGCAGTGAGGCAGCCTGCATGCAAATGAGTTCTCTCTCTCCCTCTCTGCGGCAACATGGCGTCAATAACTTCTCTGTGGGACAAACCTCTGCAGATGCTGCAGGCCTGGTTGTTCATTGCTCCGGTGGGGGGGGATATCTGCAGCCTATGCTGTAGGATTCTGCACTAGATGCAGGCACAGCATCTTCCAAGGTTGCAGTATCTGCACTAAAAGCATAGCCAAGCCTCTTCTGCTGCCCTTATCCCTTCTGTCTGCTAGATGTCTGCATCCTCCATGGACTTCCTTTTAATAGTGATCATTTGTTAGATAAGCGGTCAATAATTATTATTAATAGATGCACAAATACCAAATAAAGAAAAATACATGGCAGGCACACTAAGAACCAAAACTTCATACTTCTATACAGTGACATTAAGTAGTCTCCATTAATTGATTTTTAAGCAGAAATCAGGGAGCTTTTATCAGGCTATAAATAAAACTTTCTTATCGCTGCCAGCTGCAGTGCATTCGTTATTATCTTATACAACCTCCAATGCTGTTGTTTCAGGTCTAAATACATTGAAGAGAACCTCTCCTCTAAGGCTCGATTTACATCTATGCATGTTGCCTTTGAGCGTTTCTGCAGTGCTTTTTTGCTGTGTTTTCTGAGTTTTTAGACATGCGTTTTTGGTGCGTTTTTAATGCGTTTTGCATTTTTTATGCTTTTTTCTTTTTATATGGCCAATTTGTTGTTGGGCAGAATAAATGATGCAAAACGCATCAAAAACGCATCAAATATGCACTACATGCTTTTCTTCAGCGTCTCCATTGAAGTCTATTGAACCTAAAAAGCAAAAAAAGCAGCATTTTGCTTTAAGAAAAGTCCCTGACCCTTTCTAAAAACCCAGAGGCACAAAAATGCATGGATGTGATTCCATAGGAACCCATGTTAAAAAACATGTCCTGCATTTCTGCAAAAAGCATGAAAAAACGCATTGGTGTGAACCGAGCCTTAGGTCCAAGGGTGTACAACTGATGAGTCAGGTCATATAAGGATCCCCAAAATATGAAATATGACATTTTTTATGCTTCTTGAAAAATGCAAATTCTTCTGGCTTCCAGGTTCATTCTTAAAGTAGAACTATAAGCAAAACTTTTTTTTTTTTTCATTTTGGATGGAGTAAGTGTTGCGCCATCTGTGTCCCATTACGGAGATTTACATTCACTTCCTGTCCCATAGTCAAACAGGAAGTGAGGGGAAATCTCTAAAAATTAAGGGAATTCCTTGGGGACACCAAGGTCGCCAAACCTAGTGTACCCATTGGAAGACTTCTCCTCTATTACTTTTCTGGAGACAACCCAAAATGTGAGGGTTTTCTTTCACTTTCAATGATAATGGTAAACAGGACAAATAGAGAGGGTGAATCTCCTTAATGGGGGTACAGACAAAAATAAAAACCGACAGAGGTTCTAATCCATATCCACTCTATACAAAACTAAAAAAAAAGTGTTGCCTTTAGTTATACTTTAAATGCTTGCCGCCTGCCCACCATCAAATGACGGAGGGAAGGTGCGGCTCTCATTGTGGGTGGACGTCATATGACCGCGCACCCGCAGGGGCGTGCAGCGAGGCGATCGTGGCCCCGTGTTGCTAGGACGCGGCACAACCCCAATCTCTGTAAAGAGCCACTGCCGTGGCTCTTTAACTGTGTGATCGGCTATGTCCAATCACAGCCGGTCACATGTAAACACGGAAATGCCGGTAATCGGCTCTCCTCGCCTCACACTGACAGAGTGTGTGGCGAGGAGAGCTGACCAGCGGCATCTCGTTGCAGGGGACATCGAGACATGTAATCAGGGAACTGATCATCAGTGCCCTGATTACAATAAAGTGCCGCCAGTGCCAGCAATCAGTGCCCACCAGTGCCAGCAATCAGTGCCCATTAGTGATGCCAGTCAGTGCTGGCTATCAGTGCTGCCTATCAGTGCTGCCCATCATTGCTGCCCATCAATGCTCAATGCCACCTATCAGTGCCACCTATCCGTGCAGCCTATCAGTGCCACCTATCAGTGCCCACCAGTGCCACCCATCAGTGCTGCCTATCAGTACCCATCAGTGCCACATATCAGTGCCCCTAAGTGCGGCATATTAGTGCCTTCTCATCAGGGCCACCTAATCAGTGCCCAAAAGTGCCACCTCATCAGTGCCCATCAGTGCAGCCTATCAGTGCCCATCAGTGCCGCCTCATCAGCGCACATCAGTGAAGGAGAAAAATTACTTATTTACAAAATTTACTACAGAAACTAGGAAAAATGAACTGTAGCTCCCCAGTGCCGGAAGAATTGCTGCAGAGGTTGAAGGGGTCAGCCTGTCAGTGCTCAAACCATGCGCCACACACTGCTTTGGATTGAGGACACATTCAATCAGTGTGCCCTCAATTCAGAGTGCAGTGTGCATGTGCCGGTGACGTCACCAGCTGCAAAACTGTGACTATCTCCGAAACGTGCACCGTTTAGAAGATATTCATTTTACCTACACGTAAGCTTTGTTATAAGGTTTCCTGTAGGTAAAAGTGGCAAAGCAAAGTTTACTACTACTTTGAAAACCATGGCAAGTATGGAACAATACATGTTGATCTGCTAAAAATCCATTAGCTCCTAACTTCCTGTAGTAAGCTGACAATACTGGCTCTTCTGCACCAAACTCTTAAGCAAAGTTGTCTTCCTTGCCCAGTTTTCTTATGACGAGTACAAAACACCACTCCCTCTCCCCATCTCCATAACATAAAGCCAGGGCCGTCTTTAATATTGATTGGACCATGGGCAAACATTTTCTTGGAATAGCCCCTCCTCCTCCTTCCCCGTCCAACCCCCCCTCATGTAATTTCGCTCTCCACTTGCTCTGATACATACAGTAAATAGCAGCTAGACTCAAAACTCAAAATCAGTTTACTGAATCAGTTCAGACAGCTATTGGTTACCAGAGGTTACAGCATATCATTACTGCTTACTGACAGGTTGCTAGAGGTTACAGCACATATTATGGCTCACTGTTTATTTGCTAAAGGTTACAACACATGAGTTCTGCTTGTTGATTGGTTGCTAGAGATTACTGTACATCAATATTGCTCACTGATTGGTTGCTAGAGGTTACTGCACATCATTACTGCTCACTGGTCACTAGAGGTTATAACACATCATCTCCTCACTGCCTGCACACCATGGACTGGAGAGGTGAGCGGACCCATCAATAGACAGAAAACTCCTAGAGATCCTAGAACTCCTGGGATCAGTTGCAGTGCTGGGTAGAGGGAAGGGTGTGATCAATGGGAATGCTGATTTTTTTTTACTGACTACTAATATAAAGAGCTGTTTCAACACTGGCCATCAATAAAATAGGGTTTACACTGACCACTAATGTAATAGAACTTTTTACAGTAACCACCAATGTAAGGAGGGATTTACACTAACCACCAATGTAAGGGGGGATTTACTAACCACCAATGTAAGGGGGGCTTTCACACTGGCCACTAGTGTGAATGAAAGGATTCTACACCAAGCCCCAATGTAATGAGAAGATTTACACTGACCACCAATGTTTAGCCTGAGTTCACATTTGTGTGTGTTGGGAACACATGCAAAATCGCTTTTCTGACATCACAGTTACAAACTTGCTGCCATTTAGCAGATACACAGCAGTGCCATTAATTGTTAATGACACCCTCCCGCATCTGCTGACTTGTGCCTTGGCACCGCATGATTTTGAAAAAGCGTTAGGGATTTTCTTCCCTATTTCTAGCGCATAGAGCAGCCTATTGAAATGAATGGGCTGCCCTACACACTGCCTACATCTTTATCCGCTCTGTCAGTACACCTTTGCATCCTAAAACTTCTGCTAACCTCTGCACCCCAAACCTCTCCCATCCTCTCCACTCCAACCCTCCACCCCATTAACTCTACCTGCCTCCTCTGCTCATCTTTGGACCCACCTTCCTCATCTCCATACATCCCCTCCTTGCTCACCTGTGCACCCCAAACTGTAATTGCCTATCTCTGCACACCCCGCACTACCCTCCCCCCCACCAATTTGCTTACCTTTGCAGAACAGAACAGGCTGATGGTAGGCTTAATGACCACAGTTGCAGGCAGGACTTTCAAGCATACCCCTTTATCTCCCCAGTGGGCAGCATTCAGTATAGGTGATGGTGGATATGACCTCAGGGGGGCATGATATACATATGAATGCCACCTTTATTTAAATATCAATGCTGCTGGTCCGCGGCTATTTACATATGAATGTTGCCACTATTTACATATCAATGCCGGTTATTTACATGAAAACACAGGGTCTGCAGGTGAGTCATCTGTACACAACAATAGGGCAGCGCTTGGTAGCATTAGAAGCAGCACTTCACACTGAGATATTGGGACACGGCACAGGACTGAAACGTCAAGGGACAAAGGAATTTAAACCAGGATAGTTGGCAAGTATGAGGCAGCTGCTTTGGGCCCCATAACAATGACAGGGCCCAGTGCAGCTGCCCCTTTTGCCCTGCCTCAAAGACAGTCCTGCATAAAGCAGAGATGTTTAGTAGTCCACTGAGAAAAGTTGGGTATGCTTACAACACTGCAGAAATGTACTGAATAGGTGTTTTATATTGAGTATGTGTTTTGTTTTTTTGGCAACAAATCACTCATAAGGCTTTGGATTCATTGTTCTGCTTGACCACTGTCCAAGTGAAATGGGAGAAAGGCCCCTGGAATAAGTTATAAAAAGCAATAGACAACGTAGTGTCCCAGTGGGATGATACCTGCGCAAGATTTGTTAAATAGTAGGAGATTGTGATCACCGATACTGGAACCATAAGTCTGTGAATGGGCAATGGATGGAGATGGAGAGAGGAGAAAAAGTAATGTATAGCAATTTGGAAGATGATATTCATGCAGTGGAGATGGACAATCCAAAACTTAGGGCAAGCCTCTTCTAGGAAGTAGAAGCACACTCCAGGGACATGTAGGGAAAGACAGAAGCAGAGGCACCTTCTAAATGTAAAACTGTATAGCATTTAATAAACAAGGTATACAAACACTCACATTTCAGTATATACAAACAGGCACATCAGGGATAACCTGCAGGGGTGAGTCTTAATGCACGCTGGCAGCTGCTGTATGAGCAGTGCAGTGTTCCGCTGTATCTTCTGTTGGTCTCCAGTGAGAGCCGAACACTGGCTCGGCGTGTGTACTGGACTAGGATGGAAGGCTGGAACGACCGTGGAATGCAGCGGCAGGTGTGTGACATCACCGGAAATAACCGCAACGCGTTTCCGGGCGTGTGCTCTGACGATGTAAATGACAGGCGCGCTCCTTTTTTAAGCTCAAAAGCAAAAGGCAGACAAGGGACTGCAAAATGTACAGTACTGCAGTGTGGATGAGCCCTAAAAACATTGAAATGGATTGTTGCTGAGGTGTTCATGGACACCACTCAAATAATTCCTTTTAGTTTTATATGTACAGGGAAGAATGTGAAAAGAAGAATTTGACTGACATGGACCACAGAGATGCATTCCTGTCAGACACTGAGGCCCACTGTTTGAAAGGATCAGGCATGACTTTGGTTCTGGTGACATTCTGGAGGGGCACGGTAGGCATTATTGCCACTGTTGGTGCCAGCAGAGCAGCAACAGGAGGACTTGCAGAGTGCTGAGAACAGGTGGTCATTTGATCATCATGCCAGACGGACAGTTCTCCTGATGCAGGTTGTTCGGTCAGCTTCTTGACCCCTATCTCCTCGGGGGTGCTTAACGAGGCAAGACCTTTCCGGTATTGGATAGGCTGGAAGGAACAGAAAGTATCTGGGGGATTGGCAGGCCATCCCTGCTGAGATGGGTCGGCTCCTCCGTTCCTTCCAGGTGGTAGTACAGCAGCGACCTGCAACCGGAGCGTGTTGCCCAAGGGGTGAAGTCAATGTATCTTCGGGCAGATGACTCATAGCTCCTCTCTGTCTCGTACCCTGCAGTGGGCAAATACTGTGATCGTCCAGTACACAAGGCCTGTGTCCAGCACTGCAATAGGTCTCTTCCAGGGCAGTACCTCTCTTGACATAGCAATGCAGATGCGTAGCATACCAAATGGAAGTCTGGGACGTTTCTGTGTTTCAGATGTTATATACGCTTCTTATCGGCATTACAGGCAATCTGGTGACAGTGCCAGGCACAGGAGCCAATCCGAAGCACAACACAGCAGTCACATACCAAGTCTCTGGGCAAGCCTGGACAAGTTCCTAGAAAACTAGCTAACTACAGCAATGATCTCTTTAGTGGTGGTCTTCAGGTGCATGAGGTGGGCATATCCTGCTGACTATGCCAAGTTTGTGGGCGGGGTAATCTGTGCCCATACATGTGGGGGTACCCTTCGCACAGAGCACTCATCAATGCCCAGGACAGAGACTGCTGTCATGTGAAAAATCAAACGTTAAGGCAGTTTCCCGACTTAGAGATGAGCCTTCACTGTGTGCACTAAAAAAGTGCAGAGTTCCTCCTAAAAGCAACCTGTCCCATGTCACTACACACTGTAACTGATATATGTTGCATTAGGAGGGTCGCACTGAGCCTGTGCCCACTCCAGCAGTCCAGCGTACCTCTGTTACCTCATAGGTACATATAGTTACATAGTAGGTGAGGTTGAAAAAAGACACAAGTCCATCAAGTCCAACCTATGTGTGTGATTATATGTCAGTATTACATTGTATATCCCTGTATGTTGCGTTCGTTCAGGTGCTTATCTAATCGTTTTTTGAAACTATCGATGCTCCCCGCTGAGACCACTGCCTGTGGAAGGGAATTCCACATCCTTGCCGCTCTTACAGTAAAGAACCCTCTGCGTAGTTTACGTGTCTTGTTAAACTCCCTTCCGCAAAAAAGTTTTATCCCTATTGTGGGGTCACCAGTACGGTATTTATAAATTGAAATCATATCCCCTCTCAAGCGTCTCTTCTCCAGAGAGAATAAGTTCAGTGCTCGCAACCTTTCCTCATAACTAATATCCTCCAGACCCTTTATTAGCTTAGTTGCCCTTCTTTGTACTCGCTCCATTTGCAGTACATCCTTCCTGAGGACTGTTGCCAGAACTCTAGGTGCGGCCGGACCAGAGTCTTGTAGAGCGGGAGAATTATCGTTTTATCTCTGAAGTTGATCCCCTTTTTAATGCATGCAAATATTCTGTTTGCTTTGTTAGCAGCAGCTTGGCATTGCATGCCATTGCTGAGCCTATCATCTACTAGGACCCCCAGGTCCTTTTCCATCCTAGATTCCCCCAGATGTTCTCCCCCCAGTGTATAGATTGCATTCATTTTTTTGCCACCAAAATGCATTATTTTACATTTTTCTACATGTTTTCTACATTAAAACTCATTTGCCATGTAGTTGCCCACCCCATTAATTTGTTCAGATCTTTTTGCAAGATTTCCACATCCTGCGGAGAAGTTATTGCCCTGCTTAGCTTAGTATCCTCTGCAAATACAGAGATTGAACTGTTTACCCCATCCTCCAGGTCGTTTGTGAACAAAATAAATAGGATTGGTCCCAGCACTGAAACCTGGGGAACCCCACTACCCACCCCTGACCATTCTGAGTACTCCCCATTTATCACCACCCTCTGAACTCGCCCTTGTAGCCAGTTTTCAATCCA
The DNA here is from genome assembly GCA_037952835.1 of Lithobates septentrionalis. Taxonomy (NCBI): domain Eukaryota; kingdom Metazoa; phylum Chordata; class Amphibia; order Anura; family Ranidae; genus Lithobates; species Lithobates septentrionalis. Next base: position 2,360,791 of record JBBDGP010001037.1, read on the forward strand.
TGTACTCACCCTATGGTCCATGCCAACGGACCTTATTTTGTACAGTAAACGTTTATGGGGAACTGTGTCAAATGCTTTTGCAAAATCCAGATACACCACATCTATGGGCTTTCCTTTATCTAGATGGCAACTCACCTCCTCATAGAAGGTTAATAGATTGGTTTGGCAACGATTCTTCGTGAATCCATGCTGAATACTGCTAATGATACCATTCTCGTTACTAAAATCTTGTATATAGTCCCTTATCGTCCCCTCCAAGAGCTTGCATACTATTGATGTTAGGCTAACTGGTCTGTAATTCCCAGGGATGTATTTTTGGCCCTTTTTAACCACTTGCTTACTGGGCACTTAAACCCCCCTCCTATCCAGACCAATTTTCAGCTTTCAGCGCTGACGCACCTTGAATGACAATTGCGCGGTCATGCTACACTGTACCCAAATGAAATTTTTATAATTTTTTCCCCACAAATAGAGCTTTCTTTTGGTGGTATTTGATCACCTCTGCGGTTTTTGTTTTTTGTTAAAAAAATGTAAAAAAACTGAGTGTATAAAAAAAAAAAAAAACATTTTTATATTTTGTTATAAAAAATTTAAAACAGGTAATTTTTCTCCTTTATTGATGTATGCTGATGAGGCGGCACTGATGGGCACCGATAGGCGGCAGTGATGGGCACTGATGGGTGGCAGTGATGGGCACTATCAGTTACACTGATAGGCAGCACTGCTAGGTGGCACTGATTGGCACTACTGGTGGGCATTGATAGCTGGCACTTGCGGGCACTGATAGGTGGCACTTGTGGGCATTGATAGGTGGCACTTGTGGGCACTGATAGGTGGCACTGTGGGCACTGATAGGTGGCACTGTGGGCATTGTTAGGTGGCACTGTTATGTGGGCACAGATGAGTTGATGTGCCTCTTCCACTTCAGGACCGATGTCCCTCGCATCTGAGCCGGTGATCGGCTTTTTTTTCTACTTACGCTGTCAGCGTGAGTAGAAAAAAAAGCTGATTAACGATCTTTTGTTTACATCATGTGATATGTCATATGACGGCCTCCCGGGAATTCAGGTCCGCGCTGTGGCCGTTATTCGGCCATAGAGCGGATGTCAAGTGGTTAAATATTGGTGCTACATTGGCTTTTCTCCAATCACCTGGTACCATTCCAGTCAGTAGACTGTCAGTAAAAATTAGGAACAATGGTCTGGCTATTACTTGACTGAGTTCCCTAAGTACCCTCAGACGCAAGCCATCTGGTCCCCGGGGATTTATTAATGTTAAGTTTCCCAAGTCTAATTTTAATTCTGTCCTCTGTTAACCATGGAGGTGCTTCCTGTGATGTGTCATAAGGATAAACACTGCAGTTTTGGTTACTGAAGCCCCCTGATTCCCTCGCGAAGACTGAGGAGAAAAAAAAATTTAATACCTTTGCCATCTCCCCATACTTTGTAACCAGATGTCTTTCCTTATTCTTTATTGGGCCAATATAGTCTGTCCTCCCTTTTGTACCGTTTACATACTTAAAGAATTTCTTGGGATTTTTTTTTGCTCTCCTCCGCTATGTGTCTTTCGTGTTCTATCTTAGCCGCCCTAATTGCACCCCTACATTTCTTGTTGAATTCTTTATAAACTCTGAATGAGATGGTCCCTCAACCATGTATTTTTTGAAGGCCTTCTTCCTTTGCTTTTATATGCATTTTTACATTGTTCACTGTTTTAAATTTATTACCCAATGCGATGCATTGGCTAATGCTCTTATTTAACATGCTCTTAAAGCAAACCCATCTCTCCTTGGTGTTCTTTGTTCCTAAGATTTTATCCCAATTCATACAATAACTACAAGGTTCATAGTTTAGGGAAGTTGGCTCTTTTGAAATTCAGTGTTTTTGTATTCCCCTTATGTTTCCTATTTGTGTAATTTATACTGAAGCCAATTGACCTGTGATCGCTGTTTCCTAAATTGCCCCATATTTCCACCTCACTCCCAGTAACAGAATGGGATCCTTTCGAACACAATGCGCAGACCTCATGCATGCACTTTGTACCCCTTCACTTCCCGTACCTCATGACTAGGCCAATGATGTCTGTAATGTGGGTTCGGATCCGGTTGCTGTTGGATGCTGACCACTATGGAGGGAGCCAGACAATGACCCCCTCGCTACCGGAGGACCTGTCACCTTACCAGGTACCACTCCTAGCGACTGGTTGCTTTATGCCTTGAATTTGTACTCGGTTACTCCTAGCAACTACACTACTCTTCTTGTCTTGCTGAATTAACCCTTTTGTAACAGTATTACTTCATGCACCTCTTTGAATAACTTCAGACCAGGCTCATACCAGTTAATGTGCTTTACTGCAACCCTGTCCTCAAGTACCCCCAACAGGCTATGTTTGCAGATTGTCCTTTATCTTGCACAGGTGCTTTAAATCAGAGTTAATGGCTTGGTATTTTGGACAGCTATATTATCTAAGAGTAATTCCCAAAACATGGCCTGCTGGGGGTACTCAAGGACAGGGTTGAGAACCACTGCTTTACTGAGCAAGTTGAGGCATTCAGTTCAACATGAACAATGTCTTTCCCCTGACTCTAGCTATAGTAGCGTGGCTGCCCAGGCATAGCTCTGAGAGGTGAGAGTCTATTATTGCATTGTCCAAGGCTTGGCTATTCCACAAAGTCCTGGTGCCTTCATTCTATGCACAGACAGCTAGGATGATCCAACCAAGCAGAGAAATCCCAAGAAGAGCTGGAGATTACATGCTGTGGCTTGTCTATGTCTTCTTCCCATGCAGCAGCTCCCCCGTGTGCAGAGCCCTTCCCCCTTTTATTTACAGCACAGAGGAAATGCAAAGCCCAGAAAGACCAGGAAAGTGGTTTAACCCCCTTCACAGCCTGGGCAGCCTGTCTCACTTGCTAACACCAGCATATTTCAACCTGCTGCCTACATGCATGTTTAAAAAATATCAAGGACCCAGCATGTAAAATAAAAAAGTCACACTGGCTGCAATACCCACCTTGACTCCAGTGCTGTATCCTCCAACACTCTCCGATATAGCACCACTTATCTTTCTTGTTTAACACACATTCTGTGAGCCTAGACTGTCATGTACTGTCACTTCCTGGGTGTGTATCATCACACAGACCTTGGTTGACAGCATGGAGCTAATACATCATTATTGTGTCACCCACCAATGCCCAGAAGACTGCAGAAAAAAATGTCTATAATGTGATTTTGTTTAAGTGTTATGGGCTTCAGGGAGAGAATAAAACAGGATTTGACTTTGAGATGATGACCAGAACATCAAGTCTGTTGACTATATTTTCCCATTTTTTACACTCAAATGACTAATGATTGGCTGCCAGTGGTAACACCTCACATTTTGTTCTCCATTTTTTTACAGGTGAAGCTTTGTATTATATGAATATTTGACTTTCATTCAACATTTTCAGAAGGCAACCTATCCATTTAGTACAAACTGGAAATTCTTGTACCAGTATGCAGTGGCGGCTGGTACTCAATATTTTGGGGGGTGCGGTAAACAAACCTTAACAAAGTTAAAATGAAATTACAACACATACTGTATATATGTCTAAATCCATGGCCCCTAGAGTTTACACAGAACTTTTTATTCCTAACTCCAGTGAGTAAATGAAGGGAAAGTAAGTATGTGCAGGTAGTGAGGGGCACATTAAGCCCCTGTTCACATTGGCGTGATTTGACAGGTCAAATTGCATGTCAAATCGGAGCCTATTGCCGGAAATAGGAGCATCCCATACGGTATGACTTCGACTTTGCCGCGCAGCACTAATTTCCAAAAATAGATCCTGCACTACTTTTGGCGACTTTATGGGCGATTTCAATAGACATCTGTGCATGAACCCGCACAGATGTCTTTTAAGTTGCCCTCGAAGTCGGACTGAAATGCGGCTTGTAAAACGTGCGAGTTCAGATGAACTTGTACGATTTCAAAGCCGTGTTCATTATAAACGAGGGCTAAAGGAAGCCTGTTGCTTTTCCTGGCATGGAATGTGCAGTATTAGGCCCCTTTCACACGTGCGAATCCGTGTTGATCCGACCCGTGAACATCCGCTTGCTCAGCGGGGATTGCTCTGTTGATCCCCGCTGAGCCGGCGGATGACAGGGCGGCCGCCCTGTCAGATCTCCCCTCTCCCCTATGGGGGATCGGATGAACACGGGCCGTCTGTCCGTATTCATCGGATCCGCTCTGCAGACGGATAGAAAAATAGGATTTTCTTCCGTCTGTAGGATCGGACAATAGCAAGGCCGGATGATATTGGGTGTTAGCGGATGTTCATCCGCTGACACCCGCTATCCCGTAGGGATGCATGTATGTCCGTATTTCATCTGAAAACAGATGGTTGAAATACGGACATACGGTCCGCACGTGTGAAAGGGGCCTAAGAGTTTGTGTACACAGGTATTTGTTAGCATTGGAACAGTGGCAGCCTGTCCATTAGGGCCACCCGGGCACCACCCCCCTTTATCCACAGGCCCCATCTATCCACGGCCCACTCTATCCACGGCCGCCACCCCCTATTCATGCGTTTAGCCCCTTTCAGGATGTCGGGCTCATGAATTACAGTGGAGGGGCTGTTTTTTGAAGCACCTGATTAGAGCCAGAGGCTCTAATAGGCTTCAAAATAGGGTGGGCTTGTGGCGCAGAGCATTGCACTACAAGCCCACCCAGGTGTTACAACAGCGAATTAATATTTGCTATTGAAACACTGATCCTCAATCCGGCCAATCAGAAGAGGGTCTGAGACCCGTTTTCCGATTGCCCAAAAAGGGAAGAGTCCCATATGGCTGCTAAGGAGGAGGGAGGAAACAGAAACCGCCGTGATGCCCATGGAGAGCAGGGGAAGCCGCTGCTGAGCAGGGGAAGCTGCCGGTGAAGCCCAAAGATGGGGGTAAGTGCTCCAGACCCGACTGACCGGGGGGGGGGGGTGGAACTGTTTGCCGCCCCTCCCAAAAAAAGTACCACTGGTTGCCACTGCATCAGAACAGCTTCTCTCCCCAAGTCACTGTGATTGCTAAAGCAGCCAGATGCAGCTCAGAAAGAAGTCATAAGCGCCTTTGAAGGAACCAATATGGAACTTAGAAACTTCTCAAACACCAGCTAAATGTACCTGAAAGTAAACTGCATTTACCCTAAATCATGAAACAGGGTTACTTATAAAAATAGAAATAAGATATACCTTTGCTCAAATCCCAATAGCTTATACATACAGGTTGCATATATAACCCATCATACAGATCTGAACCAGTAGCTCTCCTATCTGCCCCATATTGGCACTATATCCACTGGAGCATTTGCATTTTGCAGAGAGGAGTAGCGACTGACCAGAGAGGAATTACTTTGATGCAGTTGTCCAGCTTAAACATGTATTGCAATGTATGCAACCTAAAATTCCTGTTTTTGTGCAGTAAGTTTGTAAGAAAGAATGCATAGCAGTGTGCAAAGAGTTCATTTAGAATTTTTACTTATAAGAATAGGATTAGGTGTGAATGAAAGGGCATCTTCATGTCTGCAGCAGTGCAATTCCCAAATATAGCCCTGGAGCCATGTTTTTAAATCATTCCAAATATGCGGAATAATCGATATAATTTACCATCAGGATCTTTTTTTAAATATGTATATTTTACATCAGGGGTCAGCAACCTAAGGCACAGATATCACATTGGGCACGCAAAGCCATTTTCGGTGCCGCCCATAAGATTGATAGTGTCATGTCTATAAAGCATTTGATATTTCTCATTAAAAAATAACTGCAATAAGTTTTATTAAATATTATCTAGTCTATAGTATTGTGAGTTTAAAAAATATGCTCGTGCAAATATGGTGCAGCTGCTGTCCCAAACCAATTAGGTTGAACAATGCTCGCATGTGAAAATTAATTCACCATACGACTCTAAACTAAAAAAAAAAAAAAAAAAAAATTTAAAGTCCAAGTGATAAAAGTACTCAGTCCTAACAAGGTGTAATAGCGTTCAAAGTGGAAAGTCCTTATAGCATATAAAATTGTGCCGTGCTGTGTCAGCAACAATCACTGGGTGTCACCAAATCACCACGTGTGAAGTAAAGGTCCCCACTCACTGGATGGAGTTGACCCTCTTGTTATATAACAAAAGGAGTCAAATATTGTTTAGATGGTCGCCCGTGACCAAGGAATATCCTCTGGCTGCTCTCCGGGGTTTTGAAGAAGCAATGCATGTGTGAAACGTTGTCACCCCTTGGTCCGTTGTTTTAGTCCTGGTGGCAGTCTTTCAATAAACCTGTTGGACGGATGTTGGTTTGCAGCTAATTTTTTCTGGACTCCCAGGTTGTGGCCAATACAAGCGCGATTGACTCACTGCGAGCCCATTCCGTCCAGTAAGAGTACATATCCAATTTCTTTGGTGGAGGACACACTATCCCTGGCGTTTCAACGGCCAGTCACTTGTTTCCATTTTTACAAGTGTCACCTCAAGAGTGGATCCTGAGCCCTTTACATCTATGAACACTTGTCTTAATTAGCTCACTACAGTGGTGAATTCACGTTTACACTAGTTCATAGTCACTGGACTGTTTTTATATCATTTTCACACTATATATCATTTTTATTTTCTGTGTCCTTTTTTACTTTTAATGCTTTTTCTTTGATGGTTTTCTAGCGCTACACTGTGTTTTCACATATTTCTTTGACTTTGTTTTAGTGTTAGCAGCTTTGCACATGATTGGTTTAGCGCAGTAAATTCCCAGAACCCTGATATACGTTATAGGCATTTGCTCCATGTTTTAAGTATGACTGTGCAGAGCACTTCTCTCTCTTGTCATCAGTCCCATGTGCACAGTGTAGTGCAGGCTCATCCACTTAGTGCAGCAGAGGTCAGTCCTCCTCTATAGGACTGCAGATTGGAAAGACCAACCCTCTGCCTTCCACACCCTTCACATCCTCCTGCAGTACCAGCAAAATCTGCTGAACTACCAGCATGGGCTGACTTCTCACATGGAAGAATAAACTCTGCCATAATCCGCCACTGAATGTACTTCTATTTCCAAATAATCTGCAAGAAAGGAGCTTTCCAAATAAATGCATTGTGATCCATATGTATATTGTATTAAAATGGCCAGAACTGATATTTAATATTTCTAAATTCATCTATCTATCTATCTATCTATCTATCTATCTATCTATCTATCTATCTATCTATCTATCTTATCTTCGATCCCCCATTATCTATCTATCTACATTGCCCTCCTTCTCCTATTATTTATCTATTTAACTATCTATCTATCTATCTATCTATCTATCTATCTATCTATCTATCTATCTACATTGCACTCCTTCTCCTATTATTTATCTTACCATCCATCCCCTATTATCTATCTATCTATCTATCTATCTATCTATCTATCTATCTATCTATCTATCTATTTACCTATCTATTTACTATCTATCTATCTACATTGCCCTCCTTCCCCTATTATTTATCTTACCTTCCACCTCCTATTATCTATCTGCCTGTTTATCTCTAGCATCTACCTATCTCTATCTATCTATCTATCTATCTATCTATCTATCTATCTATCTATCTCTCTCTCTATCTATCTATCTATCTATCTATCTATCTATCTCTCTATCTATCATTTATCTATCTATTTACTTATCTATCCTTTTGTCTATCTCTCCATTTACCATCTTTCGTCCTTTTCTATTATCTGGCTACACAGCTAAATTTACAAACATAATGCATCATACAGAAATCTTGTGATGTGCAGCACTTTCAACCATCAACAACATAGTAGAAAATACACTATTGAACACATATCTGTATAACAACATTGCTACAACTTTTTTTTTTCTTGGTTGCAGTGAATAAACCAGAAATGTCCAGAATGAGCATGTGCTGGTTCAGCAGTGACAGAGTTAAAAAGAGGGTGTGTGTGCGCTGTGACTTTTTCTGCAGATCTGTATTTTTCTGGGGAGAGGCTTTGTGTTATTAATAAATAAATACAATGTATAAATAAAAGAATGTAACATCTTGCTTGTATTAGAGCAGACTATTATTGTAGCTTTGTTTGTTTTGCCCATGCATGTTGTTCGATTCAGAGAAGTATTGTCACTGTGTGTCCAGGGCGTTTCCTGTGTCCTGGTGCCTGCAGAGCCCCAGGATGACATGATGGATCCCTTTGTATGGGATGGGATAGGTGGATGCTGATGGGGCTGCAGTGAGTGTGTCTGGAGAGGGGGGCGTGTCCTGGTGTCAAGCAGAGCAGGGGGTGTATATAAAGTGATGGTGGGTGTCTGCAGTGTGCATTGTGTGCAGAGGGGAAGCAGGACGGTGCAGTAAGTTCAGCCATCACCAGCAGCATCCCACAAGCACCTGCAAGGTCCAGCCATGACTTCCAGGGATTTCTACCCTTCATCCTACAAGAAGATCTTTGGAGATTCTCCCAGGTCCTCCAGCTACCTGTATACATCTAGCTCCAGGTCCCCCCAGACCTACAAGCCCAGAGACACCTATTCCAGCAGCATCTCTTCTTATAGGAAGATCAGCAGCAGGTCCCCAGCCAGCCACCTGTCCTCCATCCCTCAAGATCACTACGACTTGTCCCAGTCCACCGCCCTCAGCAACGAGCTGAAGATCGTCAGGACTAATGAGAAGGAGCAGCTGCAGGGTCTCAATGACCGCTTTGTCACCTACATTGAGAAGGTCCACCACCTGGAGCAGCAGAACAAGTTGCTGGAGGCAGAGGTGACCTTGCTGAGGCAGAAGCAGTCAGAACCGTCCAGGCTCAGCCAGGTCTTTGAGCAGGAGATCAGGGAGCTGAGATCCAGGCTGGAGGAACAACTCAATGAGAAGGATCAGGCTCAGCTGGACTGCCAGCAGCTGGAGAACCTTGCCCATCAGCTGCAGGAGAAGCTGGCACAGGAGACAACCAAGAGGCAAGAAGCGGAGGAGGCCATGAAGGACTTCAGGAAGGATGTGGACCAAGCCACCCTGGACCGCCTGCAGCTGGAGAAGAAAGTGGAGTCCCTCCTGGATGAGTTGGCTTTCTTGAGGAAGGTCCATGAAGAAGAAGTGGCCGAGCTTCAGAGTGCGGTGACAGAGGCGCAGGTGGGTCCTTGGGGGAAGGGCAGGAGGTGCCAGGAAGGGCGGTGGCTCCTGCAGGGATGGGAGGAGGGGAGAGCATCAGCATCTGTGTGATGAAGATCCATAAGAGGGCACTCCTTCTAAATGATTCAAGTGGTTTAAGCTCAACACACAGGTTGCAGTCTAATTGTACAATCTCTTTTATTTCTACCAATACCTATGTGGTGCAAGAGCCTAACTGATTGGATAGTTTGGGTTTGTCCTCATATAACATGTTTTGGTAAATATAAAGTTGATTGTATGGAGATTGTACAGTCATATTCATTTTTGTAAGATGTATGGTGAACCTTAGTTGTGCCTCTGCTTTAAACCTTTATTTTTCTGCATGTTACATTAATATTATCTGGACTTTTTAATGTTGGATTCTAGGAAACTTGAAAATTCTGCAGTGGGGCTGCACCGCTATACTGCAAGGGCTGCACCGCTATACTGCAAGGGTTAACTGCTCCTTTAGGTCTAGGGGACATGGAAAAGAAGCTTTACCAACCAGATCCTCCATAATGCTAGATGGGTTCCCACAGCATCTTTTCTTCCATTCTTATGTGGTCTAAGGTCCTGATGTCATCAAGACTGATGCAGGGTCCACTCCAAAATACAGTCCACTGCTGGAATATGGGCTCACCGTCTACCAGGGAGTGGATGATTCGGTTAGTAAAATTATTTTACTCTCCCCTAGACCAAACAAGTAGTTAACTCTTGCATTGGGGGCACATCCTCACTACTAATTTTCAGATTTACTGTAGTTGGGTTTTCGTGCTGCATATTATTTGTTTCTATAGTCTTGAAGGGGTTTCCTACATATGTTGAACATGTCTTCTAGGGACACATAGGCACCCTCATATGTTATATATCTCTTCAGATTTTACCGACTTCGGCTTTAAATATTTTTTTTTATTAATATTTAAAATGTACAGAATGATTGTATTTGTAGTGGAGAGCCCGGTGCTGCTCTATCGTTGAAGATAGTCAAAGTAATATACACAGATTCAGCAGTAAGGTCCCCCTGAAAATTATTTTAAAAATATATTATACAGGATTTATATAGCGCCAACATTTTGTGCAGTGCTTTACAAAATAAAAGGAGACAGAATGGTTACAATAAAATTCAATGCAAAAAAATCAGCTTGTAAGAGCTTACAAACTAAAAGGGAGGGGCAAATGACACAGAAGATAATGAGCTGACGATAATGATAAAAGATAATAGAATGGGCTGATGGGGAAAAAAAAGTACAGTTTATCAGGTGGAGGTTGGATAGATAGGCTGATAATAGAAAAAGAGCTAATACTCTATACTTGTATCTGTATGCAGAACATGGTAAAACTAAACAGGTTATGCTGAGTTGGGCTAAAAGGGGGAAAAAAAGCCACATTGGTCAAAAACCCTTGCTCCATAGAAGCCATGGTTTCCATACATTACACCAATAATGTTCAAGTCCTGAAACATTTTTATTCAGCTTGTAATAAATGACAGTTTAATATTAGTCTGTATCTGTACTGTAGACCAGCAGGTGTTCCATTTGCCCCAGGAGCAAATAAGGAATACTTTGCATGCTCCACTCACTACCCTAAAATGAGGAATTGACCAAAATGAAGATGCCTTCCCTTTTAAGAAGGTTCTACTGAACTTACTGTAAGATAAACTTAAAGACGCAATTGAGTAAATATAGAATGACATGTTGGTTTTTATTGCACATATGTGAGATATGTAGAATAGAATATTGTATACAAACTGCATGTGGTTAATACATTTAATGAAAAAAATTAGCATATAAATTACTTTTTTTTCTTAATTAGCATCTCTATGTATATTTTTCTGCAAATTTACAAGTAGACCAAGTTGTCCAGTGACAAAAAAGTGACAGTAACAAGGTTTGGGGCAAGCTACAACATTGCGGTGCTAACAAGAGGTGCTAACAACATTCAGCTTTCATTTACATGGTTCAAATCATCTCCTAAAAATAATAATAATAAAAACTGTCGATATACCAGTTCAAGCACCCAGGGGGTAATGGTTCTTTAATTCTGCATGTCATTTGCTCCTACATATGCTGAACATTAGTGGGGAGTGGCACTCTAAAACAGCCACATAAGGGAAGTCTTCTAGAGACACATAGGCACCACCCCATATAGTTATATAATATCTCTGCAGATACCCTGGAGCAGATCGTACATGTGTACGGCTATTAAATATGGTAGGAAATGAGAATGCAATGTGAACTTTTCATTGACAGAAGTAGAATTAGTTGCATATCAAAGTGTTAAAACGATCTTAATAACATTTACTGGTATACTGCATATTTTCCCACCACCTCCTTGTTGCAGTAGGTAGGTTTTGCATTGCCCTGGTGAGATCTACTAGCCATACTTCCATTGGTAAAGGCAGTTAACGCTGGCTCAGATTTGTGAGATTTTACTGAATTGCATTGCTGGATAAAGCTGAGAGTAACCCATTGGGAGAGGCTGACTGCAATGTCTATCGATTGGACTATTGGACAGGGAGCAAGAAAAATACTGCTAAGTAATCACTGGCAGTATTCCTTCTAGAAATTTCTCTCAGTAAGGTGGGATAAAGGAGAATTTAGATAGTTTCATTGTTGTCCACAAGGGGACAAGGGGTCTTCATTTGAATTTATTGTAATGGAATGGTTACCATTTTTTTTTTAATTATTACCAGGGATAGACAAAATAACCTTGTGTCATGGGTTAACTTTGCTCTGTACACTACAGAGGAGCGGTTCTGCTGGTGTTCCTGCCTTTCCCCCTTCTTCCTGCACACCCCAAGGACCGCTGAGCCCTTGCTCAATTGCCACTTCTACAACCTGCAGGAGATTCCAGCATCCCCATTATGGGTGCTGGTCAGGTATGGGAGGTGTGATCCTACAGATGCGCCCTATTGCATCTGTCAGCCAATAAGCACCAATAGCAGTGTGGTCAGATGTATGCTGCTGTATTATGCGATCAATATAATAGTTGTAGATGCAGACCTATCAGGTGCTGCGGATTATGGAAAAATGGCACTTGAAAGACATTGACCAGGGCATCAATGTGATTGATGGAGGAGGTTTTAGAAATCATCTAGAGCAGCAATTAAGCAAGAACTGAAAACAGGCTTTTGCAGTCAGTACCGGGACTAAGTGATCTAGAGCCCAGGGCGAATATGCCAAAATGCCAAGCTGTGCCAATTCCCCCCCCCCCCCCCAAGATGTATGAGCATTATGCGTCAGCAAATATCCCCTAACAATAAATGAGCACTAATCTGCACGCTTAACCCCTAAGGAAAAATTCCCCCTCCTCCCAGTATAAATCTGTCCCCTGCTGAAATCCCCCCAGCACAAATGCCCCCCCCCCCAAATAAATCACCCCTCTTAACATAAATCCTCTACCCATAAAATTTCCCTTCTGAGTACACATCTCCCTCTGCCAGGCACAAATTCCCCCCTTTTACCACAAATCTTCTTCCCCTCCTCCCAAGACAAATCCCTCTAAATCACCACTCTTAGCACCCCCCCTTCCCCAAGTTTCCCTCCCTCCAATACTTACCCCCTGCTGCCCCCCAAATTCCCCCTTTCAACGCAAATGCCCTCTCCCCCAATGTCCTTGCAGCGCACCCCACCCCCACCTCACATGATACCACAGTGCCCAGGAAAGACCCCCCTCCTGCCACCCCTTGTTCCGGCCCTGTTTGCCGTACTTGTGAGCGTTCAGTACACATATTTGGAAATCTTGGTGATCCAACAATTGAACCTTAATTAAATGTGTGCTGGAAAAAAATGGGGATAAACTGTCACAATACTGTATGCACCAAAGGATGTCATTTTGTAGCATACATGCATTGAGATAATCTTCAGGAGAGAAGGACTGCATGAGTTAGAAAGAATCTCAGGTGCTAACTGCTAAGTGATCATCATCCAGTGCACCGTAGATGTTAGATCTTTTGGTGAATACGCCAAAGATATGGTCTATGGGATCGTTGGGGGCTCCAGGCTTCATAGGTCTGAGCGCTTCTATGGGATCATTGGGGGCTCCAGGCTTCATAGGTCTGAGCGCTTCTATGGGGTTATTTAGGGCTCCAGGCATCATAGGTGTGGGAGCTGTTGTGGGGTCATTAAGGGCTCCATAAGTCTGGTTGTTTTTTCATGTTACATCGGCTATATGCTTACCCTTTGTCTTCTGCCTTCCCCTCTCTATTACCATAAATATGTATGACTGGAAGAGCCATTTACAGTATATAAGGAGCACTTTGTAGGCTGCTTATCCTGAGATTGGTTGAATCATTACTATATGAACAATCACCTTCCCAAATGTATGGAAATTGCAAAGGCACCTACAGAGGACGTTTGCAAAATCTGGACAGTTATGGTCAGACGGTTCAATGTTTGGGGACTTTCACCAGACATTGTCTTGCTGAGCATTCACAGATATGTTTTTTTTTCTGGCTAATTGCAAGTGTTCCCAGTCCCCCCTTCTCCCCCGAATTCGACATCCATGGCTGGGCACCCACCATTCATGGTCTGTAAGCAAACCAAGCTATTTCTTTAAAAACTAATATAAGTTAAATTACATTTTAACGGTTTATTGACCTCATAGATTCTTTCCTGTTGATATATTGATAGCCAATTTGTATGTTAACCCACACCCAGAAAGTGATATGACCAACATCTCTCTGAGATTATTCATCTTCTTTCAGATTAGGGGCCAATTCACACCACAATAATGCACTCCAGATACGTTCCGGGTGAGTTTTTGCTTTTTTGATACGTTTTTCAAGTGTACAGAGTTCCAGCACAGCTCTGTGCACAAAAAATGCAACATATGCTACTTTTCTGCACCAGAAACTGATTGGAACTGACTGCACTGGTGTGAACTAGGGCCATTGGAATACATGGAAAACACTGTGCATGAAGTTTTCATGCAGAAAAACACGTACTAGACTGCATCTGGTGTGAACTAGCACTAAAAAAAAAGAATGTAAACCTTTTTTGTTTCTAAAATAAGATGCAATTGGTATGAAAACCTTTTCTTGACTCAACGATCGATTGGTTCCTTGGGTGCTCTTAAAGGCTTTATGGATTGTTATTGATTCCAGAGACAAGAACAAGCTGTGTTGTCCTTCAAATGAAACTAGTTGTGTGAAGGAAATCCTGGTCCCCAGTAATTACTTAAATCAGCATTAAACCCAAAAGCAAAACATTTTTTTATTTTGCAGCTTACTAATTCTTAGAAGTGATGGCTGTACTTTTTTTTCATTTCAGGCTTTCTTCTATTTTCATCTGGTCACCCAGCCAGCAAGTCAAACCATTTACCACTGACGGGTGCTTAACCCCTAGGCGCAGACAGTATGCAAATATGCGTCGTCTCTGCGGGTGGGCCTTAGCGCCGAGATGCCACATATTTGCTTACCAATTAGCTGACACAGATGTCCCGAGGGCACATGCCCCGCACGTCCCGCCACAGTTACCAGCGGCTAACAGAAATCTCCCGATCACTTCTTGCGATCGGGAGTTTTCTGATCATGTGATCGCCATGACAGCCAATCACGGCGATCACATGATTATAAGCCTCGCCCTGATTTCCAGCATCTGAAACCTCTTAAAGGGCCGGGAGGCGCCAACGCAAAGGGGTTACAGTGATCAGCTTTTATTTATCCACTTAAAGACCAAGCCTTTTCTGGCATTTTTTGTTTACAATTTTAAATCATTTTTTTTTCTAGAAAATTACTTATAACCCTTAAACACTATAAAAAATCTTTTAGCTGACACCGTAGGGAATAAAATGATGATCGTTGCAATTTTTTATGTCGCATGGTATTTGCTCAGCGGTTTTTCAAACACAATTTTTTGGGAAAAAATACACTTAAATGATTAAAAAAAAACAAAAAAAACACTATATATACCCCAATTTTTTTGTAAAAAATGAAAGATGATGTTACGCTGAGTAAATAGATACCGAACATGTCACCCTTTAAAATGGCACACACTCGTGGAATTGCGACAAATTACGGTACTCAAAAATCTCCATAGGCAAAATGTTTACATGTTACTTGTTTAGAGTTACAGAAGAGGTCTAGCGCTAGAATTATTGCTCTCGCTCGCAGTGATACCTCACATGAGTGGTGTGAACACCATTTACATATGTGTTCACTTCTGCGTGTGAACACAGGGATGGGGGGCTTTACATTTTTTTTTCTTATTTTCTTTTTTTTTTCACATTGTCCCTTTAATTTTTTTTTTTTGATCACTTTTATTCCTATTACAAGGAATGTAAACATATCTTGTAATATAAATAAGGATGACAGGTCCTCTTTATGGAGAGATCTGGGGTAAACAAAAAAAAAAAATACATTAATTTAATCTTTTGCTTTAAAAAAAAAATAGTTTGCTTCCACCCTGGACTGGAAGTGACGTCATGACATCGCTCTGGTCCTCCAAGGCCATAGAGGCAATCAAAGATGATCTAGTCTTTTATCGCCTCTGTGACCAGCCAGGTGCACCATTTTGGGCGCGCCAGTAAAAATGGTAAGCCCAAGAACGAGTGGCCGCTTCTGAAAGTTCAAATGAGCGCTCGGACCACTTTCACAAAAGAGCCAACCGCCAGCTGAAAAAAAAAAAAATACCGGGGTATTTAACCCCAGTAAACCTCTTGCAAACCGCAACGTATATATACAGGGGTGCTTAAAATTATCAGCTTTTATTTATTCATGGGGAAAAAGCCAAAGAAAAGAAATCTAATGCAGCCACCACATCTAGTGATTGGTAAGCTGCAATAAATAACATTTTTGGTTTTGGGTTTAATACCACTTGCATTAAAGCAGAGTTCCACCCAAAAATGGAACTTCCGCTCATTGTACTCCTTCCCCCCTGTGGTGCCACATTTGGCACCTTTCGGGGGGGGGGGGGATACCCGTCTTTCACAGGTATGCTGTCCCCACTTCCGGGAGCCTCAGCCGCGGGTATTAACGTCACCGCGGGACCCCCTCCCCGGCCGCAGGGCCAGTAGGTGAGAGGAGTGGTGCCTTGTGCATGCGCAGTAGGGCTCCCAGAGTGAAGCTGTAAGGCTACACTGCCAGATTCCCTTACTCGCAATGGAGGCGGCATGCACCTGACAGCTGATGGAAACATGAGCTGCGGTGCCGACAACGCTGGACCCCAGGACAGGTAAGTGTCTGATTATTAAAAGTCAGCAGCTACAGGTTGTGCAGCTGCTGGCTTTTAATTTTTGCAGCGGTGGGCGGACCTCCGCTTTAACTCCACTTGAAGACAATAAACAAGTAAACAACTTGTAGATAGATATATAGATATGTTAGTGATCAGACAAACTTTGCTTGCAGTTTAGGGGCACAAATCTAAAATATAACAGGTAGAAAGCCAACAGGAAAAGGTAAAATGTATTATTTTGGGTGCCTCAGGTACACAGCAGGTATTATATGAAATACTACATGTATACGTACACTATATTGTCAAAAGTATTGGGACACCTGCCTTTACACGCACATGAACTTTAATGACATCTCAGTCTTAGTCCGTAGGGTTCAATATTGAGTTGGCCCACCCTTTGCAGCTATAACAGCTTCAACTCTTCTGGGAAGGATGTCCACAAGGTTTAGGAGTGTGTCTATGGGAATGTTTGACCATTCTTCCAGAAGCGCATTTGTGAGGTCAGGCACTGATGTTGGACGAGAAGGTCTGGCTTGCAGTCTACGCTCTAATTCATCCCAAAGGTGTTCTATCGGGTTGAGGTCAGGACTCTGTGCAGGCCAGTCAAGTTCCTCCACCCCAAACTTGCTCATCCATGTCTTTATGAACCTTGCTTTGTGCACTGGTCCAATTCATTTGGTGGAGGGGGGATTATGGTGTTGGGTTGTTTTTCAGGGGTTGGACTTGGCCCCTTAGTTCCAGTGAAGGGAACTCTTAAGGCATCAGCATACCAAGACATTTTAGACAATTTCATGCTCCCAACTTTGTGGGAACAGTTTGGGGATGGACCTTTCCTGTTCCAACATGACTGCGCACCAGTGCACAAAGCAAGGTCCATAAAGACATGGATGAGCGAGTTTGGGGTGGAGGAACTTGACTGGCCTGCACAGAGTCCTGACCTCAACCTGATAGAACACCTTTGGGATGAATCAGAGTGGAGGCTGCAAGCCAGGCCTTCTCGTCCACATCAGTGCCTGACCTCACAAATGCACTTCTTCCTAGAAGAGCTGAAGCTGTTATAGCTGCAAAGGGTGAGCCAACTCAATATTGAACCCTACGGACTAAGACTGGGATGTCATTAAAGTTCATGTGCGTGTAAAGGCAGGTGTCCCAATACTTTTGATAAAATAGTGTAGATTTATTATGACAATTGCCTGATCCAGCCATTATTGGTGATGACTTCCTGTCTAAGTGACCCCCAAAACCATCTAGCCACTGGTTTGAAAACCTGTTTTGATCATTGCTGCCCCCCTACTGAGCCCACATTCACCTCCTCCTCTATTCATTGATGCTATTTAGAAACTCAATGGGATATTATGAGTTCATAGGGCGCTGTGCCAAGTGTTTGTTTGCATGATGAACTGCCCTCTGCAGGTCCGATGGTTGCATGGCAGTTCACGTGACAGGTTTCCTGATAGTAGCTAAAATGGCCAATCGTAGTCTCTGCCGGAGGCTTGTGTGACCGAGTGACAGCGCAGGAGCACATTTGGGAGAGTGGGATAGAGTGTTGTCACCCTATACAGGAAGAGCCAGAACAAGGGCCTTTATGGCAGGATCACCAGATATCAATGAACGCAGATCTAGAAATGCTGACAAATATGTTTGAAGTGACATGAACATGCTAAAGCCTAGAACACATGTCCGAATGTCAGGCGGCATCGGCCGGTTCAATAGAATCTGATCGACATTTGGCCCGTGTCTATTGCAGCCGGTCCAACAGAATCCAATAGTTTGCCCTGTCTCTGTCAAAGGGGCATGAGTGAAAAAGGACTGCTGATTAGTTCCCGATCAGCGATCGCTGCCAATGGCTGAGTGCGCTGACCGGAGAATTCTGGGGGGGCTGTCAGAACACAATAGAACAGCAGGGGACATTGCTGTACTAACATTGGATTGTTAGTACAGCGGTTCTCACCTGAGCTGTCAACTGTCACTGAACCAGTGGGTTAAACGGAGAAAAAAGTAGTGTGTACCAGGCTTTAGGCTTACATGAGATTTTAGTGATTGCGTACTTCATACCTCCCGCTCCTTTTGAGATGGGAATGAGGGGCACCTATCAGCAAAAGTATGCAGGCATAGGACACACCCCCTGGCCACACCCCCTTAAAGGAGAATTGTACAAAAAGACAAGTGCTTTTTTTACCACTACTATTCCTTTATATTGGCTTTTGGAATTTACAAATGCAGCAATTTAGAAATCAGATGAAAGGTTTAGCCCTGGAAAACACTTTTTGATAGATAAAAAGTGCATTTTATATACAACTATATAGATCAGACCAAAATGAGGGACGAATGAGGAGGAATGAGGGACAGAGGGACATTGCTCCAAATCAGGGACAGTCCCTCCAAATACGGGGACAGTTGGGAGCTATGGTACTTGCAATTCTTAATATTAAGGAAGTCTCGATCCTCAGTCGTGGGCTGTATAGACAATGACACCATTTGCAGTGAAGCCAAATTTGTTCTTTTCTGCTCAGAACTGGCATTCGGCCCCAATACATGACGGACAGATCTGACCTATATATGCATTATAGAATCCCAAGACCATTTTTGATCTCTGGATTAGCCATCTGTTATTCTCATGCACTTCCCAATTCCTGATTGTATTTTTTCTTCGCCATCTCTTCTATTCATCCGAGGCCGATCATTAGGTGAGCAGTATATGGAAATTAAGAGTGAAAGTTGTATCTGGATATTACTTCCATTTTTAGGTTTTATTAACACTATAAATTCTTTCTGGCTTTGCGCACTGTTGTCTTGCTGAGATCGCTCTGCAGATAAAAACGCTTCCTCTGGGAGATGAATCATAATAAGATTTCTAAAGATCGCAGCGTCCAGGCCGCATTTTATTCCCTCAATCCCCTGAGTCCAGCTGTTCTTTTAAAGCACTTGTCTTACCCACAATACCCCGGGACACCTCTGGGATTTACTGTCAGCTGTTCCTGGGTTAACACCTTCCTTGCTAAGTCTGATGAAGGTCAAGCTAGGACAATGTGATGGATTTTCTTTCTGCCAGATTCATGTTCTTTAGGTCATTACTCATAAGTGAATTTTTTTTTTCTAAATCTAGTATAATGTTTTCATATCTATATGTAGTATTGATCAGGTCACCAGCACTAAGAATTCAGATATTTGTCCAATAAAGAAGCCTTCCACCTTAACGTAAGGAAAGTCCTTTGTTCCTGTAAGAGACAGGTATTGGGTATAATAAAACTGAATTTAATGCAGTTGTATATTTCTTTAAAAAATAATCAAATGTATACTATATTACTAAAAGTATTGGGACGCCTGCCTTTACACGCACGCAAAGGCATCCCAGTCTTAGGGTCCTTACACACATGCGGACCGCTCAGGGTCGTCTGAACAGACGCTCTATGCATCTCTATAGAGCAACTGATATCAGCATTGACATGTCCGCTGACCTCCGCTCCGCTAAATCCAGACGGATGGAAACCCTATTTTCCATCCGTCTGGGGGAATGGATCTGATGAAAACGGACAAGCGGATCTGTTTTCATCCAATCCCCCATAGAGTACAGCGGGGCTCTGATAGGTCCATCTCTGCACAGTGAGCAGAGACGGACCTGTCATCCGCTGGCCCAGGGGGGATCAACGGATCGATCCCTGCTGAGCAAGCGGAGTCCGTGAAAACGGACATCAATGTGTGAAAGAGCCCTTAGTCCGTAGGGTTCAATATTGAGTTGGTCCACCCTTTGCAGAAATAACAGCTTCAACTTTTCTGGGAAGGCTGTCCACAAGGTTTAGGAGTGTTTCTATGGGAATGTTTGACCATTCTTCCAGAAGCACATTTGTGAGGTCAGACACTGATGTTGGATGAAAAGGCCTGGCTCGCAGTCTCCTAAAGGTGTTCTATCGGGTTGAGGTCAGGATTCTGTGCAGGTCAGTCAAGTTCCCCCACCCCAAACTCTCTCATCCATGTCTTTATGGACCTTGCTTTGTGCACTGGTGTGCAGTCATGTTGGAACAGGAAAGGTCCATCACCAAACTGTTCCCACAAAGTTGGGAGCATGAAATTGTCCAAAATGTCTTGGTATGCTGAGGCCTTAAGAGTTCCCTTCACTGGAACTAAGGGGCCAAGCCCAACGCCTGAAAAACAAAACCCACATCATAATCCCCCGCCCCTCCACCAAATGATCTGGACCAGTGCAGTCCTAACCTCAACCCGATAGAACACCTTTGGGATGAATTAGAGTGGAGACTGCGAGCCAGACCTTCTCGTCCACATCCTTTCCGCTCCGACAGTAAAGAACCCTCTACGCAGTTTAAGGTTAAACCGCTTCTCTTCCAATTTCAGTGAATGGCCGCATGTCTTTTTAAACTCCCTCCCACTGAAAAGTTTTTTCCCTATGCTAGGGTCACCAGTAATGTATTTGTACATCGCTATCATATCCCCTCTCAAGCATCTCCTCTCCAGAGAGAAAAAGTTCAATGCTTGTAGTCTTTCCCCATAGCTAAGGTCCTCCATCCTTCCTGAGGACTGGTGCCCAGAACTGGATGGCATACTCCAAATGAACCATACCAGAGTCTTGTAGAGTGGGGAAATTATCAATTTATCTCTGGAATACATCCCCTTTTTAATGCATGCCAATATTCTGTTGGCCTTGCTTGCAGCAGCTTGGCATTGCATGTCATTGCTCAGCTTGTCATCTACTAGGACCCCCAGATCACCCCCTAGTGAGTAATTTGCATTCATATTTTTAGCACCCAAATGCATTACTTTACATTTTTTAACAATAAACCTTATTTGCCATGCAGTTGCCCACCCCATTATTTTATTTAGGTCTTCTTGTAAGGTTTCCACATCCTGCACAGAAGTTATTGCCCTGCTTAGCTTAGTATCATCCGCAAATACAGAGATTGAGCTGTTTATCCCATCCTCCAGATCCTTTACGAATAAATTAAACAGAATTGCTCCCAGGAGATTCCCATAGACACTCCTAAACCTTGTGGACAGCCTTCCCAGAAGAGTTGAAGCTGTTATAGCTGCAAAGGGTGGGGCAACTTGATATTAAATTCTACAGACTAATAGGGCGTACACACGGTCGGACTTTGTTCGGACATTCCGACAACAAAATCCTAGGATTTTTTCCGACGGATGTTGGCTCAAACTTGTTTTGTCTACACACGATCGCACAAAGTTGTCAGAAAATCCAATCGTTCTAAACGCGGTGACGTAAAACACGTACGTCGGGACTATAAACGGGGCAGTGGCCAATAGCTTTCATCTCTTTATTTATTCTGAGCATGCGTGGCACTTTGTGCGTCGGATTTGTGTACACACGATCGGAAATTTCCGACAACGGATTTTGTTGTCGGAAAATTTTATCTCCTGCTCTCCAACTTTGTGTGTCGGAAAATCCGATGGAAAATGTCCGATGGAGCCCACACACGGTCGGAATTTCCGACAACAAGCTCCAATCGGACATTTTCCATCCGAAAATCCGACCGTGTGTACGGGGCATAAGACTGGGATGCCATTAAAGTTCACGTGCGTGTAAAGGCAGGTATCCCAATACTTTTGGTAATATAGTGTTTACATACAGCTAGCATTGGCACCTGATTCAGTCCTATAGCTTCCTGTCATCCAATGCAAAGCAGCACTCAGACTGAAAGAGGGAGGGAAGGGACAGGAGCCAATCAGGCTCTGCTACATACACATGTGTTAACTGGAATGGAAACATGCTGAAAATGCAGAAATAGCAGAGTTGATGATTTGCGTCTGGGACTGTGGGTGGAGAGGTGACATCACTGCATTCCTTAAAGGAGAAGTCTAGCCGAAGCTCGTTTGGCTGAACCTCTCATATGGATCACAGGAGTGCTATTCGTTTTGCACTCATGTGACCCGTTTTCAGCAGAGAGCAGTCTGATATCCGCTCTCTGCTGACGTCACGGATATCAGTCCAGGCACCAACGTCATCACGACAATGGGAGTCTGGATCCGCCAGGTGCCTGGACTGACACCACTCTCGAGCCGCTGAGACACTGAGCCGGCCGCTTCGCCCCCTCCACAGCTCAGCGCTCCAATGAGTGAAGAGGGAAAAGAGCAGAGAGATGTAACAAATCACACCAATTCACCAACAGTACAAACAAATGACAACCACCCCAACCTATAACTGGCCATTGCACCAAGGAGCACATGGAAGGACGACGCATGTAAAAAAAACAAACCAAAATTCCCAGCTCACTTACCAGCCAGTGAGGCCCAATTAATGTCTTAACGGCAACATGTGGTTCTTTAAGGAAACGTGCTGACTTCCACTTCTGGGAATGCCTGTTGCCTGGCTGTCCTGCTGATCCAAGGTCTTCAATACTTTCAGAGTCACCAGGAACAAACATGCAGATCAGAAGTTCTGACCTCACTCTGATCTGCTTATTTCAGGACAGTTATTCAAACAGTATGAATTCTGAGGATCGGAATGACAACCAGGAAACATTTTCAGAAGGGCAGAACTGATATTTTTCCCAGCAAAGGTGTTCCTTAATGTAACTGCTGGCAGTCATCACGCAGCAGGGTTCAGTATCTTCCTGTCTATTGCATTGTAATTTATAGCCTTTGCTGGCTTGGAGTGGCAACTCCCCACCGCTTAGATTTGATGTGGATACTGAGTTGTCAATGTTTATTAATCCCTGGCCTAGTCTCATCTATTGTACAAACAAATGGCAACTTACTACCCCAACCTATAACTGGCCTTTGCAGCAAGGAACACGTGGAAGGGCGATGCATGTCAAAAAATAACATACAAAAATTCCCAGCTACCTTACCAGCCAGTCTGCAACATACAGCATATATACCAGGGGTGCCGTAACATGGCCTCTTCAGCCTGCGCATATATTTGTTAATGTGTGCAAACTAAATCCCTTGTTTTAACGTGATCTGCTAGACAGGGTTAAATTGGTCTGTTGCAGGAACCACACGTTGCTGTTAAGCCACTAAAGCCGGCCATAGACAACTCGAATCTCGGCCGGTAGAGCAGGAACTGGCCAAGATTCGATCGATGTGTGGGCAGACTGAATGCACCAAGTTTATCATCTTAGGCACAACCAGCCTGCTGAATTTGCTTGCGGCTGCCATAGCCGCTAGCAATAAGCACTGTCTTCTCCCGGCGAAGACGGCTGCCCTTTGCCGGGAGAACACAATGTCTCGACAGGAGGGATTCCCCTCAGCACTGTCCATGTTAATGGGGGAATTATGTTTGCAGGAAAGAAATTTGCACCATCTAGCGCCTGTCTAATTTGGCCTCACTGACATAGACTTTGTCTCCTACCCCACATTTACTGCATGCGATTCATCATATATCATATTTAGTTGCATATAGCCTCATACCCTCATGCTATGCTTTCAGCAATACAAGTTATTCTGCAAGGAACATTTTAAATCAAGAAAATATCACAAAGAGAAAAGGTGATAATCAGTGAAACCACTAGAAGGGATTATGAACAGATGCTCTCAGCATGACAGGTCTGCATAGGAAAATTCAGGCAAGCAAAGTACAAATTTTTGGTTTGCCTAGAAAATGTACTTCATATTTGTCTGAAGTGCAGTGAATAATACCATTCTGGATCTAGAAAATTGTGATGTATAAATTGTATGATTTCTCACAAATTGCAGAAATCTGCTTATATAGTAATATTGTAAAGTTTTAAGATACCCTGATTTGCTCATCCCCAACAACAAAATGATGCTCCTAAAATATATATGGTAAATAGGTTGTATGTTGCTCATAGGAAATGTTACCAAACAAGCAGCACTGCACTTATTAATCTGCCCATGAAAATATGAGTAATTTTACTTTGCAATATCTACAGTCAGTGTCAAACTTGACAATTTTGCTTTTCTTTGTTCAGATCACTGTGGAGATGGATGTGGTCAATAAACCAGATCTCACGGCTGCCCTGAAAGAAATCCGCATGCAGTATGAGGTCCTGTCCACTCGCAACCAGCAGACGGCTGAGGACTGGTACCAGACCAAGATTACCAATGTCACCCAGGAGGCAGCTCGAAACAATGATAACATCCGACAGGCCAAGGAAGAGATCAATGAGTATCGGAGACAGCTACAAGCCCGGACTCTGGAAAACGATGCCCTGCGCAGTGCTAATGAGTCATTAGAGAGGCAACTGCAGGAAACCGAGGACAGGAACAATGAAGAAATTGCCCAAATGCAGGTAACATCTGTCTTTTCATACCCCGCAATATGTTTGTTTATTTCATAAACAGGAACACTTGTTAAATGAAACAATTTCATCCCATGGTCCAGGGTACTAACCCATTTGAATACATTCATCTTTATTACAATTTTTTTAAGAAGGCTACAAAGTGCTCATGAACAGTGTAAAATATCTTGGTCTTGGTATTGCTTTGCCATTTGATCACTGTCAAATGACAAGGATAACCAGCTGGGAGCCAGTTAGGAAGAAAATACTAAATACTAAATCCTAGTAAGTTACTGAAGCAATTACTACATGCTTTATAATGTTTGATGTTTATCTTTTTAAAAGAGACAATACACCTTAAAGTGTTTTTTATGGTTGGTGCCTGTTGGGCCCACTCAGCTCTGGCTCCGATACTTAAACATTTGGATCTCACTGCAAAAATCCTGACTCCTGTCTGTTTCTGTAAACCTGGAAATGTTGGAGGTTTCTATCCAACTTTAGATATTCCAGCTGCTCTTGTTACATTCTTAAGAGTATGAAATGAATACCAATTCCAACAGGAAGAGTAGGACCCTTCATAATGGCTAGAGCAAGAGTGAAGACCCAGGATTTCAAGCACAGAGATCTTACTAAATGAATTCCTGAGAGATAAATGGAACAGTCAGTTGGATTAACTCTCCAACACCTACCAAAAAAGTACCAGATTAACCCCTTAATACATTTTTTAGACCTTTGGTTCCCAGTTATATGCAATATTTCCCATTTCCCATGACAACACCCGTGTTGTACTCTGTCGTACCAACAAGCCCATATGGCTAGCAAGACACAGCTAACATCAACAAGCTGTATTAATAAGAAAAAAATATGCTGAAAGGATAGCAGTATGCTTTTTCTGTGCAAGCCTTGTTGGGTTCTGCACTACCTCTGAAGACTTTCTGAACGTACTTGACACACTATTGTAATGTTTTGTCTGTAGGAAACCATCAACCAGCTTGACAATGCTCTAAGAACCACCAAAGGGGAAATGTCTCGTCATCTGAGGGAATACCAGGACCTTCTTAATGTCAAGATGGCTCTGGACATTGAAATAGCAGCATACAGGTAATGAATCTATAGTACTAAGGCAGTGAATAGAAAACTATCATAGGATACAATTTTGCTTTGTAAAACTGAAAATTTGAATGGGTAGCTTTACCTGTCACCTGCAGATGATGGAGGCAGCCATTTTGTAGACTGAACCATTATTTATACCACCAGTTTACTAGGTGCTAGTGACATCATTGCACTAGGAAAACCATTATCAGATCCACTGTGTGGAGGGGGGAGTTGAGAGTCATGCCTTATGATGAACTGGGAACAGTAAGAGAGATCACACCCCAACGGGACCATAATAAGAGGACATCTGATTCCAAATGAATGTGACACACACATACTGGTTTGCAGGTATCAAAAATATCTGAAATTAAGAATTTTTGTACTGCCCTAAGAATCCAGTCAAGCATACCGAGGCCTGACTTTCTGAGACTTTATGGCTAAGCCCTGTCATTCCACTGTCCAATGAGACTGCCTCAGTGGCCAATAAAAGCACTCTTACTGGACAGTCAGGTGGCAGTTTGTAAATGGGGCCTGATAATGGCCTAACTTCACTAAGTGAAGCTAAATTAGACTGAGGCACAGAAGATGCTTTTCTGACTATATACAGATAATAGCAGGCATATTTTGATGTCTGCTCTCAGACAGGATGATCATTTTTTTAATTGAGTATGGTTCCTGTTAAACGACCAGTGTAGCTTTACCATATAATTCCATCTGGAGAATTGTAAAAAAAAAAAAAAACTAGATAAGTATCCACATAAGCTAGAGAACCTCAAGCATAGGGTGCCCTCCCATACTGACATGCTGATTGCCATGCCCCTGACTTATTTTGTAATCCCCAAAACCAACTGAGGTAGCATCATGACATCAGTTAAGAAACAGGAAATGAATTGCCGCGGTTTGATGGCGTTTGGCAGCATGTAAGCCATATTTGCTGCAGATAGTGCTTCTGTGTTAACTATATTTTCTCCTTTGTCATCAGGAAACTCCTGGAAGGGGAAGAGACACGTCTAACTACAGTGGGAGGTGGTGGCATGTTTGGAATGGGCTACTCATACTCTTCTGGTTCCTATTCTGGTGGCAGGATGTACCCCTCAAGCACAATCTCCATCCACAAAGAAGAGAAAAAAGATGCAGCTGACGGAGGAAAGGGGGGTTCCCCTGTCCAGCCTAAGCCACCAAAATCAGCAGAGGCCTCCTCAGATAAAGCCGCCTCCAAAAACTGAGTTAGCTATAATATTTTACCACCCACACTTCTGTCATACTGATATTTTTTTATTCCATTTATTTATTTTGGACTATTATGCAATTAGACTAGCATTAACCAGAAAAGGTTAAATAATAAGCCATAACATTTCATATTGTCATATTAAGTGAAGGTGTAACAAGGAAACAATGTACTTACAAACTACATCCAAGCTTCAGGCTTAATAAACGTCTAATAAAGAATATGTTTGTCTGTCCTTTCCTTAAAGTATATCTGAACCCAAGAACAAGAATGTAATATATTAGAGCTTACCAGTCCTTAGATGTGGTGGCTGCATTGGTTTTCTTTTAAAGTATAACGAAAGGCAAATATTTTTTTATTTAGTTTTAGATAGAATGGAGAGGAACCTGTCAGGTTTTTATTGCTGTTTGTGCTATTGTTAGGGAGATTCACCCTCTCTGTTAGCCCTGGTTACCATCCAGATGACAATCAGCGATTCCCCCACTTTAGAGGGATTTTCTCGTACCCCCTCCCTTACCCTATCCAAAAAAAGTGTTGCCTTTGGTTCTACTTTAAGGCCTCATGCACACTGGACGTTATAATAACGTTATAAAAACTCCAGTAGCTTTGCAGTGAGTTTAACGTTTTTCAGTGTTTTTACAATAGCGTTTTTTAGCGTTCGCATTTCAGTGTTTTTTTTTTTAAATGGGATCAAAAACGTTAAAAATTGCTGGTGAGCCACGTTTTTGAGCGTTTATCTGCATTTTTCAGCGTTAGAGCGTTTTTACAGCTGAAAAACTGCTCTCAGAACCCACTAGTTTTGGGGGTTTTTTACATCCAAAAATTGCCCCAGCCAAAAACAGTTGATAACAGCCTATGTGTGCATGAAGGATAACATGCTGGAGAGTTTATTGAATGTAGAAAAAAAAACATCTGAAACCAAAAACAGCAGCTGTAAAAAACATCCAAAAATGTCCAGTGCGCATGAGACCTTAAGCCTCATACACACGATTGGATTTTTGGCAGGGAATTGTGTGATGACAGACTGCCTAAAATCCGACCGTTAGTACGTTCCATCAGACAATTGTTGGCCAACTTTCTGCCAACAAATGTTGGATGGCGGGCTAGTAAATTTTCGGCGGTCTGTTGTCAGATTTTCCTATCGTGTGTACACAAGTCCATCACACAAAAGTCCAAAGTACAAACACGCATGCTCGGAATCAATGCTCACCAAACACAACATTAGCAGAAGGTGCCCAAAAGGTGGCGCTCAAGAGCTGAAATTCAACGTAGTACGTCACTACGTTCGTGTTTGTTGGCCGACAATTGTGTACTGTTTGTATGCAAGACAAGTTCACAGCACATGCCCTTCAGACAGAAGTCTGGCGCTTTGTCTGCCAACAATCCGATCGTGTGTATGAGGCTTTAATCTTTATTTTTTTCCTTCTTTCCTCACCTGGTGATCCTGCCAGTAAAGGACTGTCCTGTCCCAGGGTGACAACACTCACTCGCTGTATTGTATCCATGGAGAAACAGCTTCTCACCTCAAGATAGGAATAGTAAATGCACATATTTGTGCAGAAAAAAAATTTTGTATTTATCATTTTCCCTCAGGTGTCCTCAAAGCAGTGTACCTGTGATCAGTGGATCACTAGTGCAATGTCAGGCTCCTTTAGACAAATCCTTCAGCTTTCTGTGCTCATATCTCCAGAAGGGCTTTCTGTTAGAAAGCTGGAGGATTTGTGTATAGACTAGGAGTGCGCTCATCAGCACCCTCATGGTCTATTGAGAATTTGTTTACAGGTATAACATGTTCCAAAAGGTGAACTTATCCTATAAAATATAGGAACACATCAGAATCCCAGACTCACTTAATAGCAGCTAAAGATCTTGAGTGTCTATCTGCATAAATACAAGAAGAAAAAAGGCAATCGTTTAGATTGATTTATGTCTAGCATAAGTACAAGTGCACATGGGCATGATAATTCACTGAACAGCATAAGGCCCCTTTCACACACGTGGACTGTTCAGGTCCGCCTGTCAGTTTTTGCAGGCGGACCTGAAGGGACGCTCCATGCACCTGTATGAAGCGACGGATGTCAGCGGTGGCATGTCCGCTGACATCCGATCTGATGCGCTCCGCTAAATTCAGACGGATGGAAACCCTATTTTCCATAGAGCGGAGATCTGACAGGTCCGTGAAAATAGATCCGCATGTGTGAAAAGTGCCTTACAATACAAAAAGTACCATAGTACTTTTGCAAGCTAGTTAGCAAAAAAAAAACAAAAAAACAAACAAAACAAGAAAAGCTGTAAACTGCTTCCGAATGACCTCCAGAAGGTATTACCCCCTTCACGACCAGTCTATTTTTTGCTATTCAGCACTGCACTACTTTAACTGGCAAATGCACAATCATGCAACTATACCCAAATTAAATTTATATAATTTTTTCACACAAATAGAGCTTTCTTTTGGTGGTATTTGATCACCACTGGGTTTATTTTTTTTATCTATATAAATTAAAAATCAAACATTTTGAAAAAAAAAAACATTTTTTTTTACTTTGTTATAAAACATATCCAATTAAAATCTAATTTCTTCATAAGTTTAGACCAAAATGTATTCTGCTACATGCCTTTGGTAGAAAAAAAGTGTACATTAATTGATTTGTGTGAAAGTTATAGAGTCTACAAACTATGGTATATACATCAATCCTGATGTACTGACGGCCTAATTTCCTGAGGTACTTAAAATGCAAGGACAGTACAAATACATCCTAAATCCCTTTTTGGAAAGTAGTCAGTCTGAGGTATTTAGTTAGAGGCATGGCGAGTTTTTTGAAATTGCTATTAAAATTTGTTTTTGTTTTTTTCACATTTTTTTTCTACAGTGTCACCAGTGCAGTACAGCGTCATCATCTGACTGATGTCACGCTGATCAGGGATACTAATTGATGATGGTATGTTAAAAATAAAAAAAATGAAAAATTATTACTTTTTTAAAACATTTTTTTGTTAAAATTTGATTTCTTTTTTTTTTTTTTACAAAATTTTCATTCGAACAGTGACACTGTACCTACTCTGTGGGGGGTGATCAGGGATTCTTTTTTTTAAATATACTTTAAATGCTGTTACAGTGATAATTACTGTAACAGCAATGTTTTGAACTTTTATGAATAGGTTACATTCATAACAGCTGTGATTGGCCTACAGCTATCACATGGTACATGGTGCTGTCATTGGCCCAGGTACCACGTGATAGCTGTGAGCCAATCACAGCATCAGTATAGGAAACACAGCTGTTATGAATTAAATTAATTCATACCAGCTTTGTTGACTTTGTAATCATGTTATCGCATAACATGTGGTAGACACATCGGTCGAGGGAGCGGTGTACTGCTCGCCGCTAACCCGGAAGAGGCAGAATGATGTACATATTCGTGATCGTGCCGCCCGGCCGCAGTAAATGCACTGTGGTCAGGCAGCAAGCGGTTAAAGCTCATTTCCAGGCAAATATTATCACCCAAAAGAGGAAGTTCCACTTGCACTTATCAAAACACTGTATACCAAAACACTTTTAAATGGTAGATTTAAAGTTTATGTCTGGAAAAAAAATATGCAGTACATCTTTGCAAAACAGGCACATTTGCCATGTTTTATCCCTTAAAAGGTCTTGCGAGTACAGAAAAATACCCATTAATCTGCCAGAAATACACTCAGCTCCCAATTTCTAATTGTGGGCTGACAACTTACAGAATTTTTGTGAGCTAAATGGTGTCAGCCCTGCCCTGTTGTTTAATAAACTACTGATTCCCTCCTGTTGCCCCCATATCCACAGTATAGAGACTTATTAGTTTGTAGGGCAGAGAGGGCTGATTACACTCCTTGAGACAACACAGAAGTTCTGAATTACTAACAAGATCAATAGGTATTCTGCGGGACTTATCAGACAGATTTTTAAGGTTTAGTTACACTTTAATATGTAAGTACCATCTTCCATCGCAGCAGACAGATTTGTAGTTTCAGTGGGCTGCGGGGGGCACTGATAAGCACTCTTGTAGTCCATTGACATGTCCTCCGGCTTACAAATCCAAAGCCCATAGAGAGGTACACTCAACCGTTGGTAATATGAGTGTCCAAAATAGCCCTCCTATCTCATTTACCACCACTGCGCCTTAGACCTATACTCAAATTAATCTAGAGCTGCCACTTTAAAGGATATGGATACTGTACACAGTGTTTCTTAGTGTAAAACTAAATAACCTTAAACACAAAAATAAAACACAGTGGCGCTAATAAAATTAATCCTATGCAAAAACAACTCAAATATAAATCAAAAGATATACACATCGACTATGTACATCACAAAAAATAAATTCAATAAATTAAATAACCACCCAGTGACAAGTGTTAAATTAGAACCAAAAAAAATGAAAAAGTAAATAAAAAATCAGTTCATGATAGTCCTTTCACTGTGAACTTGCTTTTCTTTTCTTCCACCACACCCCAGTGCTTGGTGAACCCACTCCCTGTGGTAATCCACTTACCGACTCCTAATGCCCACACTCTCGTGTTAAGGCTTACACGCTTGTTGACCACATCACATGGGTCACATTGGCAGATCACAATAACAGAATCGTGTGCAGGGATCGTTCCATATGTGAAGGATACAAAAAATACTCCAATAGTGCAAAACCGTTTGAAAATTTATTAAAAGCACTTCAAATCTTTAGTATAAAACTCACATGTAACCAGTGTAAAAAACGCAGATAACACACTTTCCACTGCAAACCGATCTTCAAAGCACAGCAACAGATATATACAGATCAGCCACTATATGGGTTGTGGTCACGGCGGACCCGAGTTGTGCAGGCGTTCGATGTCTCTCTCACCTACTCCCGGCGTCTCCCCGCTCTATCAGTGTAACACTTCCTCATACGGCCGCGTCACTCGTCATTGGTGGGATACGTCACACAGCCACGCCCCGACATGTTTCGTCACACACTGACTTAATCATGGGATTGGCTGTGTGGTGTGACGCTCATTCCTTTTATCCCCTCCTCTCGTGACCTGACTAACGAAGCCTCAACGCGCTTGCACACATCTCGTGTCCCCGCAGCCACAACTTCTCCAGCAATAAAGAACGGAACTAAATGCACATAATGTACATTCACTCCGCCCTGCCTAAACAGCATAAATTATGGGCTTGAAATATCATTTATCAGTATAGTAGTGTGAGATTAACCCCACACTCATCTATGCGCGTACTCTGCGTACATGTTAAATAAACAGAGATACTGGCACTTCAATCACTATAAAGTACACGGGGTTCAAAATATTCACTACTGCATATGGTGAAGAGTGTATCAAACACAAAAAAACATATACATATAAAATAACAATTTAAAATGTTGTAAAATTAAATTAAAAAGATTCATTATTCATTGTGCACTACCACTAATACAATCCAACTCTGGTTATAGTAGTATATAAATGTATATATAGAGCAATTCTACTAATATCTTTCTCCTCATATAAATATATCATTATATGTAGTGATCACAGTGCCTGATGGAGGTTTTAAGGGCAGGGGGGTCACTGATCTCTCTAATATTATAGGGGAACATGCCACTATATCATCCTAGATTCTCAGAATCAGGGTCATCCCCACGATCCGAGATCTCAGGCAACTTCCATGCTTTTCAAACTACCTCTCACGTCCTCTTAGCACCTATTTCCTTATCCAGATAATACCTAATTATGAGTGATCAAAAGTTTTAAACTCATATTAACATAAATAAATTAAAATAAAATAAAAAACCCTACTTTACTCATAAATTAATCCCTTAAAGGTGTGATTAATCTAATATATGTGGATATTCCACTTCGAACAACTCCTACGTGACTAACGTGACAGTCACTCACACTGTGAGTTCCCATATTCTCCATACGGTGATGGGAGAATACTTTACCTAATTATTAATCAAATATTCTAAATTCATATTAACATATAATAATGATAAACCCAAATTACTCATAAATTAAACTCTTTAAAGTGTAATTAATCTAACACATTAAATATTCCACTTAAAGAAACCCCTACGTAAATAACGTGATAATCACCGTGATGAAATATGTTTGTACACATATTTCCCATATTATTGTGGGGGAATACCCACCAAAAATGTGCAAAGCACCAAAATAAAAAATATATAAATAATAAATAACAGAAAACCCATATAACTTACTAAAACAATCCTATTGGACGTGATCCAATGTTGTGATATAGTGACTCTCACCCTTATTCAAGAGTCACCCATATTACAACCAGACAACCCCCCAACCCTCTCTTATTAGTATTCTTACTCATGACAACCAGTATTGTCTGATACCCAATATTTATTATGAGCATCATACTACATGAGCCTAAGTCCCTTCCCAGAATCCTTTAAAAATCGTTTATAAAGCAGTTTAAATCTAGTTCGATATTTAACCCTCTGGGCGTCAGACATTTAAACAGGAATATCCATTGGGTTTCCTTTTGGCATAAGTCTCTCACTCTATTTGACCCTCTCCAGGTCGGATGCACTACATCAATGCCACAAAACTGTAGCAATGATGCATCCTGTTGATGTTTTTCTCTGAAGTGCAGCGAGACACTATGGTATTTGTACCCATTTTTTATATTGGTCAGATGTTCTGCTATTCTAGTTTTTAATAATCTCTTAGTTCTTCCTACATAGAATAGGCCACATGGGCACCACATAAGGTACACTACATGAGAGGAATTACACGTACTGAATTCCCTTATTTCAAACGTTTCTCCTTCTCTATTAGTAACATTCTTCAGTCCTCTGTGACTGGTTCTAACTGTCCTACAACAGACACATTTCCTGCAACAATAGAAACCTCTAAAATCTATTTTCATAGCCCTTGGGGGATCCAAGATCTTTTTGACTATCTGGTTTCCAAAATTTGGGGCCTTCCTATAGATGAATTTCGGCCGTTGCGGTAATATCTCTCTTAAATGCCTATCCTGACATAAGATGTGCCAGTGTTTTTGATATATACTCTCAATTTCTTTATATTGACTGTAAAAGCCCGAAATAAAACTCAATTGATGTTGGTTAGTGGGGTCCGAGTGTTCCTTCTTCTGGAGGCATTGACTTCTAGGGATCTCTGCCACCTCATGTATTAATTCTTCCAATTTTTTGTCACCATAGCCTTTCTGCACAAATTTCTCTTTCAGGTTATTAGCTTGCTCTAAGTAATCTTCCATCTTTGTGCAATTCCGACGGACCCTCAAAAACTGTCCCTTCGGGATATTCCTTATCCATGCAGGGTGATGCCCACTCCTGATGGACAGGTAGCTGTTGCGGTCCGTCGGTTTGAAATACACCTTAGTGTTCAAACCATTAAATTGTTTTTCTATGGTGACATCAAGGAAGTGAATGGTTGTCTCACCTATTACATATTCCAGCTTGATGTTGTTAGTATTATTATTGAGGTCCTCCAAAAATTCCACCGCAGATTCCCTAGAGCCCTCCCAAATAAACAGGAGGTCATCTATAAATCTGCGGTAGAATTTTAACTGGGGCATGCTTTTATTGAAAATCCGTCTGTCCTCCCACTCTGCCATGAATAAGTTGGCTAGGCTGGGGGCATACTTAGCCCCCATCGCCACGCCAACCTTCTGAGAGTAAAACTGGCCACCGTACCAGAAATAATTATGAGTCATAGAAAACTCAAGCGCCTGACCCAAAAACCTCTTCTGCATATCGGGCACCTCCTCCCGCCTACTCAATGCCCAATTAAGGGCCAGAGACGCATCCTCATGTTGTATGATGGTGTAATTGGACGCGACGTCTGCCGTCACTAAATATGATTCAGAGGAGAAATCCAACTGTACCTGATCCAGCAATAACAATAACTCTGAGGTGTCTTTCAAGTAGGCCTTAGTTGCCCTCACGCTTGGCTGGAGAAACTTATCTAAATATTCTCCTAACCTCGCGGTTACAGAACCAATGCCATTTACAATTGGTCTAGGTGGTGGGCAATCAGTGCTTTTATGTACCTTGGGTAGCGTGTAAATAATAGGCACCCGGCATGCACTAGGGACAAGGTATCTTTTTTCTTTAGGATTCAAAGCTCCCATGTGGTAACCCCACTCAATTAATGAAATTAGTTGATCCCTATACACCTCCGTGGGATCACACTTAAGTTTCCTATAAGTGGATTGATCATCAACCAATTCCATCAACTGATTATGGTAAAATGCCTTTGCCATCACTACTACCCCTCCTCCTTTGTCCGCTGGCCGGACAATGATGTTTTTTCTATTTTCTAAGGACGAAACACCTTCCCTAATATAGTGAGGATTAATGCCTCTTTTTGGTACTAAATCTTCAATATCACTAATAACCAATTTCTTGAAAACCTCTATAAAATGGTTACTCGGGTTTTGAGGGTTAAATATCGATTTGTTTTTTAAACCACTATCTATTTTATTAGATGGTCTATTAGCTCTGACCGTGGCTTCGACCGGGTGGCTTAAGAAGTATTTTTTTATATTCATAGACCTAATGAACTTGTGCGTGTCAATGTACACCTCGAACTTATTCATTACTCTCTTAGGTGCACATTTTAAACCCAAGTGGAGTATATTAAGCTCTTTATGATCTAATTCAACTCCACTTATGTTATAAATGCCCGTATCTATGCGTTTCTCGAGCGTTTTCTTGGGTTGTCTGGATTTTCCTGCCCTGCGTCCCCTTCTTCTTTTCTTGGGGGCATGCCACCCTTGTTTTGTGTATGGGGGGGTCCGTTTCTCCCTCCCTCCTTCTGATATATTGGTCGGGAGTTCCCTCTCGGTGTCCCCCCCCTCCCCCGTTGTCCTAAAAAAGGCCCATTGTATGGTGGGTCAGGGTAGTAACCCTCATTATCCAAAACTGAATATCTATTGTATAAGGGAACCCCATTCCCCCGCTCCACCTGATAATTAGGAGGGGGGTGTGTTCTCCACTGTTGGAACTCTTGTGGGGGAGCACCATATTGTGGGACATTACCCAAATATGGTCCAGGGGATTGATACTCATACCCCCCCCTTCCCTGTTGGTTAAACCTCGGGGAATGATAATTATGATTATAAGCATCCCTACTCTGCTGGGGTGGCCTCGGGGATTGGTACTGGTACCCGCCCCTGCCCTGTTGATATGGTCTGGGAGAATAATAGTGGCCACTCCTTTGATTTCCTCCATTCCTGTGGCCGCCATTATTACGTGTGGTCACATTCCTTCCCAGTTCCTCTCTATTATTCCCATGCTTTGGTTCGGTTTTATTTAAATCAGGGTTGGGGATGGGATTGCTCTTACTTGGCTCCAGACATTGACTCTCAGTCTGGTTAATATGCGTAGTTACCCCAATATTCTGCCACGCATAGATCTTATTTGTTTTAAAGTCATTAGAGTCTCTCAAATACTTTTTGACCTTCTTTTTCTGTGTTTCCCGGTCGATTTTTTCAAACTTTTTCTTAATGTTAATGTTGAAATCTTTCATCTGATTAGAATCCTTAAAGGGTTCCAATTTTTCTTGTATGATTCTGATTTTCTCATTAATTAATCCTAGCTTAATCTGCTTTCTATTTAAAACAAGACTCTGTAGGTCCCTACCTGCTTTGTTAAAGAACTCCTTCCATTCATCTACATACTTTTGATCATTAAGCCCATCCTGAGGGGAAACCTCCCACCTCAAGCTCCTAAAAATTAAATTCTCTTTCTGGTAGTGCTCAAATGTAAAAACATCCCACCACACCTTAATCTGCTTCTCTAAAAGATTGTCAAGTGTTTTCAGTGTCCCTGAGAGGTCTTCTTCACAATCAGCCATTTCTTGGTTGTTCAAGAAGACATGCTCAGGGTCCATTTGTCTGTTTGACAGAAAATTAAAGGGATCCATGGCTGCACGTGGATAATATAAATAAATGTAATCTCAACCGTTGGTAATATGAGTGTCCAAAATAGCCCTCCTATCTCATTTACCACCACTGCGCCTTAGACCTATACTCAAATTAATCTAGAGCTGCCACTTTAAAGGATATGGATACTGTACACAGTGTTTCTTAGTGTAAAACTAAATAACCTTAAACACTATGTGATGTACATAGTCGATGTGTATATCTTTTGATTTATATTTGAGTTGTTTTTGCATAGGATTAATTTTATTAGCGCCACTGTTTTATCATAGAGAGGTACAGGCTGAAAGCTAGAGGTCATGTCTGCAGGAGCCCAAATTGCACCCGTGATCTACTGATTGTAGGTGCAATGCTTTCCAAGCTCCTGCAGGAAAAGATAAATAATGCACATTTTGTCAGGAAAAATATGTGCATTTATTTTATTTTTTCTGTAAAGGTGAACTTGGCTTTTAATGTTAAATTGCCATAAATATAGGTATTGCCAATGCTGACGTCCTTATGCAAATGCTAATTGCCTGGCTAACGTACCCAGAAACAGTATGCAGATCAGGAAGCATACTTGTTCCAGGTCAGTGACTAATTTGTACTTAAGCAAGAGGAGCCACATAAGAGCCATGCAAGTAAAGCTGGCCATACACAGATCAATATTCAACTGGTTCAGCAGGATCTATTGCCCAACTTCTCATGAACCAGCTTGTTCGAAAAATCTTGTTTCCATCAGGGCATGCAGCCAATCAGGGGAGTCCCGCTCTCAAAATAAAATGGATTGCTCCATCCACCTCTAATGTGTGGATTTAGGAATCGGTTCACTAAATGAAAACAATTGAGCCATGCATTGCCAGCTTAACATTATCAGAAGGAGAAGTTAGTAATGGCAACATCCACATTTGTCTCCTGACAAGCATCTGGACTCCAGTATGGTCCAGGTATAAATTCCTGTGCTTACTGTCTCATACTGTCCACAAGGTATTCCACAAGTCATAAGCCAGCTTCAGGCACCATCATAGTGCTGACCACAAAAATCTTCCTAAAAGCCAAAAGCAAAAAAAGTAAAATTTATTCAGAAAAGTAGTTCTTGGAATGCATTTATACTGGCCACACATGGCTCAAATTCCAGCCAATATATGCTGAATCAGCCAAAATCTGAGTCGTGGGTAGCCCTGTCGGCACCAAACGGTTTGAAAAAAATTCAAATGAAAAATCAAAGGAGCTGGGTGGAAAATTATTGGCCAAATAGTTACAGCCTTGGGCTTTATGTACAATACAGCTCCTAAACTTGAGTTTAGGAGCTTTGGCAAAAAAAAAAAACGCCAAAAGCTCGTAAACGCAACTCGATAAAAGCCTATGTTTCAATGTACACTTAGGCTTTTACCAGAGTTTAGGAGCTGCTGCGGTTAGGAGAGCTTCAACCTCCCTCAACCTTCCTCTCCTGAATGCAGAAGAATCGCCGGCTGCAGGAATATGCAAACCGAGGTAAGACCACAGCAAAATGGCACCACGATTTTGCTGTGTTTTGCGTTTTCCCGCAGCCGACAGTCAAAGTAGGCTATGTGTACATGAAGCCTAACAATTATTTTAAGAGGTGTATTTTCCCCTATACTGTAAGTACAATGTTATATCAAATTCAACAGTAATAAGGGGCACCTAAACTATTAGCTAGCTAATATTAATATTCTGTGTAAACCGGGTGGTTCTGTACACTAGGTGTAGTGATGCTTTCTAAGGACAAGATATAGTCTGAAGTACCTTAAATAAATGAATAAATAAAAAATAAATAAATCTAGATATGACATTTCTCTAGCCCTCTCTGAGTCTGTTATTAGAATCGCAAATTCTATTATATGTAATGTGGTAATCAATTCTACATCTTAATAAGCCATCTGTGAGCAAGTGGACTTCCTTGGTGCATTACTCTTGGTAATTCTGTTATACAACATTACAAGGCAGGGCATGAACTGAAACCTGTACTGAGGGAAATATGGAGCCCAATACTGCTGACCTGCTTCTAATCATATTGGCTGCATGGTTGGTATGCTGACCTCAGACCTGATCTGAAAGAACAGTACACAGCTGGGGTACAAACTTTGAAATGAATGGAGCCCGTCATACACATGCACACAGCTGGGTCTGACAGGGAGGATTATGAAGAGACCATGTATTACTAAGCAGGGTGCACAGCAAATATGTCAGTGGAGTGAGGACAGGAATGTGTTCCAACCAAACTGCTGGGGAGGTAATAAGGGTTTTCCAAAGAAAAACACATTAGGCATTCAAAACATCAGATAAGATTCCCTCTCTGTGGTATTAGTGCCCTTCCACAGTGCTAAAGATATATTGATGCTGAGGGTACCATGCTTAAAATCTGAAGAACCTGCAGGCGATCCATCTTTGACCAGTATGCCCTGATGCCCTAGAGATTGCCCTCCTTTCCATTCATTATTTCTGGCCCTCTTAAAGGTCTACTGAGATTTTTTCCTCTCAGCCAGCAGTACACTGATCCCTCCACACTGGAGGTCGACATCAGTATAGAAGACTGGAGCGCCGAACTGAATCTCATCATGAGGAATGGAAGGACTGGCAGCTAGACTACATTATAGATATACTAACACCTGATTGTATTCTCTACCTATCCTCCTGCCTCTACTCTTACTAAAAACGACTAAAGCAAGTTTAAACTTCAGACCCACTCCAACTGAGCTTCCCCCCCACCCCTCTTCTTCTTCTATGACTCACAGACTGTATCTTGTTGGGGGTGAGGATGCTTCTCTCCCTTCATAACCACCACTGATGACAATGGTACTATCACATTCTACCTTCCATCCTCATTATCATATATAATGGAAAATTGTTATCAGATACTTAACGTAATTTTCCTTTTCAGGCCTATCCTCATGTCAGCACACATTGGGTTAACACCTCCTCTGGAGCCCACAGGACCACCTCTTCCTAGCTAAATAAAAGACAGCCCCTCCCCCAACTGAAGTGTTCGATAACCTAGCCTGCGACAGGCCACTAGGGAGGGAGTCCTGTGCTGACGTGAGGATAGGCCAGGAAAGAAAAATTACGGTAAGTATCTAATAACGATTTTCTGTTTTCCTGGCCTACCTCACGTCAGCACACAATGGGATGTACCATAGCTGAATAAATGGGTGGGAGAGAGCAAATGAAAAGAGACAGACATTCAAAGAAAAGCTGCTAAAGCCAAAAAGAGTTGATCTCTCTTGTCCCAAACTTTCTGACCGCACATCTAGTTTGTAAGGTTGAATGAAGGCCTCACAAGAACTTCAAGCTAGCCAACTTACATAATCTTCCAAGTAATCCTGGCATAACTGCCCCAAAGGCTGCCACCCCTCTAGTCAAATAAGCTTGCAACTGTTTCAGAGCAAAAAGGCCTATTTCCTGCATGCCAATCTAATCACCCTGGTAACCCAACAGTGGATGACTCTTGAGGACCTGATGGCTAAATGAAAAGATTGTCCACTTTCCTCTTTTGACCAAGTTTAAGGAACTGAAGTCTTCCTGCTGTGCACTCAGTTAATCATGTGTGAAAACTGGGACTACTTCCCAGTTTTGCTGGAAACTGGATACCACTTTAAAATGGCACTTTGGAGATAGACGTAGTATCCCTATTTCTGGTAAAAAGATAAAAATAAAAAAAAGACACCAAAGGGCCCTTGCAGGAAAGTGTTGCAATCTTCAACAACCTTCTGTCTGAAGTAGTTGCTGTAAGAACTAGTTTTACCGTGAGGTATTTCAATGGAAATGAAACCATTGGAGCAAAGGGTGCTCTCAAATCCAAGCCTGATGCAGCGCACACACGGGTGGACTTTTTCGACCGGACTGGTCCGTCGGTCTTTCGGCGGACTTCCGATGGACTTTCCCAACGAACGGACTTGCCTACACACGATCACACCCAAGTCCGACGGATTCGTACGACCGGACTAAAATAAGGAAGTTCATAGCCAGTAGCCAATAGCTGCCCTAGCGTCGGTTTTTGTCCGTCGGACTAGCATACAGACAAGTGGACTTTTTTGACCGGACTCGAGTCCGTCGGAAATATTTGAAATGTTCCAAATCTAAAGTCCCAGATTTTCGACCGAAAAAGTCCGCTGCAGGTCCAATGAAGCCCACACACGGTCGAATTGTCCGCCGGACTCTGTCCGTCGGACCAGTCCGGTCGAAAAGTCCGCTTGTGTGTACGCGGCATAAGTCCCACAGAGGGGACAAGGATTTCCTTTAAGGTTATATGTAGATTGTCGCCTGCAAGAAGCATCTGGTCACTGGCTTTTCCACCCATCTGCAGCCTATGGAAGATAAGGTAGAGATCTGAGCGTTTGGCCAAACAATAACATCCCATTATAGGAAATGTTGAAGACTTGTGTAGAAGTTCCCCCTGCCCTCTAATGGCGTAACCACAATGCTCCCATGACAGTGACTGAGTGCGCCAGTGCTTGTACTAGGTCTAAGCATCCACCAAAAATCAGTTGCCAGGTTCAACTCTTCCAGAAACTGTGCCAAATCTTGCAGTTTCCAGTCTTGAATTTAATGCCATTTCTTAACAATTTATATATCAAAGTTATCGCTATTGCTGGTTGACAGGCAAAACCTGTCACTGTCTCTACAAGCCTGCTGGCCAGATCACCACAATTTCTGCATTCCAGATGTGTTCCTGCATAAGTGTTTCTGATACATTCTAATGCGTTCTGCCACTTCCCGGTAGTGTTCCATACAGAAACAATGTAACATATTCTACTTTTGTTTACTGCACTAGAATGCGCTGCACTGGTGTGAACTAGGTAATTGGAATCCAAGTTAAACACTGTCCATGCGTTCTTGATGCAGAATAAAAACGTACTGGACCCCATCTTTATAAAAAGGCAAAGACACTTGATGCGCCAGACGCTAGACTAGAGGGCAGCATCCACCCCTAGAAGTGCAGTGCACAAACATACATCAGCTATCTTATTTGGATAAAGCTTAGAGAACATGTTATTGTAAATGTGTTTTCTGATAAGGTCTCTGCCATCCTTCATCAATGAGCTCTTTACACTCTATGATTATGGGAAAAGAAGACCTTTGAAAATATCTGCATGCTTTTTGCGGTGGTAGGGCATCTGACCCCTGGTACTAAAGGAGCCAATGAGATTGAAAACAAAAGTATGTGCACCTGACCTTTCTTCATCCACCCTTCAACTCTTATGGGGCGTACACACGGTCGGACTTTTCACCTGCAAAAGTCCGACGGACGCCGCCGGACCAAGTCCGGCAGACAATCCGACCGTGTGTGGTCTCCATCGGACTTCCAACGGACCGTTTCGGTCGGAAATCGACCACGCCCCCTAAAACGTCACAGTTCCAGCATGCCCAGGGACTGTGACATCATATGGGGGCGGGGTCTCCACCTATATAAGTCACAACGGAGCCCTCGGAGACCAGTCCAGCCGGAGAGAGCGTCGTGTCAACATCTGGGGGAAGAGAAGAGAAGAGAAGACAAGAAGCCCAGAAGCCCAGAAGTCCGGACCTCCGCTGGCAATAGAGCTACCTGAAGACAGCGGAGGGGCCGGCCGAAGACCTGGGACACCGGGAGAAGAGGCCGGAGAGAGCGGAGAAGAACCAACCGGACGCCGATAGAAGATGAACCGGAGGGACCCCCGAAGACGGAAGAAGACCTCCCCCCGGAGCTGTTTAATAAATAATTTTAAAAACCTGTGTTGTGTTTTATTATTGACACTTTTTACCTAGGTGAATGGGTAGGGGTACCATGTACCCCATACTCATTCACATAGGGTGGGGGGGCCGGGATCTGGGGGCCCTCTTATTGTAGGGGGCTCTCGGATTCCGATAAGCCCCCCGCCCGCAGACCCCGACAATCAACGGCCAGGGTTGTCGGGAA
Organism: Lithobates septentrionalis; assembly: GCA_037952835.1. NCBI lineage: Eukaryota > Metazoa > Chordata > Amphibia > Anura > Ranidae > Lithobates > Lithobates septentrionalis. The sequence continues at coordinate 2,403,469 of JBBDGP010001037.1, forward strand.
GAGGCCCTTGTCCTCATCAACATGGGGACAAGGTGCTTTGTGGTGGGGGGGGCACCGCAAGGCGCCCCCTCCCCCAAAGCACCCCCCCATGTTGAGGGCATGCGGCCTGGTACGGTTCTGGAGGGGGGGGCGCTCGCTCGTCCCCACCCCCTTTCCTGAGCGGCCGGGCTGCGTGCTCGGATCGGGGTCTGGTATGGATTTTGGGGGGACCCCCACGCCGGTTTTTCAGCGTAGGGGGTTCCCTTTAAAGTTCCATACCAGACTTGAGGGCCTGGGATGCCTGCGACGGGGCTCGCAAGGTTTCAATCTTGCCAAAAAAAGCGGCGAGATTGAATTCCTTTTCTAGTCCCGTCGTACCCGAGTCACGTTCAAAATGAACGGACTTGTCCGTGTGTGGGAAAGTCCGTTCATTCTGAAAGTCCGGCGGAAGTCCGTCGGGAAGACCGGATTCCGGAAAGTCCGGCCGTGTGTAGGCAAGTCCGGCCGTTCAGAAAGTCCGGCGGTAGTCCGCCGGAAGTCTGGCGGCAAGTACGTCGGACCTAGCTTTCTAAAAAGTCCGACCGTGTGTACGCCCCATGAGGCTACTTTCACACTGAGATGCTTTACAGGTGCTACAGCGCGAAAAATAGCGCATGCATAGCGCCTGTAATGAGTCTCTCCAGTGTGAAAGCCCGAGGGCTTTCACACTGGAGCGGTGTGCGTGCAGAAGGGTAAAAAAGTCCTGCAAGCCACATCTTTGCAGCGCTGTAGGAGCGGTGTACACACCACTCCTAAAGCGCCCCTGCCCATTAAAAACCATGGGGCAGCACCACCAAACTGCAGGCAAAGCGCTGCTGCAGCGGTCACCTCCCCCAGTCAGTCCCCTCCGCCCACAGTTAGAATCACCTCCCTAGGACACACATTAACCCTTTGATCACCCCCTAGTGTTAACCCCTTCCCTGCCAATCACGTTTACACAGTAATCAATGCATTTTTATAGCACAGATCGCTGTATAAATGTGAATGGTCTCAAAAATGTGTCAAAAGTGTCCGATATGTCCGCCGCAATATCGCAGTCACAATAAAAATTGCAGATCGCCGCCATTACTAGTACAAAAAAAGAAAATAATAAAAATGCTATAAATCTATCCCCTATTTGGAGACGCTATAACTTTTGTGCAAAACAATCAATATACGCTTATTGCGATTTTTTTTTACCAAAAATATGTAGAAGAAAACGTATCGGCCTAAACTGAGGGAAAAAAAAAAAAGGATATTTATTATAGCAAAAAGTAAAAAATATTGTGTTTTTTCAAACTTGTCCCTCTTCTTTTGTTTATAGCGCAATAAATAAAAACTGCAGAGGTGATCAAATACCACCAAAAGAAAGCTCTATTTGGGGGGAAAAAATGATAAAAATTTCATTAGGGTGCAGTGTAACATGACCGCGCAATTGTCATTCAAATTGCGACAGCGCTGAAAGCTGAAAAATGGCCTGGGCAGGAAGGGGGTGAAAGTGCCCTGTATTGAGGTGGTCAATAGGGCTTAGAATTTTGCACAACCGCATCCCTGTGAGGCAACCTGTGCAATGACATTTCTCTGCCCCTGCAGACTGCATGCTGGCCCAAAATGCACCCTGAGCTTGGCGAGGCATTTCCTATCATGCTGACAAACGCATGTGAGCCAGTGCCACATGGGGTTCTTGGGAAGGATGAAAGCCGCCCTGTGGTGGACTCCGTGGGATGCAGATTGTCCTGGTCAAGATCATTGACGGGTCTTATGTTTTTTGGAGCATTTGCGTTCAGGGTTTCTGCTTCTAAAATAATGCACAACACCTTCATTTGCATTCCTTGTGCACTTTTTTCAAAACCATGTCCCACGTTGCCCCCTCCTACCTTTGTTAGTCTTCTGTGCTACTAACAGGTGTTGCAAGCTCAAATTTGCACAAAATATATGGAGAAAATCATATTATCATAGTACACTGTCTCTTTAAGACCCATCTGCCTTCATCCACTCACTTCAGAAGCAGCTGCAGGTGAGCTCAGGCAACACTTCTAAAGGCAGACACAGTCAGAATCTGAGACAAAACCAGTCAGACCATCAAACCCACAGAAGTACACAGCATAGCAGGGGAGCCAGGACAGCACATCCAGAGGCAGACAGGAAACACAGTCAGAATCTGGGGCAAGTCTTTACCTGGCAGGACTGCACAGAGAGAGGGAGAGAAGCCCTCTCAACTGCAGATCATTTACATCCGGGGTCTCAAACTCAAATTACCTGAGGGCCACAGGACGAATTTTCATATCCCATGGGGGCCGCATGCAAACTTTTAAGCTTCAAAAAGAACATTAAACTAGTATATATAGTGGTAGTTACTGCTCACTGCTAGATGCTTGGCAGTGTTTGCTCTGCAGTGTCCAGCAGCCAGCTCCCAGCAGGACCCACAGCTTGTGGGTCCTGCTGGGAGCTGGCTGTGGACCTGTGGGTCCTGCTGGCCACAGGTCAGCGTCCAGCAGGACCCCACAGGTTCGCAGCCAGCTCCTAGCAGGATCCGCCTGTGGATCCTGCTGGCCATGGCCTATGGGTCCTGCTGGCCTGTAGGCCATGGCCAGCAGGACCCGCAGGTCACATAGGCCATGGCCAGAGGCCAGCAGGACCCCACAGGTCAGCGGCCAGCAGGACCCCACAGGTCAGTGGCCAGCAGGACCGACAGTTCTGCAGCCAACTCCCAGCAGGACCCACAGCTTGTGGGTCCTGCTGGGAGCTGGCTGTGGACCTGTGGGTCCTGCTGGCCTGTAGGCCATGGCCAGCAGGACCCGCAGGTCAGCAGGACCCATGGCCAGAGGCCAGCAGGACCCCTGGGTCAGTGGCCAGCAGGACCCCACCAGTCAGTGGCCAGCAGGACCCCACAGGTTTGCAGCCAGCTCCTAGCAGGATTCACAGGCCACGGGCACTTGGGCAGCTCCCAGTGTTGAGGGCTATTTTGAGGTTACTGGATGGGCACTGGGGCATGGTAAATGAGTTGTATAAGGGGGGGGATAGATGGGATGATCATCTGGGGGTCAGCTGGGGGTGTCAGGGTCTCTCACCATGACCTCAGCGATGGGCCGATGGCAGCTGCTACCTTGGGCTCCGCAGGACAGGTCCTCCTCCTTGCACGCTGAGCCAGTGACTCAGACTCAGCCACAACGGTGTCCAAGAAGATCCCACTGGGAGTTGTAGTTTGGCTGTAGTCAGTGGCGTCACTAGGGTTGGTGTCACCTGGTGCGGTAAAACATGGTGTCACCCCTTGTCTAGGCTGCACAGCACCATGCAGGCAGCGCAGGTCAGTGGGCGCACCCCAAACCAGCCCCTGTAAATGAGAGTATAGGTTGGTATAGTGGCAGATTAGGGTAATATAGTAGCAGATTGTGGTGGTTTAGGGCAGTATAGGGCATGTTGGGGTGGTATAGGGCAGGTTGGGGTGGCACAGGGTAGGTTGGGGAGGTACAGGGCAGGTTGGGGTGGCACAAGGCAAGTTGGGGTGGCACAGTGTAGGTTGGGGTGGCACAGGGCAGCCTGGGGTGGCACAGGGCAGCCTGGGGTGGCATAGGGCAGGTTTGGGTGGCACAGGGCAGGTTGGGGTGGCACAGTGTAGGTTGGGGTCTTACAGGGCAGGCTGGGGTGGCACAGGGTAGGTTGGGGTGGTATAGGGCAGGTTGGGGTGGCACAGGGCAGGCTGGGGTGGCACAGGGCAGGCAGGGGTGGTACAGGGCATCTTAGAACTCTATGTAGTGACAGTTTGCAGAGTAACTTACATAGCATGCCTCATGTCTGCAGATGAAGACCCAGGCGGGTAGGTGGGGCTGCTGTGTCTGTCCTCGCCTCTATCTGCTTCAGCTGCGGCATCATCCATAGTGAAGGAGTCTGTGGGAGGAGTGGAGGAGGCAGCCACACCCCCAGCCCCTCCCACACCCCCATAGCAACGCCAATGGCTGTATTTAGGCTGGCTGCGCTCGCTGCTCTCGAGACTCCACCCGCCGGGCACAGGGAGCTTGAGCGCACAGCCATGGCCCACAACTCCCAGAAGCAACAGCAGCGGACGTCACCGACGTCAGCTAGCCCGACTCTCTCCGAGTAAACCAGGAAGAGAAAAAAAAACATCGTAAGCAGGCGGCCGGTGCTTACCAGGAAATGCATCAGTCCTGCGGGCCAATTGTAACCACTTCGCGGGCCGGTACTTTGAGACCCCTGATTTACATCGTTGCATGGTGACTGGCGGTTGCCATCTCGTGCCGCCCATCTCCCCGCCCCCTGTGACATCATTCACAGCCGATCTCAGGCTGAAAATAAAGCCAGGAGAGCAGTGCTGCCAGCTGCATATAAAACATTAGACAAGTAAAAAAGGCGCAATGCAGGTATACCTCAGATAACTGTTCCTAAATAGTCCAATGGCAAGATGGGTATATATATATAAATATATAAGGAGAAGTCAGTCAGGGCTGCCACCAAAAAAAGATCAGAAGCAAGGTCCAATAAGCTAGAAGAGATAAACAAGGAAAAGGGGCGCCTCTGAGTATTTATCAGCAATCATTTATTCAACAAACAATATCCACTCACATGGAAGACTGTAATGTTGCGTTCCAGTACGTCTCTGAGTAGAGGAGAAGATGGAGGACTACAAGTCTCAGCAAGTCCGTACAGTGCTGACCCCACGTCGGATCCTGGCGAGGATGGGGTGGGGTAACTGGGCACAGCAGGGGCGTGCAGGGAGCCAAAACGAGGCCTGGAGGGCAAGCACAGCGCGGCGCTGGGCTGTGGCGTCACAGCAGTGCGACGCGTTTCTGAGTTTGCTCGCTATTGGTGGTAAGAATAGCGGCACTCCTTTCTCAAGCATCTTGATGCTTATGCTTGAGAAAGGAGTGCCGCTATTCTTACCACCAATAGCGAGCAAACTCAGAAACGCGTCGCACAGCTGTGACGTCACAGCCCAGCGCCGCGCTTGCCCTCCAGGCCTTGTTTTGGCTCCCTGCACGGCCGTAGCTATTCCATCTCACGGAGCCGCACGAGCCTTACTACACACCGCAGCACGCCCGGTGATAGGCTTTGGCGTCCTTACAGCCTCATCCCTGGAACCCGCAGACAGATGGTCTGTGTCATCCCGAACTTATCCTAATCCGGAAGCGCCATCTGGAGATCTGAGGGAGCCCCTGCTGTGCCCAGTTACCCCACCCCATCCTCGCCAGGATCCAACGTGGGGTCAGCACTGTACGGACTTGCTGAGACTTGTAGTCCTCCATCTTCCCCTCTACTCAGAGACGTACTGGAACGCAACATTACAGTCTTCCATGTGAGTGGATATTGTTTGTTGAATAAATGATTGCTGATATATACTCAGAGGCGCCCCTTTTCCTTGTTTATAGCTGCATATAAAAGAGAAGGAAAAACACCAAGGAAGAGGCAATGATGACATTGCAGGGCTTTTACACTGCTGGTGTCATAAAACTGCTGATATACTGGGATCTCTAGGGTTTACAGAGATTGGTCCGAAAAAGAGAAAATATCCAGTGAGTGGCAGTTGTGTGGAGGAAATTACCTTGATGTCAGAGGAGAATGGGCAGACTGGTTCGAGATTATAGAAAGGTAACAGTAACTCAAATAACCATTCGTTACAACCAAGGTATGCAGAATACCATCTCCGAATGCACAACACATCCAACCAGTGGCAGCTGCTGGAAAATTCCTCCCTCCTCCTCGGTGATCAACCGGGAGTCTTCTCTTTTTGGCCAATCGGAAAACAGGTCTCACACCTGCTTCTGACTGCCCAGATTGAGGATCAGTGTTCCTCAAACCAGGTGGGTGGGCTCAGGTTGCATGCTCTGTGACCGGAGCCCACCCTATTTTGAAGCCTATTAGAGCCTCTGGCTCTAATCAGGTGATTCAAAAAAAAATCCCCTGCCGCTGTAATTTATGCGCCCGGTGCCCCGAAAGGGGCCGGACACATGAATAAGGGGTGGCACGGTGGCCATGGATAGATTCATGCTATGCATGAATCTATCCATTATGCATATATGGGGCATGCTGAAATGAAAGGAAAGCTGAAGTATGAAGACTGTTATCCTTATGAAAATGCTATGCTAGTAGATTTTTAAAACAAACGTTCATATGAAAAACAAACACATTTTTAATATAATTTTATTAGTGTATGGCCAGCTTTAGGCAAGGTAGCAGCTTTGTTTATCCCACCTCTTTTAATGAACAGTAATAAGTATTGAAACAGGCAGTGTAGTTGCCTAATTCACATTTTCTTTACCAGTATGGCGATTAGTCAACAGGCCACAACTGCATCCTTCTTTGTCAAATGACAGGCAAAGTCACAGTCCTGACTAATTATACGATCCCCTGGCTTACAACAGAAGTGTGAAGATTGTATCTGGACCTCCACCAGCCCTAGGCTCCCGACTAGGCCCCATGTGGATAATCTGGCTCTACCTGGCAGTCAGCGACATGCAGTCAGGGGAGGCAGGGCCTCCCCTGCCATGAACATTTTAAAAAAAAAACAAGCTTCGAGGGTCGTAGCTTGGCGACCTGAGGTCATAGAGGACCCAAATTTAGATATAGGGCTCCTTGCGCAGAAGCTACATACAGAGTGGCCAGTTTAAATACAAACTGGCACACTCTGTTTGCAGCAGACTGAGAGGTTGAGCTCACAGTGCCTCTCCTCACTTCTTATCAGAAGCACTGAGCTCAATGGACAGCTTGGGGTCTTGGACCAATGGCAAAGTACCATTAGCCCCAGCTGTCCAATAAAAATGCTACAGTGGAGGCACGCCTCTCACTGCAGTGTCATAGAAGGGAGCATGTGTCTTTTAGACACATGCTCCCTTCCAGTCCAGCCCTCTTAACTACAAGGAAAAAAAACATAGGTTTATGGGTAGATTTACCCACAATCCCATGTTTTTCTCACACAGTTAAAATCTGCTGCTGTTGAAAACGTACTGTTATAATCAAGCTAAATCATATTCATATGCTTTATGTTATAGTTATAAATTCAAACTTCAGTAATTTGTTCGTTAAGCCACCTGCCTGAGTACAGATTTTAAAAATATAGTAAATGACCTTAAAAAAAAAAATATATATATATATAATAAATAATTATTTTTATATTACTTATGGTAATTAACCCCTTGCCACCCAGGCCAATTCTGACACTTCTCTCCTACATGTAATAATCATAATTTTTTTGCTAGAAAATTACTCCGAACCCCCAAACTTTATATATATTGTTTTAGCAGACACCCTAGGGAATAAAATGGTGGTCGTTGCAACTTTTTATGTTACATGGTATTCGCGCAGCAGTTTATCAAACACGTTTTTTAAAAAAAAAAAAACAATTTCATAAATATTTATATAAAAAAAAAAAAACACCATCGATAACCCGATTTTTTTGTATAATGTGAAAGATGATGTTACGCCAAGTAAATAGATACCTAACATGTTACGCTTTCAAATTGGGCACACTCGTGGAATGGCGCCAAACTTCAGTACTTAAAAATCTCCATAGGTGATGCTTTAATTATTTTTTTTTTACAGATTACATGTTTAGAGTTAGAGGAGATCTAGTGCTAGAATTATTGCTCTCGCTCTACCGATAGCGGCGTATGTAACCTGTGTGTATCTAGCTCTGATATTAGCCAGTGCCTCACCAGCCACTGACCTCACCGCACGTCCCTGCTGGCAGTCATGTCTCACATATGAGAAATAACAGAATGTCTACCAGTGCCAGAATCTTCAAGTCACAACTGACACCCAACACGCTGCATGCGATTTGATTGTAGGGTCTGCGAATGGTTTAGACAGGAAATTAACCAGACAAGAGGGTTCTGAGAAACCTCACCTACAAAATGTAGTCAGTTGCTCCGCTATATTTGACTTTTTTTGCCAATTACAGGAAAAGGATACATGAAGACTAAAATGGAAAGGTAAATTTTACTATAATGAACAGCTTGTGTGGTAATCAGGTTATATTGCCTTTTTATAAAACAAAAGTATCTTAAATGCCCCGGGTGCCATTCAAACCCCTTTTCTTACAAACTGGACAGATAACAGACAAACATTTTCACTCTTTAACTGCTTCCCGACCGCCTCACGCAGGTATACCTGTACGTTGCCCTTTAAGAGGCGGCTTGCGGGCGCGCGCACGCCTGGCAGGAGCTTTGTGAGCGTGGTCGCAGGTCCCGCAGACTCTATGTCCGCGGGGATACCCGCAATCGTCTCACGGTGAGGAAGAACGGGGAAATGCTGATGTAAACAAGCATTTCGCTATTCTGCCTAGTGACACTGACCACAGCTCCCTGTAATCGTGAATGGTGATCAGTGTCGTGTCACACATAGCCCACCCCCCCCCCCCTCACAGTTAGAATCACTCCCTAGGACACACTTAACCCCTACAGCGCCACCTAGTGGTTAACTCCTTCACTGCCAGTCACATTTACACAGTAATCAATGCATTTTTAATCGCAGTGATCACTGTATAAATGTAAATGGTCTCAAAATAGCGCCAAAAGTGTTCAATCTGTCACGATAAAAATCACTGATCACCGCCATTACTAGTAAAAATTTTTTTTTATAAAAATGCCATAAAACTATCCCCTATTTTGTAGACGCTATAACTTTTGTGCAAACCAATCAATAAACGCTTATTGCGATTTTTTTCCCAAAAATATGTAGAATACGTATCGGCCTAAACTGAGGAAAACATTTTTTTTTTTTTATATATATATTTTTTGGGGATATTATAGCAAAAAGTAAAAAATATCGCTTTTTTTGTTTATAGTGCAAAAGATAAAAACCGCAGAGGTGATCAAATACCGCCAAAAGAAAGCTCTATTTGTGGGAAGAAAAGGACGTCAATTTTGTTTGGGAGCCACGTCGCACGACCGTGCAATTTTCAGTTAAAGCGACGCAGTGCCGAATCGCAAAAAGTGCTCTGGTCTTTGGCTAGTCAAATGGTCCGGGGCTTAGTGGTTAACCCATTTGAGATCTGTTTGTTATGTGCACCAATTCAATTTCTACATTATGACATGTGAAGTGACTGTGTGATTGCAAGAAGCAATCCCTCCTGAATTGCTTTGTAGGATTAGGTTGAAGCAGTGACCCTTTTAGAGGGGATTGGGAAGGGCTCATCCATGCTAATGCAGGTCATTGGAAAAATAATTAGTCCTCATTTATCAAACTGTCTAAAAGGCAGCATTTTTCTTGTTCCAAGTATCAGCCGTCCTTCTTTCTGCCCTCTAAAGCTAGACTAGACATAGGGAGGAGGCTCACACAGAACTTGAGCAATAAATTAGACCATAAAGATGATTGGCTCTACAGGCGATGAGAGTCAAACACAAGGTCAAAGTAGATGGTAGATAACATGCAATAAAAGTAGGGATGCACCGAATGTTTTTTTTGGTGCCGATACCAAAAATAAATCTTCCTTGATCCCGAAAACCGAAACAACACCCCTACCGAAAGTGACTGTTTTTAAAAATATTTTTATACAGGAGATGGTCAGAGACTGGGGACATGGTACAGGAGATGGTCAGAGACTGCAGAGATGGTACAGGAGATGATCAGAGACTGAGGACATGGTACAAGAGATGGCCAGAGACTGCAGAGATGGTATAGGAGATGGTCAGAGACTGCGGACATGGTACAGGAGATGGTCAGAGACTGGGGACATGGTACAGGAGATGGACAGAGAGTGCAGACATGGTACAGGAGATGGTCAGAGACTGGCGACATGGTACAGGAGATGGTCAGAGACTGGGGACATGGTACAGGAGATGGTCAGAGACTGGGGACATGGTACAGGAGATGGTCAGAGACTGGGGACATGGTACAGGAGATGGTCAGAGACTGGGGACATGGTACAGGAGATGGTCAGAGACTGGGGACATGGTACAGGAGATGGTCAGAGACTGGGGACATGGTACAGGAGATGGTCAGAGACTGGGGACATGGTACAGGAGATGGTCAGAGACTGGGGACATGGTACAGGAGATGGTCAGAGACTGGGGACATGGTACAGGAGATGGTCAGAGAGTGCAGACATGGTACAGGAGATGGTCAGAGGCTGGGGACATGGTACAGGAGATGGTCAGAGACTGGGGACATGGTACAGGAGATGGTCAGAGACTGGGGACATGGTACAGGAGATGGTCAGAGACTGCAGAGATGGTACAGGAGATGGTCAGAGACTGCAGACATGGTACAGGAGATGGTCAGAGACTGTGGACATGGTACAGGAGATGGTCAGAGACTGGGGACATGGTACAGGAGATGGTCAGAGACTGGGGACATGGTACAGGAGATGGTCAGAGAGTGCGGACATGGTACAGGAGATGGTCAGAGACTGGGGACATGGTACAGGAGATGGTCAGAGAGTGCAGACATGGTACAGGAGATGGTCAGAGACTGGGGACATGGTACAGGAGATCAGTAGTCCCCAGTAGTGCAGCCAGTGTCCCCAGTAGTGCAGCCAGTGTCCCCAGTAGTGCAGCCAGTAAAGGGAGAGGAGAGCCGCCACCGCCTGTTTGATTACAGCGCCGGGAACATCACCTCTTTCATTTCAATTGGACGGGTGATCTGTCTATCAAAGTGCCCAGACAAGGGGGAGGGGCTGTATGTGACGGCGTGCAGCAGGGAACACACAGCTATTGAAATGAAAGCTGTGATGTTCCTGGCGCTGTAATTAAACAGGCGGAGGCTCTCCTCTCTTCTACGATATAGGAAGCCCCCCTGATAGGCTGCACCAGGAGCCCCGCCCCCGCCCCATTCGGTATCTGAAAAAATTCTCTTTCGACTTTTTGCCGAAAGGGCCATTTTCGGCCGATATGTTTCGGTGGCCGAAATTTCGGTGCATCCCTAAATAAAAGTACTAGAAGATACTGTGAAAACTATGAGGAAAAAAAATGTAAATAATCTTCATCATATACAGACAGCAATACTGTGATTGGGAAACCCAGAGCTTTGTTGAAGGATTTGTATAGGGCCAGGGGAGGGATGGCAGCCTTAGGCCTGGGGGGCAAGTCCAGTCAAGTGGCCCATAGAGCGTGGAAAAGTGATGGATCGAGGAAAACAGTCTAAGATTTTTCATGATCACAAGGGTCGGGGGGGGGGGGGGGGGGGAACGGGACAATGTGGCCCTCCAGAGCCCCTGCCAGGGGCTGACTGGCATCTTTTGGCCCAGGGGCAAGTATAACCCAGAGGCCCATGGTGGAGCAACTCTGCCCCACTCTCCCTCTTCCCTGCCTCCTCCCAACTCTCACTTTTGTCATCCACGTTAATTTACCTTTTCTTAGTCAGAGCCATTTTTGCACGTTTTAAAAATCATTTTAGGCCTGAAGATTACACAAAACCCCCAAACATTATATACTTCCTGAAAGCAGACACCCTAGACAATAAAATAGTGGTAGTTTTTCATTTTTTTTTTACACGATATTACCGCAAAGGTCTAGAAAACGTAAAATTTCTGTAAAAAAAAACAAACTAAAGTGGAATTTAGGGCAAACAAACACAATAAATTACCCAAATTTTTGGTAATATTTAAAAGACTTAGAGGTTGCACCAAGTAAATAAAGCCAACATGTCAAACCTTAATTTTGTGTGAAATAGTGGCAAACTTCAACACCCTATATTTTCTATAGGCAAAGCTTCTAAAGCCCCCTATAAGTATCAGTTTAGTGTTACGGAGGAGGTCTTGTGTTGCTCTCATTCCGTAGTGCACGATAATATGTAACGTGTATCGCAATCACGTTTTCACGAATAGGCTCCCCTGAGGCATGCGTTTACATTCGTTCATGTGTATATGTGGGGGTTGGGGGCTTCAAAAAAATTTGGGGGGAGGGGGGTTTATGTGCTTGGGTGTAACTTTTTTCCTTAAGTTATTTTTTTCATCACATAGAAAGTCCCCTATGAGATGATTTAAAGGTGACAGGAGGCGAGATGAAGAGAAGGGGCCTGGAGTGCCGGCGGGGGACCCCAGAAGAAGAGTCTGGGCTGTTCTGTGCAAAACCCTTTGCCAGAGCAGGTATGACAAGTTTGTTATTTTTATATAAAAAAAACAACATTTACAACCACTTTAATCTACAATGCTATTTAGAATATGCAGCATGGAGGGGGTTAATGTATTGCTATTGGTCACTGATGCATTTGTGACCAGTGGCAGTTATTTAACCCCTTTATGCTGCAATAGTGGCAGTGGCACCAGTGTCAGTGCTAATTAACTCCTTTATGCTGCAGCAATTAACACTGACACCACTGCTGCTAATGCAGCACAAAGAGGTCACAAATGCATCAGTGACCAATAGCAATACATTAACCCCCTCCATTCTGCATATAACAAATATTATTGCAGATTTATTACCCCCTACCCCAATTTTTTTTTAAAAATTAACCACTTCAGTAAGATCAAAGCAGTGCAGCAATGTTCAGCCACTCATGACCGGCCCCTGGTCCTCGCCCCCATATTTCGTACAAAGTACAACAGAGCATCTGTTAGAAAGCCTCTCCTCCAGGCCCCATTAGAGACTACAAAGTAGTATAATGGAACCTAGAGGGGGCCTCTTTCTAACAGAGTGTACAGTGAACACCTTCATTTACTCTGGTCCTCATGGGACCCCCTTCTTATACCATGACTCTCACCCCTGTACATTACAAACTCCTGACCCCTACACCCTGTAAAGTTACATACTCCTGACCCCTGCACCCAGTACATTACAAACGCCTGAACCCTGTACATTACATACTCCTGAACCCTACACCCTGTACATTACATACTCCTGACCCCTGCACCCAGTACATTACAAACGCCTGAACCCTGTACATTACATACTCCTGAACCCTGTACGTTACATACTCCTGACCCCTACACCCTGTACATTACATACTCCTGACCCCTGCACTCTGTACATTACACACTCCTGAGCCCTACAAGCTGTACATTACATACTCCTGCACCCTGTACATGACATACTCCTGACCCCTGCACCCTGTACATTATGTTATGTACATTATTATGTAAGCTTCAGAGTCCGCACAGAGGCCCACCTTACATCATAATCCACAGAGGCCTCCCCTTACATAGGGGTCCGTACAGAGGCCCCCCTTACATTAGAGTTCCCACAGTGGCCCTTGTTACATCAGAGTCCCTCGTTACATCAGAGTCCGCACAGAGGGCCCCCCCCTCTTACATCAGAGTCTGCACAGAGGCCCCCCCCTCTTACATCAGAGTCTGCACAGAGGCCCCCCCCCCTTACATCAGAGTCTGCACAGAGGCCCCCCCCCCTTACATCAGAGTCTGCACAGAGGCCCCCCCCCTCTTACATCAGAGTCTGCACAGAGGCCCCCCCTCTTACATCAGAGTCTGCACAGAGGCCCCCCCCCTCTTACATCAGAGTCTGCACAGAGGCCCCCCCCTCTTACATCAGAGTCTGCACAGAGGCCCCCCCCTCTTACATCAGAGTCTGCACAGAGGCCCCCCCCTCTTACATCAGAGTCTGCACAGAGGGCCCCCCCCTCTTACATCAGAGTCTGCACAGAGGGCCCCCCCCTCTTACATCAGAGTCTGCACAGAGGGCCCCCCCCTCTTACATCAGAGTCTGCACAGAGGCCCCCCCCCTCTTACATCAGAGTCTGCACAGAGGCCCCCCCCCTCTTACATCAGAGTCTGCACAGAGGCCCCCCCCCTCTTACATCAGAGTCTGCACAGAGGCCCCCCCCTCTTACATCAGAGTCTGCACAGAGGCCCCCCCCCCCCTCTTACATCAGAGTCTGCACAGAGGCCCCCCCCCCCTCTTACATCAGAGTCTGCACAGAGGCCCCCCCCTCTTACATCAGAGTCTGCACAGAGGCCCCCCCCCTCTTACATCAGAGTCTGCACAGAGGCCCCCCTCTTACATCAGAGTCTGCACAGAGGCCCCCCCCCCTCTTACATCAGAGTCTGCACAGAGGCCCCCCCTCTTACATCAGAGTCTGCACAGAGGCCCCCTTACATCAGAGTCTGCACAGGGGAGCTCTGTGGACTCTAATATATAGAGGAACCCTGATTTAAGGGGGGGATCTGATGTAAGGGGTGTTCTGGCAAACAATTTAAGGGGGCATGCTGTGGACTCTGGTGTAAAGGGGGTCTCTGCTCACCAAAGCCTGCCCCCCTTCCCTTTAACAAAGTCCACAGAGCAACGCTTTTTGTACAATGGTAGGCAGGAGAGAGGGTGAGCTTACCAGGATGGAGGCTGAGGCACAGTCTGTCTGCCGCCTTTCTGGATTCAAACTTCCTGCCCAGTGCCCACACATGCCTGGGGAGTGTGGGCGGAGCAGACCCAGAAGAAGGAGGAGCAGATGAGCTCTATCTCTCCTCGCGTCTGTGCAGAGAGAGAAGGGGATGTCAGAGCCGGTGTGCTCTGAGGCTGAGCTATGTCTGAGACGAGACATGGCTAAGCTCAGCCCTGCAGCCACTTACCTCGAAGCTGACACAGGCATGGCCGCACAGCGGGAGGTGAGCGGCGGCCGTGACCTGTGTTCCAGCAGGTATATTCCTACCGCTCTGCTGCAACTCTGCAAACACAGTATTTGGAAGCGGCGGCCAGTGGCTGTGCATAGTGTCACTGGCCCCTCATTACCCAGCTGAGTGCAGCCTTTTTACCAAGCGGCCCCGGCGGAGATTGCCACCCTGCCCCCCCCGGCCCAGCCCGCCCCTGTATAGGGCTGACCTAAACTTACAGTCAAACCTCAATTCCCCTAAGTTTTTTTTTCCCCTTGTTCCTGTTGCTTGTATTACTCCCTGTGACATAAGAACCAGGCTTGTAAGAATCCTACTGATGTAGAATCACCCCCAGAACTATATCTTCCAAGAGCCCTTTCCCTACACACAGCATGTGAGCAGGTAGCAGGAAAGTATTAACGGCACATGTGTCAGACACAAGGCCCACCAGACCATTTCATGTGGTCCACGCCCACACCTTGTCTCAGCAGGCGGCAGAAGAGGTAATCTTGACATCTGATGTATAAGGGGGGGGGGGGGGTTGTACTCTTGCCATCTAGTCTGGCAGCTACACGTTTTGGATGCCCATAATGCTGATGCAGCCGGCAATGAAATGGAGTTTGGCATCCGCTTTATAGCAAAAAAAAAAAACAAAAACAAAGCATGGATGTGAAATGGGACAAAAGGGTTGGGGGATAGGTGGGAGTTCTCTAGCAGGGCTAGAAACACTGCTTGTTATTCCAGAGCAGGATGTGCACTGTGTTGTCTACTCAAAACAGGAAGATAAGAGCACATTTGATTTCTGGCAGGTGTACTTGTAGCATTGTTAGAGATAAAACATAGGGAAACAAGTATGTATGGCAGAGATATACAGAATATGTTTTTGTTTTTATTTTGCCCTGACATACACTTTAACGGTACCTACTTGATGCAGAGCTTTGTTCGTGGTTCCCTCATGACACATTTATGAGATTAAAGATGTTCAGAACCTTCACAAGGGCGATACTAACTTTTATCCAATTAAGCTAACGGTTACAGCCATTCTATCAACAGGATAAACTACAGTTACTTACAAGATATGATAAAAGCATTATTTTTTTTAAAGGATAGGGGGGTGGCAGGTTAGAGAGACTAAGAAGGCATAATTAATAATTATATACAAAAAGGATCACATGGCGTAAAGCAGCCATGTCTCGTGATAAAAGGATATTGACCAATCATTCTCAGTCTCAATGAAATGGTCCCAAACAAATTGCTTAATAAAGTCCAATAAGAATCACCCACTGCAGTCAAAGTATACGTACCATTGGAGAAATGGAGGGCCAGCCATGTGAATAAAAAAAATAAAAACATTGTTCAATGCAGAGAAATGCGCTTACTCTCTTTCACGTCTTTCAAATGTTTTACAACAGCTGATGAAAGACACAGTTCAAAGCATCCAAATTGTCCACATTAACATCCATAGCTGTTTTTTAAATATGAGACGGCTGCCTGGATAGGACAGAGACACTTTCTTTACACAGATCGACACAAATAAAAATACAGTATAACATAGCAGCAAGAGAAAAAATAAAATAAAAAAAATTGCTTCACGAGAGACATCGCAATCCAAAAGTTTATCTCTACTAAAACATAGCCATCCTCTAGTAGTTACATGATTGGATTAACAAGTTGCTGTTTGCCTGGGTACTTTGAATTCAGTTCACTGCTGTCTTTGTAAGACACAACATTGAGAATTAGTCAAAGGTGATGGTGGTTAGTGGTGTGATCTCTAGTGTGTGTTCCAAAGTGTGGGACTGTGGTGCGTGGATATCGGGCAAAGGTCCATTTCGATGGTGGCCATATTCAAACTTTATGCGAAGCTCGCCAATTTTGGAAAGAGGCAGGATGTCTGGGATCCACTCGATGGTGAATGGAGTTGGCTCCTTCTGGTCTGGGGAAGTGTTACCTAAAAAGAAAAAGCAATGAAAAGGTGACTTCATCTACAATTGACAATGCACATTCTGACAGATGCAGGCATGGCATGTCATGCACTGGCATCTCATATCTCAGAGTCCAGCAGTGAAAAAAATGGGTGATAAAAGACAAGCGTAGGTCCCGTTTTTACTTCAAGAGATAAGGTCTTCCATACATTATCACATACAGTGGATATAAAAAGTCCACACACCCCTGTAAAAATGTCAGGTTTCTGCGATGTAAAAAAATTAGACAAAAGATAAATAATTTCAGAACTTTTTCCACCTTTAACCACTTCACGCAAAATCACATACTTGTACATTTTTGTTGAGGTGGTTGTACCGGGGTGATGCATACAGCCAGAGGCATCACCCCAGTACCGTTTTTTTAGAGCTGGCGGTCAGCTTTCAAGTGATAACAACCAATGCGACCAATGAGCCGCTCAGCCGTTGTCACAAGCATCAGGAGGGGATGCCATCGGCGCTGATTTTAAAATATCCAAGGTATTCTAAAATTCAGTTTTTGGCATTTTGAATACAGTACTTTTAAGTACAGAGGAGGGGTTTGAGATCTTTTAGACCCCAGATCCCTCCATAAATAGTACCTGTCACTGCCTATTACTGTCACAAGGGATGTTTACATTGTGATGTTTACAACGGCATACTGACCGACTTTCAGGAAGGTTTTCAGTTCCAGTGGTCGAATAGGCTGCTTCTCTAATCGCCCATAGGTTTCTGCAATATTTTCCACTTCGACTTTGGGGCATCTGAACAGATCGTACGTTCCATCTCTGTTCTGGACAAAACTTCTGGTGATTTCTAGTGGCATCTATGGAGTAAATAAAAAGAAAAATTATATATATATTTAGAGATAGATAGATAGATAAATAGATAGATAGATAGATAGCACAAGCATAGGGAAAGATTATCCTGGTTATGACACGTGGTTCTCTTATATTGAACACTGTAGATTTAGATCAGCACATTCTGACAGATGGGAAGTAATGAATCCCCTTTCTGGTTGTGTGGAGTATGTATAGAAACTGGATCTTCTTTATAGGATAAAATTCAAAGAGCAGAATTTGCTTCTTTTATTAGAAATGTGCCTCACCATGTTCACAATCTGAAGCACTGCTGTCTAATATCAGCTTTTAATGATCAGAATTAGGTTTTGAGGTTTCCCTGCTTTCAGATTTATCATATTTTTTTTATTTTTATTGGGAGGAGATCTGTATTTAAAGCAGAGTTCCACCCAAAAGTTGAACTTCCGCTTTAAGCACTCCTCGCCCCCTTACATGCCACATTTGGCATGTCATTTATTTTTGGGGGGGGGGGGGGAGCGGATATCTAGTTTTGACAGCTACCCAGCTCCCTCTTCCTCCTTTCGCCGCATAGGCGACCCCTCTCTCTCCCTGCAATCTTCTGGGACACGTCACAGGTCCCAGAAGATTGCCCGGCTACTGAATTGGAGCAGCCCGATACGTGCAGTGCGCACCCGGATGTGAAGCCGCAAGCTGTCACAGCTGGGTGCCCACACTTGCAATGCCGGTACCACGGAGAGGGAGAGGAGCGAGGCTTCGGGTGGCCGCATCGCTGGACAGGTGTCTATTTATTAAAATAGACACTCGCTGACTTTTAACCCCTTCCCGACCAGCCGTTGGGGCACCCGCGATCGCTCGTGACAGAGCAAGAACCGGGATCTCGGTGTGTAAACACACAAATCCTGGTTCTATCAGGGGAGAGGAGACAGATCATGTGTTCCTACTAAGTAGGAACAACGATCTGTCTCCTCCTCTAATCAGTCACACTCCCCCCCAGAGTTAGAAACACACGTAGGGAACACAGTTAACCCCTTTATCGCCCCCTAGTGTTAACCCCTTCTCTGCCAGTAATATTTATACAGTAATCGGTGGCTATTTTTAGCTCTGATCGCTGTATAAATGTCACTGGTCCCAAAAAAAGTGTCAAAAGTGTCCGATGTATCCGTTGCAATCTCAATAAAAAAATCGCAGATCACCGGCATTACTAGTAAAAAACAAAAAAAAAAAAAAAATCATAAAAATACCGTAAATCTTTCCCCTATTTTGTAGATGATATAACTTTTGCGCAGGCCAATCAATATACGCTTATTACGTTTCTTTTACCAAAAATATGTAGAAGAATACATATTGGCCTAAATTGATGACATTTGTTTTTTTATTTTTTGGATATTTATTATAGCACAAAGTACAAAATATTGTGTTTCTTTCAAAATTGTCGCTCTTTTTTTTTTATTTATAGCGCAAAAATAAAAACCGCAGAGGTGATCAAATACCACCAAAAGAAGGCTCTATTTGTGGGGAAAAAAAGGACATAAATTTTTTTTGGGTACAACGTTGCACGTGCAATTGTCAGTTAAAGTGACGTAGTGCCGTATAACAAAAAAATGGCCTGGTCAGGAAGGGGGCAAATCCTTCCGGGGCTGAAGTGGTTAATAAACTTAAAAACGAGTGGAACACTGCTTTAAGAAAAAAATCCAGTATTTATCCAGCAAACTATGCTTTTTTATAGGAATATAAAAAACAAAATATACTTTCAATTATCAAAGGCACATGCATAAGTAAATAAAGATGAACTCCAGGGAAATATAAAGAGCCACAATGATGCAGCTCTGTATTATTTAATATGCCATTAAAGTAGGATTTTTGTACTCATCGTAAAACTCTTTTGAGTCAATTGAGGGATAATACAGCAAGTATGGTACTGTCAAGTTTTACAGACACTGGTAAACAAACAAAAAAACAAAAAAATTGTAGGCCAGACCAGAAAAACCCCTTCTACTACCAGTATGTCTGCAGTTTTTTTGGCAAAACAGTACCCAGAACATTACAGCTGTGCTGTGTAAAACTCAGAACAGGATGCACAGAAACAAATGATTTGGCAAGCAAAATTGCGCTTGTATACTGTATGCATTTAAATCCTGTGTATTTAGCGGTTTGCTCAGTTCAACTTTAAAGGAA
The DNA here is from genome assembly GCA_037952835.1 of Lithobates septentrionalis. Lineage (NCBI taxonomy): Eukaryota > Metazoa > Chordata > Amphibia > Anura > Ranidae > Lithobates > Lithobates septentrionalis. The sequence goes on from JBBDGP010001037.1 coordinate 2,422,908, forward strand.
AGCGGTCATTATATATCTCTTGCTGGTTGCTTGTCTGCCATTCTGATGCTTTTGTGTCAGTACTTTAAGCCATCTTATGTTTTGGGTCAGTGACTCCGAGGTAATGAAGCTAATCCCAACCAGGCTACTAGCATTTTTAAAAAGAAGACCAACAAAGGATGCCTACATATTCCTGTCTGTGTTACAGAGAAGGCTTGTGGCACTGTTTGGTGAACAAAGGGTTAATCTGTCTTCTTTCACTAGTTTTCAGTGTGGGCCCAGCCACATATAATTAAGGGATCACCATTGTCCACCTGTATTTAGGCTAATAACTGAAGTTTCACAATCACATGTTTCACTCAATATGGTGTAATAGCGATGCCACACATGACAACACTTGCTTTGACGCCTGGCACTGAGTGGTTGTCAACCTATAGTTAACATTCTGCAGTATACATCTATATAATAGATCTATACTCCTCTAATAGGAGTAAAAGGAGAAACAAATACAAATCTTGAATTCTCTCGCTCATGTTCACACAGATAAACATCACACAAAAATGGGCAAACAGCTCGTACAGGTACAAGGGGAATTTCTGAAATAAACACATGCAAGGAGAAAGAGGTTAGCAAGGTTACTGGTACTGCCATCTCCATGCATTAGACATCCTTATCCTTAGCACCAGTATCATATAGGTGGACACTTACCTCTGGGGTGTCAAAGATCTGCTTTACATGTAAAATGTTGGTTATGTGCCAGGTGTATTTGGAGAAAGTCCCAAGTGGAAGGGCATCTTTCCTCACAAAAGCTGTAAAATACAAAATCCTCTAAAATCTCTGCCTTAACATGGACTTATTCATTCAATTAGAACAATTAATTTTAGTGCACACAAACTCTATACAGTATCTCACAAAAGTGAGTACACCTTTCACATTTTTGTAAATATTTTATTCTGTCGTTTCATGTGACAACACTGAAGAAATGACACTTTGCCACAGTAAAGTAAAGTAGTGAGTGTACAGCTTGTATAACAGTGTAAATTTGCTGTCCCCTCAAAATAACAACACACAGCCAGTAATGTCTAAACCGTTGGCAACAAAAAGTGAGTACACCCCTAAGTGAAAATGTCCAAATTGGGCCCAATTAGCCATTCTCGCTCTCGGTGTCATGTGTCTCGTTAATGTTACAAGGTCTCAGGTGTGAATGGGGAGCAGGTGTGTTAAATTTGGGGTAATCGCTCTCACTCTCTCATACTGGTCACTGGAAGTTCAACATGGCACCTCATGGCAAAGTACTCTCTGAGGATCTGAAAAAAAAGAATTGTTGGCCTACATAAATATGGCCTAGGCTATAAGAAGATTGCCAAGACCCTGAAACTGAGCTGCAGCAGGGTAGCCAAGACCATACAGCGGATTAACAGGACAGGTTCCACTCAGAACAGGCACGTGCACAGCGTCACATCCACAGGTTGTCTTTGGGAAATAGACGTATGAGTGCTGCCAGCATTGTTGCAGAGGTTGAAGGGGTGGGGGGGGGTGTCAGCCTGTCAGTGCTCAGACTATATGCCGCACACTGCATCAAATTGGTCCGCATGGCTGTCGTCCCAGAAGAAAGAGTCTTCTAAAAGGTGATGCACAAGAAAGCCCGCAAACAGTTTGCTGAAGACAAGCAGACTAAGGACATGGATTACTGGAACCATGTCCTGTGGTCTGATGAGACCAAGATAAACTTATTTGGTTCAGATGGTGTCAAGCGTATGTGGTGGCAACCAGGTGAGGAGTACAAAGACAAGTGTGTCTTGCCTACAGTCAAGCATGGTGGTGGGAGTGTCATGGTCTGGGGCTGCATGAATGCTGCCGGCACTGGGGAGACACAGTTCATTGAGGGAACCAAGAATGCCAACCGTGACATACAGAGCATGATCCCCTCCCTTTAGAGACTTCGGAGACTGGGCCGCAGGGCAGTATTCCAACATGATAGTGACCCTAAACACACCTCCAAGATGACCATTGCCTTGCTAAAGAAGCTGAGGGTAAAAGGTGATTGACTGGCCAAGCATGTCTACAGACCTAAACCCCATTGAGCATTTGTGGGACATCCTCAAATGGAAGGTGGAGGAGTGCAAGGTCTCCAACATCCACCAGCTCCGTGATGTCGTCATGGATGGGTAGAAGAGGACTCCAGTGGCAACCTGTGAAGCTCTGGTGAAGTCCATGCCCAAGAGGGTTAAGGCAGTGCTGGAAAATAATAGTGGTCACACATAATATTGACACTTTGGGCCCAATTTGGATATTTTAACTTAGGGGTATACTCACTTTTGTTGCCAGCAATTTAGATGTTAACGGCTGTGTGTTGAGTTATTTTGAGGGGACAGCAAATTTACACTGTTAAGGCAGTGGGTTGTTTTGCAGGCGCTATTGCGCTAAAAATAGCGCCTGCAAACAGACCTGAAACAGCCGCTGCTGCTGTCTCTCCAATGTGAAAGCCCCAGGGCTTTCACACTGGAGCGGTGCACTAGCAGGATGCTGAAAAAAGTCCTGCTAGCAGCATCTTTGGAGCGGTGAAGGAGCGGTGTATACACCGCTCCTGGCCATTGAAATCAATGGGGCAGCACGGCTATACCGCCGGCATAGCGCCGCTGCAGCGGCACTGTGAACCCTTTTTCGGGAGCTAACGGGGGTAAAACCGCCCCGCTAGCGGCCGAATAGCGCCACTAAGATTACGGTAAAGCGCCACTAAAAATAGCAGCGTTTTACCGCAGACGCACCCACCGCCCCAGTGTGAAACCGGCCTTATACAAGCTGCACACTCATTACTTTACATTGTAGCAAAGTGTCTTCAGTGTTGTCACATGAAAAGATATAATAAAATATTTACAAAAATGTGGAGGGGTGTACTCACTTTTGTGAGATACTGTGCATCTCCAAATTGCATGCCTGTAAAAGGAAAGTTGCCTCTAATTATCCATAGGCGATGTTTTAGGCCTCATTCACACGAGGCGGACTCCGCTTCCACGGATCCTGCCGGCTCAGCGGGAGATCTCTCCGTTGATCTCCGCTGAGCCGGCGGATGACAGGTCCCTCTCTGCTCACTGAGCGGGGAGAAACTTGTCAGGCGCCGCTGCTGCCTATGGAGGGATCGGATGAAAACGAACAGCATGTCCGTTTCCATTAGATCTCACCCGATCCGATAGTGACGGATCCAGATGTAGGGCCATCCGTCTGCTTTTAGCGGATCGGACGGGGTTGGACATCAGTGAACATGTCTCCGCTGACATCCGTTGCTCCATAGGCTAACATGAAAACTGACAGGCGGACCTGAACGGTCCGATCGTGTGAAAGGGGCCTTAAAGACCTTTACAGCCCACCAGTTTGGAGTTAACAGTAATTGATAACCTGAGAATTATTGCTCTCACTCCAGCATGCTTGGCAATAGCCCATGATGGTCGCAGGCACCCAGGAGGGACAAATAAGCCTGAATCACTTCTACTAGAAGGCAAACAGCTGTATGTAATCAATATAGCAGCCAGGAGAATGTAGTAAATAGTACTTATATGACAGCTAAAAGGTAAACAGATTTTACCTTTACAAATGTATGGCTTAATTGTTTTTAATAAGGTAAACAGTTTATTTAAGTGTATTTTTTCACAGAAAATATGGGTTTGATAAACAGCCAATATAATGGGACAGGATCTCTGGGGGTTTAAGCAAAACTTCAGGCCTAAGATGTTCATTTTAACTTGTGCAAAAAAAGGGGGGAAAAAAAAAAAAAAAGTCTCTAGTGGAAAAATGGTTAAAGAGAACTAAAACTAGAGAAATGAACTGCCAAGTATATAGCCAGTCTTAGAGAATGCTACATTATTCCTCAATTAGAAGTACACCTGTAAGCAGATCTAATAAAATGTACCTGTAGTGCAATTGGGGAGCCGCATCCTCGCATTGCCCATGGACAGTCTCTGTGAGAGCGCGTCAAAGAAAGACTGAGGAATGTGAAATACTAGAGGCTCTGGTTTACCTGCAGAGAGTGTAACACTATTAAACTCCATCCCTGAATAAAGCATAACTTGGTGTGACACAACGTTATACTTATATGAAGGGGAATTACTATGCGACAGTGGCATATTTTATCAAGTAAGAAACCAACAGAATTATTTAGCAAAAAGGATTCGTGTTCCGTTGTGTGTCCATTTTAAGCCTCTCCACATGCAGAACTCAACAACCAATTGTTTTGCAAATATACATGTAATATTTGTTACTTTATTTACAGCAGATAAATACAACATATGTATTTGTATGTACAGTAGACTTCACAGTAGACTTCCACATAAAAGCATATCTGCAAAAATGTATGGCAGCACCCCTCCTGAAACATGAACCTTCTAACAAATAAAATAGGAGCATTTGATGCATACACAAGCTGAGGTCTTCAGCAAATAACATTATACATACTGACATACACCCCCCCCCCATATAAGCTGAATAAAGCGTATAAATGCTGGTCTAACAAAAGACCACAAATCAAATTATAACGACATTCAAAAATAAATATGTATTACTTGGTTAGAGAGAGGACCTTCATCATCTTTTGAATGTACATATTGCCCCATATCTGCAGAATACCTGGAGCACATTGTTGGAGCTGTGCTGTTTTATCAGCATCACTATTTAGGTTGGCTGACTGACATTTAATGTCCTTCATGTGCTTGAACCAGAGAAGGTCACAAATGACAAATGAGTGTCGGAGTATTTGTACAGAGACGACTTTTGTCTGTCTCTCCACTGACATGGGGGAGGCAGAGGTCAGGCTTATTATACAGCAGCATTTCAATTAAAGCGATAGCAAAGTCCGCTTTTAAAATGAGTATCTCCAAAATGTGCACCGTTTAGGAGATATTCACTCTTTTGGCAGCCGTTGACATCACGGCTGCCAGTGACATCAAGCTGTTGGAGCCTGTGAACCCAGAAGTAAGACTGGGTGAAGATGAAAACCCTGTCAGCAGTGACAGTGCACCACTGGAGGGCTTTGTTCTAAGGTAAGTAGTTCAGAGTGTGCTAGTATGCGATGCATATTAGCCCATATTAGCGGAAAAGTGCCAGTAAAAATGGCTGCGATCAGAACCAGAGGAAGAAGACATCAGCGGAGCAAGAAGAACCGGAGGAAGAAGACACGTTGAAGATACTTTAATAAAAAGGACTTTGTCAAAAAAAACAGTGTACTGGTTTTATTTATTTTTTACACTTTTTGGGGTGAATGAGTACACTGTACCCCTACTCATTCACATAGGGTGGGGGGCCGGGATTTCAAATTCTGATAACCCCCCTGCCCACAGACCCACACAACCACCACCAACGGTTGTCGGGAAGAGGCCCTTGTCCCCATCAACATGGGGACAAGGTGCTCTGGGAGGGGGGGGGGGGAGGCCAAAGCACCCACCACCTCATATGTTGAGGGCATGTGCCCTGGTTTGGTTCGGCGGGGGGGGGGGGGGGGGGGTGGTGCCTGGATAAGGGTCTGTTATGGATTTTGGGGGGGACCCCCATGCTGTTTTTTTTGGCGTGGGGTTTATCCTTTACAATCCATACCAGACCAAATCCCCTTTCATGTTGTAAGTGCTGTCTGTCTGCTGGCCAATTTCCTGGACTCCCTGCATGCTTTGCATCTGATCCTCCACAGTTTTCTCTATCCCATGGTACCTTGAATGCCTACTCACAGGGCATAATGAATATGTGTCACAGAATATATGGACGTGAAAATGTATGGGGATCTTCACAAAGTACGTATTCAAAAACTTCAAGCTAAGAATTATTGAAATTACAACGTGGAAATGAATATATAAATTTACACTGACTGACTACAAATACACTTCAAAAAGGAACATTTTTTTTTTTTTAAAGCTTAACTCCAGGAATTATGTGCATCATATACTTACATTGGTCCAGCTTGACACAAGTAAGTAGGCGTTACACATACCTGATGAACCAAGCAGATATTAGTTTATAAACACTGTCAGAAGGTCCATATTTTTTTTTTCTTTTTACAACAGCTATTAGGCTCGGTTCACGCTGAGGCGACCTTTCAGGTGACTTAGCCGCCTGACAAGTCGCGCTCCATGCAGTGCATTGGAACTGTTCTAATCAGAGCGACTCAAGTCGCGCCAATTTAGAAAAAGGTTCCTGTACCTTTTGGGGGCGACTTCAGAGTGATCTGCATTGACTTCTATTACAGAACTCGTTTGCAAGCTGCGCTGAAGTCACGCTGCACGGGGCGGCTTCAGGGATCGGGCGACTTTGAAGCCGCCTCAGTGTGAACTGGCACTTAGAACTGTTGTGTTTACACAACAACTACCGGCTGTCAAGAACTGCCAGCAATTAAAGGGGGAAGAGCAGTAGTGGGGCAGAAGGACAGGGCATAATACACACAATCTGTGTACTTCAATTAAGTCCTTTTTTTGCATTTGTAGAATGTGCAATGTCCACAAATGGTTAATCACAACAGATGTGTCAATCCCACCCACTGACAGATTATATTACAATGCTACCCGTTTAAGTATTTTGTTTAGTAGTATATACAGTTACTAGCAGCATCCATTACAGTCTGAGTGTACTCACCATCAAACTGATAATGCATAGTCTGATGAATTCGTTCAGTCACACTGGACAGCCAGTCTGTGAAGGTCAGGGACACTTGGCCCTCATCCATCAGCTGGTTAGAGGCTGAGAGAAAAAAAAATATATAGACAGCACATATGCATCACAAGATTTTCATTAAATATAAAAGCAAAAATAATGCCCAACACTGGCCAACATGCCCAGTATTGATGTCACTGAAAGAGAAACCATACAACAGAATTCACATGAAGTCACGTCAAAAAATGCTGATGGCACTTTTAAGGTGCCCATGAAGATTTATAACACCAACAATGTGCACAATAAAATCTTCTGTTGAAGCGGCATGACCGAAAGACACAATAGCTGATGGGTTGAGTGGGAAAAACAAAACAAAAAAACCTAGTAGTGTGTACTAGGCTTTACCTTTCAGTGTTTCTATAGATCATTACCGGTTTGCTGTCTTATACGCTGTCCATGCATAAAAGATAACTGGAAATGTTTGTAATGCAAACTGTTAATGAAAAATAGAAATACTAAAGGGCGAGAATAATGAGGGCAGACTGTGAAGCCATAATTACGGTATATGTATATCATATATATTCAGTAAAATCAGTTTTATGGTTAAAGTGGAAGTCTTTTTTTTTTTTTTTTTTTTTTTTTACTTGTACCTACAGGTAAGCCTATAATAAACATGCACGGTTTAGGAGATATTCACACTGCATGCAGCCGGTGATGTCCCCAGTGCCTGCGCTCTGAAGGGACGGCATACCCATGCTGTCCCTTCAGAGCTCCATGCCATGGTCTGTGACTCCCGCACACATGCACGGAAGAAAGACCAGGTGAAGGTGGAAGCGCCTTCAGTGGTACAGTGCGCCCTTGGAAAGCTTAGTTCTAAGGTAAGTATTTCATAATGAAATGCAATTTTCTTACAAAAAAAATTTAAAGTTTACTACTGCTTTAACCACTTGACGACCGCCTCACGCCGATGTACGTCGGCAAGGTGGCACGGACAGGCAAAATCACGTACATGTACGTGATTTGCCTTCCGCGGGTGGGGGGTCCGTTTGGACCCCCCCCCGGTGCCCGAGGCGGTCGTCTTTTGTCCAGCGGCGATCAGAGGTGAGGGGGAGACCATCCGTTCGTGGCCCCCCCCTCGCGATCGCCGCCGGCCAATCAAATCATTCCTTTGCTGCTGTATGCTAAACAGCAGCAAAGGAAATGATGTCATCTCTCCTCGGCTCGGTAATTTCCGTTCCGGCCCGAGGAGAGAAGACAGGTATGTGAGTGCACAACACACACACACAGTAGAACATGCCAGGCACACTAAACACCCCGATCCCCCCCCCCCCCCCCCCGTCACAAACTGACACCAGCAGTTTTTTTTTTTTTTTTCTGATTACTGCATAGTGTCAGTTTGTGACAGTTACAGTGTTGGGACAGTTACTGTTACCCCCCTTTAGGTCTAGGGTACCCCCCTAACCCCTCCTAATAAAGTTTTAACCCCTTGATCACCCCCTGTCACCAGTGTCACTAAGCGATCATTTTTCTGATCGCTGTATTAGTGTCGCTGGTGACGCTAGTTAGGGAGGTAAATATTTAGGTTCGCCGTCAGCGTTTTATAGCGTCAGGGACCCCCATATACTACCTAATAAATGTTTTAACCCCTTGATTGCCCCCTAGTTAACCCTTTCACCACTGATCACCGTACAAGTGTTACGGGTGACGCTGGTTAGTTCGTTTATTTTTTATAGTGTCAGGGCACCCGCCGTTTATTACCGAATAAAGGTTTAGCCCCCTGATCGCCCGGCGGTGATATGCGTCGCCCCAGGCAGCGTCAGATTAGCGCCAGTACCGCCAACACCCACGCACGCAGCATACACCTCCCTTAGTGGTATAGTATCTGAACGCATCAATAATCAATATCTGATCCGATCAGATCTATACTAGCGTCCCCAGCAGTTTAGGGTTCCCAAAAACGCAGTGTTAGCGGAATCAGCCCAGATACCTGCTAGCACCTGCGTTTTGCCCCTCCGCCCAGCCCACCCAAGTGCAGTATCGATCGATCACTGTCACTTACAAAAGACTAAACGCTTAACTGCAGAGTTCGCAGAGTCAGGCCTGATCCCTGCGATCGCTAACAGTTTTTTTGGTAGTATTTTGGTGAACTGGCAAGCACCAGCCCCAGGCAGCGTCAGGTTAGCGCCAGTACCGCTAACAGCCACGCACGCACCGTACACCACCCTTAGTGGTATAGTATCTGAACGGATCAATATCTGATCCGATCAGATCTATACTAGCGTCCCCAGCAGTTTAGGCTTCCCAAAAAGGCAGTGTTAGCGGGATCAGCCCAGATACCTGCTAGCACCTGCATTTTGCCTCTCCGCCCGGCCCAGCCCAGCCCACCCAAGTGCAGTATCGATCGATCACTGTCACTTACAAAAGACTAAAACGCATAACTGCAGCGTTCGCAGAGTCAGGCCTGATCCCTGCGATCGCCAACAGATTTTTTGGTAGCGTTTTGGTGAACTGGCAAGCGCCAGCGGCCTAGTACATCCCGGTCGTAGTCAAACCAGCACTGCAGTAACACTTGGTGACGTGGCGAGTCCCATAAGTGCAGTTCAAGCTGGTGAGGTGGCAAGCACAAATAGTGTCCCGCTGCCACCAAAAAGACAAACACAGGCCCGTCGTGCCCATAGTGCCCTTCCTGCTGCATTCGCCAATCCCAATTGGGAACCCACCGCTTCTGCAGCACCCGTACTTCCCCCATTCACATCCCCAACCAAATGCAGTCGGCTGCATGAGAGGCATTTTCTTTATGTCCTCCCGAGTACCCCTACCCAGCGAACCCCCCCAAAAAAGATATTGTGTCTGCAGCAAGCGCGGATATAGGCGTGACACCCACTATTATTGTCCCTCTTGTCCTGACAATTTTGGTCTTTGCATTGGTGAATGTTTTGAACGCTACTATGCACTAGTTGAGTATTAGCGTAGGATACAGCATTCCACAGACTAGGCGCACTTTCACAGGGTCTCCCAAGATGCCATCGCATTTTGAGAGACCCGAACCTGGAACCGGTTACAGTTATAAAAGTTAGTTACAAAAAAAGTGTAAAAAAAAAAAAAGTAAAAAAAAAAATAGTTGTCGTTTTATTGTTCTCTCTCTCTCTATTCTCTCTATTGTTCTGCTCTTTTTTACTGTATTCTATTCTGCAATGTTTTATTGTTATTATGTTTTATCATGTTTGCTTTTCAGGTATGCAATTTTTTGTACTTTACCGTTTACTGTGCTTTATTGTTAACCATTTTTTTGTCTTCAGGTACGCCATTCACAACTTTGAGTGGTTATACCAGAATGATGCCTGCAGGTTTAGGTATCATCTTGGTATCATTCTTTTCAGCCAGCGGTCGGCTTTCATGTAAAAGCAATCCTAGCGGCTAATTAGCCTCTAGACTGCTTTTACAAGCCGTGGGAGGGAATGCCCCCCCCCCACCGTCTTCCATGTTTTTCTCTGGCTCTCCTGTCTCAACAGGGAACCTGAAAATGCAGCCAGTGATTCAGCCAGCTGACCATAGAGCTGATCAGAGACCAGAGTGGCTCCAAACATCTCTATGGCCTAAGAAACCGGAAGCTACGAGCATTTTATGACTTAGATTTTGCCGGATGTAAATAGCGCCATTGGGAAATTGGGGAAGCATTTTATCCCACCGATCTTGGTGTGGTCAGATGCTTTGAGGGCAGAGGAGAGATCTAGGGTCTAATAGACCCCAATTTTTTCAAAAAAAGAGTACCTGTCACTACCTATTGCTATCATAGGGGATATTTACATTCCCCGAGATAACAATAAAAATGATTAAAAAAAAAAATAAAAATGAAAGGAACAGTTTAAAAATAAGATAAAAAAGCAAAAAAATAATAAAGAAAAAAAAAAAAAAGCACCCCTGTCGCCCCCTGCTCTCGCGCTAAGGCGAACGCAAGCGGCGGTCTGTCGTCAAACGTAAACAGCAATTGCACCATGCATGTGAGGTATCACCGCGAAGGTTAGATCGAGGGCAGTAATTTTTGCAGTAGACCTCCTCTGTAAATCTAAAGTGGTAACCTGTAAAGGCTTTTAAAAATGTATTTATTTTGTTGCCACTGCACGTTTGTGCGCAATTGTAAAGCATGTCATGTTTGGTATCCATGTACTCGGCCTAAGATCATCTTTTTTATTTCATCAAACATTTGGGCAATATAGTGTGTTTTAGTGCATTAAAATTTAAAAAAGTGTGTTTTTTCCCCAAAAAATGCGTTTGAAAAATCGCTGCGCAAATACGGTGTGAAAAAAAAAAATGAAACACCCACCATTTTAATCTGTAGGGCATTTGCTTTAAAAAAATATATAATGTTTGGGGGTTCAAAGTAATTTTCTTGCAAAAAAAAAAAACTTTTTCATGTAAACATTAAGTGTCAGAAAGGGCTTTGTCTTCAAGTGGTTAGAAGAGTGGGTGATGTGTGACATAAGCTTCTAAATGTTGTGCATAAAATGCCAGGACAGTTCAAAACCCCCCCAAATGACCCCATTTTGGAAAGTAGACACCCCAAGCTATTTGCTGAGAGGCATGTCGAGTCCATGGAATATTTTATATTGCGGGAAAGAGACAAATTTTTTTTTTTTTTTTGCACAAAATTGTCACTAAATGATATATTGCTCAAACATGCCATGGGAATATGTGAAATTACACCCCAAAATACATTCTGCTGCTTCTCCTGAGTACAGGGATACCACATGTGTGAGACTTTTTGGGAGCCTAGCCGCGTACGGAACCCCGAAAACCAAGCACCGCCTTCAGGCTTTCTAAGGGCGTGAATTTTTGATTTCTCTCTTGACTGCTTATCACAGTTTCGGAGGCCATGGAATGCCCAGGTGGCACAAAACCCCCTCCCAAATGACCCCATTTTGGAAAGTAGACACCCAAAGCTATTTGCTGAGAGGTATAGTGAGTATTTTGCAGACCTCACTTTTTGTCACAAAGTTTTGAAGATTGAAAAAAAAAAAAAAAGTTTTTTCTTGTCTTTCTTCATTTTCAAAAACAAATGAGAGCTGCAAAATACTCACCATGCCTCTCAGCAAATAGCTTGGGGTGTCTACTTTCCAAAATGGGGTGATTTGGGGTGGTTTTGTGCCACCTGGGCATTCCATGGCCTCCGAAACTGTGATAGGCAGTGAAGAGTGAAATCAAAAATTTTCACCCTTAGAAATCCTGAAGGCGGTGCTTGGTTTTCGGGGTCCCGTACGCGGCTAGGCTCCCAAAAAGTCCCACACATGTGGTATCCCCGTACTCAGGAGAAGTAGCTAAATGTATTTTGGGGTGCAATTCCACATATGCCCATGGCCTGTGTGAGCAATATATCATTTAGTGACAACTTTTTGTAAATATATATTTTTTTGTCATTATTCAATCACTTGGGACAAAAAAAATAAATATTCAATGGGTTCAACATGCCTCTCAGCAATTTCCTTGGGGTGTCTACTTTCCAAAATGGGGTCATTTGGGGGGGTTTTGTACTGCCCTGCCATTTTAGCACCTCAAGAAATGACATAGGCAGTCATAAACTAAAAGCTGTGTAAATTACAGAAAATGTACCCTAGTTTGTAGACGCTATAACTTTTGCGCAAACCAATAAATATACGCTTATTGACATTTTTTTTACCAAAGACATGTGGCCGAATACATTTTGGCCTAAATGTATGACTAAAATTGAGTTTATTGGATTTTTTTTATAACAAAAAGTAGAAAATATCATTTTTTTTCAAAATTTTTGGTCTTTTTCCATTTATAGCGCAAAAAATAAAAAACGCAGAGGTGATCAAATACCATCAAAAGAAAGCTCTATTTGTGGGAAGAAAAGGACGCAAATTTCCTTTGGGTACAGCATTGCATGACCGCGCAATTAGCAGTTAAAGCAACGCAGTGCCAAATTGGAAAAAGACCTCTGGTCCTTAGGCAGCATAATGGTCCGGGGCTCAAGTGGTTAATATAATATATCAGTAATAGCCTTGTGGCTGCTTTAAAATGGAAGGTTTAAAAATCGTGTTATTAACATTTAAAAAATCTTGAATTAAGATTTTATTATAAACATTGTTGGTGTTACAAATCTTCAGATGCGCCCTAAGCCCCGGTTCACACAGGGGCGGCACGACTTGCACGGCGACTTGCAAAACGACTTCTGTATAGAAGTTAATGCAAATCGCCCCAGAAATGCTACAGGAAACTTTTTCTAAGTCGGAGCGACTTGCGTCGCTCCTATTAGAACGTTTCCGTAGTACAGAACGGGAGGCGACTTGTCAGGTGGCTAGGTCACCTGACAAGTCGCCCCTGTGTGAACCGACACTAAAAGTCCCATCAACATTTTTGGACTATTTTGCAGTAAGACAAGGCATGGTGGTGCCAGATTTTGCAGTTCCAATTAGAATTCCCATGAAACCATCAGTAATCTATATCACTGTACCCAGGAGACAGATAGCAGTTGTACTATATGGGTAAATCTAAATGCTCTGCAGTTACTAGATGCACATTTATGGCACATGCTCCTTATGAAAATTCATTTGCCTGACTGTTGTGCTCATTAAATGACTTTAATGCTTTGAATAACCCAGAGCATGCACACCTATTAGGAGTTCCTTTGAAGTCAATCTATACTAAGAGAGAGACTTAGACTTCCATTTTGTATTTCACCTTCTAATGTGCCATTTTTCTAGCAAAACAGTGCTTTGGGAAACCAAGTGCACTATGTATACAGACTGCCATGCATGGGTAGTTCAGTGTAGGACACAGTAACTTCTGCATGCATGCGTGGGAGTTACTGTAGGTCACCTGTGGTCAACCAATAAAAAAACACTGGCAGCAGTAGAACAGAACTAGAAAAAGACTGAGGGAGCCCACAGCAGCATAGTTATGCTTTAACTTAAAGTGGATGTAAACAAGATTAATGAAATGTGAGCTGGGTACATATATCTGCAGTGTTTTCTTATATCTCTCCAAAGCACTAAGTCCCGTGGCTTTCTCCTCCTCCGTTCTTCTGTTATCAGCCTGATAACTTCTGACAAGTTCTACAACAACTGATAAAACCAGGCTGAAATTTGTGTCAGGGTGGGTGCTATAATTTGATTAGCAGAAAAATGCTCTACTCACAGGACAACTCTGCAAGTCTCTATCTGGAGGGGGTGTGTGCCTTTCCTCCAATCAGTTGTCTACCAGTGTAATCCAACACTACACTACTACTGCTGAATGAAGAAATTAAATATCTAACAAGATGTGCACTTTCTAATCAGTATATAAAGCTGAAGACAGCAGATATACATGTAAAATTTATGTAGGAGGATTTTTTTCAACCCTGTGTATCATCTGAGGCTGTTCACTTCACTGGGTATATGTGAGGGTTTACATCCACTTTAAAGTAGAATAGGCAAAACTTTTTTTTCCATTTTGGATATAGCAAGGGACGGTTAGAACAACTGTCAGATTTTATTTTGCCAGCTGCATTTCATTTAATCTCTTTTGATGAAAATTCCGCACCCAAAAGTGTTGTGTACCTGGTCTCTTCGCTGCCGAATTGACTGGTGTTTTCTTTGCTGTATTCTTCTTCCCACTGTTAAGGGTAGCCTCTTGTACCAGAGAGTTTGTACCTTAAACACATGACGAATAGAGAACACATTAAGAACAATAAAATAAGGAAAATCTGCTGCGCCAACCCAACAAACATCCAGCAGCCAACACCACCAATTAGACTAATTGTATAAATCAATGAAAGAAAGAAAAAGTGTAGCGCTATATTGTGCCAATAAACATTAGTGTGAAATGTTTTATATAAAACACCTGTGTATATATCAATACTAGGTCCAGCTAGACCTCGCAGATAAACACTGGACAGGTTAATCGTGACATGTGTACAAAAATCAAGTGATCTAAGAAATCATTAGTAGCAACATGCTGTATGGTATACAATAATGTGAATGGTGTGTACACAGTAAAAATAATCCCAAACCCTCAGATCAAAAAACAAACATGTATAATAGGAATTGGGGTGGGAATAAATGGTAAGTCCCTGGGGTATTGAACAGTTCATTCAATCTAGCAGAGGAATCCTGGAGCATAGATGTAAATCTCACAGTAGCATCTATTCCTGTCCCCAGTAGACTCTTCCAATACTCAACCAGGCGGAAAGTAATTTAAAATGCCCTTACCGGACGTGGTGGACTCACAGGCCGTTGGCGGTGAGTCGTACGAGCTTGCACCGTTTGGTACGGTAAGGTTACAGCTGTCCTTGGTCCATGGCAAGAGGGTCCTAGATGGGTCCCCAATCCTGAGCGGTACCACGGATTCGTCCTCCAGTGATCGTTTGGGTCTCATACAATTAAGACGGAGGAAAAAGGAGAAAAAAGGCTCCACATAGTGTAAATTCCGGTTTACCAGGAAATTTTATTGTATTGTAAAAAAGTTCCAATAAAAATTTGGGTAAAAACAAAGTACAAAATGAGCAAAAAATAATACGTTTAGCGCAGTAGACAGATGGTTGAGGTAGCGTCATACACCCGACGCGTTTCGTCTGCAAAGACCCCAGTTGATGTCTTTGCAGACGAAACACGTCAGGTGTATGACGCTACCTCAACCATCTGTCTACTGCGCTAAACGGATTATTTTTTGCTCATTTGTACTTTGTTTTTACCCAAATTTTTATTGGAACTTTTTTACAATACAATAAAATTTCCTGGTAAACCGGAATTTACACTATGTGGAGCCTTTTTTCTCCTTTTTCCTCCGTCTCAATTGTATGAGAACCAAACGATCACTGGAGGACGAATCCGTTGTACCGCTCAGGATTAGGGACCCATCTAGGACCCTCTTGCCATGGACCAAGGACAGCTGTAACCTTACCAAACGGTGCAAGCTCGTACGACTCACCGCCAACGGCCTGCGAGTCCACCACGTCCGGTAAGGGCATTTTAAATTACTTTCCGCCTGGTTGAGTATTGGAAGAGTCTACTGGGGACAGGAATAGATGCTACTGTGAGATTTACATCTATGCTCCAGGATTCCTCTGCTAGATTGAATGAACTGTTCAATACCCCAGGGACTTACCATTTATTCCCACCCCAATTCCTATTATACATGTTTGTTTTTTGATCTGAGGGTTTGGGATTATTTTTACTGTGTACACACCATTCACATTATTGTATACCATACAGCATGTTGCTACTAATGATTTCTTAGATCACTTGATTTTTGTACACATGTCACGATTAACCTGTCCAGTGTTTTTCTGCGAGGTCTAGCTGGACCTAGTATTGATATATACACAGGTGTTTTATATAAAACATTTCACAATAATGTTTATTGGCACAATATAGCGCTACACTTTTTCTTTCTTACATTAAGAACAATGCTTTCAGGGTATAGCAGTGAGAAAAAATAATTGAGAGCTTTATTTGTCAAGAGAAAGTAAAAGGATGCCATCCTAGCAAAATGGAGGTCAAAGACAACAGACAGCAGAACCTGAAACTTTTGAAGATAACAGCACAAATGTGATCCTTCAAAAGTCCACGTCATCATGGATAAATACAGAAAAAAAAAACTTCAACATACTTTAATAAGGCCTGAAATTAAGTATGCTCATTCTCCCCTCCCCCTTTTCTGGCCTGCATGCTTGGTTAACGATTTGGTATGATTGGGAGGGGGACCGATCGGCCTTTTTTTTCCCCGTATGAGACCCCCCCCCCCCCCCCCCAAAACTCCATACCAGACAGGAAGGGCATGGTATGGATTGGAGGGGGGGGGGGGTGTATGTTAACTGCACATCGTTTTCAATACATTTTTGCCTCTTTACATTTTGCTGTCAGCAGAGAATCCCCACTGACAGAGGAGTCACTGGTTGTTAAGGACGTGGCAGGTGCCAGCTCTTTAAAAACCAGCTAGCATTCATTAAAATACTGCAGAGCTAGAGTCTAGGTCACAACTTATTTGCCAAATGTTTTTGTTTACTTTTTTTTGTGTATTGACTTTTAGACAGGTTTATGTGGCATTTACAGTGTTTCTTATTTTTGCTGTAAATACTGCATAAACCCGTAGTGAAAATACAATTTTCATATCGCATGAGACATTTGGGTTAAATGTGTCACATGACCCAAATATCTCATGCAATATTCTTTTGTGAATTGTCCCTAAAGTCAGAGACAAGCTTGAAGTAAGTGTGTCACAATAGATTCATGGCTTGCCACAGCTGACCTCCTGTTTGAAAATGCTAGTGGTTGGGGGGCGCATTCGCGGGAGATGGAAGCCTAATCTCTGCACTCCGCGCCACCAGCCGCTGTAAACTCGGCTAACGGAGCATTTCTCACCAGCAGACACAAACAACCGGGCTCCCGGGACTGCGGAATCAGCCAGGCACCTGCGGGTATGTACCACACACAAAAAAGCAGAGTGAAAGATACCAAACAGCATAAGATGACTCCCGCTGGGGGAGAAGGGCAAGATGGAGCCCGATCCTCCTGAGCCTGATGAGACTACGAGGCTTTCCTCAGCTTCCCCCCTGAGCAGCATGCACCAGTTCCCCTCGGATCTAGTAAGCCCTGAGCAGCATATTTCAGATGCTGTTTCAGAGGCTATGCTGGCTAAGTTCCGCTCCATTGTAAGAGATGAAATCTCCACAGCCTCACGCAAACTTTCTTCTGACCTCATGCAGGGCCTTAAACAGCTAGGCCACCGCACTAATCAGCTGGAACAGAGGATGGATTTAACCACTACAGTACTGGAAGGACATGAGGATGAGGTTGATAAATTAAATGCTGAACTGGAAGTCCTGCGTGACAAACTCGAGGACTCTGAAAATAGGGCCCGCAGGGACAACCTTAGAATTTGCGGAATCCCTGAGGTCATAACTGACCTGCAGGGCACAGCCACGGCCTTCTTTCAGGAATTGGCCCCGGAGATCCCCCTGGAATTCGATCGCATCCACAGGTCCCTTGCGCCAAAACCCACAGAGGGCCCCCCACGGGACGTCATTATAAAGCTAAATTTTTAGCGTAACAAAAGAGAGACTCCTACAAACGGCCAGAGAACGCTCGGATCTCTCCTTTCAAAATCACTCTCTCCAACTGTTTGCGGATCTGTCACCTGTTACGATTGCGAAAAGACGGAACCTGAAACCTTATCTTCAAATCCTGCAAACCCAGGGCATAAAGTACTGGTGGGGGTTCCCCTTTAAGATTTCCTTTTCTCATCAGGGTCGACAAGTTCAAGCATCCTCCTTGCCCGATCTGAGACGTCTTTCAGGACCTACAGCTGGACCTCCCTCCATCACAAGGAGAACCGTCATCATCATCCTCATGATCACGGTTGGTGCAACCTCGTCGCAAATCATCACAGACATCCCAACAAGGCTCCCAAGCCCTCCGTTCGCTTCAAGCTCAGCATTACCAGGATGTTCCCACAGGCTGAGGAACTGAACCTTTCTACTTTCAGGATCTCTACTTTACCAGGGGCCTGAGCTACTTCTCAGGCATATTCCCCCCCCCCCCCCTTTTTTTTTTTTACAATCGTGGCCTGCCAACCGCCGCGTCTACTGGAGACGATTTAATTTCCACATGGTGTTGGAGCGGCTTTTTACAGCCGTATCACTGATATCGAACCTTTATTTGTTTTTTCTTTATATTTTGCTTGTTTTCAGGTTTGTTATTTTACATATTCTGTGGCCCGCTATGTCGGTTGTGGGCCTGCCGCCCTAGGTTGCCCAATCAGATGGAAGGCGGCCGGGGTGGAGGGTGGCCTGCAGTGGCAGGGCGGGTTCATGCCTCAGAGCCATTCTTGGCCAGATGTCCCTTACATGATTCAGGGGCCTGCTCGGTGCTCCTTGTGGGCTATGGAGCACGCCCCTGTGTATTGTGGCCCTTATGGGTGGTCTCTGACAAGTCCAAGATTATACTATCATATTGGTTATAGTATAATATATTTTAAGTTATCTAACAGACAGTTGATTTCAGCACCAAAATTACTCAATTCTAAAGCTAATGGCCTCTCAGGCTTATTCCTACCTGAGCTGAAAGTTACTACTTCATCGTTAACAGTTTGTGTCGAATAATGTAATTAACTCTACAATATATTTAGTGCTAATTATTAAGCATTTTTGTGCTTTCTTTTTTTTTTTATATATAATGTTTCAGAAAGCCGAATGGGCCCGGTGGACCACTGTGCCCCCACAGAGTCGGTACTTGTATAGGACCATGGTCCTAGCCAACCGTCGACCTTCTGGTGGGTTCCCGGACCCACACCTAGTTGCACTATTGTTCATTTCGAAAGTTTTCTTCCAAAATTTTCTCGGCTTTACTGTGCTTAACTCTTTTTCTCTTCTATCACTTTTCTTCCCACGTCATCTTTTCTTATTTTCTCCTTCTTTTTCCCCCGAGTCCGTGGGGGTTGCATCCGGAGCCAAAAACACACTATTAACTGTTCCTCCACCATGACACTTCATTGGTTGTCATTAAACGTGCAGGGTATGAACTCGCCTCAAAAAAGGGTAAAATTATTTAAGTACCTTAAAAAGCAATATATTGATATCGCATGCTTACAGGAAACCCATTTTTCTTCTACCTCCTGCCATAAATATTTTTGACTCCCAATACCCCCAGGTATATGTAGCAAATAGACCAACTATGCAGAGAGGAGTTCTGATAGCTTTTCGTAAGACGGTCCCTTTTCGGTGTATTAAACAGATAGCAGACCCTGATGGTAGATATCTCCTGCTCATAGGTACAATACAAGATACAGAGTTTACCATAATGACATATTATGCCCCTAACTCTAATCCGGGACCCTTCCTGTCACATGTCTGTTCCCTATTGACATCATACCAAAAAGGGAACCCTGCTGTTAGCAGGGGACTCAAATGTAGCCCTGGATCCTAAATTGGACAAATACCCCTCTGATCGAGTGGCCGCTACATCTGCAGCGAAAACATTTTCCCACTCCTTACGCTCTCATGATCTGGTAGACCTCTGGAGAGAATTGCACCCGTTGAATAGAGATTATACGTATTATTCCCACCCCCACCATTCACACTCTAGAATTGACCATGTGATAATGCTTAGAAAACATCTCCCTTTAATAGAATCAGTGTCCATCCTGGCGGCCCCCTGGACAGACCATGATCCCCTTTTAGTAGTCTGCCGGTCCTAAGTCCATAACCCCCAACATTCATCCTGGATTATGAATGACTCGCTGTTATCTTTAAAAGACATCCAGGAAGACCTGTTAAATTCCTCAACAGAATATTTTTGCCTTAACTCTGCCTCTGTCTCCTCCCCGGTAACCCTCTGGGGGGCTTACAAAGCAGTGCTCAGAGGTCACATTATCCAAATAGCATCAAAACGCAAAAAAGAAAGACAGAAGCTGCAGAAAACATTGGAGTCCCGGCTGGACTCTATTTCTACAGCTTTTAAGCAACACCCTACATCCACAAATCGCAAACTTTTGGTCCAGGCCCGCACGGAATTAGACTTATGTCTCACTGACCAGGCAGAACGGGCGTTGCGCTGGTCCCGCCAACACTGGTATATTAAAGCAAATAGACCAACGATGCTGGCCAAGAGGTTACGCACATTTAATTCTAAACCTACATCTATTACTCTACGTACACGACATAATGTACTTACCAGTAACCCTATTCGTATACTGGACGAATTTCACCATAGACTCACCACCTTATACTCAGCCCAAGACAGTACAACTGAACAGGACAGGGTGGATTTTTTCAGTGTATTTCGTTGCCCACTCCATCTGAGGCACAGGTAGACCTCATGGATCGTGACATTCAGGAATCGGAAGTCAGACAATGCATTAAAGACGTAAAAATTGGGAAGAGGCCGGGTCCGGATGGCTTTACGGCACTTTACTATAGAAAACTAGTGGAGGTCTTAGCCTCTCCCCTAACGGCTATGTTTAATTCCGTTAAAAACGGTCAGAATTTTTCTCCTGACCTTTTGATGTCTAATATAGTGATGTTGCCGAAGCTCGATCGTGACCATACCTCATGGGCTAATTTTCGACCTATATCATTAATCAATATTGACATGAAGATTCTTACTAAAATCTTGGCTAATCGTTTGAATTAGTTCCTTTCCCGCTTAATTAAAAAAGACCAAGTAGGCTTTGTGTCGATGAGACAGGCAGGAGATGCCATTAGGAGAATTATCCACCTGCAGCATATTGCACATAAGCGTTCCTTGGAATCTATGCTTTTGTCACTGGATGTGAACAAGGCCTTTGACACCTTGTCCTGGCCATATCGCATGACAGTACTACGCCACTACGACTTTGGTGCTTTCTTTTTGCGTTGGCTGGCGGCCCTGTATGATGCCCCTGAAGCGAAAATAAAATATTATGGGTTTGAATCCTCTATTTTTCCCATCCGTAGGGGTACTTGACAGGGCTGTCCACTTTCGCCCCTCTTGTTCATCCTAGCGATGGAACCATTGGCGGAGGCGATTCGTTCACATCTAGATATAAAAGGCATTGAAGTGGCGGGCTTAGTTCACAATACCTCCCTGTTTGCGGATGATATCCTATTGACAATGACATCACCTAGAATCTCATTGCCCAACCTGTTCTCTCTATTGGAGACCTTCGTGTCTCTTTCGGGCCTATATGTTAATCCTACTAAATCTAAAGCGATGTCTGTAAATCTCTCCCCTCCAGAATTAGCCTCTTTAAAAGAAAACTTTCCATTCCAATGGCTTCCCTCGCTGCCCTATTTAGGCATTTGCCTCACCCCTAAATATGATGGACTATACCAGGCTAACTTTCCTCCTCTCTTTAGAAAACTCACTGATATGCTATCCTCCTGGTCCCACTTTCCGTTATCCTGGCTCGGTAGGATCTCTGCGGTCCGTATGACCTATCTTCCAAAACTGTTGTATCTTTTCCGAGTGTTACCAGTCCCAATTGCCTCCTATATACTGCAAATCCATCAAAACAAACTTTTGAAATATATATGGGGTTCCACTCGTCCCCGAATTAATAGGCGGATATTATTTGCTCGGCGGATCAATGGAGGAGGACTCTCGGTTCCCAATCTTCATACATATTACACGACAGCAAATATTGCTCCATTGACTCGATTACATGACACTTATCAAATGCCGTTATGGGCTACAATCGACCTGGTTGAATCACATCCTATACCCATTTCCTCTGTGCCCTGGCTCCCTCCCATGAAACGTCCACATGGGTTTGGGCCATGTATGACCCACTCTCTCCGCTTATGGGACTCTGTCAAATACTCAGCTGGACTACTGTCCCCTCAATTACCACTACTGCGCCTTGACCATTGCCCGTCATTCCCCCCCAGCTGCGAAAATCCTAACCAATTCTCGTGGTGGAAGGATAATGGATGCACTGATGTTCATTCCCTGTTCACCCCTATGAGAATACTCACATTTGAAATGCTCAGATCTTCCCATGTCTTACCCCTTAGGGAACATTATAGTTACCTTCAAATCAAACATTTTCTTCAATAACTTATAAAGGCCCAACCTACCCCATACACTTTGATCCCCTTTGAAAGGATTTGCAGGGCTACACCTCACTCCCCGGGGGTAATATCCCTGCTCTACTCCTCTATCATCTCCATTAAGAAACCCCCAGTGCGATCCTGCCATCTTCAATGGGAAAGGGTCATGGGCAAACAGTTGGATCCGGAGGACTGGCAGATCATGACGATATCACTTACCAAGAGCTCTAGGAATATCCTTACTCTAGAAAATGCATATAAGGTATTTTACAGATGGTACTACACACCCGCTAGGCTTGCCTGTTTTATCCCCTCATATTCTCCTCATTGTTACTGGGGTTGCGCACAGGAGGGTACTATGGCCCACATTTGGTGGACATGTCCGAAGGTATGTAGACTTTGGGAAAGGGTCTATGTACGTAATATGCTCCACTCCAATTTGAAAAGAGACCCCTATGAAGCTCTTTTATGCAAACCAATCCTTGAACTGCTTCGCCCAGAAAGCCAATTGGCTCTACACCTTTTTAATGCTACCAAATTGACCATAGCAAGGGCCTGGAAAACCCCTATACTCAGCTTTGAAGCAGTGAAAAATCAAATGAACGATATTATGATTAATGAGAAACTGAGGTCCCTGGCTTCTGATACACACAATAAATTCCTCAAGGTCTGGCAACCATGGATATTACATAACCAACCCTCTAGGTTCAATAACCTACTTCTATCAATCTAAAGGCCTCCGGATGCACCCCCCCCCCCCTTAATGGACTCTTCCCCTTCCTTCCTCTCTTCTTCTCCCCTCCTTTCTTTTTCTATGTTTCCTTTATTTTTTCATCTCTACTCATTCTCTCCTTTTATTTGTACTCATCTTTGTGACTCCTGAAACCAAGGAGTCAGGTTTAATAATGATGGTTACAGTGAAATAGAAGAAACAAAATAGAATGGACTATTCTATTCATTTTTCTTATTGTAATGGTGAATATTGTTCCACATTTATATTGCATCCCTGTGTTGGGATCCTCTTTATCTCATGTTTGATGTAACCTTCAATCAGTTGCACTTATTTGTTGTATTCACTTTTCTATCAATAAATCTTTGTAAAAGAAAATGCTAGTGGTCTGGTTTGCTTACTGGTTGCGGCACGACCAAATCTTTGACCCAGAAGAAGCATGCCACTCTTCAAATTCTGAAGTCTAAATTTACATACTTGTTCTAGGATAGTGACCCAAAGTACTACTAAGAAGAGGGACGGCATGCCAGCCAGGAAACAAGCATGTTCAGAAAAAAGGTTTAGCAATTCCAGTTTTTATAACTTAAATAAATACATAGAACTATCACCTGGGGAGTCATCCCTTCTTAGTTTCTTGGGTTTTAGCAATGGTGAGGATTCTTCATGTATCTGCACCACGGTTTCCACAGTCTCCATCTTGCTGTCTGTTTCTAACACGGTTATCTCTTTCAGGCCTGTGCAATTTTAACAAACATGTCAATGTAATATCAATATTAACTTCTTGCATTTAATAGATTATAAACCACTATGAAAAAGGTCAAAAGTGAGCCTCAAGCTTGAAATTGCTTGTTTTGTTGTCTAAACACTAGAGAAGCACCGAAAATTTGGCAGCCGAAACATATTGGCGGAAAATGTGGTTATCGGCATTTTGCTAATAAAGAAAAAAGGTGCTGCTAATTGCACCGAAAACACACGTAATTTTGCTGGCAAGAATTGTAGGTTCTCTCTGCTGGTCGCCTTTGTGGTCACACTCAACTGTTAAGTATTTTGCTGCATCTTCCACTACAGGGCAAACGTGGGTCAATTCTGTTTTCAACCCAGTCCACACACACACACCAACGCATAACAGTACAGGATAATCAAAACGTTTCCACTGATGTTTTTTTTTTTTTTTTTAAATGGTGCAATGTACCTTTTGCCATCCACGTCAACAGAAATGAGGTCTCTTAAAAGTTAGATCAGAGCTACATAAGTGATTTTAATTTCTTAATAGTGAGAGTGTGCTCACGGTGTTACAGCCCCCCTGAGCGCAGTCACCTCTTTAACCTAAAGCTAAACAGATTTTTTTGCAGTTGCACATACATGTAAATCATTAGCAACTGTTCTCTACAAGTAGCAATAATGCACTAACTATATGGAACAAATAGCTCCCTATAGAGTGAGCTACAGGAGTAGAATCTTGTAGAAGAAATCAATCATGTATAAATAGGGCTGTTTTCAAAGGTTTAGCCATCAATTGCTACTCCTAACATTTAGGCTACTTTCACACTGGGGTGGGCGGGCGTCGGCGGTAAAGCGGCACTATATATAGCGCCGCTTTACCGTCGTTTTAATGGTGCTATTCGGCAGCTAGCGGGGCAGTTTTAACCCCCGCTAGCGGCCGAAAAAGGTTTAAACCGCCCGCAAAGTGCCACTGCAGCGGCGCTTTGCCAGCGGGTTTGCGGCGCTGCACCATCGTTTTCAATGGGAAGGGGCGCTTTAGGAGCGGTGGATACACCGCTCCTACAGCACTGCAAAGATGCGGCTTGCAGGACTTTTTTGACCGTCCTGCAAACGCGGGCTTTCACACAGGAGCGGCGCTGTACAGGCACTGTAGCGCCTGTGAAGTGCCTCAGTGTGAAAGTAGCCTTAGTTGCTAGTGATTTTAGAAAGCTTATTTAATCCTCTTATGGACACTGGGGCTGGGTGGATAACAGAGCCTTTTGGATTTTCAGCACAGAAAGCTCTGCCGCCCATCGATGCAAATGTGCAGCACGTGAGCGAGATAAAGCCCATCCTCTAAATATGCATTACGTAGATGGCAAGAGGTTAACCTACTAAAAATGTCCTTTGTAGCTGTAGCCTATTGCAGTGACTGGTAGTGATTAAATCTCTCAGCAGCAAAAGATTATTACATACCATAGCCCTTTAAATACAACATGATTAAAACACATGTCGATGCAACATGTAATAACACATGCCTTCTGTTGTCCCTACAAATCAACTGATCTTTCTAATTCTTGACAGCAGTGTTCATTGCTGGATGGTAGATTTACACTGATACCGGTATTGGTGCCGACACTCATGCAAATGCTCTAATACCTGAAACCAATACCTTTGCAGTGCCATTTGAGCCCATAAAAAATGAATAGGCTCAAATTGCACTGCAAAGAATCTAATGTGATTTGAACAGGAATGCGGTCCGATTCCTGTCCGAATCACATGCAGTTTTCCCCCCACTGCTCCTGTGTGAACCCAGGTTGAAGTCACTATGACAAGTCTGAGTTCACACAGGAGCGGTGGGGGAAACCACATGTGATTCGGACAGGAATCGGACCGCATTCCTGTTCAAATTGCAGGTGATTTATTGTAGGCCGATTTGAGCCCATTCATTTTGTATGGGCTCAAATCGTGCCGCAAAGGGTATCGGTGAGTACCTGGGCCCAAGTATCGGTACTCGTCAATTAAAAAGAACAAAAAACGGAATCGGTGCAACGCTACTGGATGGATTTGCATTGTGTGTAATGTTTAGTAATGAACACACCAAAAACAAAAAGCAAACAGGATCCAATAACATTTCACTATATTCAATAAATGACTGGTTTTTTTAGCATCTTCCCATAAATAAGCTTTACGCCTAGCTCCCATGTCACACTAGTTACAGGACCGCATTTCTTACCTTCAGACATGACATAGAAATGTTCTGTGAACTGTTCAGAGAGGATGTCGTCACTGGCGAAAGCAGCCAGGCAGGTGTAGTAATGCACACATTTGTCCTGAATCTCAGTCTTAGATGCCAGTGCTTTAGACTCACAGGAACACTGGAAAAGGTGCCCCACTCCTTTCTGAAGGCCATCTCTCCGTGTCAGGTATACATGGAGGTAACCAAGACTGTTCTGCTGAGTGATTTTACAACGCACTACAAAGATGGATTTGGTCACCTTCTGAACCATTGGTCCCAAGCACTCACTAGCAAGTTCCCATATGTCTTGCTTGATTTCTGCTGGGATCTGCATGGCATTTAAGACTGAACTTTTCAACTGGAGCGCCTCTGCTTCAACTTGGCAGTTCAAGGCCATCTTAATGTGCTGGCACTGATTCTCTACCACCCCTCGGGCTGCAGCTTTAAGACACCCGGGGGCAAAACATCGTCCTGAGCTAATATGAGTGATTATTGTGCCTTCAGCTGTCTGGATGGTGGTCTCAGAAATTCCCAATACCACCAGACATCTGTGGTCAGGTCCTTTGTCCCTCTGTTTGACTGAGAAGATCTGCATGTCAGAACCAGTGAGCAGCTTCACGGCATCCTTAGTTGGTTGTTTGACATCTCGGCAGCGGAATACAGTGCCACAGCTCTTATTCTTGCAGCTGAGGCCCCGGGTTCCGTTGTAGGTACCGCAGTGTGGGCACTTGCGTACACCTCGCAGTGTGGGTTTTCCCAAGTTGGAAAGGAAGTCTGGAACTTTTGGCTTGGTAGTACTGGGCTCCATGATGGCTTATGGCCTAAAATAATAATGAAAAAAAAAAAACATTAAACTTGTCTCACTTTAATATGCATCCTCCATGAAAAGACCAAACACCAATATTGATTCTAAATTGGAAGGAAGCAGATATCTTTAGTACAGTTTATTTTATTGAAATTTTTTCTACCTTAATGCAGAGAATGCATTATGTTTTTTTTGCCTTGAGAGCCACTTTCAGGCTGGGTTCACACCTATGTGAATTGGATGCGGGTTTCCCAGCATTCAATTCGCATGACAGGAGATTGTGACCGGCTCTCTGTGGAGCCGGTTCACATATCTCCGTTGCGGCTGCGGAGCAACTTGCACAGGAGTCCTGTGCGTCTTTGGCTCAGGGCCGAATAAAGGCATAAATGCCAGGCATTGATCCAGGTACCACACGCTACATGGCAAACGGCTAGAGCCACTGGACTCGTCTGTGGTGGGATAGTTGGACATTTACTCCTGGGCTATTTAGCCTATACTACCGGTTTCAGCAAACTGGTTGTCCCACCTTTTCGGATGTGAACCATATGGGCATATACCATAGAATAGATGTTGCAGATATTATCCACCTTAAGATTGTGACACACACACACACAATACTCTCAGCTTGCGTACTTTATAATATCAATATGGACTCTTCGGTCCTTAGTGCCTGCTCAGACATTGAATCATCATACTGGAATGCATTTGAATACTAAAAACCGTTTGAACCCTTGGCCCCTGATGAAGGTATTTGAACATTTCATACCGGAAACGCGTCAGGCATCTGGGCATTCACATTACATACTAATTATGTGTTAAACATTTTTATGACTTTCCATGTAATTCACGTTGTGCATCTGTCATTTGTGGATTTTATATGTTTTTTTCATTATTAAAGATTGATTTTTTACGGATTTCCGAGTAGGTGGTCTATTTAAAGTCCCAATTGAGGGGGTTACTATTTTTGTACAACATAAACAATTTCATCAATATTTTCAACTCCGACATGCAATAGATGCACACACAAGCGCTCTCGTTAGCTATATCTAGTGCCTCGCTACTGTGGGAAATTTTGCAAGCTACCACTCGTAAGGGTCTGATATTGAGGGCCTACTCTGTTTTGTTGTCTTCTATTCAAGATCACACACTGTTAAAAAGTAGAGCTTGTTGGGTCCCCAAATAACAGAGCCATAGATGGGGATCAATAGGATATGGCCCTAGAGGCGCTCCCTGCTGTGTCGGTGTCAGCTGCACATAAACTCTCACAATTATTTATCAGACACAGAGCCTGTCGCACCCCCAATGGGCTATATGATTGGGGCCGAAGGGATTCTCCCTTAAGTCCAAAGAGCTTGATGGTCAGGGGGGACTTTATACACATGATATGGCGCTGCCCAAAACTTGCCCAATATGAGGCGGGTGCAGGTGATTTCTGATCTAGCCCAAATACCTATACCTCTTGATCCGCTGGTGTGCTTGCTGGGTGCAATTGATGTTGAAATGTATTTATATTATGGTGTCCAGGTTATTGTACCTAGCTAGAAAGCTGATCGACCGATTTTAGTTGGCTCCCACTGTGCCTTCTAGGGCGTAGTGGATCGCCTACATTAATTCCCTTCTACTTAGAGAACAGTTGGCTTATCGCCATCGAAAAGCGGTTAAAAAAAAAAATGTAATCCCATTTGGCAAAGTTGGCTCGATAACCCAAGTCTTGCCCCACCACAATTAGTGATGGATAGGTTATTACAATTATGAGACCACCTAGCGATATCATGGCTATGGCCCGAGTTTGGGAATTTCGCTGCTGTACATCCGAGAGTAGACAAAGAAGACTTCTGAGTAATTGTCCCTCAATAAACTCGGGCTGTTTTTCTTTTTTACTGTTTTTGTTTTTTCATAAAATCTTGGATATGCTTTACATATGATGTGATGCTTTGTACCTGGGTATATATATCTCATGTTCATTGCAAGTGTTGATGGTTGTTATCTATACCTTTCAACTCTACAATGTACAAGCACTTTTTTTTTTCCTTGTCAATAAAAAAAAAAGTTTGGATTAAAAAAAAAAAAATAAATGAATAAAAAAGGTGGAACTTCACACTACCTGAAGTTCCACTTTAAAGAATCCTCCCCCCTCCTCTAACAATTTTGGAAGTTAATCTTTTGGGGAGTGAGCAGGTATCTAGTTTAGTCAAGTACCCGCTCCGACTTCTGTTGGAATCGCCAAGGCCTAGGAAGTTGTAATCCCTCCCCGCTTACAACCTCTTGGGACACATCACAGGTTGCAAGAAGCTGCAGGACCATTCACAAAGTGCAGCAAGACTCACACATGCACAGGGTGAAGCTGCAAGGAGTCACAACCTGCTTCCCACATTAGACATTTGTCCTGTTTACCGTTATCATTGAAAATAAATTAAAAAAAAAAAAAAAAAAAAAAAAAAAAAAAAAAAAAAATCACAAATTTTGGTTTGTCCCCGGAAAAGTAATAGAGGGGAAATCTTCAAATGGGGACATAGTTCTGGTGACCCCAAGGAATTCCCTTAATCTGCAGGGATTTCTTCTCACTTTCTATTTGGCTATGGGACAGGAAGTGAAGGGAAATTTCCCCAATGGGACACAGATGGCGAAAAAAAAAATCTCACAGCAGGGTTCGACAAACCCCGGGCGCCAGGTCGCATTTGCGACTAGAATTAGCGACCTGGCGCCTGGGGCGGCACAGCTGGGGTATCCTGTGTCCGTTCGACACCCCCACCTCTCGGCGTGATCACGATGGGCCGTGGCGGTAATTGAGGCCCCGGCCTTGCGGCCTACTGCAGTCCTATGGTTCCTTCTGCAATCAGGCGCCCTCTGGTGGTGGCCGTTGGTATGACAAGACATCCATCAATGCTAATGGAGCTTTCCCTACCTGTTTTCACTGCCCGCTCATCTCCTTCCCTTTACTTAGAACCCCCAAATATTATATATATTTTTTATTCTAACACCCTAGAGAATAAAATGGCGGTCATTGCAATACTTTCTGTCACACCGTATTTGCGCAGCGGACTTACAAGCGCACTTTTTTGGGAAAAAATACTTTTTTTAATAAAAAAAATAAGAAACCAGTAAACTTAGCCCAATTTTTTTTATATTGTGAAAGATAATGTTACGCCGAGTAAATTGATTCCCAACATGTCATGCTTCAAAATTTCGTCTGCTCGTGGAATGGCGACAAACTTTTACCCTTTAAAATCTCCATAGGCGACGTTTAAAGAATTCTACAGGTTGCATGTTTTGAGTTACAGAGGAGGTCTAGGACTAGAATTATTGCTCTCGCTCTAACGATCGTGGCGATACCTCACGTGTGGTTTGAACACCGCTTTCATATGCGGGCGCTACTCACATATGCGTTCACTTCTGCAAGCGAGCTCGGCGGGACGGGGCGCGTTTAAAAAATTATTTTTATTTTACTTTTTATTTTTACACTGTTTAAAAAAAAAAAAAAAAAAAAAAAGGGATGGGGCACATTTAAAAAATTTTTTTATCTTATTTATTTTAACTTTTATTTTTTCACTGTTCTTTTTAAAAAAAAAAAAAAAAAAAAAAAGTCACTTTTATTCCTATTACAAGGAATGTAAAAATCCCTTGTAATAGAAAAAAAGCATGACAGGACCTCTTAAATATGAGATCTGGGGTCAAAAAGACCTCAGATCTCATATTTACACTAAAATGCATTAAAAAGAAAAAAAAAAAAAAAATTGTCATTTGAAAAAAAAAAAATAATAAAAATGTCCCTTCAAGAGCTATGGGTGGAAGTGACGATTTGACGTCGCTTCCGCCCTACAATGACTCGGAGATGGGCGGGGTGGCCATCTTCCTCTCACTCGTCTCCATGTCAGGCCAGGGACAGATCCGGATCGCCTCCGCCGTTACCGGCGGCCACGGTAAACGGTGAAGGGCACCAGAGCGCGGCGGTAGGGGGGGCCCTCTCCTGCCGCCGATAAAAGTGATCTCGCTGCGAATCTGCTGCAGAGACCACTTTTATCTGAAAGAGAACCGCCGCCTCTTGAAGAAGATCTCGGGGTTATGGTAGCTAGCTGCTACCATAACAACGGTATTTCTCTTCAAAGACAGGACGTATATAGTCGTCCTGCGGGAAGGAAGTGGTTAATTAAAATGAATTTATTATTTGTCATCTCCCTGCTTGGCCCCTTTCACACGGGCTGTCTGATCAGGTTCGCCTGTCAGTTTTTCAGGAGGACCTGATTGGATCCTTAGCGGGAATATGGTGGTCTTGTGTCCCTGCATGGCAGGAAATAAAAGCAGTCACATTCGTTCTAGTCGTCTCTGTGTAAATTTAAGATTGGTTAATTTTTATATTGAAAATAAAGCTGTCGGTTGTTTAAAAAAAAAAAAAAAAAAAACCTGGCTCCTAACTTTTTTAGCTGGCTCCTAGATTCCAAGCAAATTTGTCAAGCCCTGTCTCACAGGGTTTATAATTCTGCTTTGCCCTATCCAAAAAAAAAAAAAAAAAAAAAAAAAAAAAGGGTTTTGCCTATAGTTCTACTTTAAATTCAGCAGCTACAGTATTTGTAGCTGCTGACTTATTTTTTTTTTTCTACAGACTGAGGAACCTCTTTAAAGTGTTACTAAACCCACAACAGTAAAATCAGTCTGTATATGCAGTAAAGCATACTTGTTATACTCACTGTAGAACATAAGGTGTTAATCCTCTGCATTGTGTAAAAAGGCTGTTTGATCCTGTCTTCTCTGATTCTCCCCTTCTTCCACAGTCCCCAATCTATCTGCTGATAGAACAGAGCATTAGGGACACACTGCACATGCTCGGTTTGGTGTGTATTGCTAAAGGTTTTTTTTGCATGTGATCAGCACAGGACCAATCAGCACTATCCAGAGGGTCAGGGGTCCTGCAGCCTCAAGACAATCAGGGGAGAATTAAAATTCCTCTTGCAAGCTTTACCCAGACACTGATAGAAGTCACAAGACTGCTATATACTGCTGATGAGAAAAGGTATTTAGCAGTTAATATTTACTACAATAATTGCATTTCCATGTTCTATGTACTGTGGGAGACCAGATATAATGAATGCAGGGTCCTGGGTTTAGTAACACTAAGTTAGAGCAGCAGATTTCAGCACCACGTGTGGCTGATTGATACCTAGAGTAGAAATAATCTGTGACCTCTTGTACAGTGGCTGTATCTTTTCTACAAGACTGTATGGAGCTGCTAAAGAACCAATTCATTACTGCATAATGAGTCATTATTATCCACTTGCTGACCGGGCCATAGACAAGAGACATCCTCAGTCAGAAGCGGAATACCGGGGTTATGGCTGCAGCAATATGCCATAACCCGGTATTGTTTTTTTTCAGCCTGTGATTCTCTAACCGATAGAAATGGTCTGAGCGGTGGATTTACTGCTCGATCACTTTTAGAAGCTGCTTCCCGGTGGTTCCCGGACTTATCTGGATGATCAGTAGCCCCAAGAACTGATCCGGCGGTTGCAGCGGTTTAAAGCACTAGTTTTGATCTAATGCTTTACACTGTAGAGGAGAAATGTGTGGTCTTACTTATTGACCCCACATTTCTCCATAAAGGGATGTTTTACATTCCTTGTGATAGGAATAAAAGTGATAAAAAAAAAAAAAAGATGAATATATATTATATAAAAAATTTAAAGTGGTGCCTCCACAGAGGCGAACATAGCATATGTAGTTCACGCCCACATATGTAAACTGCTTTCAAACCACACATGTGTGAGGGTAATAATTCTAGCACTAGATCTCCTCTGTAAACTGGTAACTTGCAGACATCTTTAAAACGTTGCCAATGGAGATTTTTAAATACCATAGTTTTCCACCATACCACAAGCGCGCGCAATTTTAACCACTTAAGGATCAAAAGAATTTCCCCCTTAATGACCAGGTCATTTTTTGCGATTTAACTGACAATTGCGCGGTCGTGCGACGTTGTACCCAGATAAAATGGACATACTTTTTTCCCACAAACAGAGCTTTCTTTTGGTAGTATTTGATCACCTCTGCGGTTTTTATTTTTTGCGCTATAAACAAAAAAATAGCGACAATTTTGAAAAAAAATATATATTTTTTTTACTTTTTGTTATAATACATAAAAAAAAATTAAATAAATAAAACAAATTTCTTCATCAAAGGTATGGGCAAATATCTTCATCAGTTTAGGCCGATATATATTCTTCTAAGTTATAGCGTCTACAAAATATGGGATAGATTTATGGCATTTTTATTATAATTTTTTTTTTACTAGTAATGGCGTTGATCAGCGATTTTTAGCGGGACTGCGACATTGCGGGGGACAGATCAGACACTTTTTTGGGTTTATTGACATTTATACAGGGATCAAAGCTAAAAATAGCCACTGATTACTGTATAAATGTCAGTAACACTTTTAGGGCTAGTTTACACTTGCTTCAGCTTCAACAGGGCTTTGGACAGGCTTTTTTAAAGCTCTCTGAACGCTAGTCAAAGCCCCTGTCACTAAATAAAATTGTTCGCTTACAGTCCTGTTTACACCTGCTTTTGCTTTGGCTTGGGTTTAAAAAGGATACCCCATGTAGCTTCAATGGTGCTTCAAAGCGTCTTCAAAGCCTCCACAGAAGTCTATGGCAAAGCTCTCTTGAAGCCCCATTAAAGCCTCATCGAAGCACCAAGCAAAAGCAGGTGTAAACAGGACTGTAAGCTAACCGTTTTATTTAGTGACAGGAGCGTTGAGTGGCATTCAGAGAGCTTTAACAAAGCCTGTCCGAAGCCTTGTTTTGAAGCAAGTGTAAACTAGCCCTACATGAGCCCTTATATACTAAAACATTTTGTTTTACCCTTCAACTAGTGGCTGCTGTGTAGCAGTGCAGCTTATCAGCACCCAACAGTGCAGCCTCATCAGCACTCAAAAGGTGAAGAAGGAAAATTAAACATTTGCAATTTTATAATAGAAACGAAGAAAACCTTTATTATTTCAAAATTTTTGGTCTGTTTTCATTTAGCAAAAAATAAAAAAAAAACTCATTGGTGATTAACCGATTCCCGCCAGCACTATAGCTGAATGACAGCTACAGCACGGGGGCTTACTTTGCCGGGAGGGCGTCTATTGACGTCCTCCCGTGATTGCACTTTTCCTTCGGAGTCAGCTGATCACAGATCGGGGTAAAGGGACAATCACAGCGGCCCTTTACCACATGATCAGCAGTGTCCAACGACAGCTGATCACGGATGTCAACACAAGCCAGTTACCAGCCTTTCTTCCCTCATGCTGAGAGTGTGACAAGAGAAGGAGAGAGCGCGCCGATAACCAGCTTTTGTTTAAGGGACATCGACACTGATTATCAGTGTCCTGATCATCTGTGCAGTCCCAACAGTGCTGCCAATCAGTGCCGCCTGTCAGGGCCTCCTCAACAGTGCAGCCTCATCAGTGAAGAAGAAAAATTACCTGTTTGCAAAAATTTTTACCAATCTATGAAAAATGTTTTGGTTTTTTTTTTCTAAATTTTCTGCCTTTTTTCGTTTGTTTAGCAAAAATAAATAACCCTGTGGTGATTAACCACTTGCCATCCAGGCCAATTCTGACATTTCTCTCCTACATGTAAAAATCATCATTTTATTGCTAGAAAATTACATAGAACCCCAAAACATTATATGTTTTTTTTTTTTAGCAGAGACTCTACAGAATACAATGGCGGTCCTTGCAACTTTTTATCTCGCACAGTATATCCGCAGCAATTTTTCAAATGCGTTTTTTTTTTTTTTTTCGAAAAATGCTTAAAAAAAAAAAAAAAAAAAAAAGAAGAAGGAAGAAGATCTCAGCTTCCCAGGCGTTTGTTTGAATGCAAAGGCTGGGCGTGACGTCATAACATCGCACCCGGCCTCCGAATGATCATGGAGACTCCGGTGACCATCTGGTCCACCAGAAATCTCTATGGTAAACATCCAGGGCCGAGGGATAAGTTCTCCGACTCACCAGTGGCAGCGGCGTGTCGGTAGAAGCACCGGAAGGCAGCAGGACGTCCCTTCTCACCACCCGTAAGAACGATTAAGTGGCTGACCAGCAGCTATGATTGTTCTTATGGTATATAGGGAACCACCGGCTGAAAAAGACAATATCTGAATGATGCCTGTAGCTGCAGGCATCATTCAGATATACCCACACAAAGTCAAGGACGTCCTATGACGGCTGGCGGTTGGGAAGTGGTTAAAACAAAAGCAAGCTCCATTAGTGTGAAACAAAAGATAAATTTTCATATGGGTACAGTGTTGCATGACTGCGCAATTTTCATTCAAAGCTTGACAGCGCTGAAAGCTTAAAATAGGCCTGGGCAGGAAGGGGGTGAAAGTGCCCAGTATTGAAGTGGTTAAATACCACCAAAAGAAAGCTCTGTCTAAAAAAAAAAAAAAAAAAATAATAAACATTTCCATATGGTTACGGTGTTGCATGACTGAGTAATTGTCATTCAAAATGTGACAGTGCTGAAAGCTGAAAATTGGCCTGGGCAAAAAGGGGGTGAAAGTGTCCAGTATTGAAGTGGGTAATGTGCCCTTGTGGTGGCTTTAGTTCCGCTTTAAAGTGGTTGTAAACCTAGTTACACCATTTGTGGTAAGCCTATAATAAGGCTTACCTGTAGGTACTTGAAATAGCACCTAAACCTGCACAGTTTAGGAGATATTTACCATATACGCTTGTGCCGTCATCGGCGCATGCGCGGTGAAGAAATGGCCCTCTGTGCCGTGACTGATGGCTCCATGACGTCACGCGACTCTGGCCAGTCACAGAGACAAAGTCCATGGCCTCGGAAAGGAAGAGGGGTGAAGATGGATGCGGCCTCCAGCGAGGACAACATGGGCTTCATTTGCAGCTAAGTGCCACATAATGGGCTGGTATGCGATGAATACTAGCCCATTATGCCTTTACTTTGCAGGGGAATAAAAAGAGGAAGTAAAACCCATCAGGATCTGGGAAAAAGCCTTCTCCAGATTAAGCAGGGGGAACTTAGGGAACTGTTTTCAGAAAATATATTCTTTTTGGGGAGTTAACAGTAATTTCTAGCAAAAGAAAAAAAAATGCAGATTTTACCATGTGGGCAAAAATGAAAAGTCTGCCCCAGTAGGCCAGTGGTTGAAGCAGAAACATCCCAACTCAGGAGTAAGTGATGTGGGAGATATAAAGGTCTGTAGTTCATTTCTCCTGTTTAGCTGGTGTGTCGGTGTGAACGAGGATCTATCCTTTACAATTCACCCCCCAGGACCAGCACTGCCTAAACATGGACTGGGGTCAGACCTCACCATGAACCCTACAGGACATATTCCATAAGACACTCAGCAACCAATCACAATCCATCTTTTAGGAGCCGCTAACAGTAAGGAGAATTATGATTGGCTGTCCCTGCACTTTGTTACTGGTATTGTTTGCTAATGAAGCCTCTTCGGGAGCTGAGCCCGTACATTCGCATCCCCTCTCCTCATCACCGTGCCTCCCCATCTTCCTGCCGTCTATTCTATCTCCCGCACTCGGCTCTCTCCAGCACAGCTAAGCACTCAGTGACGTCACTTCCGGTACTCTCTCACTGCACCGGGGACGTGGCCATCACCCGTTATAATGCCGCCGCTATGCAGCGGGCTCCTCACCCTCCCCTGCACTGGCTTCAAAGCCCCTCCTTCTTCCCTTACCTATAGCGGGATTACCGCTCGGGGCCCCCAACTCCACAGCCGGGCCCTTGCCTCACACCCTCCTCCGGAGCGCCTTACAAACGCTGTGAGCGCTGTAACAAAGGGAGCGATTGAGCGGGCCGGGTCACATGACGCGTGACGTCACCCGGGGCCGCCGGGAAATGTAGTTTTATCCGACCCGGGGCGCTTGCTGTGCTGTGTGGACTGCAGAGGTAGAATGAGATGTCCCGGCATGCCCCGGGGCGGCACTGCGCATCTGTATGGTGTGCGGAGCGGGTCTCCTCATCACTGCCTGGTCCTGCCTGCCTGTCCTGTTCTACGTGCAATAAATGTGTCACTTTATCAACACAGAATTTTCTCCACACCAGACCTAAAACATATAAATGAAGCCATATTTAAAAAAGAAAAAAACATGCATTTGTGAATTATTTGGGTTTGAGATGAATGAGGCACATCAGCGTGGTGCGTTAACTACGGTACCGTTCGTTGAAATATGAAATACTATACACAGTCTACTCACGTACCAGCTGGGTATACACAAAGCCAAGCGGCTCCAACAACTATCCTCCAACCACCAGGGCTGGTGCAAGGATTTTTGACACCCTAGGCGAAGCCTCATTTTGCAGCCTCCCTCCCCGACTCCACCCCCTTTCCCCATTGCATGTAAACCCCACCTTTTTAATGAAGCGCCCATCAAATGCAGCCTACCAGCGCCCATCAAATGCAGCCTTACCAGCTCTCTTCAAATGCAGCCTACCAGCGCCCATCAATGCAGCCTACCAGCGCCCAACAATTGCAGCCTCGCCAGCGCCCCTCAATTGCAGCCTTACCAGCGCTCATCAAATTCAGCCTCACCAGCGCTCATCAAATGCAGCCTCACCAGCGCCCATCAAATGCAGTCTCACCAGCGCCCATCAAATGCAGTCTCACCAGCGCCCATCAAATGCAGCCTCACCAGCGCCCATCAAATGCAGCCTCACCAGCGCCCATCAAATGCAGCCTCACCAGCGCCCATCAAATGCAGCCTCACCAGCGCCCATCAAATGCAGCCTCACCAGCGCCCATCAATTGCAGCCTCACCAGCGTTCATCAAATGCAGCCTCACCAGCGCCCATCAAATTCAGCCTCACCAGCGCCCATCAAATTCAGCCTCACCAGCGCCCATCAAATGCAGCCTCACCAGCCTCCATCAAATGCAGCCTCACCAGCCTCCATCAAGTGCAGCCTCACCAGCGTCCATCAAGTGCAGCCTCACCAGCGTCCATCAAGTGCAGCCTCACCAGCGTCCATCAAGTGCAGCCTCACCAGCGTCCATCAAGTGCAGCCTCACCAGCGTCCATCAAGTGCAGCCTCACCAGCGTCCATCAAGTGCAGCCTCACCAGCGTCCATCAAGTGCAGCCTCACCAGCATCCATCAAATGCAGCCTCACCAGCGTCCATCAAATGCAGCCTCACCAGCGTCCATCAAATGCAGCCTCACCAGCGTCCATCAATGCAGCCTACCAGTGCCCATTAATGAATGTTTGCTTGCTTCCATTCATTCGGGAGTAGGGACACAGACACAGCCCCCTGCACCTATGACACTATGTGCGAACTGAGCGGCGGCTGCCTGCTGATGCTGAAACTTAGTTGCTTGCTGCAGAGAGAAGAGAGTAGGAACACCAGTGGCCGGGCGCCCTAGGCAGCAGGGTGCCCTAGGCGGCTGCCTAGTTTGCCTAGTGGTAGCACCGGCCCTGCCAACCACAACGCCGCCATCAGTGACAACCTCCGTGTGTGCAGCTCCACCTCATTTCTATGTACACTTACATACCTTGTGAGTAGGTTTGCCCCACCGAAGCCTCATTGTAAGCTAACCATTTTATTTAGTGACAGCAGCTTTGACTGGCATTCAGAGAGCTTTAACAAAGCCTATCCGAAGCCTTGTTTTGAAGCAAGCAAGTGTAAACTAGCCCTTAATTATTTGTGGCATAGATTCTACAAGGTGCTGGAAACATTCCTCTGAGATTTTGGTCCATATTGACATGATCGCATCACGCATTTGCTGCGGATTTGTCGGCTGCACATCCATAATGCGAATTTCCCATTCCACCATACCTCCCAACCATCCCGGATTCTGCAGGACTGTCCTGCGATTTGAAGTAAGTCCCATGGTCCCGCGGATCTGGGCTGGAGTCCCGGAGCCCACTGCTTCGCTGTCCGACTCTGCCTTCCGCTTGCTGAAAGCATCATTGTGCATGGCTGCTCTGCGTACCAACTCCAGCTCTTGGCAGCTGCCACTCTGTAAAAGGTAAGGGACTCAAGGATCTCTGTCCACAGGGGACAAAGTGCTGAGGGGACAATGTGATGAGGAGGCACAGTGGTGAGGGGGAAAATGTGATGGGGGGCACAGTGGTGAGGGCACAGAGATGAGGGGGCACAGTGATGATGAGGAGGGGGCACAGTGATGAGAGGGCAGAGTGAGGATGAAGAGGGGGCACAGTATGTATGAGGAGGGGACACAGTGATGATGAGGAGGAGCACAGTGATGATTAGGAGGGGGCACAGTGAGGAGGGAAAGGGGACACAGTGAGGATGAGGAGGGGGCACTGTCACTGTGAGGATGAGGAGGGGGCACAGTGATGGTGAGGATGGGGCACAGTGATGGTGATGAGGGGGCACAGTGATGGTGATGAGGGGGCACAGTGAGGATGAGAAGGCACTGTGATGGTGAGGAGGGCAATGGCATCGCTAAGGCTGGTGTCAACCCCCCCCCCCCCCGTTTTACTGCATCGGAGTGGCTTTCCCCTAAGCTTGCCACAGTGCTCTGTCCTGCTGCTGCGGAGTGATAGCATGAGCAGAACAGAGCAGTAGACACTTGGAAGGCTAGCACATCAGGCTTTTCTGCCTAGCCTGCCACAGTGCACTTGATGGTGTCATCCAAGGCTCAACCATGCCCCCACCACAACCCTCCCACAGGGGGAGCACACTGCATAAAAGGGTGGGTGCGGCTAAATTGCGCGTGCCACCTACAGGGTGCAGGACTCAGGATCGCGTGCCACCTACACGGTGCAGGACTCAGGATCGCGTGCCACCTACAGGGTGCAGGGCTCAGGACTCAGGATCGCGTGCCACCTACACGGTGCAGGACTCAGGATCGCGTGCCACCTACAGGGTGCAGGACTCAGGATCATGCTATGGGCAGGGTACAGAAGTATGCTGTATACAGGGCGCAAGGCTCAGAACGGCGCTACGTACAGGGGGCAGGGTTCAAAAGCTCACAAAGTACAGGGTGCAAGGCTCAACAGTTCATGGAGTACAGGGAGTACATGTACATGGAGTACAAGGTGAGAAGTTAAGTAATGCATCTGTTATACAGAACAGAAGAGAGGACAGAGGGGCTTCTGCCAAAGAGCAGCTACAACTTACAGAAGGTGTGCAGTCTGGACTTCCACACTGGGGCGTTGGGGGGGGTCGGCGGTAAAGCACCGATATTTTTAGCGGCGCTTTACCGCTGTTTTTGCTGAGGTTTTTGGCCGCTAGCAGGGTGCTTTTAACCCCCATTAGCGGCCGAAAAAGGGTTAAAACCGCCCGCGGCGGCGCTTTGCCGGCGGCGCTGCCCATTGATTTCAACGAGCAGGGGCGCGTTAGGAGCGGGGCTGCAAAGATGCGGCTTGCAGGACTTCTTCTGGCTTCCTGCTAGCGTACCGATCCAGTGTGAAAGCACTCGGGCTTTCACACTGGAGTGAGAAGAGAGGCTCGTTACAGGCACTATTTTTAGTTTAGTTATGGCTCATCTCAGGGAACTGCTTTAATGTTAGATGTTTCACAACTTGGCGTAATCGGCAGGATACACCCACCTCATGCACCTGAACACCACGACTAAAGAGACCATGGCTGTCAGTTAGCTAGAACTTGTCCAGGCTTTCCCAGAGACCTGGAACATGATTGGTGTGCTGTGCTTTGAATTGGCTTCTGTGTTAGGCAATGTGGCCAGACTGGTTGGAATTCTAATACCTGGAAGCCCGCCAGAACTCCACATGGTTTGCTTCACTACTGCCATTGCCATGTCCTGTGAAGTGTTACCATTCTAGATATAGGCCTTGTCTAGAAAGCCTATTGCAGGTATAGCCCATTGACAGGTGAAAATTCTAGATTAGTTCTGGGTAATCTGCTCGAGTTGCCAGAGATGGTCAATAAACTTTGCTACTTGGGCGAGATGCCACAGCTGTGGAACCCTGCCTTTCAAAAAATGGAGGGGTCTAAGGAGCCTTCTTTTTTCGGTGAAGATGGACTGCCCATGCCACGAGTGATCCCTGCTGCTTCTGTTCTGTCTGCCGCCTCCGAGGACCCAAGCCCATCTGTATCAGAGCGCATCATTACCAGTCAAGACTTACCTGGGTTGGCCTCCCCAAGGATTCCGGGGTTGAGCTGCCAA
Organism: Lithobates septentrionalis; assembly: GCA_037952835.1. NCBI lineage: Eukaryota > Metazoa > Chordata > Amphibia > Anura > Ranidae > Lithobates > Lithobates septentrionalis. The sequence continues at coordinate 2,463,617 of JBBDGP010001037.1, forward strand.
CCGATCCACCTGCTACAGGAGAACTGCCTGTCCGGGATGATGGATCTGTGATTGCCTGCTTTCAGTATTCCACCTACTTGCCGGTCACCGCATTGTCGAGACCCATAGTAGTGGCGATGCCCTCGGAGGAGATCCCGGGCACTACCAGTCTTATGGATTCACTTGTCCCTGAACCTGCAGAGCCTCTATCCCTACTACAGTGCACTTCATCTGCAGCCGTCTCCCTGAGACCACAGGAGCTGCCGCAACCTTTGGCCACCCGTCCTGAGGGTTCATCAGGGTGTCCTGGAGCAGTGGTTCTCCACCCTGTCCTCAAGTACCCCCAACAGGCCATGTTTGCAGGTTTTCCTTTATCTTGCACAGGTGCTTTAAACCAGAGTCAATGGCTTGGCATTTTAGACAGCTAGTTTATCTAAGAGAAAAATCCCAAAACATGGCCTGTTGGGGGTACTTGAGGACAAAGTTGAGAACCACTGTCCTAGAGCACCTTAATATTTGACAGCAGCAAGGAGGAATGACCGTCCTCCCCAGAGATTGTCATCTCCCTGTCTATGGTTCTGGAAGAGGCTCCAGCACAACCTGCTCCCAGGTCACTCAGTGATAAATTACTAGCTGTGACTCGCCACCCTGGGGACCGTAAGGGTCAGTCTCACCTGGAAGAAAGATCACAAGGCTGTCAAGATTACAACGGTACTTTGACACCTATGTTCTTAAGAGGTATGGCTATACCTTCCCGTACATGCCCAAGCACTTGTTCAGACAGTTAGAGGAGGAAATACCAAAAATATAGTCAGGCCATGTGGGAGAGACTTCTGGTGCTGGAACACCTCAGAGAGTTCCGGTTCCAAAATGAATATATTGAGGCCTATTTCCACCAATTGTACCAGAACTGGAACATCTGGTGACTGTCATGGTCCCTACAGTGCCTTGCAGATGGCCAGGCGTGGTCGTGCCCCAAGTGGCTCAAAGTGGTATTGAACCCATAACCTTCCGTTTGCTGCTCCTGTTGCCTTACCTTGAGCCACACCTCATTTCTCTATTCAGCCTGCTTTCCAGCTATGCCTAGTTCTGCTTGAAGTACTGAGGGCGATACTCTGATTGTACCTCTCACTCCTGGTTCAGCTGAGGCAGTTTATCCAGTCAGCTGGGTATAAAACACTGCCTCACTCTGAGGGCTTTGTCAGTTCATTGTCTCCTGTTTTGCCTAAGGTTCCAGTATTCCTGTGTTCCAGTATTCCTGTGTTCCAGAAACAGCATTCCAAGACTGACTCCGGCTTCTGACCCTGGCTCTGCTTATCGTTTATTCTGACTTCTGGAATCCCTGACTACGGCTTTACTTCGAGTATCCTTTGGCAAATTCCTGTTAAACCCCCATGCACAAATACACAGCCCAGGTAGCTTATCTCTTTGTTACCGTGGGCTGTGTTTATTTGCAAGGGTGAGCGTAAACCTCTATGCCATGGACTCCAACCTAGGTAAGCCCTTACAGTGACACATATACATGGACCGGATAGAGCTGGGCAAACCAAGCTAGGCCTATCCAGTCATCCACCAGATAACAGACATGCACCCGGTCTCGGGAAAACAGGTTTCAGTACCCGACTTTTATGTGTAGAGTGGACATATTACTGTTCTCTAAATTGTTGCTGTTTTAAATGATCTTCTGTTTTATGGTTGCCATGTGATGCTATTAAGGTTTGTCGCAGCTGGGATGGCTTGCAAAAAGGGGAGGGCAAGTATAGGCAGGTTGCCTACAGGTGTTCTTGTTAGTTATGGCTGCCCTAGGCTGAGGGGGGGAAAGAGTTAAGTGTGTGTGCTCAGTTCCCAAGCTTTTTTGGGTCCAGCCTACTCACGATTGATATTAATATGAGAGAAGGCTGGGTTCAGGGGTCCGTTTGCCCTTATGCTTGCCCGCTCTGAGCCGTACATGCTGTGAAGGAGGACTGCTGGGGTTCCTGGAGAACATCCAAGCATGGGAAATGCAAAACTGACTACTACCTTACAGAGATATGCCTGGGCAGCCATTCGGTTGTAGTTAGGGTCAGGAAATTGACTCTGTTCACACTGAACTGTATTGCTAAAGGACTTTAAGTTGCATTAACCATTCTGAGCCTGGTCTAAAGTTATTTAAAGGGGTGCATATTGGCTCTGGCGTATCAAAAAAAAAAACAGGGTCTACAAAGCACATAAGGGGTATGAAGTTCAGCTGCTACAGAAGGTCTGCTCTGCAAAGAAGCAGTGTAATTGCTATGAGTAACCAAGCACTAGTTCAAGACACAAAGCAACCAGTCGTTAGGCGTGTCAGGAAAGGCTTGCCCACAGTGCGGACAATGTTCCCAGGCGCATACGTGTGCATATGAGGAGGCTAGCAACCAAACTGGGCAGATGTGCACAGATCTACGCACCTGTCAACCAATACTGGCTCCAAACGGGCTATTTAAACAGGGCTGTAGCACTGTCTCATTGCCCTGATCTTGGCTTGTCCCTGGCCTTTGCTTTTACTCATGCCTGATCTGCTTCACTGTTGTTGACCCTGGTCTGTGACCCGACTATTCTCCTGCCTGCTGCTTATGCCTAATCCGTTGGTTACCGGCCTGGCTTGTCTGAACCTACAGCCTGCTACAGCTCCTCCAGTCCAGTACACTCTCATCTGGCTTCTGCTCTCCCCCAAGCATCGGCCATTAGTCACCAGTCAGCTCTTCACCTGCCAGCCTACATGGTCTCCATGCTTCCAACTAGTGGTGTGTCGGCTACCACCAGCGCAGACTATTGGACTAATCACACAAACTCCTACCTCGCTGTGCTCTTGCGGCCACTGTTCCACTATTAGTGGCACTGGAGCTGTAAGAGAGGCCTTACACTTCACATCAGGCTCAATAACCAGGTAGGTGACAGCATGGTATCTGGTAAAGGTGACAGGTCCTCCAGTAGAGAGAGTCCATGTTCTGGTTTCCATCACTAGCGGTCAGTTTCACGTAGCAACTGGAACCGAACATACGTTTCGGAGATCTATGGCCTGGTCAGAGGTACACACGACTGGTGGAGAGGGCACGGCTTAGCAGCGCCCCTCCTAATGCAACATATTTCAAGTTACAGTTTGTAGTAACACAGAACAGCACTCTGCACATTTATTACTGCACAGTGTTATGGCTCATCTCAAAGTCAGGGAACTGCCTAAGGCTGGGTTTACACTAGTGCGAATTGGATGCACCCAATTCGCACAGCAGGAGATTGTGACCGTCTCTCTATGGAGACGGTTCACACATCTCCGCAGTGGCTCTGTCCATCTTTTGGTCTGTTTCAGCCAAAAATTCGGGCTGAACTTTGACCTGAAGCGGTGAACGAGGACGCACCGGACTCCTGCTGTGAGCTGCTCCGTGCTCATATGTAAACCCAGCCTTAATGTTAGACTTTTCACATGACCACAGTCTCCGCCTGGTCCCGGGGATTGATGAGCTCCACATGCAGGATGAAGATAACCCTGTCCCCAAACAGACTGTCACAGCTGAAATACAAAACTTTAGATATACTTTCCAAAAGCTCCAGGGTATAGTGTTCTGTCCTGGATATTGAATGGACTATATTGTAAGAATTAATTCACTCTGACATGGATGCACAAATTTGAGTCACTGTCAATATGGGATGGATAGCTATACCAGACAGCTCAAACACCCTAGAATGGAGTTCAAGTGAAAATCAGTGGGATCCTTAAAAGGTAGAACACCATAAACCTGCTTGGTGGTGTGTTTGTTGAGGTGCATGACTGGTGGAAGACCACTTTTCAATAAATTCCCCCGGAAAGGGAAAGCACTTCCCTGACTACTAATAGATTTCAGTCCTCATAAAATACAGTTTTACAAAGAGAATTATTAGGAAGGTTTTTTAAGCCACAGCTCTATGAGACCCAATGCCTGGAACAGCAGGTATACGCTAATTGCAGGGTAGAATGTACAATGGTGGGCACCAGTAAATGAGAAGCTAGTGGCCATTGAAACAGAACCACTGCGGTTGAAATCTGTCCCTTAAAGTACATGTGAAATCGTACCTTGTAAAACAACTCGGTTTTAAATAGAAATCAAAGGCAAAACATTTGTATAAACATAAAAAAATATTGCTGGGATGGATGTGCTCTCTTGTTTAGCGTGGTCAGAAACAGACTTTTTTTTCACACAAGAAACAATACAAACTGGGTAGGATATTTTTAACACAAAGACATGGTAGAATAGGTTTATATCAGGAATAAGAAATGTTGGGGGTAACATAGCTTATCCACACAAGACCGCATTAAGATCAAAACTCTGGCAACAAAGGTCTTAGGGATGACACAGCAGCAAGGAAGGTAACCATGTAGCAAACGTAGCACTGTTCTCTTGGCCCCAAGCTTCATTTGCCATTCCATAACAGCTACTGAGTAAAAAACACTTTGGTGAGAAGTATGTAATGTACAATATAGTGTGGGGGTCAGCAACCTGTAGATTGTGATCTACCAGTAGATTGCAGTCTGGGCTTGCTGACCCGCCAACCCAATCAAATTGAGTGCAATGCAGAGGGACTACTTGTAAAGTTGGACCTGTAGTAGGGAACAAGAGCCGCAAAAGGTGATGCCTCCTCTGTAATACTGGCTCCAGTCTCATGCAGAGTGATATCAACTTAGGGCCAGCAGCAGGAAAGAAGAGATCTTCAGTTGATTGAGAAGCAATACACTTGGCATTATCATAAAGGGCTGCTTTCACACTGATGCGCTGCTGTTTACTCACACTGTGGGTGCAGAACAGTGTACCTGCAGCTTTCCTGCGCTTAGCCATAGACTTCTATTATATCCTGAGGATTTGATGCACTTTCTGAATAATAGGATTTTACCTGTAACATCCTTTTCTTGGGATTACATCACAGGACACAGAGCTCTATTCATTACATCATGGGTTAGATAGCCACCTTCAGGTGTTGGACATTGGCAAGCCTAATTGTAAGGAGAGTTCCTCCCCTATACAACCCCTCCTATATGGAGAGTACCTCAGTTTTGTAGCAAAGCAATTAGTATCCCGATGCATATATATTCATAAATCCCGAAGGGGGGCGGGGAAAAGAAAAGGATTTTACAGGTAAGCTGTTTTAAAAAATCCTATTTTCTTGTTCATACATCACGGAACACAAAGCTCTATTCATTACATCATGGGACATCCCAGAGCAATGCCCAAATTGAGGGGAGGGAGACACAGATCAGGAATAAATTACCACCAATGGACGTGAGGACCTACACTGCTGCCTGCAGTACACTGCACCCGAAAGCAGCAGCCTCATGCCCTCTTACATCCACCTGATAAAATCAAGTGAATGTATGGACCGAAGACCAAGTTGCAGCCTTGCAGATCTGAACCATGGAGGCCTGGTTATAAACTGCCCATGAAGCGCTTACTGCTCTAGTCGAATGCGCCTTAACATGAAAAGGAGGAATCTTCTTTTCCAAACTATAGGCCTGAACAACAACTTGTCGCATCCACTTAGCTATAGTAGACTTCGACGCTGCCTGGCCCTCTCTGGGACCGTCTGGTAGAACAAATAGACAGTCAGTCAGTCTTCCGCATCTGAGCAGTCGTATCAAGATACATTTTGACTGCTCTAACAACATCTAGAGAGAGTGTAACAACATTTCCTCCGCGGACTGCGGATCTGGAAAAAAGGATGGTAGGACCACATCTTGGTTTAGGTGGAACACTGATACCACCTTAGATAAGAAAGCCAGGTGAGGATGCAACACCACCCTATCTTTGTGTATTATTAAGTATGGCTCTTTACATAAAAAAGCAGCCAACTCCGATACCCTCCTGGCAGAGGATATAGCAACAAGAAAAACCAACTTCTTGGGCAAAAGACACAAAGAAGACTGACATAATGGTTCAAAAGGCTATTTTTGCAAAACAGACACAACCAAAATTCAAATCCCATGGGCACACGAGCGGCCTGACTGGTGGAGATAAATGCAGTGCCCCCTGAATAAAAGGCCCGGACTAGGGAATGAGAGGCAAGCTGAAAAAATACTGACAAGGCCAAGATCTAAGCCTTGATAGTGCTCAAGGCCAGCTTTATCGCTACTCCTAATTGAAGAAAAGCAAGAATTATACCAATAGTATACCTTGTAGGATGCCATCCTTTGGACTCACACCAGGAGACATATGCCTTCCAGATTCTATAATAGATGAGCCCGGAGGCCGGCTTCCTGGCATTAACCAAAGTGGTTGGGACTGGACTCGAGAACCCACATTTTTTTTAGGACGTGGGTCTCAACAGCCAAACCGTCAAATTCAGACTTTGTAAGGAAGGATGGAATATTGGCCCTTGCGAGAGCAGGTCTGGTCGAAGTGGGAACACCCATGGCCTTCTGACTGCCATCCTCACGATCTCTGCATACCAGGACCTCCTGGGCCAGGCCGGAGCTACTAGGATTACTGGTTTCCCTTTTGACTTGACCCTGCAAAGTAACCGAGCAAGAAGCGGAACTGGAGGGAACGCATAGATCAGAGAAAACTGATCCCACAGAACTATCAAGGCATCTGAACCTTTTGCTAGTGGGTCCTTTGTTCTTGAGCCCAAGATGTCCAGTTTGTTGTTGAACCTTGAGGATAGTAGGTCTACATATGGCGTACACCATCTCTGGCATATTGCTTGAAATATGGCGGGGTGTAACGACCATTCTCCTGGGTCCAGTTTCTGACAGCTTAAAAAGTTCGCTTTCCAATCTTCCACCCCTGGAATAAAGATTGCCAATAGACAAGGAACATGTTTCTCTGCCCAAGTGATAACGTGATTCACCTCCCTCTGAGCACTCAGGCTCCTGGAGCCCCCTTGGTGATTAATAGAGGCCACTGCTGTGGCATTGTCGGACTGAACTCAGACAGGACAGCCTTGTAGTCAGTCTGTCCAGGTCTTCAGGGCCAGATGGATTGCCTGAAGTTCCAGAATGTTGATGGGTAGAAACCCTTCGGTTCTGGACCATTAGCCTTGGATCGAAGCTTCTTCCAGAACTGCTCCCCAGCCTGAGAGGCTGGCATCTGTAGTTAAGACTTTCCAAAAAATTGGAACAAAGGACTTTCCCTTCAGTAGATTCTTGTCTAGTAACCAATTGAGGCTCTGGCACACTGATGGTACCAGGTGCATTGGAAGATCCGAAGGCTTGAACTCTTGTTCCAGGCAGACAAAATGCTGTTCTGCAAAGGCCTCGAGTGGAACTGGGCGTAAGGAATAGCCTCGACTGAGGCTACCATTTTCCCCAATAATCTCATACAGAGATAAATGGAAGGATTTTTCCTGGCCTTGATTAGTCGGACCAAATCTTTTATGGCTTTGGCTTTTGCCTTGGGCAAGAATAGCCTGCTTTGGACTGTGTCTATGACCATGCCCAAATATTCTAGCCTTCTTAGGGGCTGTAATAGTGATTTTTCCAGGTTGAGGACCCAGTCTAGATACTCCAAGTATCTTACTGTGCGGAGCACATTGTGCTTCAAGCGTGCCATGGACTGTTCTACCAGTAGTAGATCATCTAGATAAGCTGTTACTGCTATGCCCCGATCCTTTAGTTTTGCCAGGAGCGGAGCTAGAACCTTTGTAAATACTTGAGGCACTGTAGCTGGACCGAAAGGGAGGGCCACAAACTAAGTGGCGCTGCTCTACCACAAACCTTAAGAACTCCTGGTGAGCTGGAAAAATTGGCACATGTAGATATGCATCTTTGATGTCTTTTGATGCCAGGAATTCTCCCCCCTGAAGGGTGGAGACCACTGAGCGGATAGACTGCATGCGGAACGAGCGAATGTTTAGGAACTGATTTAAGTCCTTTAGATCCAGAATGGGCCTGACATCTCCGTTTGGCTTCGGGACTGTAATGAGGTTTGAATAAAACCCCGAGCCTTGCTACTCTGGAGCCACCTCTATGATCACCTCTTGAAACAACATGCGATCCAAGCCAGAAACAAGGGTCTCCTTTTTCTGGATGCTTGGAAACACCTGACCAAAGACGGGATGGAGGAAACTCCTGAAATTCTAGCTTGTACCCGAGAGATACCCTGGCGGATACCCATTTGTCTTGAATCTTTCTGCCAAACACCCGCAAAACACCGAAGCCTTCCCCCCACTCGGCTGAGTGGAGGCGCCCCTTCACAAGGAGGCTTTGGGATTCTGCTTAGCAGATCCTTGACCCCAAGGCTTCTTTTGCCCATGGGCTTGGCCTTGGACCTTTCCTCTTGTACTGGACTGGGAAGGCCGTTGCTCCTGCCTAGAGGCCGAGGTACTCGGGGCTGGGGAAAGAGAGCGTTTAAAAAAATAGGATTTTTAAAACAGCTTACCTGTAAAAATCCTTTTCTTGGAGTACATCATAGGACACAGAGCCTCAAGTAATTACTTGGTGGGTTATGGGCCTACCTTCAGGTGTTGACACTGGTATAACCAAGACAGGAACTTGACTCCCCTATATAACCCCTCCTCCTTCCAGGAGTCCTCGGTTTTTGTAGCCAAGCAATATACTCTCACCCCATAAAACAGAGGGGCGGGAGCTCTGTGTCCTATGATGTACTCCAAGAAAAGGATTTTACAGGTAAGCCGTTTTAAAAATCTTATTTTCTTTATCGTACATCATAGGACACAGGGCCTCAAGTAATTACTTGGTGGGATGTCCCATAGCAATGCTACTTGAGGGGAGGGAGACACAACCCGTAGGGCACCCCCAGACATTGAGGAATTATACTGCTGCTTGCAGCACACTGCGCCCAAAGGCGATATCCTCATTCCATTTTACATCTACTTGATAAAATTTTGTAAGTGTATGCACTGAAGACCAAGTCGTGGCCTTACAGATCTGAGACATGGAGGCCTGGTGGCGCACTGCCCAAGAAGCACCAACCGCTCTGGTAGTGTGCCTTAACTTGAAAAGGGGGAATCTTTCCCTTTAAATCATAAGTTTGAATTATAACTTGCCGAATCCACTTAGCCACAGTGGATTTTGATGCTGCCTGTCCTTTTTTTTAGGACCCTCTGGCAGAATAAATAAGAAATCAGTCTTACGACTCTGAGCAGTTTTCTTTAAATAGATCTTCACTGCTCTCATCACATCAAGACAATATAGTGACTTTTCTTCTTTGGAACATGGTTTTGGAAAAAACGATGTCACGACAATATATCCATTCAAATGAAAGCCTGAAACCACTTTTGGAAAAAAGCCTGGATGAGGGCGTAACACCACTCTGTCCTCATAAATAACCAACATGGTTTTGGAAAAAACGGCAGGACAATATCTTGTTCAGGTGGAAACCTGAGACCACTTTTGGTAAAAAACCTGGAAGAGGGCCCAACACCACTCTGTCCTCATGAATAACCAAATATGGCTCTTTACAGGAAAGAGCAGCCAATTCTGAAACCCTCCTTGCTGAGGATATAGCAACCAAAAATATCAGCTTCCTAGTCAGAAGAACTAAGGGAACATGCTGTAATGGTTCGAATGGCGGTTTTTGTAACACTGACAAAACAAAATTCAAGTCCCAAGGGCTTAAAGCGGGGTTCCACCCAAATTTTGAACATTATCTCTATGCATTCTCTTCCTTGCCTAGATGCTGACATGCTGTGTAAAAAAAATTTAAATCACCGTAATTACCTTTTTTTTCTAACCTTCTTAGCACTTCCTGGTTTTCCTCCCATGGGAGTAGGCGTGTTTCTAGCCTCTCCCAGACCTCCCAGAGTCCCCTGAGAGCTAGTCACAGGCTTCCCAGCATGCATTGTGCAACAGCGTCATCACAACATCTCTGAATGCTGGGAGCACAGCATTCACCGCATCCAGGAAATACATGCTTGTGGGCTTCAAATGCCCACAATGAAGATGGAAACCGCCTTCAGTGAATTTTATAAGTTATTCTTTACAACGAAATCGGACACAGGCGGACTTATTACACAGAACATGTGAGTAGATAATCATGAGAAGAAAAGTTTGTGAATGAACTCCAAAAAAAAAACAAAAAACACATGATAGATAGGTGGACCCCCGCTTTAAGGATGATTTAACTGGCGGATTAATCCGCATCACTCCTTGCATGAAACCCCGGACTAAAGAATGCGTAGCAAGTGGTCTTTGAAATAAAATTGATAAGGCTGAGACTTGGCCCTTAATAGTACTCAGGGCCAACTTCATCTCTACGCCTACTTGTAGAAAGGCAAAAATTCTGCCTATAATATAGATCTCCGAGGGTGCCAACCCTTGGATTCACACCAGGAAGCATAAGCTTTCCAGACTCTATAATATATAGTTCTAGAAGCTGGCTTCCTAGCATTAAAGTAGAAATAACTGCCCTGGAAAGCCCACGTTTCTTCAGAATGTGGGTCTCAATATCCAGGCGGTTAAATTTAGCATTCGTAAAGTAGGATGGAATATCGGCCCCTGTGAGAGCAGGTCTGGCCTTTGTGGAAGGGACCACAGATCCCCCACTGCCATCTTTACGACTTCTGCATACCATGACCTTCTGGGCCATGCTGGTGCTGCCAGAATTACCGGTTTTCTTTCCAGCTTGATCCTGCAACAAAGTCGAGGCAGCAACTGAATAGTGGGAAATGCATAGATCAGTAAAAGCTGATCCCACAGTATCACCAACGCATCTGTTCTGCATGCGAATGGATCCCTTGTTGTGGACAAAGTTGACTAACTTTGTTGCACTGGATGCTAGACGATCTACATCCGGAGTCCCCCATCCTTGACAAACAGCCCGAAACATGTCGGGGTGAATAGACCATTCCCCTGGGAATAATCTGCTGGCGGCCCAAGTAGTGCGCGTGCCAATTCTCCATTCCCGGAATGAAGACTGCCGATGGGCACGGAATATTTCTTTCTGCCCAAGTTAGAATATGGTTCACTTCTCTCTGCACTGAGAGATTCTTGGAGCCCCTTTTGGTGATTGATATAGGCCACAGCCGTGGCATTGACAGATTGGAACCGGTCGGGACAATCTCTTAACCTGGAAGTCCAGGCTTTTAGAGCCAGACGCACTGCCTGAATCTCTAGGATGTTGATGGGCAAGGCTCTTTCAGTTCTTGAACACTTGGACAGTTGTAACCACCAATTGAGGCTTTGGGACACCCTTGGGGACAGCCGCATTGGCAAGTCCAAAGCTTGGATTGTTTTGTTCCAAGAAAATAGAATACTGTTTTGCAACAGTCTCCAATGGAACTGGGCAAAGAGAACTACTTCGAATGAAGCCACCATCCTTTCTAACAATCTCATGCAAAGGTGAATGGAGGGACCTCCTTTTGACCTGATCATCCGCACCAACTCTTTTATAGAGTGGTGGTTTTTTTTTTCTGGGCAAGAAGACCCTTTTTCTGGGCTGTATCTATGATCAGACCCAAAATACTGCAGCCCTCTTTTAGCGATTCTAATGGAGACTTTACTAGGTTGAGAATGCAACCCAGACCTTTCCAGGTAACTGGTTGTAATGCGTACACCTTACTCCGAACAGCGATTGGTCTATTAGCAATAGATCGTCCAGGTATGCCAAGACTGTTTAAGCCCTGTGCCGTTGACCTGGCTACAGGTGGGGCTAGCACCTTTGTGAACACTCGAGGTGCTGTAGCTAGCCCGAAGAGCAAGGCTATAAACTGAAATGCTGCTGTTCTACTTCGAACCGCAGAAACCTTTGGTGAGCGGGAAATATATGGACATGCAGATATGCATCGCTGATGCCGATAGGTGACAGAAGTTTTCCTCCTTGCAGGATAGAAACTACTGACTAGATCGACTCCATAGAAAGGAGCGGATCTTCAAGAACTGATTTAGATTCTTTTAGATCTAGAATGGATCTGTTGAATTTCTGCTTGGCTCTGTACATGTACAGGAAACGCATGAAAAAGGCAGTGAAGGTTCCAAGGAACCTAAGAAAAAAAACAGAACTATCAGCTGACTCTACTGGAGGTAGCTTGAAAGAGGCACAAATCATCTCTGTAAGAGGTTTGTACCAGCAATTTCTCAGATTGCGAGGCTGAAAAAAAGTTCAACTCTAGTTGTCTCCTCTGCAGAGGAGTACTCTGTTTGCCTTTCTTCCCAATTACCTGAGGGTAATCCTTCATCCTCTACCCACTGTTCCCTTGATAAGGGATCTCAGATGGGGGAAGGGGGTCTAACACGCTTCTCATGCTTGGATAGCGGATGCGATTAAAGTTGCTAATTTTCCTTCTAGGCCCTGCAGGGCAGAGGAAAAACGTATCTTCAATCATGTATACAGGGGCTGAATATTTTCTCCTCTTAGGTTCAGTTTCCACTATTGCAAACCCAAAGTTGCGTGATTTTACTGTGATCCTTTGCCGCCGAGAATACGTCGGGGCGTGATTTTGATGCGACAGGAAACAATGCCTGTGTATTCTAGAGGTTTATGGACCTCAAGTCGCATCAAAGTGGTACCAAAGTAGTGCAGGGACTACCTTGAAGTCGCACAGATCTGAACAGTATTTCTTGGAAATCATGCCCTAGAGTCTGACGGTGGAGGCCGTCACCGCTGCCTAGAGGCAGCTGCCCCCGTGCAGGGGAAGGAATCTGTTTAAGTGACTTGTCCAAGGTCACAAGGAGCCAACGTGAGGACGAGGTCCCACATCTTTCAGGAAGCCTCCCATGGCTACACTGGCCGTCAGAGTAGTTAACCTGTGAGGAGTGGCTCCTTCACTAGTGAACGCCGACATGTGGATCTGAACCCATGTCTGTCAGGAAGTCTCCCATGGCTGCACTGGCCGTCAGAGTACTTAACCTGTGAGCTGTTGTGGCTTCACTTTAAATAAAAGGACATTTATACCTTCTACTGGACAAAAGAGCTTTACTGCTAGAAATCATTTGGATGTATTTCACCAAACCTTCCCCAATGAAAAGGGAAACTGGTCAGACACCCCTTTTTTGCAAGATGCTTCTGCTGACCAACCCTTCTAACCACAGGGTCCTAAGCATGTGTTTTAGAACAAGCGCAAGGCGAGACGCCTGGTCGATAGGGTCTTTTATGGCATCTATGGCGAAACATAGCGCCATTGGTAGGAGGATTTTAACAAAAAAATTCCAACTCCTTATCTGTTGGATGCTTAAGCAATTATGCATCTTGATGCTGGAAATCACAGCGTCTACTGCTGGTACTTTCCAAGCTTTATGAATTTTTCCTCCATGATAGAGAACTGAGAAACTCTTTGGAGGGAAATAATGCTTATCCAGATGATCCCATTCAGCATAAATAAGCGCTGTAAAAAGGTGTTTTTTTTTTTTTAAACCAAAGAAGGGACCTGGACCTTCAGCTTACTCTGTTAGGAGTAGTATAAAAAGTGAAATGGACCATCTCTGTAAGAGTTTGTACCATCAATCCGTCAGATTGTGAGGTTGCATAAGGTTCATCAACTGTTGTCTCCTCCACAGAGGTAAATTTTGGCTTGTTTTCCCCCGTGATCACCTGAGGATAACACCTCATGCCCACTGTTCCCTTGGAAAAAGGGGGTTTGAGGTGGGGGAAGGGGATCTAGCATGGTTCCTATCCTCTTGGATGGAGAATGCAATTAAAGCCGCTAATCTTCCTTCTAAGCCCAACAGGGCAGAGGAGAATGCATCTTCAGTCACATTTAAAGTGTGAGAAGCAGTTGCACCACCAATTGCTTCCAATGACTCACCCTGGCTTGCCATGTCAGGTATCTCCGGAGAGGATGACAGTGTGGAGGCATGACTGGAGTTCCCAGCGCCTGGGGGTGGAATCCTTGGTACCTTTGTGGTACACTGGAAATCAAATGTGCTAAGCACAACAGCAGAGGAACTTTAACAAATTATGGTATTTGCTGAACAATAGTTTTAGCAAAAGAAAACAATGTCATCATAAGGAACAACCTTTGATTCTGAGTACCATAATATTTCCTGTGCTGGAAATGCCTGTTTACACACCTTTACATGCCCAGCGCTCCTGTGACTCTTATGCCCCGTACACACGGTCGGATTTTCCGACGGAAAATCTGTGATAGGACCTTGTTGTGGGAAATTCCGACCGTTTGTAGACTCCATCACACATTTTCCATCGGATTTTCCGACACACAAAGTTTGAGAGCAGGCTATAAAAGTTTCCGACAACAAAATCCGTTGTCGGAATTTCCGATCTTGTGTACACAAATCCGACGCACAATGTGCCACGCATGCTCAGAATAAATAAAGAGATGAAAGCTATTGGCTACTGCCCCGTTTATAGTCCCGACGTACATGTTTTACGTCACCGCGTTCAGAATGATCGGATTTTCCGACAACTTTGTGTGACCGTGTGTATGCAAGACAAGTTTGAGCCAACATCCGTCGGAAAAAATCCTAGGATTTTGTTGTCGGAATGTCCAATCAATGTCCGACCGTGTGTACGGGGCATTAGTGTGACAGACTTCTGTCTTCAGCATATGAACTGAGAGCGTCTATGTTAAGCCTCAGGTGAGAACCTGATTACACATAAGTGTCAGCTGTTACCGCACCTCTCCAGGAGGAGAGGGGAGGGGAATTTTTATCAGCAGTGTTTGTTAAGCTCCTAGTTTTAAAGGAAGACTTCACTTTATACAAAAAAATGCAAATGGCCGGTTTTGTGTGTTCATAAACTACTGCTGTAACCCCTTTAGATCCCTCAGAAGAGGAACACCATCTGTTCAATTAAGAACTCCCCTCTGGCTGCAGGGACCACACCCGCTGCTATAGCCAGACAAAGAGCTGCTGAAAAAGGCATCTTACTAGGCAAGTGTAATATACTCCCTCTAGAGGAGACATTTTAAGGCATACAGTTATATATATATATATATATATATATATATATCTTTTGGGGAAAAGGGCATAGGACTTTTTATAGTTCCTAGGCTTCTCCCCTTACCTTATCCTCGCTGCAGGATACTGCTGATTTAACAGACAGATCCAACCTTCACCCATCACGGCGGGCAGCGTAGTTAAACCTTCAAGACTGGGGCCCTTTTTAAAGGGGGTTCCGCTCCTTTGGACCATGTATAGCACCCCTCAGGAACAACTTTAGGTAATATGAAAAACCAAAAAGCGTCCTGGTTCCTAGGGTCCAGCTTTCAAAGAGAAGCTTACAGGCAAAACTTCGTTCTTCAATGCGAGGCCCGGGTACCATCCTATGGCCTCAGTGGTAAGGATGGATCCGGTTGTGGAGGTTTTTTAAATCCAACATGGATCCCTCCCTGGAGCTCCCCAAAGCACATCTTCACTCGTGACCAACACCTTAGACACTGGCGAAAAAACTGAGGACTCCTGGAAGGAGGAGGGGTTATATAGGGGAGTCAACTTCCTGTCTTGGTTATACCAGTGTCAACACCTGAAGGTAGGCCCATAACCCACCAAGTAATTACTTGAGGCTTTGTGTCCTATGTACAATAAAGAAAGAAGGACGTTTATATTTCTTTTTAATTGGCAATAAGGAGGTCTTGCCACCGGAAATCTTCTGGATATATTTATCCAGATCATCCCCAAACAAGCGTTCCCCATGAAACGGGAACTCAACTAGATATCTTTTGCATGAGGCTTCAGCTGCCCAATGTTTAAGCCAAAGGGACCTACGCATGTGTACCGGCAGGAGTGTAAGGTGGGATGCTTGCTGGACAGAATCCATATTAGCATCTATTGCAAAACATAAGGCCCTTGGAAGAGCTGCATAGTCTTGAACTTGCTCAACAGGAAGAAAACTACCCGTTTCACCTGCTCCTTCAAATATTGGCACATACCAACTATTGCAACCGCAGGTTGGACCACAGCGCCAGCCACAGCAAAAGAGGCTTTAAGTAATGATTCCAGATTTTTGTCAGTTGGATCTTTAAACACCTGAACATTGTCCACAGGACAAGTTAGGCTTTTATTCACACAAGAAATAGCCGCATCTATTGCTGGCTCACTCCATTTTTTGGTGAATTTTTCCTCCATGGGGTAGAGCAGGGAGAATTTCCTAGGAGGAGAAATTGATTTATCTGGGTGAGCCCAACCATCATACAATAGTTTTTCCATTAATGGATGGATGGGAAAGGAAAAAGCAGCCTGTGGAGACTTCCGAGATCCCAAGGATAAAACAGGTGACACAGCTGGTTCAGTACAGGGCAAATTGTATGTGGTATGCACCACCTCTGTATAATATTGTTCCTGTAGCCTGAGAGGTAGAAGAGAGCTTCTCCTCATCCCGATTCATCTGACTGCTCGTGATCCTTGTCCCCCCGACAGTGTTCAGACTGCTGATCGTCTGATAGGGAACCCTGAGCAGAGGAAGCAGACCTACCCCGTTTTCTGCTAAGGATGCTGTGATAAAGGCAGTAATCCTTTGTTCTAAACCACCCTGTGCTGCCTCCATAGCATCTTCAGTAACATATGCAGGGGGGGCTGCAATATTGGGAAGGGCTGCAATGCCTGACAGCAGCGATGACTCACCCTGCATGGCTGCCTCCAGTCTCTCAGGGGGGGATGTTACCCAGCAGGCACCTCTAGAGTCCCTGACCCTAAAGGTGATTTCTTGGTGCTCTTTTTACCTGCCCCTGAAACCTTTTGTGGGGAGACATAGTCCTAAGCTAACAAAGCAGAGGTACTAAAAACAATCGCATACACTGTTGTGCCTAGCTTACAATTGTAATGTTTGCTTACACTTGAACAACCTGATGCTGAGTAGGTGTCTAGGTGTGCCTGTATCTGATCCACATGAGATGCTTACGTGCCCCAGTTCTGTGTCCTGCCGCTTACAGACCACTGGCGACCTGGGGTTTTTAAAACAAGTGCCTCGCGCTTGAGCAGTGAATCATCACGCACGCCACTCACAACCACGCCCCCCTCCTTCCCGTTTTCGCCATAAAAGCGTGCCGCTGCGCTCACGTAGGACCAATATGGCGGTGGCCAGGGGGCAAAAGAGAAGACCGGGAGACTACTCGGGGGGCCCCAAGACTGCGTGGGATCCCTTTTATCATTTAAGTGGCAGAGCCTGCAGCCGAGGAGGTGAGCGACTGACAGAGCGGCTTCACTGAGCTGTATTTCCTGGAAGCATGTAAGTAATACCAGGTATGCCTCTTACTCCCTCTAGTGGCGGAAAACAGGTAAGACATGCAACAACTCAAAGAAGCTAATCCTTAAGGTGTTTACCTAGGATTGCTTCACTTACCATATCCCCGCCGCAGGGTACTGCTGAGAACAGCCAGACCCAACCTTCACCCATCACAGCGGGTAGTGTTGTGCCAACCTTCAGGGTTTTGGGTTCCTAATTACAGGAGCCTCTTACCTGGACCTGTAGAAGACTCTGCCAGAAAACTTTGCACATTTTTAATATATGTGCACAAAAGTACTGGATCCCAGTCCTCAGAGAGAGACATTACAGGCAAAAACTTTGTTTCTCCTTCCACGAGGCCCGGGTACCATCCATTTTAGGCAATATCAATTGGCCCGAGGTTTGGATCCGGTTGTGAAGCTCCTAGAACCCCGCAGGGACCATCAAACAAAGCTTTCTTCTAAGCACATCTTGCATCGTGACCAAACACCTTAGACACTGGTGAAAAAAACTGAGGTTCTCTCCATATGGGAGAACTCTCCTTACAATTAGGGTTGCCAGTGTCCAACACCTAAAGATGGCTATCTGACCCATGATGTAATGAATAGAGCTCTGTGTCCCGTGATGTACGAACAAGAAACAGGAGTTTTGGTGCGCTTTCAGAAAGTGCATCATAACTGCAGGATATAATGGAAGTCTATGGCAAAGCGCAGCTAACCCAGGAAAGTAGGTAAACCACAGCACATTAGTGTGAAAGCAACCTTAGGGGGCTCAGAATAGGGTTCATTTACAATTGCAGTTTGGGAGGTGGTAAAACCCCATAGTTAAGACGTGCATCACCCCTGATAAAATCGCACCTTTAGCTGCAGTGGCCAGAGGTGTACACGTCACAGCTGGAATTATGCGCCCTGTCATGGTTGACGGGTGTAGCAATTGCCAAGCATGACCCATTTAAGTGAATGGGGCCACTTTGCATGTGCCTAGCAACTTTGTGCAGTACAGCAAACAAGGGGTTAAAGTGGGCAGCATTGTGTTGCTCTCTCACCACCTTCTTTAACCCCTTGGACCCCACAGGAGCATGTAGTTGTGGGGCATTTGCAGAGTGGCCCCATTTATTTAAATGAGTTACGATTGGGAGGCAGTAGCACCCACCAAAAGCAACAGTGGGTTTAATTCCTGCTGCGGCATGTGTACACCTTTGGCTGCTGCCTCAGCAGCTAAAGGGGGGTAGGGTTTGAGGGTGGCACTCATTTGCAGGGTGTTACCCCCCAACTTTGTGTGTGAATGAGCCCTAAGTGTGCCGCTGCGGAATGCAACCAAGGGCTCATTCACAAATACAGCAGGCACTGCTGCGCCTATGAAAATCGATCCGACTGCGTATGGCAGGAGATATATTGCTGCCTCACCACCGGATTTAAACACGTAATTGCAACACATAGTATAGCAAGAGGTTTACATCAGGTGTGACGAGCCAACAGTGTGCTCGGTTACCTTTGACTTCTCCCATGTTGTTCGGGTAGATCTCCACCTCTTGAAGGTTGCCTACCCCTGATATCGTGCAGGAGCGTGTAATGTACAATATAGTGTAGGGCTTTGTTAAGCTGGCCATAGACATAGATTCCTCCATCCACACAAATTAGATGGATAGAGGAATCCCTGTACAATATCTCTCCTCAGGTCTGTCCCCCTGTACAATATCACCCCCCACCGTCAGTCTGTCCCCCCCCCCCCCCCAGCACAATTTTCTCCCCCCAGATCAGCCTGTTAACTCACAGTTCCAGCAACAGAATCTGTGTGTGTGTGTGTCACACAGAACATAGTTGCCAACATTTTAAAAAAGTTTCAGTGAAACCCTTTTTCCCACCCATTCAACAAGTACAAGTATGTACTTAGTGTGTGGGACATTCCCCTAAATACTAAGGGTAAGACAGTATGTGTAGGAAAGAATTATGGACTATATGAGGGCATATGTAGGAAAGCAGTGTATAGGGTAGTATGTATAGAAGAGTGATTCGGGTGTAATGGTGACCAGTATATACAGGAGCAGTGTATGACAGCAGTTAGTACATACAGGAGAGGAATACGCAGTATATGACAGTGGTTAATAACTGTAGGAGAGGTGTGTGAAGTGTATGGCAGTGTGTAGTATGTGCAGGAGAGGGGTGCAGAGTGTAAGGTGGTGGGTAGTATGTGCAGGAGAGGGGTGTATTTAGTATAAAAGCATATGATGTGAACGAGCCATAATTCATTGCTCCAGCACTGTAGCAGCAACTAGGCAGTGGCATGTGTAGAGCAACTAAAGCTAGCTGCACAGCACCAGTACTGGCCTTCCACCCTGCTGCAGATACTGCTCTCAACCCCCTTCAAGTCCTTGCACACAAGTCTTACAAAACCCCAACTCACCCCTTTTCTTTCTGCCGACAGTTATGGAACTACACTGAGCAGGGGCAATGGAGAGTGCAGAGAGAGGTGGAGGGAGGAGAATCCAGGTCAGTGACATTTACTTAGCGGCATTGGCATAGCTGCAGGTGGGCTGGTCTATATTAAGGTAGGGGCCTGGATCTGCAGCTCCAATAGCCCCTATGTTAATCTGGCCCTGGGTGTCTGCTACCCATCTCTGCCAATCTCTCCAATGCTTCCACTCACCCAACTAATAAAATTTCAAATACTAACAATAACTTCCATAGCCATCCACAACTGCCCCCAGCTATTATCACTAACCTTGTGTCAAAATACCAAACAAACCAGCCTCTTTGCTCCTTCTAAGACCTCCTGCTCTCTAGATCCCTAATCACTTCCTCCCATGCTCCCCTACAGGACTTCTCCAGAGCCTCTCACATCCTCTGGAACTTCTTTACTCAATCTATCCAACTATCTCCCACTCTACCCACCTTTAGGTAAGCCCTGAAAACCCATCTCTTTAGAGAAGCCTATCCTGCCTCCATCAAACAACTACTTTTAATTTTCTGCTCACCCCAACAACCCCCCCAAATTACCTTTTGGATCACTTTACCCTCCCTTTCAGCTTGTATACTCTGAGCAGAGCCCTCTGATTCCGCTCGTATTAAGTTGTATTGTAATTGTACGGTCTGCCTTAATTTTGTAAAGCACTGTGCAAACTGTTTGCATTATATACATTCTGTATAATCTAGGACCAGTCTGGCATTGGCTGCAAACTGTGGGCTGCTGGAGTGAATATTCAAGAGGAGGTGGTCTGGTATGTCTCTGCCAGCATTTGCTTGATAGGAGAATCTTCATGCAAATGGTCTTGACTCACTAAAGTTAGAGACATCCAAACGCATTAACACCAAGCTAAACTGAGCTTGTACTGCATATGCAATGTGATAGCCACTAGTTAGGGCTGTGCACCCTTTCTGCTCTGTATACTGTACAAACCTAGCAGCACACAGTATTCTTTCTTTGTGGGAGACTGTTCCTGTGTCCTCCACTGAACTTTGTAGTAAATTTTTTTTATTTTTTTTAACAAAAAATGTGTGATACTGAGCAGTTTACTTGTATTTGCTCACTTGAGTCCTCTTGTTATTACCACTAATTTATGAAATGCATGCTTCAGTTCCATTGCCAACAGAAAGGGCCCTGGTTGGTCAGCTCTAACCCCCTTCACTCCACTGCTTTTCATTTTTTTGACTTATCGTGACATTCAGCTCAGTTCAATGTTGGTGCACATGGTGGTCAGTCCCTTTAATTCTTAAATATGGAGGATGCTTTGCACATTTTTACAGCAGTTTAAACCAGAAACAAAAACACATCAGGCTAGTTCATTAAGAATTTATCACATTTCTAAATCATTTAGTTACACAGGAATATAGCAGTTCTTATTCCCGTTTCCACATAACTGTTTTGATCACAGAAGATAAAAATCCTTGAGAAACAAATCCAGTGGGGATTCTTTTTTCCTAGGCACCTTCTCATAGGAGGAGGGAAAAAAAAAATCAAACAGGTTCTCATGTACAGGCTCAGATCATGTCACATTAGTTTATATGATGAAAAACTTCAACCCTTTGTTCATTGAAGGGGAGCCGACAGTGATAGTCTTCAGCCCTCCAAAGGTCAAATTTAAGGCAAAAAAAAAAATTAAAATGGTCTAGATACAAAATTTATGTAAACCAACAAAATGGGCCATAAAGAATTTTAAACAGTGCGTACAATCTGAATAGGAAAACTTTTTTTCCACATTGAAGGTTTCAAGGAAGGAAACAAAACTAACCTTCACAAAACACAACTTCACAAATATTGTACAATTAAACTTTATAATACATCTCAATTCATACTAGGAATGCAATCTAAAACTGCACGCTACTTCAGTGGAAAAAAAAAAAAAAAAAAGAAAAAAAAAGAAAGAAAATAGACATTTTTGTGCAATTTTCTGCCCAAAATGGCAGTGATCCCTGCATTGTTTTTTATTATTTCAAATGAACTTAACCCTTTTTCTGCCAAAGATGATCTGACAAGGCTTGGCTGCCCTCTTCAAGAGAGACCAGGTTAAGTAACAGTTACATATAATATAAAAAATTAAAATGAAAAAAAAAAAAAAAAAAGAAAAGAAAAAAAAGGAAGGCAAAAATTGGCAAACATCCAGCATCTCTAGTTATTTTTGTAGTTTGTTTTTAACCAAGTTGGTGAACATGTCATGATTAAAAAAATGGTTACTTTTTGTTGTATTTTAATAAATATACTGTATCTGACATCTGCACGGACATGATTATAGAATGGTATCAAAGTAAACAAATGGGCCAGCAACAGACAGCTGGTGTGTTGGGAGTCCTTCCTCTCATTGCGTTTGGTATCCAGCCATACGATAGCCTGTTTGGTTTGTGATCAGAGTTCCATTCTGTCCAGGTTGAGGTTGAACACCATAATTTGGTCCCACCCATGCTGCCGCTGCTGCTGCAGACGAAGGTGTTTGACTGCAAAAAAAAAAAAAAAAAAGAAGGAGGTTTATGGAATCTGTGCAGCTGCTGTAAAACTACTTTCCATATTGTACAGAAATTAAAGTGATATTAGGCCCCCGTTCACATCTGTGTCTTGTCATGCGATTTGACAGTTCAAAATTGCACAAGTCACACCCTATTTGTGCTTATGGAACTGTTCAAATAGGTGTGACTCCAAATGGCACCAATTTAAAAAAATGTTCCTGCACTATTTTTGGCGATTTCATGTGCAACTTGCACTGACATCTGTGCATGAAATCAGACAGATGTCAGCAAGCCACACATGAAATCGTGCTGAAGTAGCGTGATTTCAAAGCTGCATTCGGTCTGAACTAGGGCTCAAGGTAGTTTAAAAAAAGAATAAAAATAATGTGGTCATACTTACCTGCTGTGTGTACCGGTTTTGCACAGAGCAGCCCTGATCCTCCTCTTCTCGGGTCACCTGTTGGTGCTCCTGGCTCCTCCACTTATCCAAGTGCCCCCATAGCAAGCCGCTTGCTATGAGGCACTTGTGCATGCCTGCTCTGTGTGTCTACAAGGCACACAGGACGAGGCACAGCCCCACTCCCTCCTCACTGGCTGAGGCTGACATCAATGGGAGCCAATGGCTCTCACTGCTGTTTCTCAGCCAATGAGGCAGCAGAGACTCAGGAGATCAGCTGTTCTCGTACACATCGCTTGTTAGGTATTGGGGGGTGCTGCATACTGAAGGTTTTTCACCTTCAGCCTTTAAAACCAGTTTAAGACATTTACATACAGTATGGTCAGAGAAAGCAGCATGTGTTATGCCAATTTAGGGCTCAATATCTGTTGCCTAAATACAAGAGGCATGTATATTCTTACTTGAATCTTGGTGTGCTTTGTGTATTTTTTTCAGACCCATGCAATCCAGTACGAAGCTGTGCAGGAACAGATTGCATTAAGATCAATCACTGCTAATCTGTATCCTTGTGCAGGATGATTCGCCTTGTACCTAAACAACCAACCCTGTCGTTTTCTGCAGGCAGCCTGTAGAGCAGGGATATGCAATTAGCATTAGCAACCAGCTGTTGCAAAACTACAAGTCCCATCATGCCTCTGGGTGTCATTCTTGTGGCTGTCAAGAGTCTTGCTATGCCTCATGGGACTTGTAGTTCTGCAACAGCTGGAGGTCCACTAATTGCATATCCCTGCTGTAGAGGGTGTACCTTTAGGGTCCTCCCAGTTTTGCTTCCTGCACAGCCTATGCGTAGCACAGTGATGCTACCATTACTTACAAGGTGATAACTGGGTTTGCAAAAAAAATTTGGTACACAAAATGGGTTTATATATATTTTGTGGCTATTCAGGAATATATATATAAATAGAAGCTTTTGTGCCCAGATTTCAGGTTTGAACATGAATTAAAGTAAACCCTTCATGAGCGAGCAGGAGATATACAGCCACTGCTGTACCAAACAGAAAATGCCAGTTGTCTGATTGTACGGCTTCTAGTAGGTTTCCAAATAATTAAACTTGCTACAAGTATAGTGAGAACTGAACTTACTGAATCAGATTGCATTGAAGCCAGAGCCAGCCAGGCAATTTACATTTTTAAAAAGTGATCTGGCAGCCTGTGTGTTTCACCCAGGTTTCCTTTAATGTTGCAGCTCTCAACCCTGGTTCTAAGGTGTACGGAAATGTGTTACAGGTCCACCAGTACAAACCCACCATATGTAGAGGGAGTTCAGTAAGGGCTAGCAGTGTACATGGATGTTTGTGCAGCACTTTTGAACTAAAGTACCTTTTAGCTAATCGGTTAAAATGAAACCAGCACTCATTCTCTAAACTTACCTGAACACCATGGCTGGATCTCTCCTGTCCCTCATCTTTTGGCCACAAAAAGCTAATTTTGTCCACTGATGTTCATAGTTACATCAACTGTATTGGATGACTAATCTATACAAAACTATGAGAAGCAAGCATGCAGGCCTGCTGTAATTTTTGTTGCCGGGAGAGGGAAGAGAGCAAAGGACTGAAGCATAAGGCTGGGCTCACATACATGCGGGTTTCCTTGCATCCAATTCGCATTACAGGCAAGTGTGACCGTCTCTCAATAGAGCCGGTTCACACAAGTCCGGGGCGACCGCATTCCGGATTGCAGAAGGGTCTTGTGCATCTTTGGGTCTGGTTCAGGTGCAAATTCAAGCAAAAATTCGGACCTGAATTCCACCTGAACCGATGAACAAGGGGATGCACCGGACCCCATGCTGTGAACCCGGCCTAAAGGTAAGTATGGATTTGCGAAGGGGGTGGGGAGTTTTTACTTTAGCCAAGGAGCCTAGCAATTAAAGACCAGTATACTTTTACACAAAATTTGAAAAGGTCTGCTGTACCTACGAGAAACGCATTGGAAAAAAGGCCCCAACCCTTTTTTTAAATGCAGGTGAATGGAACCTCATGGTGCTGGAGCACCAATCAATGTGGTTTCACACAAGTGAAAACGAGTGGCGTTTTCCAGATGAGTGGGGGTGCCATTAAGAACAAATTGCACCCCCCGCGCGTCTGCTAAAAAGTAGCACATTTTGCCTGCAGGTTAGGAATGTGCGTGACATGTTCCCGACCTGCTCACGTGTGAACCTAGGCTAAGGCAATGTGTGAACAAAATCACTTAGATGTGTTCACATTTATTGCTTCTTTTGCCACATTTCCCATCTTTATAAACAGGATAAGTCACAAAGTAATAGTGGAGTTACAAACACTTTTTCTCCCCCAATCCAAGGCAATAGGAATGCAATATGAACATAAGTTAAACACATCTCAATTCTTCTCTGAAAGCAAACAGATGCATGCTTTATTTTTTGCATCTGAAACCCATATGGACAAGCACTAAAGCTGCTCAGCATTGCACATTTACCCGCTTATCAGTAAGTGTAAGACTCCTCCCCTACTGGTCCAATGTTAGTGAGGTTAGTCAACAAGTAATAATTTTAGCACCTGGAACACAGGGGTAAGATATGCCAAGCAATGGGCCATTCACACATACAGTGGGGGAAATTATTTGATACCCTGCAAATTTTGTAAGTTTGCCCACTTACAAAGAAATGAAGGGTCTAAAATTTTTATCATAGGTGTATTTTAAATGATAGAGACAGAATATCAACCAAAAATCGAGAAAAACACGATACAAATGTTATAAATGGAGTTGCAGTTCATTGAGTAAAATAAGTATTTGATCCCCAAGCAAAACATGACTTAGTACTTGGTGGAGAAACCCTTGTTGGCAAGCACAGAGGTAAGACGTTTCTTGTAGTTGGTTACCAGGTTTGCACACATCTCAGGAGGGATTTTGGTCCACTCTTCTTTACAGATCTTCTCTAAATCCTTAAGGTTTCTTGGCTGTCACTTGGCAACTCGATGTTTCAGCTCCCTCCATAAATTCTCTATAGGATTAAGGTCTGGAAACTGACTAGGCCACTCCATGACCTTAATGCGCTTCTTCTTGAGCCACTCCTATGTTTTGGATCATTGCCATGCTGGAAGACCCATCCACGACCCATCTTCAGTGTTCTGGCTGAGGGAAGAAGGTTCTCATCCAAGATTTTACAATACATGGCCTCATCAACTGGCTCCTCAATGTGGCAAAGTTCATCTGTTACTTTAGCAGAGAAACAGCCCCAAAGTATACCGTTTCCACCTCCCTGCTTGACTGTAGGGATGGTGTTTTTCCTCCAAACACTCAGAGTCCCCTCCTCAAGAAGGCACATGTACAGTTATGCCAATGAACATCTAAATGATTCAGAGGGGGATTGGGAGAAAGTGCTGTGCTCAGATGAGACCAAAATTGAGCTCTTTGGCATTAACTCGATTCAGTGTTTGGAGGAAGAAAAATCCTGACTGAAGATGGGTCTTCCAGCATGACAATAACCCAAAACATCCTGCCAAGGCAAAAAAGGAGTGGTTCGAGAAGAAGCACATTAAGGTCATGAGTGGCCTAGTCAGTCTCCAGACCTTAATCCTATAGGGAGCTGAAACTTCGAGTTGCCAAGATGTCAGTCTAGAAACCTTCTGTAAAGAACAGTGGACCAAAATCCCCCCTGAGATGTGTGCAAACCTGGTCACTAACTACAAGAAACGTCTTAACTCTGTGTTTACCAACAAGGGTTTCTCCACCAAACACTAAGTCATGCTTGGGGAACAAATACTTATTTTACTCACTGAACTGCAACTTAAATTTACAGCTTTTGTTTTATGCCTCGTACACACGGTCGGACTTTTCAGCTACAAAAATCCGATTGCCCGTCCGACAGACTTTTGGTGGACTTTAAACAGACTTTCTAACGACCGGACTTGCCTACACACGATTACACAAAAGTCCGACGGATTCGTACGTGATGACGCACACCGGACAAAAATAAGGAAGTTGATAGCCAGTAGCCAATAGCTGCCCTAGCGTCGGTTTTTGTCCGTCGGACTAGCATACTGACGAGCGGATTTCTGGGTCCGGCGGAGTTACGACGTAAAGATTTGAAGCAAGTTCCAAATCTAAAGTCCGTCAGATTTGCGGCTGGAAAAGTCCGCTGAAAGTCCGGGGAAGCCCACACACGATCGGATTGTCCGCCGGACTTGGCCCGTCGGCGTCCGTCGGACTTTTGTAGCCGAAAAGTCCGACAGTGTGTACGCGGCATTAGTTTTTTTTTTCTGGATTTTTGGTTGATATTCTGTCTCTATCATTTAAAATACACCCATGATAAAAATTACAGACCCTTTGTTTCTTTGTAAGTGGGCAAACTCACAAAGTCTGCAGGGGATCAAATAATTATTTCCCCCACTGTAAGGTCCTCATGCCTAAAAATTATGAAAACAGGCATATATTGTATGCAATAGTGAAAGCCTATGTGAAATGCAAAGTCTAGGCATATACGGAAATGAATTATTCAAGCTGTATTTTTGTTTAAATGCCTCTATTCCTACTAAAAGGGA
This sequence comes from Lithobates septentrionalis, assembly GCA_037952835.1. NCBI lineage: Eukaryota > Metazoa > Chordata > Amphibia > Anura > Ranidae > Lithobates > Lithobates septentrionalis. The sequence goes on from JBBDGP010001037.1 coordinate 2,490,546, forward strand.
TTTGCAACTTACAAGCACATAAAAAACAGAATTCAAACCTCAAGAAATTATCCTAGAGTTCTCCACTTATGCTGTCTTTCAAATCTTACATTCTTTGAATAGCTGTGACAGACAGGCCCTCCTGATGGTAGTGCTTTTAGTACATACCCTTTGTCTGGTTAGTATTTTTAATTTATTTTTTAACACTATAAGAATTAACAGCAGAGAACTTTTATTAACCACCTTGTGAGCGGATACCACCGGTATCTTACTAGGAAATTATAGTACTTTAATTATGCTTTGCAGCCTGGATAGCCTTGCTTAGACCACAGGTTCTCAACCAGTGGTTCCTATACCAAGGAAGTACTTCTGCATGATAAAGTAAATTCATCACATCAGCAGAGATTTAGCAAGCAATACATTTTCCACATGGAAGGGTATTCAAGAATAGGTGATCCACATTGGAGGAGCATTTAAAGAGGTAAATACTTAAAAAATACTGATAAACACCACCTTAGACTGTAAATTCAGTTTAGTCTCTACTTTTTTCAGTTATAAAATGAAATAAAGTTACTGACTCTGGTCTTGGTCACTTTTGTGCACCTAGGTGATTGTATTTTTTTTCTGAAGAACAGTGATATACATTAAATCCTTACCTAAAGCCCTGTTGATTCCAAGCTTGACCGTACACTCCATATGCAGGCACCTGCCAACCATTGGGCATATACTGGCCTATTTGCTGAGCTCCTCCATACCACTGTCCCCATTGTCCATATGTTGGCGGAAAGCTAATTTGGCTTTGCTGAGTGAGGGAAAGAAAGAGGAAAAAAAAAAAAAAGGGGCTGTGACAATCGTCAAAGGAAAGGTCAAATAATGACGGTACCTTGGAAAAACATCATCAAGTAGTAAAATGCTAACATCCTAAACTTTAAGGAAAACTATTAAATGGTGTCCTCCGATTCAGGAATGAACATATTTCAAACATAACTACTCAGAGGACCGCAACCACAATAGTCATGGGCAGAAAAAAAAAAGTTGATCTTACTTGATCAACTTTATTATACTCTTAGTACTCTTAGTATAATAAAAACGAAGTTCCAGGCAAAAAAAATGAACTTCTTTGAAAACATATGTACTCCCCACCCCCCTAATTTTTTTGGATATTTTTTTTTATTTCATACTTTTTTGGCATGTTTTTTTCGGGACATCCGTCCCACAGCGACATACGTCACTTCCGCAGTTTTTCTTGTGCCCTCCTCCTTCCCGCTGTCGCCTTCTGTGACCTGCGTGTCCCCCAGAAAACTACGAGAACAGAAGACAAGAAAGCGCCATGCGACTCGCGCAGTAGGAAACAGGCTGTGAAGCTGCAAGGATTCACTTCCTGTTTCCCTTAAGGATGTAAGGATGTTGGTGCCTGCACCCGGAGCCGATGGACGGATCGGCTTCAGGCATCGCAGGCTCCCTGGACAGGCAAGTGTCCTTATTTCAAAGTCAGCAGCTACAGTATTTGTAGCTCCTGACTTGAATTTTTTTTCACTCAAGCTGCAACTGCGCTTTAAGGAGTAAAATATAACTAAAGTCATTTTTTTTTGTTCCCCCTAGATATACAAACTCTGTTTGGTCCTGTTTACCAAGAGTGAGAGTGAAAGGAAACCCCAAAATTGAGAGAAATACAGTATGCCCTCACTTCCAGGACAGGAATGGACATTTCTCTAGAAATTATTTTTTAGCAACGTGAGAAATGGTTAGAACTTCTTCCCACATTACTGTTGGGGATCTTCCATTCACTTTCTGCATGGTCACTCATACCGATTAAAGCAGTGGAAATCTGCTGCCAAAGCCAAAAAGGTTTTGTCTGAACTTGTATGGTACTTATACCTGTTCTGAACCCTTTACATAGTTGTGTAAATGGGCTAAAGACCTTCAGCAGGTGGAATGATCTGTTTTACTTGTGGCACCCCCCCATAGCGATATCTGCCATTATAGATACTGCAGTGACACAGTCACTCTTTGAAAAAGCAAAATCACCTGGGAGGTACACTTTAGCCCTCCAAAACACACTGATCTGTAATGAAGGGGAACCCTTCGTCACTCGTAGAACGTCCTACTTGCATGAAATTTTCCTAGTGAATTCTATGGTTATCAATCTGTACCCACAACATCAACTGCTATTACATTTCTCTTTTTTTAGTTACTGGCTTAGTAACAAACTTCCTGCAAAATATGTAAAATGCACTTACTTGTTGTACTGGATTCAGCATATCTGGAGTCTCCTTGCCCCAGTAGCACTTTACTACATGACCTTCAATAGTAGTTCCATTCACACTAACTATAGCATGAGCTGCACTTTCATGAGAATTAAACCTGTAAAGATACATAACCACCGTCAAATAATATTCACAGTATTATACTTTTCCACAGACCCACATTCCCCCGTCTAAGCCATCACAAAACAAGGGCCACTTTGTGTTTTCATGGGTTAATATAGATAAGTAAATAAGGAGAACAGTTATATATGCTTTCCAGGCTTACAAAATGCAAGATCATGTCAATAAAATCCAACAAAAAACTTTATTATGGACAGGTGGAGCACATGATGTACCCTTTTCATTCATGAAACCCCTTCAAGCGACTTCAGTGCCAGATTATTTAACGAAAAAAGCCAGATTGTAATTTTTAAAACCTATTTTGAGCAAATGGGGCTTTGCTATCAAGCATTAGAATATAGTTAATACTCTACAGATAAAAAGCTTACCCATTTAAACAGGAAAGGTTTCCAGAAATGAAGTGGTTATTGCTAACTTCACAGTCCCTAACCCAGAAGTATGAAGATAAGGACTAGGACTTTACTGATTGGCATGCTTTGATTTAGAAACTACTAAAGACTGTAGGTCCTCGTAACAGCCAGGCAACTTTAATTTTCAGAAAAAGGTAAGTAATGGCAGCTCCCACATTTCTCCTAAAGAAAAGTAGAGTACACTTTATAGTGAAGCTGAACTGTGGGAGCACTTTCTTCACACAGAGAGATGGACTTGGTGAAGCCTAATTCATTAAAGAGGAACTGCAGTCTGCTCCCAAAATTTGTAATAAAAACATCTCTGCCATTCTGAAGCTTCCCTCCAACCACTTTGCAGATCATTTTATATATACTGTGATTCTGTACTTGCCAAATATGATACAGAAATCTGCCTCTGAGTCTGGTTGCAATAATTTTAACAGTGGGCAGCTGAAGCTGCTGCCTGTTCACTTCCTGGATTTATACAGACACACAGAGGCACACCTCCAGCTCTGCAGCTGTCATTGGCCCTCTTATGACTCACCTCCTCACTTCCTGGCAAACGCTCAGGAGAGTAAGCTGTGCATGATGTCATAAGCCTGGGCGTTTTACTAGACAACAAACAGGAAGTGGGCTGTATAAGGTATTTACTGGCAGAAAAAAAAAATTCTTTACTATCCAAAGTTAAAACAAGGGCAGAAGATTTAATAGATGGAAAGATGAAAAAAAATGACTGAAGTTCAGCTTTAAGTCCAGAAATATCAGGCCCCACTTGGAAAAAGTGCAACGAGAGGAGAGTATAGGAGGGTTTGTAGCTACTCAAAATGCAATAAAAGCTATACTGGACTTCCTAACGTTAGGCAGGACACTTGGTTAAGAACTAAAACTGAGAAGTTTTAGTGAATTTTAAAGAAAGGAGCACACTACAAAGACAACATACACAAAAGAAAGGAGTGGACCCAGTCCCTTGTACAGTTAATTGACTTAGCAACCTAATGACTTACCGTACAAAAGAGTACCCTTTATCTGGGAAAACGCGGACCTCCATTATTTGACCAAATGGGGAAAAAGTCTGACGCATAAGTTGTTCTGTAGAAGAAACAGACACAAAATTAAAAGAAAGTCATCCCCCTAGGGCAGGATATAACAGCTCTGAAAAACAGAACGCTTACCTGTTAACCCGGACGTAACACCACCACAATACACAGTGCAGTTGCTGGGACTTGACTGGTTCACCACCTCATCATAAGACAACTGTTTCGTATTGGCTGAAGAGAAAGTATATTTAGGAAGGCTTATAGAGTAAAGATCTAAATACATTACATACAAAAATTAAAAAAAATAATTAAAATAAATAAATTAAAAAAAAAAAAAAAAAAACCAACACACCCCCCGACAGAAACACCACAAATACTGTATTAGAATTGATCACAAAAAGGTAATGTCAACACATCACCAGTTTGTCCTAAACATAGCTTTAAATCCAGGGCAAAGATCAGGATTTTGTGAGACTTCCAGGGTCACCTAAACATGGGGAAAAATACTAGCAAAGCCATGGGCTGGTAAAGCACTTGCATGTTAATCACTTCAATACCAGGCACTTTCGCCCCTTCCTGCCTAGGACAATTTTCAGTGCTGTCGCACTTTGAAAGACAATTGCACGGTCATGAAACACTGTACCTAAACTAAATTTTTTATCATATTCTTCCCACAAATAGAACTTTCTTTTGGTGGTAATTAATAACCACTGGGGGGTTTTATTATTTGCTAAACTAAAAATTACCGTTATTCGTTTCGGTTATAACATTTTGTTGTTTTCTCCTTCACTGATGGGCACTGATAGGCGGGAACGACAGGCGGCTGCGATGGGCACTGACAGGCGGTATTGATTGACACTGATGGGCAGCACTGATGATGAGGTACTGATGAGGTTCCGATAGGTGTTACTGTAGGACACTGATTGGCAATGTGATGGGTATTAATTGTTACTTTATTGGGCACTGACAGGCGATCCTGAGGGGGCACCGACTGGCAGCTGATGGGCACCTTTTTGGCAGCGGTGGTGACACATCTGATGGGGCTGTGCTGATAAATCAATGTGCTGATTATCAGCACAGACCCCCCTCTGACAGGGACAGCTGCCGATCTGCACTCCCAGTCAGTGTGAACCCAGGAATGCAGTTTACTGGCACTTCCTGGTTCATGCGATGATCAGCTGTGATTGGTCACAGCTGATCACGTGGTAAGAAGCCTCTGTCAGATTTATCCTGTGATGGTACTCAAAGCCAAATGTTAATGTAAACCAGATTGTATTTCCTGTTGTTAAACTTTCTTTCCCTGCACCAGGCAAAGTAAGAGTTATATTTGTGATGATAGACCTGAGGTAGATTGACTAGCATGGGAGTTACTGGCTCAGAGAGACTCCTGTCTCTTTAGACCTGGGCTTCAATAGTCACAGCATTAAAACCAGCCATGGTGAAGCAGGGTGGTAAACTAATAAACGTATTGTAATGAATCTGCGCTATGGTAACACGTGTGGCTGCTGGCAAACAAACTTTGATATACCCAAACCTAAAGACTTAAAATTTTGTGTAATGGTGCCAGTGAAATATATATTATATATATATTTATATATTAGGGCTGGGAGATTTTCTTTAAAAAAAAAATAAAAAATCTTCGATTCTCTTAAAAAAAAAAACTCGATTCACGATTCGAATTTTTTTTTTTTTTTTGGAAACCGCGCCAGTCCTGAGGCTCTGCGGGCATGAGCTTTTAGGCCTCGGGAAAGGCGTGGTGAAAAAAAAGAAAAAAAAAAAAAAAAAAAGAAAAAAAAAAAATCGAAATAAAGAAAATTTGCTTAAATTTTGAATCGATTTGACCTCTCAACTCGATTCAAGATTTAAATAGATTTTTTTTCCAGCCCTAATATACACTACCGTTCAAAAGTTTGGGGTCACCCAAACAACTTTGTGTTTTCCATGAAAAGTCACACTTATTCACCACCATACGTTGTGAAATGAATAGAAAATAGAGTCAAGACATTGACAAGGTTAGAAATAATGATTTGTATTTGAAATAACATTGTTTTTACATCAAACTTTGCTTTCATCAAAGAATCCTCCTTTTGCAGCAATTACAGCATTGCACACCTTTGGCATTCTAGCTGTTAATTTATTGAGGTAAGCTGGAGAAATTGCACCCCACGCTTCTAGAAGCAGCTCCCACAAGTTGGATTGGTTGGATGGGCACTTCTGGCGTACCATACGGTCAAGCTGCTCCCACAACAGCTCAATGGGGTTCAGATCTGGTGACTGTGCTGGCCACTCCATTACCGATAGAATACCAGCTGCCTGCTTCTGCTGTAAATAGTTCTTGCACAATTTGGAGGTGTGTTTAGGGTCATTGTCCTGTTGTAGGATGAAATTGGCTCCAATCAAGCGCTGTCCACTGGGTATGGCATGGCGTTGCAGAATGGAGTGATAGCCTTCTTTATTCAGAATCCCTTTTACCCTGTACAAAGCTCCCACCTTACCAGCACCAAAGCAACCCCAGACCATCACATTACCTCCACAATGCTTAACAGATGGCGTCAGGCATTCTTCCAGCATCTTTTCATTTGTTCTGCGTCTCACAAACGTTCTTCTTTGTGATCCAAACACCTCAAACTTGGATTCATCCGTCCACAACACTTTTTTCCAGTCTTCCTCTGTCCAATGTCTGTGTTCTTTTGCCCATCTTAATCTTTTTCTTTTATTGGCCAGTCTCAGTTATGGCTTTTTCTTTGCCACTCTGCCCTGAAGCCCAAAATCCCGCAGCCGCCTCTTCACTGTAGATGTTGACACTGGTGTTTTGCGGGTACTATTTAATGAAGATGCCAGTTGGGGACCTGTGAGGCGTCTGTTTCTCAAACTAGAGACTCTAATGTGCTTATCTTCTTGCTTAGTTGTGCAACGCGGCCTCCCACTTCTTTTTCTACTCTGGTTAGAGCCTGTTTGTGCTGTCCTCTGAAGGGAGTAGTACACACCGTTGTAGGAAATCTTCAATTTCTTTGCAATTTCTCGCATGGAATAGCCTTCATTTCTAAGAACAAGAATAGACTGTCGAGTTTCAGATGAAAGTTCTCTTTTTCTGGCCATTTTGAGCGTGTAATTGACCCCACAAATGTGATGCTCCAGAAACTCAATCTGCTCACAGGAAGGTCAGTTTTGTAGCTTCTGGAAGGAGCTAGACTGTTTTTAGATGTGTGAACATGATTGCACAAGGGTTTGCTAATCATCAATTAGCCTTCTGAGCCAATGAGCAAACACATTGTACCATTAGAACACTGGAGTGATAGTTGCTGGAAATGGGCCTCTATACACCTATGTAGATATTGCACCAAAAACTAGACATTTGCAGTTAGAATAGTCATTTACCACATTAGCAATGTATAGAGTATATTTGTTTAAAGTTAGGACTAGTTTAAAGTTAGCTTCATTTAAAAGTACAGTACTTTTCCTTCAAAAATAAGGACATTTCAATGTGACCCCAAACTTTTGAACGGTAGTGTATATATATATATATATATATATATATATACACACACATATACATATATATATATACACACATATACATATATACATATACACACACACACAAAAAAAAACAAACAAGCCAGACAGTGCTCAATGTGCCAAATGTGAAGCTTCTCTTAAAGCGTCTGTTAATCCAAAAACAAAAAATAAATAAAATTGATCATGTTCCCTTAAAGCATGTTATACAGCACAGTGCCCCCTGTATCACCTGAAATACCCAGCTAATTCTGCCAGTTTCTACCCTCACTTCTGTACACTGACCATGATATATCAGGGCTGCTGGTCAGAGTACATGCCTCCAACACACGCTGCTATCTGCAGCTCTCCCCGTGTCTTCTCTATCCTCCTCCCCCATCCCCTACCTGCCCGTCCGCTCTCGTTAATGTTGCTCTGCTCCTCTCCCCACCACTTCAAAACTAACTGATTATTATATTATCCCTTCTGTCACATAAAAAGCTGTGTCCTACTGCCTGTGCTTTATATGAAAAAAAACAAAGCCAATTTCTACCTGTTTTAACAGTGTTTTCCAGTGATCACATGACTCCTGGCTCTCTCCTCCTCGCTTCCCTGGCCGGCGTCAGCAAGGGGATCTTGGCCCTGCCTGCTGGAGCTATCAGACGAGGGAGCTGAAAGCCTGGAGTCATGCGATTGCTGGAAGACACTGTTAAAACAGATATAGAAAAAAATGTTTTCTAAAGCACAGGCACTAGGACACAGCTTTTTATGTGACAGAGGGGATGATAGAAGGATCAGTTAGTGGCTTAACAAACACTTTAAAGCTAAGTCCATATATATTCAGATAAAAAAAAAGATCTTCCCCTATCCAGCTGATCCTTGTAGTATAATAAATGCCACCAGCTTAATCAAAAGCACAAATGAATGGACAACATGAATTGGGGCAGAGTCAGTGAACTGAACTTTAGATTGAAGCCCCTGGACATTGTAGTTATGATTTACTAAAACTGGAGAGTGTAAAATCTGGTGCAGCTCTGCACAGAAACCAATCAGCTTCCAGGTTTTGTGGCCCAAGCTTAATAGAACAAACTGAAGTTACATGCCGATTGGCTGCCATGCAAAGCTACACCAGATTTTACACTCTCCAGTTTAATAAAAAACCAACCAGTGTCTCTTACTCAGCGTTTTAATAAAGAAGAAATATCATTACAACTTTACCTAGTTCTGCCCCATGTCTAGTTATGAGGCCAGTATAACCCAATAGTATCAGAATAACTACTGATCCTATGTCACTTTAAAAAAATGGTAAAAGAAACACTGTTTACACTATTTTGCATCTCAGTGCCAGACATATAAAACTAAATTTTAACAAACAGATACCTGACCCAAATAAGTTACAACTGTTTTTAGATGGCTGGTAAAGATATGCTGTTGAGATGCTACTCACATTCATAGGTGCTTTTTGGGGCTGGAGGTTTTCTCGTGGCCCAGTTTGTCCTGATTTGACGACCACCAAGCCACTGTCCTCCCATCTGTGCAATAGCACTTTCTGCATCCTGAAAACACAAGGCAAGACATTAAAGACTAAAGTACTGCTCAAATCCTTTAGAATTCCTAAAATACATTAGTTATGAACAGAGGTGCCATACCCACTTACACCTTTTCTGGAGAAAAGAACAAAAACAAACACACAACAACTTAACTACCTAAATACTAGGCCAATTCTGACACTCCTCACATACATGTAAAAATCTATTTTTTGTTTTACTAGAAAATTATTTAGAACGCCAAAACTTAATATATATAATTTTTTTGTTTTTTTAAGAAGAGATGCTAGAAAATAAAATAGCGGTTGTTACAATATTTTGTCACAATTTTTGGGGGAAAAAAAATACACTTTAATGAACAAAACAGTAAAGTTAGCCCAATTTTTTTTGTATATTCTTTTTGAAAGATGATTTTATGCCGAGTAGATAAGATACCCAAAATGTCACGCTTTAAATTTGCTCGCACTCATGGAACGGCGACAAACTATGGTACTTTAAATTCTCCATATGTGACGCTTTAAATGTCTTTGCAGGTTACCATTTCAGATTTACACAGGAGATCTGGTGCTAGAATTATTGCTCTCACTCTGACAATTGCGGCGATACCTCACATGTGTGGTGCAATCACCATTTACATACACGTGCTGGACCACAGTGTGCATGACAGGGGGCGCTTTAACATTTGTCTTATCAATTTTACAGTGTTAAAAAAAAAAAAAAAAAAAAAAAGGGATCACCTTTATAGCTGTCAAAAGGACTGTAAATATCACCTTTTGACAGGTACTCTTTATGGAGAGTATTCTTTCCTTTGGGCTCCAATGCAGCCGAACAGACACAGATCGGTCTGTTCGGTTGCTTCACTGGCCGCTATGCAGCCAGTAAACAAAGAGCCAGAACCGGAAGTGACTAAGTAGTCAACGTTCACCAGTTTTAAATCACACAGTGGGAGGAACAGCTCAAGATCCTCTCACTGTGAGGCCGGACATGGATGCCGCCCGTCACATTACTCCAAGGCTTCCCCATCGCTCGGGAGGTTGAGCTGCAGTTTTAGCTTTCCCCTGGATGCCCACCTAAGTTCTAACATTACAGATGAAAAGAGCTGTACAAATGCCGTGGCAATTTTAACAGCCTGCAGAGTTGACAGGCAGCACCGCCTATCAAACTCACCCACTGAGGTGAATAAGAGAGCACTGCAACCATAAGGCAAACAATTGCCTTTCGGTTGCAGTGTGGTATCTTGATACAAAATCCCTCTTAGGATAAAAAAAAAGAAAAAACCCAAAAAACTACTCTTTAGGATGAAGCAGAACTGCTTCCTGAATGTCTGCCAGCTCCATCATGGACCATTTTACTGAGGGCAGGAAAAGAGCCCTAAAAAGGTATTTTCACACTCTAGGTATAAAAAAAAAAAAGAAACTGGAAAAAAAAAAAACGCTTTTCACAGAGAGAAATGACACATTTAAGTTGGAAATCCCCCAGCAACTGACAAAACACGTGCACAAGGTGAAACTGATATCAGGTAACATGTAAGGTTGCAAACTTCAGTACAAGCAGGAACTAAACATACCCATTTATTGAAAAAAGACACAAAACCATAGCCTTTTGATTTTCCAGTTGTCATGTCTTTCACCACTCGTGCATCTCTGCAATCAAAAAACAAAGACCCATTTACCTATGGAATCGCATTCCTAAAAGCAAATACAAATAAGGGAAGCAAATCACAACAGACCACACTGTGACCCCATATCACTCCTTTGTCCCTTTTAAAAAGGCCAAAGTAGAAAGCATGAGCAAATCAAAAAGTTTAAAGCAGTCCCCTTACATCGGTCATAAAGAGCTAAGAAAAAACTTCTATTTTAAAAGGGGTGGAGGGGAATGGCAAGTAATAAAGGTGTACATGCAAATTGATTATAACAACTTAAACACATTAACACAAACTACAGCTGATCCCACTCACAACATGGCTACTTCCACATCAAGCATGGGCTAAAGCAAGCGACTGAAAATTGAGTCATTTAACCTTGGAATAGTTGTACACCTTTAAAATTAGTGGCTTTCTTGTGTGTTTTATCCATTCATTTATTTTGAACTCTTTCAGTGCAGAAGAGACCTGCAACAATGGTGCAGACCACGCCAGCTGTGAAAAAGTTAAACCATGCAATTTGTTCCTGGTCATTGCAAACACAATTTCAATTACTTAAATGGAAATAAAAATAATAAAAACGGAAAATAGGAAAAATGATATATATATTTAAAAAAAATAGGAATTAAAAAAAAGGGCATACGTGGCCTGTTAACTGAATTCTCAGGTCAATGCGTTAACCCCCTTTTTGGTCTGTGGCCAGCTGTAAATTTTGAGAAATTAAATATTAAAAACCAGTTAACAGTAATAAAAAAGAAAAAAGAAAAATTCAATAGTGAAATTATTTTGAATGAGGATTGGAGAACGCAGCAAGAATCTAAAAGGACATTGAAGTTACACAGGAAAAGATTGGCTCCGTCTTTTCTTTCTACTTACGATATTCTTCCAAAAGGTCCAAAGGCAGCTTTAATGTCATCAGTTGTTATCTCGGGACTCAAATCACCAACAAAAACATGGAAATGATCTTGTTGGGAGAAGGAGATGGGAACAGGGTGAAAGGGGAAAACAACATTTTCATATTTTTAAATGTCACATATTACAGATTACTCAACTCAATAAATTGCTCCATTATTAGAAAAAGAAAAAGCAGCAATTAGATACAAGATGTTAAAATTAAAGCCCCCCCCCCCCCCAGATTAGACCCATTGCTCAATGCTATGTATTGCCCATGTATATATTATAGTATCATTGGTTACTCTATTCAACTACTGAATTTATTTAAAACTATATATTTTTAATCAACGATGTACATAAAATATGCCCCGATAAAGTGAAAAAATATATCTACTTTTTCTGTAGACACACGCACAATTGGTATTTGTTTTCTGGAGAAAGAATATAGGCACAGCCATGCTCATTATATGGCAGATATTGCCACAAAGAAAAAAAAAAAAAAAAAGTTATGGGAGTTTTAGACAATGATAGATCAATATACTCTACTCTATATATACACAATAAAATGCCTTCTTAAAGGAGAATAGCTGCCCGGATCGGCAAGGATCTTTCCTTTGTTTACTAGATATCAACTTTTTAAAGAACAAGCAGAAGAATATGGATAGTGCCTATGGCAAAGAGTTAGAATGTGATCAGTCACCATGAAAAATATTGCCCCTTTTTCTTTTTCATCACCGATATGGATTAAGACATGATGTTCAATTTGAATATAACAGAAAATTATGATATTTAGAGCGCCTTCCCTTTCTGGAATACATCAAGTTTCACATAAGATGAGACTTATCTTTTCCTAACATACACCACTATGCATACAGTACATGATTAGTTGCAGCAAAACAACCCTTTAACAAAGTGATATGTTTTGACCAAATCTTCAGCAAAATGGAGGACAAAACACATCAATTCTCCTACTCTATGTCACAGTTAAAAGGACTTGCACAGAGAATCACATATTCCCCAGTTTTCTCATTCATTTAAAGTATAACTAGAAGGCAACATTTTTTTTAGTTGGATAAAGTGGAGAGGGATTACAACCCTTTTAGGTTATTTCTCCTACTGTCCCTGCTAGGGAGATTTAGCCCCGGCTCACACCAAATGTGGCTTTGAAACCAATTTTCAAAGCTTTCAGTCAGTGCGATTCCATGTGCTGGCTGCCCACATCTGTGCGGCCTAATGAACCAATGTCAATGCAAGTCGCACATGAAATGGCCCAAAAAAGTGCAGGTACCTTTTTAAAATCAGTGTCGCACCAATTTGAATGGTTCCATAGCCAGAAATAGGGTGGGACTTGTAATGTGATTTTGATCTGTCAAATCATATGACAAGTCTCACCCTCTATTTACTCTGGTGACCGCTTTCACCTAAAGTGAAAAAAAAAAAAAAAAAAATCCACATTTTGGGTTGTCATCTGAACAGGAATAGAGAGGGAATGGGGACACTAGTTCTGGTGACAACCAAGGATTCCCTCGCTTTGGAGGGGTTCCACTCATTTCCTGTTTTGGCTATGGGACAGAAAGGGAAGGAAAATCTCCTCAATGGGAGACATATGGGGCTTACAACCCTAACTATACAAAAAAAAAAAAAAACACCATGCCTTTTGTTCTTTTTTATGTTCCATCTTTGCTGTCATTTATACTCCAATCTACAGGTCTGTCTGCAGAAGCCCAAGTTGTTTAATGTGAAACTCCAGCCACTTAAAAATAAGTAATGGTATTTTATCTCATATATACTAGATTTACTGCTGGTTTAGTCTAGGAGGGTTCACATGCAGCAACCTTGGAATTTTTCCTGAAGCAGGCAGTCCTGGTTAGAGAGCCAAGGTGGTGATAAGCAAAACTAAATAGAGGTACTTAACCCAATTATCAGCAAGGAATCATGGTACTGCATACTACTAAGAGTCATTTTCTAACATATACTCTTTTTGAACAGTGGTGTATTTTACAATAAGTATAATATTTTACAGTTGATTTCAAAGCAGCATATGCCAGAAAGCGAAAGGCCCTCCATAAAAGTGCATCTTCGTGGAAATGTACCCAAGAGACGTGTACATTAATGCATAAAAAAATTTTTCTTCTTGAAGTCAACAAACATTAAATTAATGTTTAACCAGTTCCCATTTGGCCTGTAGTAGAATGATGGTCGAGCAGTAGCGCTCCCATCCTGGGTGGACGTCATATGACGTCCTCCCAGGATCGCACCTTGCGGACGCCCTAGGGGCTGCACTGTGGCATGACCTGTCACCTACTACGTCCACTGGATACAGCGGGTGACAAATCATTGTACCAGGCTGCTGCCAGTACCATGTAATCACTGTGACTAATCACAGCTAATAACATGGCAGTTGTACATAAATGAATGGCTTTCATTCATAACCAGTGTGTACTATTGTGTTCATCTCTGATTGGTCACAGTGATCACATGGTACACACAGGGTCAATCACAGTGCATCTGTACCATGGGATAGCTGTGGCCAATCACAGCTTCACAATAGTATACACTGGATGAATGGATGCCATTCATAAAAATGGTTGCTTATAACAGTGATCATCATTATCAGCAATCATAGTGTGTAAAAAAAAATAAAAAGATCCTGATCACCTCCCCAGAGTAGTACAATGTCGCTATGGTAACACTGTACTGTTCTGGTCATAAATGCTTTAAAAAATAAAAAAAAAGGGAAAATAAATTACAACTTCAAAAAAACTCAGAATGCCTCTTACTAAATACCTTGGACTGTCTGCTTTCCAGAAATAGGTCATTTTGGACTTATTTGCACCGTCCTGGCATTGTAGGGGCTGTCAGTACATTTGGACTGATCGATTTTCAATAAAAAAATAAATGTTTTTTTAATATATATATATATATCTCCATTGTCTGTGGACTGTCTGTAACAGCCACAGATCCATTGTCTGTAACTTTCCTACAGATTAAATATACCCTGACTTTGGTTATTATTACCAGACAAATGTAGCAGAATACATTTTAGACTAAATTTATGAAGAATTATTTGCAAAATTTTATAACAGAAATGAAGAACGAGTTTTCTTCTCAAAATTTCTGTTTATTTAGCTAAAAAAAAAAAAAAAAAAAAATCCAGTGGTAATTAAATGCCACCAATAGAAAGCTCTGTCTCAAAAAACTGATAAAAATTTCATTTTGGTACAGCGCTGCAAGACTGTCATTCAAAGTGTGACAGCGTGAAAGATAAATATCGGCCTTGGGAGGAAGGGGGTGAATGTGTCTGGTATTGAGGTAGTTAAGAATCATGAGCGGTCTCCTTGAAGAAGGCATTTAGTGAAGAAAAAAAAAATTAAAAAAATATAGGTTTTAGCTCCATGTAGAATTAATGTTAGGAGTAATTATAAACCTATAAATCAACAAGGCTTTTTTTGCTTTGCTACTGTCTTGTGATATCTAAACATCTAAATGTAGCGCCACCACTGCGTTTTGTAGCAGAACCATCTCCATAGAAGTGGTATATCCAGCGACACCAATGTTAATATGGGATACAGAAGGTTAGCTATGGTTTAAGGAATGGCTAGGTTCACTGGTTAAACTCATTAATCTTAAGACTGCCAAAGTAACAGAAAAGGGCAGTTTGAGAGGGTAATGGCAGAAGAAAGGAGTGGATAGGAACAGCCTGACTGTCGCTGGTCACCCGTGAGAGATTTAATTTTTATCCATAAAAAGACACAATTACCTTGAGAACGCAGTGTGTTGACAACGGAACTACCTGATGACAAAGATTAGATTTGTTCTTAAAATATTAGCATAAACACAATAATACAAGTTATCTAACGCAGTGTTTCTCAACCATCTTACTTTTCTTTATCAAGTATTAACATCTCACCCCACAATCTAAAGAAACAAGGGTATTATTTAATATATACTTAGATTGACCAACGCGGAAAGGAAGTAGTTAAAAGGCAGATTGATACTGCTTGAGGTATGTATGATAATCACAGGATGAGAAACACCAAATCTAAAAAAACTGTCAAAATTTGTATAGTGGTTTTAATGTAATATGCATTTATCCATTACAAGTTAATGATCAACTAGTACAATGTGTGGTAAACTTACTGTTCGCATCTTTCTTTTGGCTGCTAGGAGTGGTGGCCCAGTTAACCTTAACTTCCTGTAAATCCAAAAAAAAATAAAACACACACTATTGGTACACAAACCTTGAAATGAGTTCTACAAATCTTGCAACTCTGAGAACAGCTTTTTAGAAGAAAACATTTACTGATAAAAGCTATTAAAAAAAATGGAGCTACTTGCATTAAAGTGTCCTTGACCTGCTGTTTATGCTCTATAATGCCAATACCAACTTCAGCAGTTTGGGTCCACTCCTCCAGCACCTTACTACTGGACCCAACAATGGAATTTTTAAGGGCATCCTCACTGGCCAATAGCAGGGTTAGATCTAATGCAGCCCAAAAAGCTGACTAACATGATGAAGTTGATGCCTTGAGCTTAGGGGCTCCTTGAACAAATTGGATACTACTATGTACTGCTGCCTACACATGCCTATAATTTAAATTCGTAAACCCACAAAAAAAAAAGCAATAAAAAGATTTATTTTCTGTATTCTGCAAAAAAACCTGGTTGATCCCGCTGCCTTCTGTCCAAGTCCCTTATTCAGTTAGGGATTTTGCAGCTGTGGTGGCAACTCTGCACATGCTCAGTTTTTCCTCCCCATCACATCTGAGTAGCCCATGTGACTATAGAGTCACACAAGTGGGCATACACTCAGTGATAAATTACAGCAAACTCCCTCCTCCTCCATGCCCACTAACCAGCTAAACACAATAGGGGGTGGGATATTACATGTAGATTAATGGAGGCTTCACCTCCCTCCTATTCTAAGACACATGTTGGAGCAGCCTGACAGTCTGACTGGCAGAAATCTGCCCACATCATGGTATTTCCACAAAATTAAGGTTACATTTCAAATATATATTTGTATACAATATAAACCATTTTTAGATTTTCTTTAATCTGGCTGGGAAAAATCTGGGTCATGTGACAGCTGGATATAGCGATTAGGAAAAAAGTACTTAGTTTTTTAAAATAAAAATAATTACAGTTCCATCAGCCTCATACAGAAATAGAAGCGGCAATGTAAATTGAACCGCGTGTGTTTAGTATACAAGTGCAGACCTACTTGAAATACCATTACAAGTTTGTCTTAAAGGAAAACTTGTTATATATATTACCATATTTTAAGTACTGCTACACAACCCACTCAGTAATTTAAAGTGGAAATAAAATGACAAACATGCACACTCAGTGCCCCACCTACAAAGTATATATTAAAAACAAAAAAAAACCAAACACTCAAGCTGGTATTCTAACTTGTTCAGGATAGTCAGAATCTTGCAGTATTCTTTAGTGCTTAGTGTGTTTTAGGATATGCCGCCACCCTGTGCATATGCAACCTGTCAGTTTCTGATATTCTAAAAGGACATTGCAAGGCTTTAGTTGAGAAAATAGTGCATTGTGGTCTGGAATTTTTTATTATTTTTATGATGAATTTTTAGAGGATAGGGAGCAGTGAGCACAATCTACAGAAAACATTTTTCCTAAACATCAAGCCACTTTTTGAATTTTTAAATACGGCCCAGAAATTAAAATGTCCTCATGCAATTTGATTACTGTTTTTTTGCTACTATTTTTCTAATATAAAACAGAGATTTGTTCATGCGATTATAGCAAGCAGACCATAGCATAGCATAGCACTTCGGTAGGAGAAGTGACTGGTATTTGCACCAACAGAATAGGAACATGTGTGAAATTGCTATTAAAGGGGTTGTAAACCCTCGTGTTTTTTCACCTTAATGCATCCTATGCGCAGCCATTGGCTCCCGCTGCTGTCAATCAAATCCAATAACGCGGGCGCAGCAGAGTCCGGCATTCTGTGTCTATAGACGCAAATGCTAGACTCGGGAGCGTGCCCACAAGGAGTGCACTTCTCCCAGGGGGTTTATCGATGCGAGGAGGAGCCACGGGGGACCCCAGAAGATTATGATTGGGGCCACACTGTGCAAAACGAACTGCACAGAGGAGGCAAGTATGGCATGTTTGTTATTTAAAAAAAAAAAAAAAAAAAAAAAAAAGAAAGGCGAGGGTTTACAAACCCTTTAAAACCGGTTCCCGACTAGCTCATCTTTTTACGGGGTTCCCTTTAAGAGCCGCCGGAGGCGCGCCCGCTGCACGGTGGGGGACCCAATGTGCGTGGCCGCCGATCACGTGCATGAGAGCCTGCACAGGGATGAGAAGACATATCGCTTGTTACTAGTAAGTAGCAACAACCCCTTGATCGTCCCCTAGTGTTAAACCACTTCCCTGCCAGTGACATTTACACAGTAATCAGTGCATATTTATAAACATTTTTTCTGATATTTATCATAGCAAAAAGTAAAAAATATTTTTTCAAAATTGCCGCTCTTTTTTGTTTACAGCGCAAAAATAAAAACCACAGAGGTGCTCAAATAGCACCAAAAGAAAGCTCTATTTGTGGAAAAAAAGGACACAAATTTAGTTGGGGTGCAGCATTGGATGACCGCGCAATTACCAGTTAAAGCAGCGCAGTGCCAAATTGTGAAAAGTGCTCTGGTCAGGAAGGGGGTAAAACCTTCCGGGGCTGAAGTGGTTAAAGTAGAACTAAAAGCAAAACTTTTCCTTTTTTGATACAGTGAGAGAAGGTTATAACTCCTGATGGTTTTTTTACCATCGGTGTCAGATTAGGGAGAATTTCCTACACTATGTGGGCCATAGCCAAAACAGGAAGTGAGGAAAAACTATTTGAAGTGAGAGAAATCCCAGGTTTTCACCAGAACTAGTGTTTCCACTGGAAGATTTTCCCTCCATTCCTGTTCTGGTGACAACCTAAAATGTGGGATTTTCTTTTACTTTTGCTGTCAGTGATAATGGTTAAAAAAAAAAAAAAAGAAGGACAAATAGAGAGCGTGAATCTCCCTATTGGGGGACACAGACAGCAACAAAAACCTGACAGGTGTCATAATTCCTCTTCACTAGCCATTAAAAAAGCCTTTAGTTATACTTTAAACATGCTAAAATCACTAAAATTGGAGAGCACTCTGTTTTTCTCTAAGTAAACAAAGCTTCATTTTAGCCACCTTTCTGACGAAATGTATCCAATACAGTGATTTTTTTTTGCGACACACTGGGGTTGATTTACTAAAGGCAAATCCACTCTGCACTACAAGTGCACTTGGAAGTGAAATTGCTGTAGGTCTGATGGGGGAAGAGCTGAAATGAGGGGAAGCTCTGCTGATTTTATCATCCAATCACGTGCAAGCAAAAATACTGTTTTTTATTTTCCTTGCATGTCCCCCTCAGCGACTGCACTTCCAAGTGCACTTGTAGTGCAACCCTCAATGAGAATGAAATGCCACTTTTAATTTGAAAAAAGACATACCTTGCCCATTATCTTTCGCCCATTCATAGCAGCTAAGGAGGCAGCGGCATGGCGGTGTTCATAAAACTCCACAAAGCAGTAGGGATCATTTCCAGCGGTCTGCTCAAAAAAAAAAAAAAAGGAAGGAGGTACACGTTGAAGAAAATAAATAAATTAAAAAATTTTTTAAAAAAAAGGCACAAACTGTTAGGCCCCTTTCACACTGGGGCGGGGGAGGCGTCGGCGGTAAAAGGGCGCTTTTTTTAGTGCCGCTTTACCGTCGTTTTAGCAGTAGTATTTGGCTGCTAGTGGGGGCGGTTTTACCCCCCTGCTAGCGGCCGAGAAAGGTTAAAACCACCGCAAAGTGCTGCTGTAGCAGCGCTTTGCCGGCGGTATAGCCGCGCTGCCCCATTGATTTCAATGGGCAGGAGCGGTGTATACACCGCTCCTTCAGCGCCCCAAAGATGCTGCTAGCAGGACTTTTTTTACTGTCCTGCCAGCGCACTGCTCCAGTGTGAAAGCCCTCGGGGCTTTCACATTGGAGACACAGCAGAAGCTCTTTCAGGGCGCTTTGCAGGCGCTATTTTTAGCGCCCCAGTGTGAAAGGGGTCTAACACAAAACAACATCAAACATCTTAATAGACCAATGAAAAGAAACCTATTGCCTAAGGAATTAATAATTCTACTACTATCCATCTCCACTTTGCAAACATTGGAAAGTTTTACAAACAAGGTATGAATGGCCTTTCTAAACATGATAATCCACTCTTGTTCTGGTAGGCCTAAATAGAGGAGCAGTCCATAGGCCCAAAATCATTTTATCATGCTGTAACTTGTTTAGAAAATTGGAGATGCTGCCCAATAAAAGGCACCAACCTCAATTTGCGAAGTGTTTTCACTCATATTGAATTGCACTTAGACCACCCTAACAATCATGTACTGGTCTTTTTGGACCTTGAAAAAGCATTTGATTCAGTGGACTGGGTGTTAATGGGTGGGGTTCTGGTCCCCATGGGATTTGAGGCAGCTCAAAAGGATTCATTTAAATGTATGAGCGTCCAGGAGGTGGCTGTTATTAAAACAGGCAGTAAATTAAGTTCTTTCCAGTGAGCTGGGGCATCAGGCAGGGTTGCTCATTGCCCCCTGGGTTGTTTGCCCTCATGGTGGAGCCCATTGCTCTGGCATTACGTACCTCAGTGGTATCTGGGTGGGTAGCCTTGAAGAACAAACTGCCCTTTATGCGGATGATGTGTTGCTGTTCCTGGAGGACCCTGAGATTTCTATAGCGTTTGCCCTAGCTATCCTAGACCATATGACCTCTTTTACAGGCTTACGAGTGAACTGGCACAAGTCCACAGTTTTCCCTCTCAATAAAACGAACTTAGCTCATCCAATGTTCCACCCCTATGCTGAGTCTCATAAGTTAAATACTTGGGTCTCAGTATCACTAACACAGTGTCTGATTTTCATCCACCTTAAGGAGACCCCCTTATTGACCTTTTTTTAAGCTTAAATGCCTGGAGAAATATACCCCTCTCGTTGATTGGGAAAATAAATTTAGTTAAAATTAAGTTTTTACTACTATGTCTATATATTACCTGAAACTCCCGTGTGGATTCCCAAAACTGTTTTCAAGTCCTTTCATAGATTGCCTACTGAGTTTCTTTGCCAGGGCTCTAATCCTAGGATCCACCTTAACGTCCTACAACAACCCTGGAGGGAGGGGGGGCCTGGCCTTTAGACAATGCCACTGTAGTCCTAGAAGCAGCTGTAGCGGGTTATGAAGTGTTGACCTATTTAGTACACAGAGGTCCCCAATCCTGTCACACCCAAACTACTTCCATGAGATCGGTCCTGGTGGGTGACCCATGGGTAAGAGTTAGGAGGGCGGTTTCCTATGTCACCATATAACCCTTTATCGAACAATTCAAACCTCTCCCATTTTTAGGTCTGAGGATCCCATAGTGTGGACTAAATATGCGATCAAGAAGCTAGGTGATATTACTCATAATGACATGCTACAGTCCGTTGATGATATTACAGCCTCATACTCCCAATCAAATGCCCAATTCTTTTTACAACTATGGCGTGCCTACCACTCTCAAATTGGCCCTGTCCAGGTCTCCTCCTGCCCATCTGACTTGGAATCCTTGTTAAGGGAAGATGATCTTTCTAAACCCCTACCATTTATAAATACCTCTTCTAAGATATGGATGATGACGATTTGGAGGATGTGTGGAAAGCCCCCTTTAGTAGGCTGGTCTCCGAGAGACTTTGCTTAATATATTATACAATTTTACACAGTGTACCTAACTCCAGCTAAACTGGCCAAAATGTTCAGGAATAGCCCCTTTTCCTGCTGGCATTGCTCCTTTCCTGAAGCAAACTATATGCATAACTTTTGGGAATGCCCGCACATACAAGTATATTGGACGAATGTCATTCAGTGTATTCAATCAGTCACCACCATTACCCTCAGAACTTCTGTTAGAACATATCTTTTAAGCTTAGTAGATGGGCTGGTTCCCACTAGAGCTATATGCACTTGTTATGTTATTGTTGTATTACAGGGGTCCTCAAACTACGGCCCGCGGGCCGAATCCGGCCCTCCAGCATTTTTGATCCGGCCCGCGGACTGCCCCTTTAAAATTTCAGCACTGCCCTGCCCTCTGCTCCCTCAATCACACAGGACGGGAAACATGACAGGCCGGGCAAAGGACCTTCTGTGCTAAGAAGCAGGTGATTGGTTGCTAGGCATCAGAGCGGTCCCAGGAACCAATCACCTGCCCCTCACTTCCAAAGTCCCGCCCTCCGTCCGGACCTACCATGCCTCATGTCCTGCGTGATACAGGTAAGTGTAAGAGTCTGTGCTATGGTGGGGATCTGTGCTATATGGTGGGGATCTGTGCTATATGGTGGGGATCTGTGACACACGGGGGGATCTGTGATGTGGGGGACTCTGTGCTATGGTGGGGATCTGTGATGTGGGGGACTCTGTGCTATGGTGGGGGACTGATGTGGGGGACTCTGTGCTATGGTGGGGGACTGATGTGGGGGACTCTGTGCTATGGTGGGGGACTGATGTGGGGGACTCTGTGCTATGGTGGGGGACTGATGTGGGGGACTCTGTGCTATGGTGGGGGACTGATGTGGGGGACTCTGTGCTATGGTGGGGGACTGATGTGGGGGACTCTGTGCTATGGTGGGGGACTGATGTGGGGGACTCTGTGCTATGGTGGGGGACTGATGTGGGGGACTCTGTGCTATGGTGGGGGACTCTGTGCTATGGTGGGGGATTCTGTGCTATGGTGGGGGACTCTGTGCTATGGTGGGGGATTCTGTGCTATGGTGGGGATCTGTGATGTGGGGGACTCTGTGCTATGGTGGGGATCTGTGATGTGGGGGACTCTGTGCTATGGTGGGGGACTCTGTGCTATGGTGGGGGACTCTGTGCTATGGTGGGGGACTCTGTGCTATGGTGGGGGACTCTGTGCTATGGTGGGGGACTCTGTGCTATGGTGGGGGACTCTGTGCTATGGTGGGGGACTCTGTGCTATGGTGGGGGACTCTGTGCTATGGTGGGGGACTGATGTGGGGGACTCTGTGCTATGGTGGGGGACTGATGTGGGGGACTCTGTGCTATGGTGGGGGACTCTGTGCTATGGTGGGGGACTCTGTGCTATGGTGGGGGACTCTGTGCTATGGTGGGGGACTCTGTGCTATGGTGGGGGACTCTGTGCTATGGTGGGGGACTCTGTGCTATGGTGGGGGACTCTGTGCTATGGTGGGGGACTCTGTGCTATGGTGGGGATCTGTGATGTGGGGGACTCTGTGCTATGGTGGGGATCTGTGATGTGGGGGACTCTGTGCTATGGTGGGGATCTGTGATGTGGGGGACTCTGTGCTATGGTGGGGATCTGTGATGTGGGGGACTCTGTGCTATGGTGGGGATCTGTGATGTGGGGGACTCTGTGCTATGGTGGGGTACTCTGTGATGTGGGGGACTCTGTGCTATGGTGGGGGACTCTGTGCTATGGTGGGGGACTGATGTGGGGGACTCTGTGCTATGGTGGGGGACTCTGTGCTATGGTGGGGATCTGTGATGTGGGGGACTCTGTGCTATGGTGGGGATCTGTGATGTGGGGGACTCTGTGCTATGGTGGGGGACTCTGTGCTATGGTGGGGATCTGTGATGTGGGGGACTCTGTGCTATGGTGGGGATCTGTGATGTGGGGGACTCTGTGCTATGGTGGGGGACTGATGTGGGGGACTCTGTGCTATGGTGGGGGACTGATGTGGGGGACTCTGTGCTATGGTGGGGGACTGATGTGGGGGACTCTGTGCTATGGTGGGGGACTGATGTGGGGGACTCTGTGCTATGGTGGGGGACTGATGTGGGGGACTCTGTGCTATGGTGGGGGACTCTGTGATGTGGGGGACTCTGTGCTATGGTGGGGATCTGTGATGTGGGGGACTCTGTGCTATGGTGGGGATCTGTGATGTGGGGGACTCTGTGCTATGGTGGGGGACTCTGTGATGTGGGGGACTCTGTGCTATGGTGGGGATGTTGGGGACTCTGTGCTATGGTGGGGATCTGTGATGTGGGGGACTCTGTGCTATGGTGGGGATCTGTGATGTTGGGGACTCTGTGCTATGGTGGGGGACTGATGTGGGGGACTGATGTGGGGGACTCTGTGCTATGGTGGGGGACTGATGTGGGGGACTCTGTGCTATGGTGGGGATCTGTGATGTTGGGGACTCTGTGCTATGGTGGGGGACTGATGTGGGGGACTGATGTGGGGGACTCTGTGCTATGGTGGGGGACTGATGTGGGGGACTCTGTGCTATGGTGGGGGACTGATGTGGGGGACTCTGTGCTATGGTGGGGATCTCTGATGTGGGGGACTCTGTGCTACTGTGGGGGACTCTGTGCTACTGTGGGGGACTCTGTGCTATGGTGGGGGACTGATGTGGGGGACTCTGTGCTATGGTGGGGGACTGATGTGGGGGACTCTGTGCTATGGTGGGGGACTGATGTGGGGGACTCTGTGCTATGGTGGGGGACTCTGTGCTATGGTGGGGGACTGATGTGGGGGACTCTGTGCTATGGTGGGGGACTGATGTGGGGGACTCTGTGCTATGGTGGGGGACTGATGTGGGGGACTCTGTGCTATGGTGGGGGACTGATGTGGGGGACTCTGTGCTATGGTGGGGATCTGTGATGTGGGGGACTCTGTGCTATGGTGGGGATCTGTGATGTGGGGGACTCTGTGCTATATGGTGGGGGACTGGTGTGGGGGACTCTGTGCTATGGTGGGGGACTGATGTGGGGGACTCTGTGCTATGGTGGGGGACTGATGTGGGGGACTCTGTGCTATGGTGGGGGACTGATGTGGGGGACTCTGTGCTATGGTGGGGGACTGATGTGGGGGACTCTGTGCTATATGGTGGGGGACTGGTGTGGGGGACTCTGTGCTATATGGTGGGGGACTGGTGTGGGGGACTCTGTGCTATATGGTGGGGGACTGGTGTGGGGGACTCTGTGCTATGGTGGGGGACTGATGTGGGGGACTCTGTGCTATGGTGGGGGACTGATGTGGGGGACTCTGTGCTATGGTGGGGGACTGATGTGGGGGAATCTGTGATGGGGGAAGTATGTGATTGGGAGTGGTTCTGTAATGAGGGGAGTCTGTGAAATACTGATACGTTTATATTGATTACAATTGTTCTTTATTTTTTTTTTTGCACTACAAATAAGATGTGTGCATATGAATTAGTTCATATTTTTTTTAAACTATAGTGCGGCCCCCCAACCGTCTGAGGGACCGTGAACCGGCCCCCTGTCTAAAAAGTTTGAGGACCCCTGTTGTATTATGTCATTTAACGTATTATCCTTTGTTGAAAGAAAGCAGCGGCACCGTCCGTGGTGGCCTGGAATGCTTTAGTGAATATGGCACTTTCTTTCTATAAGGCAACCTAGGCCAGCAGAGGGGCACTTTGAAAATTCAATAGAGTATGGGAGGGATGGATTGAACCCCCACTGTTTCCGATCGTCTGCTCCTTAAGTTGTGATTTCAATCCTCTGTGCTGAACTGAAGTGAATTGTTTGTCACTTGCCCTGGCTCTTTATCTGCGTATGTGTGAAGTATCTCATATTTACATTGTAAGGTGAAACGTGTGGAGCTTATTTTTAGGTTATATTGATGTATTACAGGTGGGGTGGGTGTACATCTTTGATCTCTCCTGGGACGTGGAACGTGCTGTACAGTCCCAGGTGTCTTTGCTTATATTTTACTTGTATTTCACCGACTGTATGTCGCTTTTTTTTTTGGACATGCAATCACTGTATGTGTGAAAAAAAAAGGGGGGGGATATAGTTTATGGCATTTTCCCTCTGATTCATTAGATGAATCCAAGTTTAAAATGGTTGCATGGTATTACTGAAACAATATAAATATAATGACACCTCACCACTGCAAAGCATACCTTTTAAACCAAGGCAGGGCTGGAAATATCCCACTTGTCCTGTCAATTATGAATTCAGAAAAGTCCCCTCTGTCCTGCTTATTAATGTCACTACTTTTGGGCTCCAGGTCAGCTACGCAGTCTTCCTCTATACAGGGTTTACTTATGACTATACTACGTGTTACAGCAGCCAGATAAACCAGTAATCATTCTCGTGCAGGCACACATGCCAGACGAGTGACTGGTGCTTGAAAATGGGATTTGGCTTTCTCTGCATGGTGTCATGTGACAGGTTGCTGACCATAGGTAACATGACAAAGCATAGAAGCCAGGTTTTGCTTTTGCACTGTGCATTGGTCGCCTTCTTGGAAATTACATCTGTGCATAGGAGCCATGCTGAAGGAAAAAAGCAGTAATCAAGCATGCCACCAGAGATGCCAATTACAGCTTCAAAGGGGATGACAAGAACGTTATACATGGAAACTGAGGGTATTAGGAGAGGAGAAGCACATGAGTCACATTGTTGTTGCTTCCTATCCTTTAGAAACTGCCTCAGAGTTTGTGAAGAAATACCCAGGCCTGCAATAAACTAAAACTTACATCCATAATCATCTTGCAGCTTTTGCAAGGACCGATCTGGCTGAACACCTGAAGGATCAGTGCTTCTGTGACATCTCGAGACAGGTTACCCACATACCTACAATACAAAAAGCATAATAAGCAAGTCAACATGGGTACACAAAAGTAGACATTGACAAATACAGGTGCACCGAATGGGAATTTTGGTGCCAAAACCCAAAATGCAGAATGCACTTGGCCGAAAACTGAAAAGGACATTTTAAAAAAAAATATTTATATTATTGCATTATAGTTGACTTTTTAATTAATATCATCAATTTAAGCCTGGGTTCACACATATGCAAACACAGACATTGCATGTGATTCACACCCGCGATCACATGCGATATCTGTGCAATGCGAGTTCAGCCATACAGTTTTTATGACTGAACTCACATTGGATTCGCAAAAAAAAAAAAAAAAAGCAGCCGCAGAGATTTTTTTTCTTCCCGCACTGGAATCGGATCGCATGAGATCCATTTCCTGTCCGAATACACAGTTCGCACTGCGATCTGTGAACCATTCTGGGGGCATCATTAATTTTGTATTGACACCCACAGCAGTTAGCAGAGGGCAGTGTGAATTGCCTGCATGGGAGATGCGATGCAGGAACCCACACTAGAATCACACTGGTTCCCGCATCGCAAGAGTATGAACCCAAATTGAATAAGAATTTATTGTTGGCCATTATTGGCCCTTTTAGCTCAAGCAAAGCGCAAGAAAAACAAATCTCTTTAAATGTTATCTATGTCTGCACACTGGTCTGTTGGGTTTCTATTGTGGTGTTAAAAATCCAGCTTTGTGCATTTTTGGTCAGTTAAAAAAAACCACACCTCCCATTTCAAATGCATTGAAAACGCAGCAAGAACACATCATTACCGCACCCATGGTATGTTTTTCATGCGGTTTTTGAGTCACATGACGTATGAAACACACACCATAAGCACTAAGGGCCAGTTCCCACTGTGCAAATCACATGCGATGTCCATGTGATGCAAATTTAGCCAGATTGTATGGCTAAACTTGCATTGCATTCGGACCAAACACATGCATGTTCATCCCCATGTGATCAGATTCCTGTCCATTTGACAGTTCGCACTGCGATACGATATGAGGGTGTCATTAACTTTGCATTGACACTCCCAGCGGTTCGAATAGGGCAGTGTGAACCACCGGCAGGAGACATACGATGCAGGAACCCGTGCTAAATTCGCAGGGTTCCCGCATCACTGCAGTGTGAACCGAAATCATGGTTTTAAAAAAAAAAAAAAAACACAGGCCAAACTTGTGGTAAAATCGCCGCAAATTTGCAGTGCGTTTTCAGTGCCATTATCGGCACCGGTTTCTCTTATTGGCCCAATGCCGATAACACAATTTTCGGCTGAAATTTCGGTGCATCTCTACAAATAGTACTACATTTAAAATACTGGTAGCCAAAAAAAATATATGCTACAGGCAGAGTTCACACTGCTGCAATGCCAGAACCCGTGCAAATACAGTACGGGTACCCACATCGCTGCCCTATGCGAACTAGAGCTGCACGATTCTGGCTAAAATGAGAATCACGATTTTTTTGCTTAGAAGATAGATCACGATTCTCTCACGATTCTCGCTTTGTAACATCATCTTTCACATTAAAAACAAAAAAAAAATTTGGCTAACTTTAACTGTTTTGTTTTTTTTCTTATTCATTGAAGTGTATTTTTTCCCCAAAAATTGCATTTGAAAAACCGCTGGGCAAATACAGGGTGACATAAAATATTGCAGCAATTGCCATTTTATTCCCTTGGGTCTCTCCTAAAATATATATAATATAATGTTTGGGGGTTCCAAGTAATTTTCTAGCAAAAAATATTCTTTTTAACTTAAGAAAGAAGTGTCAGAAAAAGATTTAGACTTTAAGTGGTTAAACTTCCTGCATTTACATGTTGTTGAAAACTTGGCAGACTGCCTGGGTTATTTATTTACTCAGAAGTTTTCTCCCTTTGATCTAAGAAGGAAGCTTAGATAAAATGTATCAAGTTAAAAACTTGGCAGAATGCCCAGATGCTTTCTTTTGACAGCTGAGTGAGCACATAGTCTCTCCACTTGTTTATATGAAAGAATCGTTAAACTTTGCAGAAGAGATCGTCAGAGGGGGTGAATCGAGATCACGATTTTTTTACGATTAATTGTGCAGCTCTAATGCGAACTGCTGCGGGCGTCAATAGAAAGTTAATGACACCCCCAGATCGGTTCGCATATCGCAGTGCCAACTGTGAATTCGGACAGGAATCAGATCACATTGGTGTGAACACCCATGCAATCAGATTCTGGCGTGGACCAAAAAAGCGTCCTGTACGTTTTTCGTCCGAATGCGATGCACATCACATGCGATGTCTGAAATAGCAGCAGTGGGAGGGTGGATTTGATTTAAATCACAATATAAAATCGCTAGTAAAAAGGCTTGATTTAAATAATTTTTAAAGCACAACTGTCATCTCATCTCTGCCCTGCAGCGGCTCCTCCTCTGACCCGCTGTTGTCTCACCGACAGTCCCATTCACTTTAATGGGACAGCTGGTGATACAGCAATGACACATGTCGGCAGCAGGTGAGCAGATGCCCGCTAACAGGCGCTGCCATGATGGATCTGAAATGACAGGTGCTCTTTACACATAAGGACTTCTTCTTGCTGGTAGTTAGAATCTTTAATATTTGCAAACAAAATGAAGGTTTCCTATTTAGAATAATAATCTGTCAGGTTAGTAAAACAGCAATATTAGAACCGATTCAATCATACAGTTTGTAGTATACATAGATTTGCAAAACAATGGGATAAAGGAATATTCCTGAACTTTGTTTTATCTCATTATTACTGTGAAATTGTGTGAATGGATCAATGCAGTGCATGTTATCTCAGCTTGCATTCATGAGTTTACTAAAAATGTAAATATTGCAGAATATACAGCCTCATGCTACATAATGAAGCTTTATTTCATGCTGAATAAACTAAATTAATAATGTATCTAAATAGAAAACTATCTTTAGATTTTTACTACAAAAGCATTTTTTAATTAAAATAAATTTGATAAATCAAAAAAATCTGATTTAAATGGAAAAAAAAATAAAAAAAATAAAAAAATCAGATATATATAATATATATATAAAATATATTTTTGGTCAAAACTGTTGGCAAGATGAATGCAGTATGTTATCAAAAAATAATGGAGGAACATTTGCATTCATCAGCCAGGAAGCTGCGCATGGGACATACTTGGACATTCAAACATGACAATGATCCAAAACACAAGGCCAAGTTGACCTGTCATTGGCTACAGCAGAATAAAGTGAAGGTTCTGGAGTGACCATCTCAGTCTTCTGACTTCAATATCATTGAGCCACTCTGGGGAGATCTCAAACATGCAGTTCATTCAAGACAGCCCAAGAATTTACAGGAACTGGAGGCTTTTTGCCAAGAGGAATGGGCAGCTGAGAAGATAACGAGCCTCATCCACAAATACCACAAAAAACTTCAAGTAGTCATTGATGTTAAAGGGAGCAATACGGGGCGTGGCCTGGACCGGCATGGCGTGAGGAACACTGATAGAGAGCTCCGCTTGCCGAAAATCCGTATCCATTAATCCTGGGGCAACAATCACCGCACAAACCAGCATACCTAACCTGCCAGCAGTGGGAAAGCACAGGGAGAATGTCCCCTCCGAAAAATACCAAGGACACGGCCACTAAACTCGCAAAATATCGCTTGCAAGATAAGACAGCCACAGAGGAAAATGGCGCCGATCAGCCTGCTCCGTCGGACTCAGCAGCTGATGACACCGCTCGTGTCCTGGAAGCCATCTCGGACTGCAAGAGCACTCTCACATGTAAGATAGAGGAGGTGAAAGTGGATGTGTCTTTAATCCGACAAGACCTACAGAAACTGAGAGAACGGGTCACCGAGGCGGAGACACGATTCAGTCAGTTGGAGGACGACATACCGCCATTGCAGATAACAACCGAAAGGCTACAGCATCAGTTGAACACGGTACTTATGAAACAAGACGACATGGAAAATAGATTGAGGTGTAACCTGCGGTTTGTGGGGCTGCCAGAGGGTGCGGAGGGCAACGACCCCCCCTCATTTCTGGAAAATCTGCTAACATCCACCTTCGGTCGGGCCGAATTCTCCACCTCATTCGTGGTGGAGAGAGCACACAGATTGGCATCCAAACCTCCCCCCCAAGGTGCACCTCCTAGAACATTTATTGCAGAACTGCTTAACTACCGTGACCGCGATGCTGTCCTCCACCTTACCAGGCTAAAAGGCAACATTCCTTTTAAAAATGGAGAAATCAAAGTCTTTCCAGACTTCTTGGCGGAAGTCCAAAAGAAGCGTGCGCAATTCACGAAAGCCAAAACGATAGCTGAGGATCCGCCATTACACTTACACAATGCTCTTCCCAGCCAAATTGCGCGTGGTCGGCGAGGATAGAGCTCACTTCTTCAATACACCTGAAGTGGTATTTGCGTGGATGGAAGACAGAGCAGCACCAGACCGAGCACCCTCCTAGGCTCTAAGTTGACCGCAAATGCCACGGGTTATCCCCGACTTCTGAACGGAACATCAGCATTAACCTTTGTGTCGAGATATATCGGTCTTTGCTTCATCAAGGTACTGTAACTTACAAGCTCGCATGGAGACAGCCCCTACCTTACTAGTGACCTAACTTTTACTCACTATGCCCTACTATATCCCCATTCTTTCCCTCTCTGGCCAAAAGCACGTGCCCCCTTCTGGCATATGCCTTTTCCCCTATAATCATAAAATCCCCCATGGATGATCGATGAAACTGGCAAGATAACGCCCTCCATGACTCCCGGAGGGTACTTTCAAGCTCATACCTCCGTTTATCTTTCACCACCATACCATCCTGGAAGTCATGTTTTGGGAGTCAAGTTCCTCATGTTACTGCTCGCTCTACAGCCAATTATTGTCCCCCTAGGTACAGGATCCCTAGTGGGTTCTGTTCTCACAGGAAGTACATGTAATGTTCGCCAACCGGCGCAAGTTTTGTTTCCCTGGAATGTACAGGATCAGCATCCCGCCCCCGAGTTATGTGGGGAGGGATGTCTGCCTGGATGGCCCAGAGTGTTAGTTTGCAAATTGCAAAAGTTCTGCTGTTGTTATGTTATACTACAATTTAATAGAGATAAGAGGAGTTCTAATTGCAGACACCTGGTTACTATGCTAATACGTGTGTGTTATTTAATATCTCATACTGGAAAATTGCAGTTTCGATTTCAGGTATTGAAAAATGTGGATCCTGGCCTTGGCCGTGATGGGCGGAGATGCGCGTCCTCCCGCAATGCGGGGCGGGGCGACCACTTTACGGCCGGGGTGGCGAGACCACAGATAAACAAGCTCGAATATGGTTTCTAGGTTGAAATGTGTCACGTGGGTATTAGGGCTAGACCAAAGAGAAATGCGGCCTTATCTATTCTTAAAAATACGCGGGCAGAGATAATAGCCCTAGTTGAGACCCATCTTACCGGTCAACTGATGTCAACACTCAAAAAACCCTGGGTGGGTTGGCTATATCAAGCTCCATACACATCCAATTCTAGAGGAGTCGCACTTCTAGTGGCAAAAACGGTACAGTTTACTTTGTTGACGCTTAAATCAGATACACAAGGTAGATTCCTATTTCTGCACGCTAAAATAAATGGGCTTGAGATACTTATTCTGGCAGTCTATATACCTCCCCCGTTCCACTTTAATGTTCTACATGAGGGTCTTGCCTTTATGTCACAATTTCCCACTGTCACGGTGATGTGGATGGGAGACTTTAATAATGTACTAGACAGGGATCTGGATAGACTGACTACACAGCCCTCTGGCAACTCCTCCCCACAACACACTAGATTTGGCAGATTCCTCAGTGAGTTGGCCTTGATAGATACATGGAGATATCGTCACCCGCAGGATAAGGCTTTTTCTTGCTTTTCAACGACACATAACTCAATGTCTAGGATAGACCTTATTTTATTATCCCGCTCCCTTCTTCCTGTGTTGGAGGTCGTGGGCTTCTACCCTCGCACATTGTCGGATCATGCTCCATATTGGGTTGTACTCAAACTGGAATCCCCACCTAACACATACACATGGAAACTTAACCCCTTCTGGCTATCGGTGGTCCCGGGAATAGATGAGATTGGGGTTGAATGGGACCGATTTTTCCAAAATAACAGAAATTCAGCGCCACTTGAAATAGTGTGGGACTCTTTTAAATCCCATGCCCGCATGACGCTCGCCCAACGCATAACTAGGTATAACAAAACATCCTCCCACACGATTCAACAGGCAGAACAAGCCTTGACAGTTAGAGAAGGAATTTTCCTCTAACCCCACTTCCTTTAACGCCGACCAACTAAAGCCACAAACCCGTATAGTGTCCAACCTGTACTTTGAAAAAGCGGAAAGGAACATATTCTACACCAAACAGAGGCTATATGAATGTGGGGAGAGGGCGGGACGCCTCCTGGCATATTTGGCCTATATGGATCTTAGACCACCCACGGTGGTATCCCTTAGGGGCACTAATGGCGAACTGATTACTGAACCTGAGAGTAGCGGAGGAATTTCGTTCTTATTTCTCGTCACTATACACTTCCACGGTCGATAACAATAATGGTGATGCGGGGGCACTATTAGCAAATGTAGAACTACCTACACTGTCCCAACCACACATTGAAATGCTGGAGGCCCCAATTTCTACAGATGATATTATTGAAGCGATATCCCATCTTAAAATTTCGAAAGCACGCGGGTCCGACGGCCTCCCCCTAGAATTCTATAAAACATAGACAACATTGTCCCTAGATTGCACAAGCTATTTTCCCACATGTTCAAATCTGGATCTATCCCTCATTCTATGACCGAAGCTTATATAGTGCTCATACCCAAACCTGGTAAAAATCCCGGAGTCATATCGCCCCATATCACTTCTTCAGCTAGATATAAAAGATTTTGGCCAAGATCCTGGCATTGCGTCTAAATAAAGTAATCCTCACCGTAATCCACTCGGATCAAACGGGGTTTATGCCCACAAAAAACACGGCACATAACCTTTGTAGATTACATATGAACATACAAGCTCAGCATGACCAGATAGGATCTAGAGTCGTGGTGTCCTTGGATGCCGCAAAGGCGTTCGACTCCGTTGAGTGGGCCTTCCTCTGGCAATGCTTAGCAAAGTTTGGATTCGGACCGAAATTTATTAGATGGGTCCAATTAATGTACCAAAATCCTAGTGCCAGGATCTTGGTTAACGGGAGGGTTTCAGACGCCTTCCGACTTTCAAGGGGAACGCGTAAAGGGTGCCCGCTATCTCCCCTACTTTATGCCCTAGCGGTGGAGCCTCTCGCGGCCTCACTGAGGACACACCCGGGTATTACAGGCCTGCGAAACGGAGATCTGGTGGAGACAATTAGTCTCTACGCAGATGACATGCTGCTGTATCTATCGGACTCCGGCCCTTCTCTGAAAGCAGCACTAGAAATCATACAAACATTCGGGAAATACTCAGGTCTTAAAATAAACTTGGACAAGTCTCAAATCCTCCCTATAGATATAGGTGCACCCACACAAAACCAAGCCTCCTCCCCCCTTACGATAGTTAGTAACATGAAATACTTGGGGAACAATATCACTCGTACTCCCGAAGAATACACCAAACATAATATAGAGCCTGAAACCCTGAAAAAATTTTAACCCTGAAAAATAAAACTCAGATTTGGGCTAAACTCCCCTTGGGGATCATGGGACGTGTGAACCTTATAAAAATGGTTCTGCTCCCCAAGTTCCTGTATGTCTTTTGGCACACCCAGTTATATCTACCACTCAGGATTTTTAAAACGATAGAAAAAATTCTTAAATTCATTTGTGTGGGGGAAGGCTGGACATAAATTATCTTGGCAAGTATTAAAAAACCCCACGGATCTGGGTGGCACAGCTTTACCCGATTTCAACCTATACTATTTGACAGCACAACTATCGCACTTTTACTACATAGACAAATGTGACAGAGAACATTATATGACTCTGCTCCCAATATACCCGCTTATACACCCACCCATTTCAAATTATCTTTAGAGACCCCGTAGACTCCTGGGCGTTGGGAAAACGTGCAGGCTTACTATATACCCACTGCAAATTATGGGCAGTGATAAGACGTAGATTAAATGCGCCAAATACACACTCACACACACCACTCTGGGACAAAGAAAGATTCTTTCAGACGTTTATAGGGAAAACATACTGAAATCCTGCCAACAACTTAAGGATGAATTTACCCTCCCCAATTCCATGCACTTCAGATACCTCCAGCTCCGTCACGCTCTTCAAGCCCAGTTTCACGATAACCCACCTAATCTAGAACAATTGGATATCCTCAATATTATAAGGGGGCAAGATTCCTCCAAACTTATCTCAACATTCTATACCTCTCTGCTTCGGACTACGGCTGTGAAAATTGCTTATGGATTAAGAATCGATGGGCTGGAGATGTGGGGGAGCTGGAGGATCATTAATGGGAGGACGCGCTGGACAATTGCAAAACCGTGTCCACCAGACTCTCAGATCGCCTCACTCAACTATACATTTTACATAGGTCATGTTTGACTCCCGCCCGAATGATTAGATTCAAACCCAATCATAATCCTCTTTGCCCCAGATGTGACAGTCCCTCTAGCTCCTTTTTCCATCTCCTATGGTTATGCCCGGTTATACACGACTATTGGACACATATAGTGCGATTCATACATGATGAAATGGGATCCCCCCTTAGACTGTGCCCCAAGCAATGCATACTGGGAATATTCCCAGATCCAGACTCAGACAAATTCCATGTCATATTTCTTAAGGAAACGCTGTTTATAGCCAGATTGCTCATAGCTAGAAAATGGCTGAGAATGGACCCACTAACACTCCAGGAATGGATAGCTGCCGTTAATAATGTCTTACCATACAAGAAAGAAATATATGCCCATAGGGGTTGCCCATCTAAATATGTTAAAATATGGGACTCCTGGTTGAACAACCACGTGTAACACAATAACAAACTATTCCAGAAGGTTAACTATTCAATATACAGAATGATACGGTGATACAATACTTATTAAATGTAACATGTAACCATATGTTTAAAAAATACAAACTACTGTCTGCATAGGTTTTGCTTATACTGACCATAAAGGTCGAGATAAATATATTCTTTATTTTATTCAATATTATACATTTTCACACATGTCAAGGTATTATATGATCTGTAAATGTGTACTCCTCCTAAATAAACAACAAAGTTTTTCTATAAAAAAAAGGGGGGGGGGGGCAATACACGGTATTAGGAACTGGGGTATGTAAACTTTTGATCAGGGTCATTTGGGTAGTTTCTGTTGCCATTATGATTTAAAATGAGTAAATAAAGTTGATTAATAATAAATGACTTCAGCCAAACACTAACCATGAGTGAAAGAAAAGTTTTTGTGTTATTCATATTCTCTGAAGAAAATGACCAAGAAATCATAAATGCTGCCAGAGTATGTAAACTTATGAGCACATATATAAATACACACACCCCCCCCCCCCCCCCCTCTGTACTGAAGTTGCCTATTCTAATTTGGCAGCATACTGTGAGCTTCTCATTGTGTGCATCAGAAACTGCAGCAAATCAGACACAGCCTGACTGACTGCCATCCAGCATTATCTATCCTTTCCTCCTCAGTCTTCCTGTCCCTGACCTGCCACTTTAATTCACTGGATTTCAGTTGGGTGCTGTGATGTGCTCACAAAGCTATGCACAGCACCCTGCCAACCCCTGATCACAGAGAAGCAGAGACCCACTGATAATATCACAGATTCTAAAATAAGGGATACAATGAAAACAGAAAGTTTTGGGGGTTTTTTTTGTTTTTGTTTTTTTTAATTGCTGACGGGGGACCAGGGAAGGTAAAAGATAGCAGATTCAACTTTAGCTTTTGGTCTTTACATAATACAGCTGCTCACATTAGGTCATCTCAGGACACTCAGTTCCTAGTTTAGCAGAGCGTTCTGTTCCATACTCAAGGAGGAAACCGCTGAAAGATGGAGGGACACGCTGCGTCTGAACATTTTTCAAAAGCTATAATTGGTCCATTAGGACATTAGAGCAACTTAATTTAGGGGAAAAGCCATTTCAAAAAGAAAAGAAAAATTCTGATAAACATGTTTTAAAAAAAATGTATTTAAAGAAGAAAATCATTCAGGTCTCATAGGCACCAACTATGAACAAACATTGCCTGTATTTATTTACACAGCAGTTCAAGCAAATGGAGAAAGAGAACATTTTCAACCAGAAAAGCTCCTGGTTTCCTGCTGGCCACTAGTCTGGAGTGTTTGGCTTCTGCTTTCTCCATTTATTTCATACCTCCAATATAAAACCAGTGTCTTTATGCACTCCATGTTTTCAAGGTTGGTACAGATACCATTATATCCCTGCTTTATGTAAATACCTTCAGTTGACAAAATGGCATTAATGGCACTAATATTACAAATAACACTATTAGTCTAGGTTCACGTTTTGAAGCAATTTACAGGGGCACATCCAGTGCGATTTGATGCGTTTTAGATGGAATTCCAATGCATTTTTCATGCAATTTTTCCCCCTCTCTCTCCTCTGGCAAGCAGGTCAAGAACACAGCAGTGAATTGCAGAAAATGCACTGGAACTACCTTATCTTTGAACAGATAAGCGATTTTCAATTAAGTCTCTGTAGCTCTAAATCGTATCACACAGGACCCTTTTTAAAAATAGGATTTTTATAACAGCTTACGTGTAAAATCCTTTTCTTGGAGTACATCACGGGACACAGAGCCATAGTAATTACTGTCTGGATTATATGGCACCTTCGGGTGATGGATACTGGCACACCCTAAACAGGAAGTTCAATTCCCCATATAGCCCCTCCCCTTACTGGGAGTACCTCAGTTTTGTAGCAAAGCAATACATGTGTAACCAGAAAGAGCGGAGGGACCTCTGTGTCCCGTGATGTACTCCAAGAAAAGGATTTTACAGGTAAGCGGTTATAAAAATCCTATTTTCTTTATCGTACATCACTGGACACACCATCCCAGAGCAATGCCACCTGAGTGGAGGGGACACAAACAAAAGTAGGGTGCAATCAGACTGGAGGACCTATACTGCTGCCTGCAGTACACTGCGCCCAAAGGCGATATCCTCATGCCTTCTTACGTCCACCTGATAGAATCTGGTGAATGTATGGACTGAAGAACA
The DNA here is from genome assembly GCA_037952835.1 of Lithobates septentrionalis. Classification (NCBI taxonomy): domain Eukaryota; kingdom Metazoa; phylum Chordata; class Amphibia; order Anura; family Ranidae; genus Lithobates; species Lithobates septentrionalis. The sequence goes on from JBBDGP010001037.1 coordinate 2,527,789, forward strand.
AGTTGCGGGCTTGCATATTTGAGCCATGGAGGCCTGGTGATGCACTGCCCACTAGGGGTGCAACGGATCAAAAAACTCACGGTTCGGATCGTTCCTCGGATCAGGAGTTACGGTTCGGATCATTTTCGGATCAACAACAAAAAAAAAAAAAAATCTCCCCCACTGTAATATCCACGATCTCCCTATTGGCAGGGTGTGGCAGAGTATTGGCAGGGTATATTGGCAGAGTATATTGGCAGAGTATATTGGCAGAGTATATTGGCAGACTATTGGCAGTAGGGGTGCAACGGATCAAAAATTTCACGGATCGGATCGATCCTCGGATCAGAGTCACGGATCAGATCATTTTCGGATTAGCAAAAAAAAATAATAAAAAAAACACACAAATCTTGTTACACCCACCGGAGTTTTAGATTTAAAAGCTATTTTCAACACAAAACCGAGCTTATATGCATAAATACAGTATTTGTGCAGATAAGCTCAGTTTTGTTTTGAAAATGGCTTTTAAATCTAAAACTCCGGTGGGTGTAACAAGATGTCCGCTTGCTAGAGCTGCACGATTCTGGGAAAAATGAGAATCACGATTCTTTTGCTTGGAATAAAGATCACGATTCTCTCACGATTCTCAAAAAAATAATTTTATTTTAAAGATAAAGCCATGTCAGTGCAGCCATGTCAGTGCAGCCATGTCAGTGCAGCCTTGCCCCAGTGCAGCCTTGCCCCAGTGCAGCCTTGCCCCAGCGCAGCCTTGCCCCAGCGCAGCCTTGCCCCAGTGCAGCCTTGCCCCAGTGCAGCCTTGCACCAGTGCAGCCTTGCCCCAGTGCAGCAAAATCGCCGACCGCGATTTGAAAATGGCGCCGCCGGCGCCGAAGTACACAGAGCCGGTCCTCGGCTCTTTCCGGCGGCTCTCGTTCAATTTCGGCTCCACTCGTAGTCCCGAGCGGAGCTATCCGAGTAGGTTCGGATAGCTCCGCTCGGGACTACGAGTGGAGCCGAAAGTAAACGAGAGCCGCCGGAAAGAGCCGAGGACCGGCTCTGTGTACTTCGGCGCCAGCGGCGCCATTTTCAAAACGCTGGTTCCCGGCGGCTTCTCCTCCGATCAGCCTGTTCAGGCTATTAAAAAAAAAAAAAATCGAGATAATCCAGACTGTAGATCGCAGGGGGGTGGGGGGTGGGGGGGGGTGGTGTGTGAATCGAAATCGCGATTCTATGTACGATTAATCGTGCAGCTCTACCGCTTGCCCCCTTCTCACTCTATCATTATTGTACTGTGCAGGAGTGTGGGGTGTAGCAAGATGGCAGTGACGAAACGTCACTTCCTGTCGAGACAGCGGCCGCTTCCGGGTGTACTAAGATGGCCGCCGGCTCCGGAGCTAGGCCGAAGCCGCGGCCTTTCCTATGGCTGAGGCCGAAAAGTGCTCCGCGGATCGCGGGTGTGCCGATCCGCGGAGGGTGATCCGTATGGATCACGGGTCGGCAACGATCCGTTGCACCCCTAAATTGGCAGGGCATTGCAGAGTATTGGCAGGGCATTGCAGAGTATTGGCACTGCTGCCATCCGATCTCTCCCCTCCACTGTACAGATCAGTACACAGAGGGGAAAGAGAAACCGGCGTCGGTTTGTTACAAGTGATCGCTCCGTCATTTGACAGAGCGATCACGTGCTAAACGGCCGCCGGGTGTACCAAGATGGCCGCCGCTCCGGAGCTAGGCCGAAGCCGCGGCCTTTCCTATGGCCGAGGCCACAGAGCGCTCCGCGGATCGCGTGTGTCCCGCACGGATCAACCTCCGCGTATCGGATCACTGATCGATGACGATCCGTTGCACCCCTACTGCCCACGAAGTAATAACAGCCCTGGTGGAGTGCGCTTTAATTTGAAAAGGTGGAACTTTCCTCTTCAAACCATAAGCTTGAAGAATTACTTGTCAAATCCATTTGGCAATAGTGGACTTCAAAGCTGCCTGTCCTTTCCTAGGACATACAGGCAACACAAACAAAACATCTGTTTTGCAAACCTGAGCAGTCGCCTTCAAATAGATTTTGACTGCTCTCACTACATCCAAAGAATGTAGTGACTTTTCTTCCTTAGAACAGGGTTCTGGAAAAAATGAAGGTATCATTATTAACAATATCCTGGTTTAGGTGAAAACCTGAAACCACCTTAGGCAGAAAGCTAGGATGAGGACGCAATACTACTCTATCCTTGTGAATGATTAAATATGGCTCTTTACAAGAAAGAGCCGCCAACTCTGATACCCTTCTTGCAGAAGAAATGGCTACCAGAAAAACTAGCTTCCTTGTCAAAAGGACTAAGGGCCCTTTCACACTGAGGCGGGGGGCGGCATCGGCGGTAAAATGACGCTATTAGCGGCGTTTTACCGTCGGTATTCAGCCGCTAGCGGGTCGGTTTTACCCCCGCTTGCGGCCGAGAAAGGGTTAAATACCACCGCAAAGCGCCTTTGCAGAGGCGCTTTGCCGGCGGTATAGCCGCACCGTCCCATTTATTTCAATGGGCAGGAGCGGTGAAGAAGCGGTATACACTCCGCTCCTTCACCGCTCCGAAGATGCTGCTAGCAGGACTTTTTTTCCCATCCTGCTAGCGTACCGCTCCAGTGTGAAAGCCCTCGGGGCTTTCACACTGGAATTAAGGCAGCGGCACTTTCGGGTCGGTTTGCAGGCGCTATTATTAGCGCAATAGCGCCTGCAAACCGCCCCAGTGTGAAAGGGCTCTAAAGGAATATGTCGTATTGGCTCAGAAGGCTGTTTCTGTAACGCCGATAGAAATAAATTCAAGTCCCAAGGGTTAAGGGGAGCTCTAACCGGTGGATTAAGCCGTGTTCAGGGAACACCGACTACCTGTTTCAAATGGTCTCTCAAGGACTGACCTACCCCAATTGCCGCTACTGCAGGTTGAGCCACTGACCCTTCCAGGGAGAAAATGTTTAACAGGAATTCCAATTTTTTATCAGTTGGATCCCTAAGCATTTGTGCATTGTCAACCGGACAAGTCAAACTTTTATTCACAGAGGATATTGCAGCATCAATTGCTGGTATACTCCACATCTTAGTAAATTTTTCCTCTATAGGATAAAGTTTTAAAAACTTTTTGGGAGGAAAAAAATGCTTATCTGGGTGATTCCACTCAGAATACTTAAGATTTTCTAGTAATGAATGGACAGGAAAGGCACGCAAGGTTTGCGGAGGCTTTAGTGAACCTAAACAGGAAGTGGGCTCTTCAACTGACTCCATTAAGGGTAGCTTAAATGTGGAGCGGACCATTTCAGTAAGAGAATGCACCAGCAACTTCTCAGCATGTGAAGCGGAAGAAGGTCCTTCCCCACTTGATCCCTCGGAAGAGGAATCATCAACCTCTTCACGGTCCCCTGAGGGGGATTCATCTTCCCCCTCCCACAGTTCCTCTGTTTGAGGATCCTGAGTGGTAGAAGGGGACCTAAAGCGTTTTCTTGCACTCTGAAGATGCGATTAAAGCCACTAATCTTTCCTCGAAACCACTCATAGCTGAGGAGAAAACCCGCTCAGTTATATAGACAGGGGCTGAAGCAATTGCAGCCCCTGATGACCCCGATGGCTCACTCTGACCAGCCTCCTTAGATCAGGATGGTGTTGCAGAGGGAGGGTCAACGTGCCAACGCCGCTAAGCCCCGCCTCTTCCTCCGACCACCCACCGCGCCCCCATCTACTTCAAAATAGATATTTTTCCCGTGCGAGCGGGCTCCGATCCTGACCGGACCGCATGGAGGAGGGCTGGGGTAAAGAAAAGGAGGAGAGCTGTCGAATGGGGACCGCTGTAATGGCAGCGGGAGCGGTGCAGCATACCGTTGTCGGACGCCATGCTCCCTCTTCCTGGAGTAAAGCTATCCAGGTGGGGGGGGGGGGGACATTCATGATGTTGATTTAAATCAAACCCTTTTTACTAGGGATTTAAATCAAATCCACCCTGAGTAGAGCTGCACGATTCTGGATAAAATGAGAATCACAATTCTTTTCTTGCTTAGAATAAGACCCCTTTCACACAGGAGTTTTTCAGGAGCTTTTGGGCTAAAGATAGAGCCTAAAAGACGGCTCCCCTGTAGTCTCAGTGTGAATGCCCGAGTGCTTTCACAATGAGGCGATGCACTGGCAGGGACGCTAAAAAAACTCCTGCAAGCAGCATCTTTGGAGCTGCTCATTGAAATGCATGGACAATGGCACTTTGCAGGTCATTTTAAGCCTTTTAAAAGTGTCCCGCTAGCGGCTGAAAACCTCCGCAAAAACTACGGTAAAGTGCCGCTAAAAATTGCGGCGCTTTACCGCCGACGCCTCAGTGTAAAAGGGGTCTAAAGATCACGATTCTTGCCTAAAGTTCATCCCTTTGATCTGTAAATGAACAGAAAGATACAATATTTCTTTTTATCTCTCTTTCAGGGCTAAAGAGAGATAAACATTGTCAGCTGCTTTTTTCTTTTTATTTGACAGCTGTGAGCAGGGAATTGCTCTGCACTTGTTACATGAATTGTGGAAAATGCTGGATTAAGATCATGTGGGGAGATTTTTTAAATTTTTTTTAACGATTAATCGTGCAGTTCTACCATACACAGTACAAATTTCTTTACTGCAACCATGGGAAGAAATTTGCACAATTCCCCCATAAACACAGACAGTGCTGACAGGGGAATCCCCCCTGTCAAGCAATTGTTGGCTCATGCGGGGACAGATTAACTTACCCCCACCGGGAGAAGACAGTGATTATCACTAGTGGCTACAGCAGCCGCTAGCAATAAAATCGCAAGAGACTCCGGCAGGCTGGTTGTAACCAAGTTGATCGATCAACTTGGTACACTCAGCCTGCCCATTAATGGTTCGAATCGTGTAGAGCCGGCCTAAACGCACATTTCAAAAAACACAGACTTTAAGCCTTCATGTACACGTTTTAAAACCTCTCCTAAATTATTTATCTTGACAAATAGTAACCGACGTTCAAAAACGTCCGTTGTGCCGTGTTTTCGTTTAGAATCGTTTTTGACATAGAAAAAAAAGTTGAAGGTTTCTCCATTAAAAACGCCTGTAAACGAAACACAGCTAAATGCGAGGTACCGCGTTTACAAGCTGTTACAGGCATTTGGCGTTTCAAATGCCTCTGAACATCCGTCCTGAACGCATTTTTTTGCTTTCCAAAAAAATGCTTCTAAACTCAACTGCCTAGAAACCACTTTAAACGACACTGTGTACACGTACTGATAAGATAATAGAGAAGAGTTCAGGGGCAGCAGAAAAAAAAAAAAAAAAAACGCCCAACTGCTCCTAAGGCTTACGCGGGACGTTTTTACAACCTCTATTGAACGATTTAACATGACAGATAGTAACGCACGTTTAAAATGTCCATTTTGCCGCGTTTAAAAAAAAAAAAAATAAAAAATACATATACACACATATATATTTTATTTATTTTTTTCAAAATAGCCAAAAATGAAAAACGCCTGTAAACGAAGCGCGGCTAAACGCGAGTTACAGCGTTTGGCGTCTGAACTCATCTTTTTGCCTTCAAAGAAAAGCCTATAAATGCAACTGCCTAAAAACGACATTAAACTAACCTGTGTACATGTACACATAAGATAACATTGGATGATTTCAGGGGCAGCTGAATAAAGCATCCAACTGCCTCGGAACGTCCGTTTACCAGCATCAGTGTACATGAGGCTGTTTCACTTGTCAACAGATTAGTAATTTTGGTCAACCATTGTTGTTATACAAATCAGATTACTTTGTTACTTACTGCTTGAGTATCATTATGCCTGCTTTTCAGAAAACGTGATGAAGAATTATTGTCCAAAGGAAAGGAGGGTGACAAAGCAAAACTGCATTGCTAGACAAAGAGTTACATTTTAGGAACTTCATGTGTCCCTTGACTTGCTCTATAGATTTACAAATTCTTTTGTATGTAAATCAGTTAACATTTACACATTTCAAATTTACATTTAGATGTTTGTCCAGAGTCTTTTAAAGCAACCCTACAATATGAAAAATATACAGCTACATGATTTTTTTTCCCCGATTGGATCAGTCACTCAGAAAGAACTAAAGCCACTGGATCAGCATGGCATTTAGGAAACGTTCACTTTCATAACGAGACCCTCAGCAATGGCAGTCTACAGATATCCCTTAGCTCAGTATTTCTTTAACACATTTTTAATATTAATCACTTGCTTACTGGGCACCTAAACCCCTCCTGTCCTGACCAATTTTCAGCTTTTAGCGCTGTCACTCTTTGAACGACAATTGCGCGGTCATACAATACTGTACCCAAATGAAATTTTTATCATTTATTTACCACAAATAGAGCTGGTATTTGACTACCTCTGGGTTCTTTAGATACAAGGATACAAAAAAAGATACAAAACCGTTTTAGATTTTGTTAATAAATTTTGCAAATGGGTAATTCTCCTCACGCTATCAGCGTGAGGAGAATAAAAAAAACAAAAACAAATTACCGATCTTCTGTTTACATCACGTGGTCAGCTGTCATTGGCTGACAGCTGATCACGTGGCAAGGGGCCCCTTACTCCGATCTGTGATCACAGGGGGCACACGGGGAGCGTGCAAAGGGGAGGACGTCTATTCACGGCCTCCCGGCAAAGTAGATCCACACTGTAGCCGTCATTCGACTATAGCGCGGATCTGAAGGAGTTAATGCACTAATCAACTATTACTCTTCTCTTGAGATCTATTGCAGAGGAGAGGAGAGAAATGCTCCCAATATCCCCATGAAATAAAATATCCATTTCTTAGGCCCCTTTCACACATGCCCGTTCAGGTCCACCTGTCAGTTTTTCAGGCGGACCTGAACAGACAAACCATGCATCTCTATGGAGCGACGGATGTCAGCGGTGACATGTCCGCTGACATCCGATCCGCTAAATCCAGATGGATGGAAACCCTATTTTCCATCCGTCTGGTGGATCGGATGAAAATGGACAGGCGATCCGTTTTCATCCGATCCCCCATAGAGGAGAGGGGAGATCTGACAGGTCCGTCCATGCACAGTGAGCGTAGACGGACCTGTCATCCACCGGCTCAGCAGGGATCAACGGAGCGATCCCTGCTGAGCAAGCGGAGTCTGTCAAAACGGACAGGCCCATTCGAAAGGGGCCTTACTCAAATGAAGATGATCGCTGCACTTAGAAAAGGATTTATTATGAACTTCAGATACAAAAAAGGACAAAAAACATTTTGAAAAAAAAAAAAAAGTTCATTTTCTTCTTCTTTAAAAAGGAAATGATGCCTGCTTTCCAAAATGCTTATTTTGATTTACCAACGTGATTGCACAATTGAGCTTCCTATGTAGAAATACTATGATTTTGCAAGTTTGTGTGTGATAAATACAACAGATTACTACAAGTTTCTACTTGAGAAGGGCACAGGAGTTGCTGATATATTCACATAAATAACTGCCAGGCTCAATGCACTAGAATGTAATAACGCTGCTTCAGTGCCATACAGAAACACTGTTTAGACAAAACCGATATAAAGCAGGACAACATAGTAAGGTAATAAGAGCATTGGGCTCAAAAAAGATATAAGAAAACACACAAAAGTAAAAATAGTTACAGCAATGATCATTAACTGGTTCCGGAGAGCCCACACACACACATATATATATATATATACACATATATATACATATATATATATATATATACACATACACACACACATATATATACACACACACAGTGGAACCTCGGATTGCGAGTAACGCGGTTAACGAGCGTTTCGCAATACGAGCACTGTATTTTTAAAAATGGTAACTCGGTTTGCGAGTGTTGTCTCGCAAAACGAGCATGATTCAGGCCAAAGCGGTGTGCAGTACTGCTTTTGGCCTGAGGTGGGGGGGGGGGGGGGGGGCGCCGGAGCCGAACGTCGCTGATCGGCGTCGTTCAGAAATGCACGGAAAGGCCCAAGTACAGCACAGCTGAACTCGGCAAATCTCGGGTAGGAAGTCTTTCCGAGGTCAGCCGAAGTGTCCTCGGGGGTTTTCGGCCGTTTCCGAGGCTCTCCGCCCCCCCCCCCCCCGCCTCTGGCCACATGCGGTATTGCATCCCATTGAAGTCAATGCGGAACTAATTATTTTCGTTTCCATTGACTTCAATGAGAAAACTCGCTTTGATATGCGAGTACTTTGGATTACGAGCATACTCCTGGAACGGATTATGATCGTAATCCGAGACTCCACTGTGTGTGTGTGTGTGTGTGTGTGTGTGTGTGTGTGTGTGTGTGTGTGTGTGTGTGTGTGTGTGTGTGTGTGTGTGTGTGTGTGTGTGTGTGTGTGTGTGTGTGTGTGTGTATTTTACATATACATACCTGTACGTGATTTTGTGCACGTGGTGTAGGGGGGATGCACGCGTCGCCAGAGTGCCACTCCCACTGTGAATGGACACAGCGAAAGCCAATCAGCAGGTCCGGCGAGCGCGATCTGCTGACTGTTCAGTGGAGAGACAGAGCAGCAAACCGCTGATCTGTCAGGGAGCAAAAGAGATCTTGTGTTTCAGCCAATCTGAAACATGGATCTCTCCTTTCCTCCAGTTTATCACATACCCACACAGTTAGAAAGCACCTCCCAGGGACATACTTAACCCTTTGATCGCCCCTGGTGTTAACCCCTTCCCTGCCAGTGTCATTTATACAGCGATCAGTGCATTTTTTAATTTTTTTGCACTGATCGCTGTATTGGCGTCACTGGTCCCCAAAAAGTGTCACTTCGTGTCCAATTTGTCCGCCGCAATGTCGGAGTCCCGAAAAAAAATAATAATAATAAAAAAAAAAAAAAGAAAAACGCTGATTACCGCCATTACTAGTAAAAAAAAAAAAAAATGCCATCAATCTATCCCAAAGTTTGCAGCCGCGATATCTTTAGTGCAAACCAATCTATATACGCTTATTGGGAAAAATATGTAGCAGAATACATATTGGCTAAAACTCATGAAGAAATTTGACTTTAATTTTTTTTATTGGGAATGTTTTATAGCAGAAAGTAAAAAATATTGTTTATTCAAAATTGTCAGGTTTTTTTTGTCTATAGTGCAAAAAATAAAAACCGCAGAGGTGTGCAAATACCACCAAAAGAAAGCTCTATTTGAGGGTGAAAAAAAAAAAAAAGGACAACAATTTTGTTTGGGTACAGCACCGCACGACCGCGCAAGTGTCAGGTAAAGCGACGCAGTGCCGCATCGCAAAAAATTGCCTGCTCATTAGAGGGGTAAATCCTTCCGAGGCTGAAGTGGTTAAAGTCTTGTTTTGCCTACAGCAAAAAAAAGGCATGTATAATTGGATTTTTACCCCCAATACAATGTCTAGGGCATCTGCAGTAGAGAGATTAAAATTATTTTTTTTTTGCCATGGAAAAGCATCACACTGTGCTAAGGTTTACAAACCACACAGAGCAACCTGAACTGTGCACCTGCTTTACAGTGAAGGCCATCTTCTGCAGGCTGATCCAGTGCATGTGTGTGCTTGCAGCAAAAATATGAAATAGAGCTGAAATGTTACAGAGTAAGCCCGGGTTCACACCTATGCGAATTAGATGCGGCTTACACCTAAATCGCAGGACATTTTAAAATACAATCATATGAATGCATCTGGTTCACATATGTGCGTTGCATTCGCACTGTGCATTGCACAAAAAACGTGTGCGTTTTCTGGGCATTGCGGTGCGAATTACGAGCCCCTTATCTTCTATGGGAACGCATCTGCTTCGCAGATGCATTGCGTTCTGAACATGGATTTTCTCCTTCTCCTCAATACACCTCCCCCTCTCCCTGCTCACTGATCCTGAGCTAAAACGCAGTGATTCCTTTGAACAGGAGATTTTTATCTCCCCAGTGAAACCTAAGCTTCAATTCGCACCGCACATGTGTGAAACCGGGCTAAAATTACTGCATCCCATTGTTTTCCCTACAGAGAAAAATACAGGGAAGCTGGGTACACACAGATCGAGCTGCTAGAGAACCAGCATTCGATCAGCCACTGCAGTGCTATCAAAATACAATAGCAGGGAAATTCCTGCATCACTTGTGTGGATGCAGGAATCGTTTTTTTTGTGCATGGCCTTCATTTTTCATATATATATATATATATATATATATATATATATATATATATATATATATATATATATATATACACACACACACACATATATACACATACATATATACACACACACACACATATATGTACATACATATACTTTATCATACATGATTACTATTTACAAGCCAATATCACCAATGCTATTCTAGAATAGGCTGGGTTATATTCCTTTAAATTTTTCACAATGGAGGTTATGAGGAAAACAAACATACTCCTGTAAAAGCAAAAAGAGGAAGAATAGCGCACCATCTTTGTCTGGAAACATTTCTTGCCATGCATAGAGTTGACTGAATGAGATGTGAAAGAAAATAATTAGTTGTAAAGGTTCGCATTTTTTTTTTTTAAATAAAAACAACAAACATGTTATACTTACCTGCTCTGTGCAAGAGTTTTGCACGGAACGGCCCATCCCCCTCTTTTGAGGTGCCCCGTTGGCGCTCCTGGCTTCTCCTCTTCTTGGGTGCCCCCACTAAAAACCGCTTTTCATGGGGGCACTCGTACAGGCACGCTCCCAGGTCCTGCTGCTGCGTCCATTAACACAGGCAGAAAGACTCGGCCCCGCTCTTGTGTCACAGGATTTGATTGACAGCAGTGGGAGCCAATGGCTCCTGCTGCTATCTATCCAATAAGGACAGAGACAACAGCTGGAGCTGCTGGGCTTGTTGCTGGAACGGATGGGTTCAGGTAAGAAAAAAGGGGGGGGGGGCTCTAGGGGCAGCTGTAGCAAAGAATGTATTAAAGGTGAAAAACCATGAGACTTTACAAATCCTTTAATGCTATGACAACATGGTGAACGTGTAAATAGCGGGGCATTAGCAAATCTCTCACAGATGGTACAAAAAAAAAAAAAAAAAAAGAAAGAGAATGCAAAAAACGAAACTATACTTTACCGGCCCTGTCAATTACATGCATTCTACTGGAAATATTGCGCAAGTCTGCCAGGACATAAAGCACACCAACCTAATATTTATGAAATCAGCAAGCCTTGTGGATGCCTTGTTTATGTCCTCTATACTCGATTGGACTTTCAGTCCCCAGGGATTGTACCCATGCTACCATGAGTAATTTATTTTGTAACTACAGCCCATCAAAGTCTAGAGCACGGGTGTCAAACGCAATTTCATTGCAGGCCACATCAGCAGTATGGTTGCCCTCGAAGTGCCAGTTGTATCCGCGGATCGCCACATACAGTGTGCAGGTTTTAGGGGTGCACCATGTACAGTTTGGAACCCCAACCCCCCCCCCCCAAAGCTTCCTCAGATCGCTCTCCCCTACCTGACCCGGCTCTAGTACCTCCCTATGTAGGCCTCTCTGCCTCACCTTTGCAGGGAGATCATTCTCTTGCTCAGATTCTGGATATCTGTCCCCGCCATGAGTGATTGCAGGGATCTGTTAGTTCCTGAAACAAAGCTGTCCCTTGTAAACCCAGAAGGCTTCCGGGTTTACAAGTAACAGCAGGAAGATGGAGCGGAGGGCGACAGCCAGTGAAATAGAATTCTGCCACAATTTGGCTGCACAACTGGGTACGAGGACCACATGGCAAGGCCTGGTGGGCCGCTTCCAGCCAGTGGGCATTGTGTTGAACACAAGTGGTTTAGACCAGTGTTTCTCAACTCCAGTCCTCAAGGCGCCCCAACAGGTCATGTTTTCAGGATTTCCATTATTTTGCACAGGTGATTTGATCAGTTTCACTGCCTTAGTAATTACCACAGCCATTTCATCTGAGGGAAATCCTGAAAACATGACCTGTTGGGGCGCCTTGAGGACTGGAGTTGAGAAACACTGGTTTAGACATAAAGAAATAGCATAGAAGACAATTACAATAAATGGATTTAACCCATACATAAGACTACAGCAACAAATCAAACTATCCTCACTCGCCAGTGTTGCACAATACAAAAGTTAGTATTTTATTAGCAACACATATGTATGAGAATAGTCTTGAGTGAACCTGTCTAGTGCTATGCCCCAAAATAATCAACTGGCAATATCTGCAGGTAGCACATAAACAATAGATCCTTACGTGGTCCAGACAATAAAATTCTGAAATCAGGAGACTACACTGGGAGTCATTAATGTCTATTTGCGCCTTAAAAGGAATGCAATTGTGAAAGAATGCAGCCGTTACAATGGCTTTTATTAAATTACTAAATCAGTCTAAATAAACAATTTCTATTTACAGAGAGACGAAACAAACTATTATGTTGGCTATTGTCCACGCTGGAAAAACCTATTGTTAGCGCACAAAATTGTCTGCAAAAAACAGAGCCAACAGTCATGGAAATTATTATTACACTCTGCGAGTAGCCAATGGTCTCAAATAAAAAAAGATGATCTGTTTGCCAGGGAATACATATGACCAAAAAATATGTAAAGCCAAAAGATATAGCAAAACACTTCTCGAAGGAGTTCTCCATTCCAATAAAGATGATCGAATCATACATAGAAATTGTGAAAACATAACAAAATAGTTTTATGAAGCGCAAGAAAAGAATCAAAAAAAAAATAAATAAATAAATAAATAAAAAAAGGGGGGGGGGGGACCTGCCGGTTTAGGCCTCTTTTACACAAGGAGGATCTGTTTTGATGGGCTCTGCTGGAATCGCTCCACTGATCTCCGCTGAGCAGGCGAAGGACAGGTACGTCTCCACTCAATGTGCAGAGATGGACCTGTCACCTATGGGGACATCGGATGATTTTAGATGACGTAGAAGACATTTTAACACCTTTATTGTAATAGGGAGATGTTTGTAATTATTTTTATAGGTGTTCTGTATTGTTTTCTAAGATTTTCCAAGTGATTCCCTTGTTTTATTTGGTACTCTATAAATTATCAGGTGTTATTACTCATAGAGAAAACAAAACACTGTGGTGTTGATTTACTAAAGGCAATAGGCTGTTTACTTTGCAAGGGAATTTTTATTTAGCATAGTGAATAAAGTGATACTCTGCTGCCAAAATACTGTTTTTTAATTTCCTTACACATGATTGGGTATTCTTAAGTAAAGTGATTTTTCACCAGATTCACGGAGATAAAATAAAAATTTCCATGCAAAATGAATAGTCTATTTGCCTTTAGTAAATCAACCCCTATAGGTCACGCCCAAATTTAAGCTGAAAAAATTTCTTCTGGACTTGGTCCAATTATTTGAAATCTGAGGTACCCTGGGACTTCCTCATAGAGATTAGAACAGACTTCAAATGTACAGCTTGGTACAATACTGAGAATCTAAAGGGCACCCTGGGCAAACGTCCTGTGCACACTAATCAGCCCCTTACAGAAAACGGTTAAACTTTTGGCTTGGGAATTGGTTTAAAGTGGTTGTAAACTCTTACACACCACTTTTACCTACAGGTAAGCCTTATTATATGACTGCAAGTCACTGCTTTCTGCCCCTCCAGTGCTCACTAAAGCACCAGGCTGGTCACAGGAGTACAAAAGTAAATGTATTCCTGTGACCCACAAAAGGAGTACAGCAAAAAATCTTTGGCCATACTTCTCTTTTAGGCCCCTTTCACACTTATACGACTTCAAAGTCGCGCAATTTCGCGGCCGCGATTTTACCGCGATTTGGGAGCAGTACTACTTTGTACCACTTTGCCACATTTTTGGCATTAACAAATGAAAACATACAGTAGTTGGTATGAATCATAAGTGGGAACTCCACGCCAAGTTTTAAATAAAAAAAACTGGCGTGGGTTCCCCCCCAAGGGTATACCAGGCCCTTAGGTCTGGTATGGATTGTAAGGGGAACCCCCTACGCCGAAAAATCGGCGTGGGGATCCCCCCAAAATCCATACCAGACCCTTATCCGAGCATGCAGCCCGGCCGGTCAGGAATGGGGGTGGGGACGAGCGAGCGCCCCCCCCCCCCCCTCCTGGACCGTACCAGGCCGCATGCCCTCAACATGGGGGGGTGGATGCTTTGGGGCATGGGGGGCGCCCTGCGGCCCCCCCCACCCCAAAGCACCTTGTCCCCATGTTGATGAGGACAAGGGCCTCTTCCCGACAAGCCTGGCCGTTGGTTGTCGGGGTCTGCGGGCGGGGGGCTTATCGAAATCTGGGAGCCCCCTTTAATAAAGGGGCCCCCCAGATCCCGGCCCCCACCCTATGTGAATGAGTATGGGGTACATGGCACCCCTACCCATTCACCTAGGGAAAACAGCGTCAATAAAAAACACAGTACACAGGTTTTAAAGTAATTTATTAGGCAGCTCCGGGGTCTTCCGACTTCGGGGGTCTCTCCGGCGTCTTCTCCCGGTGTCTGCATCTTCTGCCGGCTCCACCGCTATCTTCTGCAGCTCAATTGCTAGAAGTGGTCCGGACTTATGCCTTCTTCTTTTCTTCCAGAGATGTTGACACAACGCTCTCTCCAGCTGCAATGGTCTCTGGACGCTCCGCAACGGACTTATATAGGCGGTGACCCCGCCCCCTTATGCCGTCACAGTCCCTGGGCATGCTGGGACTGTGACGTTTTAGGAGGCGTGGTCACCGGCTGATGACCACGCCCCCTTATGACAGCACAGTCCCAGCATGCCCCGGGACAGTGACCTCATAAGGGGGCGGGGTCACCGCCTATATAAGTCCATTGCGGAACGTTCAGAGACCATTCCAGCTGGAGAGAGCGTCGTGTCAACATCTCTGGAAGAAAAGAAGAAGGCAGAAGGCCGGACCACCGCTAGCAATTGAGCAGCAGAAGATCGCGGAGGAGCCGGCAGAAGATCAGGACACCGGGAGGAGACGCCGGAGAGACCCCCGAAGTCGGAAGAGGACCCCCGAAGTCGGAAGAAGACCCCCGAAGTCGGAAGAAGACCCCCGAAGTCGGAAGAAGACCCCCGAAGTCGGAAGAAGACCCCCGAAGTCGGAAGAAGACCCCCGAAGTCGCCTAATAAAAATTTTAAAAACCTGTGTACTGTGTTTTTTATTGACACTTTTTTCCCTAGGTGAATGGGTAGGGGTAAGGCAAGGTGCCCCCCATGCCCTAAAGCACCCACCCCCCCATGTTGAGGGCATGCGGCCTGGTACGGTCCAGGAGGGGGGGCGCTCGCTCGTCCCCACCCCCAACCGGCCGGGCTGCGTGCTCGGATAAGGGTCTGGTATGGATTTTGGGGGGGGACCCCACGCCGATTTTTCTGCGTAGGGGGTTCCCCTTAGATCCATACCAGACCTAAGGGCCTGGTATGCCCCTGGGGGGGAAACCCACGCCGTTTTTTTCATTTAAAACTTGGCGTGGAGTTCCCCCTCTGGATTCATACCAGACAGCTGTCAGCACTGCCCGTCGCTCATCGGGAAAGGGAAAAAAAATTTCCTTTCCTGATCAGCGAGCCAGGCTTGTGCTTACAAAGTCGTACTGAAGTCGTGTCTATATTATTCAGGCACGATTTGCATGCTACTTGAGGGTTTAACATTGAGGTCTATGGAGTACAACTCGCATAGAAGTTGGACCAAAGTACTGCAGGGACTACTTTCAAGTCGGCACGACTTAAAGTCGTGCCAATATGAATGGTAGTCATTGCAAATCATGGAGAATGACTTGTCATACGATTTTGCAGTACAAAATCGTGGGACAAGTCGTAAAAGTGTGAAAGGGGCCTTAGGCTGGATTCACGCCTATGCATTTTTAGTGCTTTTTGCATTTTGCAGATTTGCACTAGTCCATTTATCATGGTTTCCTATGGAACACGTTCTGTAGTGCAAATCTGCAAAAAGCACTAAAAATGCCTAGGTGTGAATCCAGCCTTAAACTCGCTCATCCATGTCTTTATGGACCTAGCTCTGTGCACTGGTCCAAATCGTTTAGTGGAGGGGGATTATGATGTGGGGTTGTTTTTCAGGGGTTGGGCTTGGCCCCTTAGTTCCACTAAAGAGAACTCTTAAGGCGTCAGCATACCAAGACATTTTGGATGATTTCATGCTCCCAACTTTGTGGGAACAGTTTGGGGATGGCCCCTTCTTGTTCCAACATGACTGCACACCAGTGCACAAAGCAAGGTCCATAAAGACATGGATGAGTGAGTTTGGGGTGGAGGAACTTGACTGACCTGACCTCAACCCGATAGAACACCTTTGGGATGAATTAGAGCAGAGACTACGAGCCAGGCCTTCTCGTCCAACATCAGTGCCTGACCTCACAAAGAAGAATGATCAAACATTCCCATAGACACACTCCTAAACCTTGTGGACAGACTTCCCAGAAAAGTTAAAGCCATTATAGCTGCAAAGGTTGGCCCAACTCAATATTGAACCCTACGGACTAAAGCCTGGTACACACGATCAGATTGTTGGCTAACAAAGCGTCAGACTTTTGTCCGAAGGGCGTGTGCCAGGTACTTGTCTTGCATACAAACGGTACACAATTGTCGGCCAACAAACTCAAATGTAGTGACGTACTATGAGGAATTTCAGCTCTTGAGCGCCACCCTTTGGGCACCTTCTGCTAATGTTATGTTTGGTGAGCATTGATTGAGCATGCCTGTTTAAACGTTCAACTTTTGTGTGACGGACTTGTGTACAGACAATAGGAAAATCTGACAACAGACCATTGTCCGTGGAAAATTTACTAGCCTGCCATCCAACATTAGTGGGCAGAAAGTTAGACAAAAATTGTCTGACGGAGCATACTAACAGTCGGATTATAGGCCAACAGTCTGTCATCACACAATTCCCTGCCGAAAATCTGATCGTGTGCACGAGGCTTTAGACTGGGATGCCAATAAAGTTCATCTAAAGGCAAACGTCCCAATACTTTTGGTAATATAATGTATGTGGTCATGGGGACTGAAGTTCATGTGCTGCGTGTTCGCTTCCAGCACAGTGACTGAGCATTCATAGATCGGTTTCGGCTTCTGTTTATAATTGGGAGCCCACAGGATAGGCTATCATGTGACCAATATGACAGCCAATCAGTGATCATGTGACTGGGAAGCCCACCTTGCATTTCATTGTTAAGACCCAGTTAAAGGGCAAAAGAAAGATACAGGAAGGGGTAAAGGGGTGCACAAACTGTTGGTGAAATATATAATAAAAAAAAAAAAAATATATATATAAAATATATATATTAATTATATTTAGGACCGAAATAACAAATTGATTAATCGACAACTAATCGATTATGAAATTAATCGATTACTATTTTCATAACCGATTAATCAGCCAGTAACATATTGGGGTTAAAAAAAAACTAAAATGAGCACTTTAGAGTAAAAAAAAACAAAAAAAAAAAAAACGCTACTGTAAATATTACTTTCACTGTTGCACAGTAAAAAAAATGAACCCCTTACAGAAGCGATTATTTGCTCTTTTTGTATTATAAAAAGGGCTAATCTTTTTTTTTTTAACCCCTTATGTTACTAAACATCTTAGGCCTGTGGTTCACGTGTTTTTTGGTGCTTTTTGCAGAAACGCACTATAGTTCATTTAACATTCACATCTATGCTTTTTTCAGCTGCTGTGTATTTGGAAAGGGTCAAGGAATTTTTCAACGCAAAACGGTGCTTTTTTTTGTTCAATATACTTCAATGGAGAAGCTGCAGAAAAGCATGTAATGCGTTTTTTGCAGCAATTTGTGTTTTTTTTTTTAATCTGCCCAACAACAAATTGGCCAAAAAAAGGCATACAAGCAAATTGCAGCAAAGTCATGTGCGCGAAAAATCAAAACGCACAGCAAAAAGCACTGCAGAAACAGATCAAAAGCAAACTGCATAGTGTGTACTAGGGGTGCAACGGATCAAAAAACTCACGGATCGGATCGATCCTCGGTTCAGAGTCATGGATCGGATCATTTTCGGATCAGCAAAAAAAAAACCAACACACAAATCTTGTTACACCCACCGGAGTTTTAGATTTAAAAGCTATTTTCAACACAAAACAGAGCTTATATGCATAAATACAGTATTTGTAGATCGGACAGACTGTTTAGATGTTAGATTTTAAAAGCAACAGCAAACCTGCCGACCTTACATGGTTGCTAATGTGACAGAACACCTCTGATTTTCACATTTAACGTCCCCCACTGTAATACAGCCACATGCCCCCCACTGTAATACAGCCACATGCCCCCCACTGTAATACAGCCACATGCCCCCCACTGTAATACAGCCACATGCCCCCCACTGTAATACAGCCACATGCCCCCCACTGTAATACAGCCACATGCCCCCCACCGTAATACAGCCACATGCCCCCCACCGTAATACAGCCACATGCCCCCCACCGTAATACAGCCACATGCCCCCCACCGTAATACAGCCACATGCCCCCCACCGTAATACAGCCACATGCCCCCCACCGTAATATAGCCACATGCCCCCCACCGTAATATAGCCACATGACCCCCACCGTAATATAGCCACATGACCCCCACCGTAATACAGCCACATGACCCCCACCGTAATACAGCCACATGACCCCCACCGTAATACAGCCACAAGTCCCCCACCGTAATACAGCCACAAGTCCCCCACCGTAATACAGCCACAAGTCCCCCACCGTAATACAGCCACAAGTCCCCCACCGTAATACAGCCACAAGTCCCCCACCGTAATATAGCCAGTCCATGTCCCCCACCGTAATATAGCCAGTCCATGTCCCCCACCGTAATATAGCCAGTCCATGTCCCCCACCGTAATATAGCCAGTCCATGTCCCCCACCGTAATATAGCCAGTCCATGTCCCCCACCGTAATATAGCCAGTCCATGTCCCCCACCGTAATATAGCCAGTCCATGTCCCCCACTGTAATATAGCCAGTCCATGTCCCCCACTGTAATATAGCCAGTCCATGTCCCCCACTGTAATATAGCCAATCCATGTCCCCCACTGTAATATAGCCAATCCATGTCCCCCACTGTAATATAGACAGTCCATGTCCCCCACTGTAATATAGACAGTCCATGTCCCCCACTGTAATATAGACAGTCCATGTCCCCCACTGTAATATAGCCAATCCATGTCCCCCACTGTAATATAGACAGTCCATGTCCCCCACTGTAATATAGCCAATCCATGTCCCCCACTGTAATATAGACAGTCCATGTCCCCCACTGTAATATAGCCAATCCATGTCCCCCACTGTAATATAGACAGTCCATGTCCCCCACTGTAATATAGACAGACTTCCCACTGTATTAGTGCTGTGCCTGTTAGTCACTCATACCTTGCTTTAGAGAAGCCGCCAAACACACGAGTTGGGGGCGGGGTGATGACGTCAGCACGATGCTCAGCGCTGCCGGGTGTACCAAGATGGACGCGGCTCCGGAGCTAGGCCGAAGCCGCGGCCTTTCCTAAAACCCGAGGCCGCGGAGCGCTCCGCGGGTGTGCCGATCCGAACAGGGTGGCCCGTTCGGATCGCGGATCGGTGACGATCCGTTGCACCCCTAGTGTGTACCGCGCCTTGTGATGGCCACATGGATCAATTTTCAGATGAGAATATTCAGACGAAAAATCTTTGTACATTCGCTGAATGAAAGAATGTTCGAAATTTTCACTTGCTTTTAACATTCTGTTTTAAAACAAATGTAATTGCTGAACAAAAACCACATCCACTGTCTGAAAATTCCTTTGACCAAGAAGTTTTCTATTATTTCAAAATTTTCCCGACACTGTGGTTGAAAACAAACGTCGATTTGATCTGACTAACGATTAGAAAATCGAACGTTCTAACCACTTCAACACCAGGCACTTAGACACCTTCCTGCCCAAGCCAATTTTCAGCTTTCTGCGCTGTCGCAATTTGAATGACAATTGCGTGGTCATGCTACATTGTACCCAAACAAATTTTTTATATCATTTTGTTCCCACAAATAGAGCTTTTTTTTGGTGGCATTTGATCACCTCTGTGTTTTTTATTTTTTGCGCAAATAAAAAAAGACCGAAAATTTTGAAAAAAAAGTTTTTCTTTGTTTCTGTTAAAATTTTTTGTAAATAAGTACGTTTTCTTCTTCAATGTCGGGCACAGATATGGCTGCACTTATAGGCACTCATAGGTGGCATTGATGGGTGGCAGATGACACAGATTGGTGGCATTGCTGGGCATCACTGAAATATAATGGTGCCAATCAGTGCCCATTTGTGGGCACTGATTGGCACAGATTGGGCACAGACTGGGCACATGTGGATTGCCATGGGGTACACACCTGGCCATCCACATGTTGCCCCCTTCCCTGGTGGTCTAGTGTGAGCATCGGAGGGGGGCTGTGCTGATAAACAATCAGCACAGACCCCCCCCTGTCAGGAGAGCCGTCGATCGGCTCTCCTCTACTCACATCTGTCAGACGCGAGTGAGGAAAAGCCGACCAACGGCTCTTCCTATTGACATCGTGATCAGCCGTGATTGGACACGGCTGATCACGTGGTAAAGAGCCTCCATCGGAGGCTCTTTACCAAGATCGGTGGAGCGGTGTGTCAGACTGACACACCGCTCCACCGATCGCTGAGATGCGCGCCCCCACGGGCACGCGGCGGCATGTTATCCTGCTGGAGGTCATATGACGCCCAGTCAGGATAACTGAACCACCGCCCGGCCGTCAATCTGCTATAGGCCCGGGCGGGAAGTGGTTAAAATGATTTTTTTTTTTTGAAGAAAGACATTGTTTTTGTATGGCCAGCATATAATATATTACAGTTCTGTTTGAAAATCTGCAAAACAGTCTTTTTTTTTTCTTTTGAATCAAAAAATTTGAACGGAGTCTAATGATATTTACTAGATTCAACCTCTAATAGTATATATCTCTGTCTGTTATTCTCAGAGTGGATTAAACATTTTGCTCCCTAACCATATAGTTGGTTATTTATATTTTAATAGTGAAAGTATGTGGCGCTCATCTAGGTGTACCATTCACAGTGATGGACAAATTGCAAAGTAGCCAGAAAAAACTGAGTACTACCTTGTTACAACATGCATATGTTGCCTATAAATAATACAGCAACACGTGCATACTAGGAAAGGGTGAATAAAAACCGGTGTATATGTTGTATTCACATAAAAAATATGCTGCAGTGCACACTCCTACCTTCTCATGTGGAGGAGTAACATAACATATCTAAAGTGTTTAAATGCTAGTGGTTATTCTGGATGAAAAAATGAATAAAAAATCCCATGTGTATAACATTCCTAAAACTTAATAAGTAAAATAAAGGTCACAGATATCCAATGAATATTGATAGTGAAAAAAATGTTGGCATTAAATAAATAACAATTCATGAAATAAATACAATGTGCGTTAATAATCCACAATATTAGGTGATTGAGTGAAAAACAGAGTGACAAAATATGCATATAAAATTGCGATCCTAGAAAATGGAATAAACTAAACACCCCTCCCACCTAATCAAATATCTGCCAAAATTAGAAGAAATTATGAAATCAAAAAAACCGTGACATATATAAGTGATCAAGTCCAAAATAAATGTTGCTTCATGCAGTGCGACTCTTGATATCCATACAAAAATGTAGCATGCCAGTAAGGTGACTTTGTGCTGAATTCATTCACTTCACAAACTGGTGCGGCACACAAGTGTTTCCACCAGCCTCTCACCTCAATTAGCGGCCCCCGATGGGCCAAGTCAAGCAGATGGTAAATGCTTAGAGTGCAAGGTCCAGAAGCTGTTCACCTCCTCCAAAGGGTATGCGTGGGTCAGGCTTTCTATACTGGGCACCACCGCTCACATAGACCCCAAAAATGACAATAAGAAGGAGATGCTCCCATGGTGAAGTATTTCGATATGAGTTTATTAAACAAAAGTAGTAACTTACAGTTCCAGATCGAAAATGACAGCAGAAACGAAAAAGAGCTTCCGGGTTCGGCCGTCCCCGGGAAGCGTCGGCACCTGGCTCCTCCTACCCTGACGCGTTGCGTCACAGCACGTGACTTTATCAAAGGGATTTTTCACTATCAATATTCATTGGATATCTGTGACCTTTATTTTACTTATTAAGTTTTAGGAATGTTATACACATGGGATTTTTTATTCATTTTTTCATCCAGAATAACCACTAGCATTTAAACACTTTAGATATGTTATGTTACTCCTCCACATGAGAAGGTAGGAGTGTGCACTGCAGCATATTTTTTATGTGAATACAACATATACACCGGTTTTTATTCACCCTTTCCTAGTATGCACGTGTTGCTGTATTATTTATAGGCAACATATGCATGTTGTAACAAGGTAGTACTCAGTTTTTTCTGGCTACTTTGCAATTTGTCCATCACTGTGAATGGTACACCTAGATGAGCGCCACATACTTTCACTATTAAGACGTTTTACATTAGGGTGGGTGAGGACACCCCTTATGTTGGCAGCTGCTCTAATTTTGCTACCATTGTCCATTAAGCGGTGTAACTGTGGTTTTGCGCACTTGTTCTTTTGCTATTTTAGTTGGTTATTTATATTTACCACTGCATAGAGAGATATTTAAGAATAAAATTGCCTTTTTTTTTTAAACTTTACATACTAACTAAATTATACACCACACGTTTTTAAGGTTATTAACGGAATAATCGAAACAATAATTGGCCAACTAATCGATTATGAAAATAATTATTAGTTGCAGCTATATACCGTATTTATCGGCATATAACACGCACTTTTTTCCCCTGAAAATCAGGGGAAAATCGTGGGTGCGTGTTATAGGCCGATCCCCGCCGATTTCTGTGTCATCGGAGCGATCGCGGCAATTGCCGCGGTCGCCGCCGACATACACAGCCGTGGGTAGATTAAAAAATGGCGCCGAGACTGCAAGGAGCCGAGATACACATACCCGAGTGTTCTCGGCTTTTTCCGGCGCCGCCGTCACGCCCAGTCCCGCCCCTGGACCTGTGTTATGTCCATCATAGGGCGGGACTGGGCGTGACTGTGAGCGGCGCCGGAAAAAGCCGAGAACACTCGGGTATGTGTATCTCGGCTCCTTGCAGTCTCGGCGCCATTTTTTAATCTACCCACGGCTGTGTATGTCGGCGGCGACCGCGGCAATTGCCGCGATCGCTCCGATGACACAGAAATCGGCGGGGATCGGCCTATAACACGCACCCACGATTTTCCCCTGATTTTCAGGGGAAAAAAGTGCGTGTTATATGCCGATAAATACGGTATATAGCTGCAACTAATAATTATTTTCATAATCGATTAGTTGGCCAATTATTGTTTCGATTATTCCGTTAATAACCTTAAAAACGTGTGGTGTATAATTTAGTTAGTATGTAAAGTTTAAAAAAAAAAGGCAATTTATTCTTAAATATCTCTCTATGCAGTGGTAAATATAAATAACCAACTAAAATCCGAGAACACTCTAGTATGTGTATCTCGGCTCTTGTCGGATCCGAGATACACATACCTGAGTGTTCTCTGTTTTTTTCGGCGCCGCTCACAGTCACGCCCAGTCCCGCCCTATGATGGACATAACACAGGTCCAGGGGCGGGACTGGGCATGACAGCGGCGCCGGAAAAAGCCGAGAACACTCGGGTGTGTGTATCTCGGCTCCCTGCAGTCTCTGCGCCATTTTTTGAATCTACACCGAGTGCACAAAGCTGCACTGACATGGCTGGACTGGGGCAAACCTGCACTAACAAAGCTGCACTGGGGCAAGGCTGCACTCGGACAAGGCTGCACTCGGACAAGGCTGCACTCGGACAAGGCTGCACTCGGACAAGGCTGCACTCGGACAAGGCTGCACTCGGACAAGGCTGCACTCGGACAAGGCTGCACTGACACTGAAAAGGCTGCAGATGGACAGATAAGGCTGCATTGATGGGCATTTTAATGTAAGTTTTTTTTCCTTAAACTTCCCCCCTAAAAATTTTTTTTCCTTAAAATTCTCTCCTAAACTTGGGGTGCGTGTTATACGCCGGCGCGTGTTATACGCCGATAAATACGGTATATTACAAAAAAGGTAGCCACCGCACCATGCACAGGTACTCACCCACAGAGAAATCCATACAAATCCAAAACTAGTATAGAGAGAAATTCACAGGTCTTGCAGCAGAGGCAAATCATTAGCATTTTTATTGCCAATGTTTTGCTAAAAGCTAAAGCTTCATCAAAACATGGACAATACAAACAATGCCTTTGATTTGCCTCCTCTGCAAGACCTGTGAGGCCCCGCCCACACGTGGGTCTAGCAGAAATGGGGACATTTCTCAAACGTGGGTAGCAGTTGCATGTTTTCCAGGCACAAAAACATGTGGCGCAAAACATGTTTGGCTCAGTGCCAAAATATGATACATGAGCTACTTTAGCTTGTTTATGAAGCTGAGGAAGGCCCACTCAGATGAATGATGCCGCAAAATAGGAAAAAAAAAAAAAATGCTAAAAATGAGTCAGTATAGTGTCGCATAGCCACTTAACGTCAAATCATGTACACCACTTGGCTTTAGGTGTTTGTACCAGGATGATGCTGGCATCACCCCAGTATTGTCTTTCTGCCCGCAGCTAGCTTTTATGTAAAAGTCATCCTAGTGGCTAATTAGCTGTTGGATGGTCCCACTGCCCCCCCCCCCTTACCGCTGCTGCCTCTTTACGCTCTACCATCCCGGTGGGCGAGCCTGGAATGAAAGCCAGCGGCTCTGCCAGCTTACCATAGAGATCGTGGAGAACCGGATGTAAACAGCACCATTTTAAAGTGGCTGTTTAGCCCTTTAGCAGATTTTTTAGCTATAGGTAAGCCTATAATAAGGCTTACCTGTAAGTAAAATGAATATCTCCTAAACCTGTACGGTTTATGAGATATTCACCTTGCATGCAGCCACTGGCGTTAGTGGTGAATGCACTCCAAAGGTCCGGCAGATGTTGCCAGACCTTGCCGGAATGGAGGATTCCTCATGCATGAACGGGAGTGACATCATCGCGGCTCCAGCCACTCACAGCGCCGGAGCCGCGAACCCAGTAGAAACACCATGGGGAAAATGTCAGCTCCCTTGGCAGTGACCAGGATGCGATGCCGACGCTTCTTTCTAAGGCAAGTAATTCATAATGAGCTAGTATGTGGTGCATACTAGCTCATTATGCCTTTCCCTTACAGGTTTTTTTTTCCCTGAGGGTTTACAACCACTTCAAAAAATGGTAAAGGATCTGATCACACCGATCTTGGTGGGATCAGATGCGTGTAATGGCAGAGAAGACAATTTTAAAGTGTGACATGTTTGGTATCCGTTTACTTGACGCAAGACCCTTTCTTATATTTTAACAAAAAAATAGGGTATTATATCCTGTTTGTATTCATTAACCACTTTCCGCCCAGCTCATAGCAGATGACGGCCGGGCGGTGGTTCAGTTATCCTGACTGGGCGTCATATGAAGTCCAGCAGGGTAACATGCTGCCACCGCGCGCCCGCGGGGGCGCGCATCGATCGGTTGATCGGTGTGTCAGACTGATCTTGGTAAAGAGCCTCCGGCGGAGGCTCTTTTCCACGTGATCAGCTGTGTCCAATCACGGCTGATCACGATGTCAATAGGAAGAGCCATTGATCGGCTCTTCCTCACTCGCGTCTGACAGAAGCGAGTAGAGGAGAGCTGATCGGCGGCTCTCCTGGCAGGGGGGGGTCTGCGCTGATTGTTTATCAGCGCAGCCCCCTCTCAGATCACCACACTGGACCACCAGGGATCGCCACTAGGACCACCAGGGAAGGGGCAACATGTGGATGGCCAGGTATGTACCCCATGGCCATCCACAAATGGGCACTGATTGGCACCATTATGTTGTAGTGATGCCCAGCAATGCCACCCTTAGGGGCATCAGTGCAAACAATCAGTGTCATCAGTGCCACCCATCAGTATCCATTGGTGCCATCTGTTAGTGCCCATCCGTGCCAACTATTAGTGCCACCCATGAGTGCCCATCGGTGCCACCCATGAGTGCCCATCGGTGCCACCCATGAGTGCCACTTATCAGTGCCCATCAGTGCCACCTCATCGGTGCCCATCATCAGTGCCCATCATCGGTGCCACCTCATCGGTGCCCATCATCAGTGCCACCTCATCGGTGCCCATCATCAGTGCCACCTCATCGGTGCCCGTCAGTGCAGCCATATCAGTGCCCGTCATTGAAGAAGAAAGCGTACTTATTTACAAAAAAAATTTAACAGAAACAAAGAAAAACTTGTCTTTTTTTCAAAATTTTGGGTCTTTTTTTATTTGTTGTGCAAAAAATAAAAACCGCAGAGGTGATCAAATACCACCAAAAGAAAGCTCTATTTGTGGGAACAAAATAATAAAAAATTTGTTTGGGTACAGTGTAGCATGACCGCGCAATTGTCATTCAAATTTCGACAGCGCTGAAAGCTGAAAATTGGCCTGGGCAGGAAGGTGTCTAAGTGCCTGGTGTTGAAGTGGTTTAAAGTGTTTTCCCAAAAATTTGCATTAAAAAAAAACACTGAGCAAATGCCATGTTACATCAAAATTGTAACACCCGCCATTTTATTCTCTGGAGCCTGTGCTAAACATTTGGGGTTTCTAAGTAAATTTTCTAGCAAAAAAAATACAGATTTTTGTTTGTTAACAAAAAGGGTCAGAAAAGGGCCGGTCTTCAAGTGATGAAGTAGGACTAAAAATATTAATAGGCGGTGTAAGATCTTTTTGTCTCTGGCCCTCACACCACAATGTTTTTCTCTGATTATCCCAACATGTGGGGAGGGCTCCCCTTTATTGGTGAAGAAATGTGACCAATCACAAAGCCCCTTCCTTACACTGGCAATGATGGATCTCCAGTCAGGGGCACGGTCTGCCGGTATGAAGAAGATGAGGCCTACGAAATGATGTCCCAATATAACACAATGGGGGGGAATTTACTAAGTGTGGAGCAGCACTGTACAGTGGCCAATCGGCTTCTAGCTTCAGCTAGCTGAGTTAAGCTTTGAAAATGAAAGCTAGATGCCGATTGGTTGCCAGGCACAGCCGCTCCAGCTCCAGTCTTACTAATCTTCCCTTTATATCCCCTCAGATCCCTCCACACAGATCACCTCCACACACACCATCCCCGACCACAGCCGGGCCGCCAACACTCACAGCGTCCTGGGCAGCTCGTCCTCCATGATTCCGGGCCCCTCTCCGTCCTAAGGGACCCGGCGGGAAACCGAGTCGGTGTAGATGAAGGTCAGGCCGCCCCGGTGACGGTAGAAGATCCGCTCTTTGTTGTTCTTTCTTCTCGGATAGAAGCTCTGAGACCCGGCTCCAACCTCCCCGGCCTGGAACAATGCGAGCCCGTCACCACAAGATGGCCACCACGACCAACTGCGCAGACGCGGCGCAAGGACCCCGGAAACCGCCTGCCCCGGCAAATGCCTGTCTGTGAATTCGTGAAATTGATAGACCGTGCGACATGTGTAAAGCGAATGCCTGAGAATAATCAGCATGTCGTGTTCTTGGCAAAAATAAAGATTTAAAGAAAAAAAAACATTCAATGCATTGGAGTTAAAGGAGATATTAGGAATATAAATGTAGTAAGAAAAGAAGTGCGCCGCCCGGGAATCGAACCCGGGTCGCAAGAATGGGAATCTTGCATGATACCACTACACCAGCGGCGCATGTGGGGTACTGCCGCTTTTGAGCTCTCTACAATCACACTATACCCGCCCACATGTATACATAACTCCTTATAACATGAGAATATCTTCTTCCTTTAGCTCAGTAATAGTTCTCTCTCTCTCTCTCTCTCCCCTCTCTCTCTCTCTCCCTCTCTCTCCCCCCCCTCTCTCTCTCCCCCCCCCTCTCTCTCTCTCTCCCCCCCTCTCTCTCTCTCTCCCCCTCTCTCTCTCTCCCCCCCTCTCTCTCTCTCTCCCCCCCTCTCTCTCTCCCTCTCTCTCCCCCCTCTCTCTCTCTCTCCCCCTCTCTCTCTCTCTCTCCCCCCTCTCTCTCTCTCTCCCCCTCTCTCTCTCTCCCCCCCTCTCCCCTCTCCCTCTCTCCCCCCCCCCCTCTCTCTCTCTCCCTCTCTCTCTCTCTCTCCCTCTCTCTCTTTCTTTTTCTCTCCATTTTATTAAGTAGTGCATGCACTACTTTTGCTCTGGTGTGGCATGATTTCAGCCTACTCAAATGAATGAGCTAAAATCGCACTGCACCCAGAAGCGTGTGAATCGCACAAAGAACACACAGCATGTTCCCGTGCAATTCATGGCATGAACTGACCCTTAATCCTGACCCTGGAACTCTTGTGTTACTTACTCCTGACCCCTTCACTCTGTGTATTAAACAATCTTGACCCCTGCATTTTTTGCTATTCAGCACTGTGCTACTTTAACTTGCAATTGCGCGGTCATGCCACACTGTACACAAATGAAATGTTTTATCATTTTTTTCACACAAAAAGAGCTTTCTTTTGGTGGTATTTGATTAAAAAAAATGAAATTATCATGAATAATAGCAGTATTTGATCACAAATAATGAAATTATTATGATTAATGAAAATTGTGAAAAATATATACACATTTTCTATTTTCTGTTGTAAAACATCCAATAAAATCAATTTTCTTCATAAATTTAGGCTAAAATGTATTTTGCTAGATGTCTTTGGTAAAAAAAAATCCCAATAGGTGTATAATAATTGGTTTGTGTGAAATTCTACAATCTATGGCAGGGGTAGGCGACCCTCGAGAGATTGAGATCTACTTGAACAATACTGGTGAAGTCAAAGATCACCTGGCACACTGTCCCCCCCCCCCCCCCCCAAAAAAAAGACAGTAAGACCGACCTTTTATTTTTATTTTTTGATGAAATATTTTTACTCAGAACAAAAATAAGTATTACAAGAGAATTCAGAGTTTAGGAGTGCGTTATGCAGAGAATGCAGAGTTCACCAGTGTGTTGCGCTCAAAATGCAGACTTCAGGAGTGCGTTGCGCTCGGAATTCTGGGTTCAGGAGTGCGTTGCGCTCAGAATGCAGGGATCAAGAGTGCATTACACTCAGAATGCAGGCTTCAGGAGTGTGTTGTGCTCAGAATGAAGGTTTCAGGAGTACCTTCCGCTCAGAATGCAGGGTTCAGAAGTGCATTGAGCTCAAAATGCAGGGTTCAGGAGTCCGTTGCGCTCAGAATGCAGAGTTCAGGAGTGCGTTGCGTTCAGAATGCAGGGTTCAGGAGTGCATTGCGTTCAGAATGCAGGGATCAGAAGTGCGTGCGTTCACAATGCAGGCATCAGGAGTGCGTTGCGCTCAGAATGCAGGGTTCAGGAGTGTGTTGCGTTCAGAATGCAGGGATTAGGAGTGCGTTGCACTCACAATGCAGGCATCAGGAGTGCGTTGCGCTCAGAATGCAGGGTTCAGGAGTGTGTTGCGCTCAGAATGCAGGGATCAGGAGTATGTTAGGCTCAGAATGCAGGGTTCAGGGGGGGGGGGTGTGAAGGGTGGTAGAGGACACTGCTATGGGGGGTGACCCTGCCCTTAACAGTGTCCTCTTCCCCTTCACATTACCTCACCCGCCCCACACAGTGGTGTCTTTTGCCCCCCCCCTTCCCCTATAGCAGAAACCTCTGCCCCCCCCTCTCATAGCATAGTATCCTACCTGTTTCCACAATGGAGACCAGGAGGCAGCATAGTTCTAGACAGAGGGCGGAAGTTTGCAGAGTGACTTTTCATATTAGTAAGCTGGAGATTGGTTGCTTAGGACCACCCTGTGTCCTAGCAACCAATCACCTGCGGTTTAACATAAAAAGCTAATTTGGCCAGCTCCTCCTCCCGCCCCCCATCCTAAGCTGTGTTGCCTCCTGGTTTCCGCTGTTCACTGGTGACAGCGGCAGAGGAGGCTGGGGGTGGGAGGGAGAGAGAAGGAGCAGGACATGGAAGGCGCGGCAGAGGTGCAAAGGAGGGAGAGAGACAAGGACCGGCAATTAGAAGGCAGGAGTTGGCAGTGCAGGAACCTGTTTGCGGTCTACCTGTCACCTGGCTGCGGTCAACAGGTGGACCGCGATCGACGGGTTGCTGACCCCCGATCTATGGTATACAGAAAACTGATCAATCCTGATGTACTAATGGCCTATCTCATTTCTTGAGGCCCTAAAATTTCAATACAGTACAAATACCCCAAAATGACCCCTTTTTGGAAGTAGACAGTCTGTCATATTTAGTTATGCCCTGTACACAGGATAGGACATTGATCGGACATTCTGACAACAAAATGCATCGGATTTTTTCCGACGGATGTTGGCTCAAACTTGTATTGCATACACACAGTCGCACAAAGTTGACGGAAAATCCGATCGTTCTGAACTCGGTGACGTAAAACACATACACCGGGACTATAAACGGGGCTGTAGCCAACAGGTTTCGTCTCTTAATTTATTCTGAGCATGCGTGGCACTTTGTGCGTCGGATTTGTGTACACACAATCGGAATTTAAACAATCGGATTTTGTTGTCGGAAAATTTTATAGCTTGCTCTCAAACTTTGTGTCGGAAATTCTGACGGAAAAAGTCCGATGGAGCCCACACACGATCGGAATTTCCGACAACATAATCCGATTGCACTTTTTCCGTCGGAAAATCCGACCGCGTGTACAGGGCATAAGTGGCATGGTAAGTTTTTAGAAGTCATAATTTTTTGGGAAATTAAGAATTTAAATAAAATGAGCTTTTTTTTACAAAATTAGCTTTTTTTCACATTTTAAACATGTTTTTTTTTTTTACATACAGTGTTATCATATCACTAGTGTGGCGGTGATCAGGGATCAGGGGCGGTGAACTGGTGACAGTTTGTTAAAATTCATTTTTTTTATTTCAATTTTTTAACTGCTTTATCTTGACCTATGAGCTCTTTATATTACTTACTCCTGACCCCTGCACTCTCTGCGTTACTTAATCCTGACCACTGCATTCTGTGCATTACTGAATTATAACTCTCTATGCTTTACACTCTCTTGACCCACAGCAGCACAAGTTCAGGTTTTATTTAACCATATCCCTCAAGCCCCCCCCGTTCATATCGGCGTGATTTGACATGTAAAATCGCATGCCAAATTGCAGCCTAGTGCCGGCAACGGCACTGTCCCAATTGGTGCAACACCGACTTTGCGGCGCTGCACCAATTTTCAAAAGTAGTTCCTGCACTACTTTTGGTGACTTCGGGGGTGATTTCAATAGACATCTGTGCATGAACCCGCACAGATGTCTTTCAAATCGCCCCCAAACCCGTACTGAAATGCGGGTTTGAAATCGTGGGAGTTGATTTCAAACCCGTGTTCAGTGTGAACGAGGGCTTAAGCCCCATCCACTGTTAACACAATTTGGTCACACCTGCAATTTGCATGCTACACGCGTCGCATCATTTTCCTTCTAATGGTGTCCAAAGTTCTTTTGTCTGTAGAACCTAAATGTCTGACTCTTGTTCCAAAACTCTGTGACCAATTGTTTCAGGGCATGTTAAACATGGAGGCATGATTTTCTGGATGAGGCAAGGAATGAGGGTGTGATTTTGTGGGCATGGTTAAAAGTGGGAATGATCCATAGAGTGTACCCGCATTTCATTTTATAAATCTAGTAGCCTGAGTGTAATTCTAGAGAAGATGGAAGCAAAGCTGCAGGAGTGACACTGACAATGAACAGTGTAGACAACACATGACTGGAGCAGGTTAGGGGCACCATGTGTGCAGATATGATATGCTTACTGACTTACTATGGCAAAATCCTCGCTTAGCAATCGGAATTGCTCTGATCTGTCTCAGAAGCCCTGCAGAAAGAAAGGGGAGGAAAGTGGAGATTCAAAATTTCTGGACCAGTACACCAGCTGTGTAGGTAAGTACAGTGGGGATCAGGGGGTGTGGAGGATCTAGGGCAGTCTTTCTCAACCTTTTCAACACAGGGAAACCCTTGAAAAAACGTTCCGGTCTCAGGGAACCCCTTCTAAAAATGACTGTGTCTACAACTCATGATACATTAGTGTGATGGTCAGAAGGAAGAATGCTCCTTACACTTGTGGTCATAAGGAAGAATCCTCTCTTACAGATAACTAAAAAGATCAATGGTGTCAGTGGGAACTTATCTAAGAGGCAAATATTGCACATAGCTCAAGGAACCCCTAGAAACCTTTGGAGGAACCCTAGACTTCTATGGAACCCTGGTTGAGAAACCCTGATCTAGGGTGTCCACCTTTTCTTTTTTTCTGAAAATGTGAACTAATCCTTTTACCGCTTCCCGACCACCGCACACCGATGTACATCAGCAGAATGGCATGGGTGCGCAAAAGGGTGTACCTGTACGACCCTCCGTAATCCCGGGCTAGCTGGCATGCCGCTGGCGGCGTGCGCGCCACGGGAGTGTGCGCGCGGTCTTGATGTCTGCCGGTGGCCAGCGATCGTGACGAGGAGAGGCAGAACGGGGAATTTCCCTGTTCTGCCTAGACATGACAGGGATCTCCTGCTCCCTGTCATCGGGAGCAGTGACCTCTGTCATGACCTAGGTAGCCCATCCCCCCTACAGTTAGAACACGCTGAGGGAACAGATTTAACCCCTTGATCGCCCCCTAGTGTTTACCCCCTTCCTGCCAGTGACATGTACACAGTAATCAGCAGCTATTTTTAGCTCTGATCGCTGTATAAAGGTCAATGGTCCCAAATTAGTGTCAAAAGTGTTCGATCTGTCTGCCGCAATGTTGCAGTCCTGATAAAAATCGCAGATCACCGCCATTACTAATAAAAAAATATATGCAATAAAAATGCCATAAATATATCCCCTATTTTGTAGAAGCTATAACTTTTGCGCAAACCAATCAATTTACACTTATTGTGATTTTTTATACCAAAAATATGTAGAACAATACATATCGGTCTAAACTGAGAAAGAAATTCGTTTTTTTTATATATTTTTGGGGGATATTTATTATAGCAAAATGTAAAAAATATATATTTTCTCAAAATTGTCAGTCTTTATTGGTTTATAGCGCAAAAAATAAAATCCGCAGAGGTGATCAAATACCACCAAAAGAAAGCTCTATTTGTGGGAAAAAAAGTTTGTCAATTTTGTTTGGGTTCAACGTCGCACGACCCTGCAATTTTCAGTTAAAACGACGCAGTGCCGAATCGCAAAAAATGCACTGGTCATTAAGGGGTAAAATCTTCCGGGGTGGTTAAGCTGACAGCTAGCAAAGTTTTGTACATCATACTTTTTCTTTTCACTAACAGTTAATAGTTTTGGGGAAAAGCTTGCAAGGGTCAACCCCCATCTTCTAGACCCAGGAAGTACAGCTACTGAGAAGTTTAGCAAAAGGCTAAGACAAAGTTCATGTAGTACTTTGTCCCATCTCCCTTAGGTACTCTGTAATAGCAGGGCCCCCTTTCGGGGCCCCAGCAAAGCCAGCGAGACCCGGAAGTTGCAGACGTGCACTGTGCTGGATCAAATGAGAGCTCGGGTAAGTAAAAGGGGGGGGGTTAGGGGGGATGCTGACACCTAAATATTTTTTACCTTAAATGCATTAAGGTAAAAAATGTCTAGGCTTTACAACCACTTTAAGCAGGCCATAGACAAGTCAAAAACTGAATGACAAATTTTAGTCAAATGTCAGATCATTTTTTTTTCGCATCAGTAGTGTGCCAGCTGCGACATGCAGTTTTCGTGCCACAATTGAAATTGCCAGATTCTACATGCTGGATTCTTTTTCTAAAAACAAAACAAATGATGGCATAATCGTATGCGCCGTTTGGTTTTCGACTTGTCTATGGCCGGACTTACCTGAGACAAGCACCATGCTAGCTGTGGCGTTGGGCGCCATGCAACAAGGGGGGTTGTCATGTCTGACATCACAGCTATTGTTACCATACATCTAGGGAGATGGGACAAAGTACTACGTGTAATACTATAATAATGTAAAAGATACTGATACTTCCTTAAAATAACAGAAAGGAGAATATACTTCTGTTCACTCTAGTGGTATACAGTACGTTTTAAAGGAAATCCAGTAAGGCTCAATGCACACTGGGTTTAAAAAAAAAACAAGTTCCCTTGGCAGAAAAAAAAAAATATGCTCATATAGAACATTTTTTGTACATGGTTTAGACGAGTTTAGGAGAGTTTTGCGTTTTTCTCTGCCAAAAAGCTCCAATCAGAAACGCAAACCAGAAGGGTTTTTTTTTCCTGCCTCTAAACGTTGAGCTCAAAATATAGCTGTAATCATCCTAATGTGCATGGAAACATAGGAGAAGATTGAGCTGCTTCTACAGGCAGAACACAAAACTCCTGTAGTAGCAGCAATTTTTAAGCCAGTGTGCATGGAGCCTAAGGCTGCTTTCACACTGGGGCGGTGGGGGCGTCTGCGGTAAAACAACGCTATTTTTAGCGCTGCTTTACCGTCGTTATTGCAGCGGTATTCGGCCACTAGCGGTGCGGTTTTAACCCCCGCTGCCGGCCGAAAAAGGGTTAAAACCGCTCGTATAGCGCGGCTATAGCCGCGGTATTGCCGTGGTATAACCGCGCTGTCCCATTGATTTCAATGGGCAGGAGCGGTTTAGGAGCGGTGAATACACCGCTCCTTCACCGCTCCAAAGATGCGGCTTGCAGGAGTTTTTTTCTTCTCCTGCCAGCGCACCGCTTCAGTGGGAAAGCCCTCGGGCTTGAAAACAATGACTTTAGGGATGACATGCAAATTTAAAGTGTTTTCGACGCATCGCATTCATCATGAACTCGCATCAGTGAGAACCGGGCCTCAATCTCTTTCCATGTCTCAAAGGGGAGATGTCAGGGGCCCTCCTACCCCCCAACAGATTTGAATAAAATAAAAAAATTAAAAAAATAAACATTGTAATAAATAAAAATAAATACATAAATAAATAAATAAATAAAAACTACTGACAGTCCACGCCTCATCAGTGCCGCATATTAGCGACACTGTCACATGACATTAAAAAAACGTATCGGTAATCGGTATCAGTGAGTACTTGAAAAAAAAAGTATCAGTACTTGTACTCGGTCTTAAAAAAGTGGTATTGGGACAACCCTAAATTTCAGTGGATCAAAAACGTGTATTGAAAAACGCAAAATGCACCTGGAATATGTAAACTGCAACCTGCATAGGTGTAAACCAGGCCTTAAGACCTTAAATTTTGTTAGTGTAAGACTGGATTCACACCTATGCATTTTTAGCACTTTTTGCATTTTGCAGATTTGCCCTACAGTCCATGGTTTCCTATGGAACACGGTGCTTGCCGTGTTTTTGAGCAGCGTTTTTGCCGCGTTTTTGCCGCGTTTTGCGTTTTTTTTTTTGTTTTTTTTTTACAGTTTTATTTAATACTGTATATAGTGTAAAAAAAAAATGGCAAAACGCTGTAAAAACGCTATACTTGCGTTTTTGATGCTGGTCCATTGAATTCTATTACATGTAAAACGCTGCATTTTGCATGAAAAAAAGTCCCTGACCCTTTCCAAAAACGCAGAGGCACAAAAATGCATTGATGTGAACATGTTCCATAGGAACCCATGTTTAAAAATTCCCATGCATTTCTGCAAAATGCATAAAAAAAATGCGTTAGTGTGAATGGAGCCTTAGACTGAAAGATTAACCACTTCAATACTGGGCACTTTCACCCCCTTCCTGCCCAGGCCAATTTTCTGCTTTCAGCACTGTCACACTTTGAATAAAAATTGTGTGGTCAATCAACACTACCAAAATAAATTTTTATCATTTTGTTGACACAAATAGAGCTTTCTTTTGGTGGTATTTAATCACCACTGGGTTTTTTATCTTTTGCTAAATAAACAAAATGTATTCTGCTACATTTCTTTGGTAAAAATAACCCAAATCAGTGCATATTATTTAGTCCGCAGGAAAGTTATAGAGTCCACAAACTATGGTACATGTATCTGAATATTGATCAATCCTGATGTACTGATGGCCTATCTAATTTCTTGAGGTCCAAAAATGCCAGGACAGTACAAATACCCCCCAAATGACCCCTTTTTGAAAGTAGACAGTCTGAGGTATTTAGTATGAGGCATGACAAGTTTTTTGAACTTGTAATTTCTTGTCACAAGTTTTTGGACAATTAAGAAAAAAACGACAGTTACTTACCGATAACGGTGTTTCTACGAAACCTTCCATGACGGCAACACATGAGAGATGATAGGTTCCTCCCTTCAGGAAACACAATCAAATCACAGCTGTTTATAAGGCCCCACCTTACCCCTTGTCTCTCAGTAGTAAAGTAATACTCCCAACCAATTCACAAGGGTTATTCCAACATTTAGGCACTTACCACCTAGTGTGTACATACTCCTCAACCCATAACAGGGTGGGAAGTAGGTCTGCTGTCCTGGAAGGTTTCGTAAACCGCTGGTTTTCTCACCTCACCTTCCAGGACGGCAACACATGAGAGGATAATAAAGAAATCCAAAGGCCTACCTTAGGGTGGGACTATTGCCTGTAACACTTTTCGACTGAAGGCTAGGTCTTGCTGCGATAGGACCTCCCCTCGGTAGTGCTTCAGGAAGGTGTCTTGACTGGACCAGGTGGCTGCGCTATGAATTTGCTCCCAGGAGGCTCCCAATTTTTCGGCCCAGGAGGTTGCTAGGGGTCTAGTTGAGTGTGCTTTTAACTTTTCTGGTGCAGGTATGCCTGAGCTTTCATAAGCTATAGTAATGGCTTGCCTTATCCACCTAGAGACTAAAGATTTTGAGGCTTGGAGTCCCTTTCTAGGTCCAGAGAAGAGGATTAAAGATGATTAGCTCTCCTAAATTCTTTTACCCTCTGTAGATAAGTAAGGAGGCATCTCCTGACATCTAAACAATGAAATTTATTTTCCCCTTCATTCTTAGGGTTCTCGCAAAAAGATGGTAAGGTTATTACCTGAGTCCTATGGAAGGCTGAAGACACCTTAGGCAGATATAATGGATCTGGCTTTAGGATGATTCTATCTGGTAGGATCAGCAAAAAGGGTTCTTTAATGGAAAGACCCTGTAAGTCCCCTACCCTCCTAGCAGTAGTAATTGCTAGGAGAAAGGCTAGTTTTATGGTCAAAAACGTAAATGAAACTTCTTCTAAAGGTTCAAAGGGTGTCTAGATAATGCCTCTAGAACCCTCATTAGGTCCCAAGGTGGAAACCTATCCATCTTGACAGGGGTAGCCCTATCACTGACTACCAAAAATCTTTTAATTAAAGGTACCTTCGCTACTCTAGCGTCAAGCAAAAAACCGAAAGAGCTGCCACTTGTACTCGAAGAGTGTTGGCAGCCACACCATTCTCTACCCCATCCTGGAGAAATTCCAGGATTACTGGAATAGAAGTGGAAACTATTTGTTTTTGTTTACACCAAGAACAAAAAACTTTCCAAACCTTAAAGTAAATTTTTCTTGTCACCGGCTTCCTGCTTAAGAGGAGAGTGTCTTTCACTCTGTCTGAGCAACCTTTGCTCTGAAAGGATCTGGCGCTCACTAACTAGGCTGTCAGATGAAAGAATCCTGGTCTGGGGTGCAGCACTGGACCCTGCAAAAGAAGGTCCGGAATGTCCAGGAGCTTCCAGGGAGGCGCTACTGAAAGTGCCTTCAAGATCGCAAACCAAGCCCTTCTTGGCCACCATGGGGCCACTAGGAGGACACGGCCTGAAACCTGGCTGAGTTTCTGAATGTAATACAAAACAAGGACCTCTGCGCTACTAAAAAGTAAGAATGAAGAGATGCTGCAAAATCTAATGGTGTTCACAAATCAACCAATAATTAAAGTGCATATATAAAAATGATTTAGCGCAAAATACAATCCGTGAAAATAAATCACAGTGTAATCACAAATGAGTGCATCAAGACATAAATAATTCCTTTAAAATGGTGAAGATCAAAAAATGAAGGTAACCAAAAGTCTCAGTGCTAAATAGCTAAGAAATGGCTCTTTAAACAAATTAATGAATAATCAAAGAAACTCGATAACAATGTGTTTAAAAAAAAATTATAATAATAATAAATATAAAAAGTACAGTGAACAAAAAAATATTGAATACAAAAGGTAAGTGGCCAAAGTAACAATGTGCAATCGTGACTCCAAAAAATGTGAATAATTAAAATAAAATTAAATAAGTCCACAAAATAGTGAAAAGCCGTTCATAAATCTTCTCAGTGAATGCAACAAATTTGAAAACGTGTGGTCAGTGGTGGGATGACAGCTGGAATATGTGCTCACAGAGCCCTTACCTTAAAAGGCATGGGTAAATGCCATGGTGAGTGAATAGCTGTTTGAGACCAGCAGTTTCGTCCGGAAAATAGATGATAGATGTAGGGCCGGATCAGGCTTACATCAGAGTCTGGATGAATATAGAAGAGAAGAACAAGAGAAGAACAAGAAGGGGCCTCCAATCGTGTAGTACCATAGACCAAAATTTTGGTCTATGGTACGGTACTACATGATTGGAGGCCCCTTCTTGTTCTTCTCTTCTATATTCATCCGGACTCTGATGCGAGCCTGATCCGGCCCTACATCTATCATCTATTTTCTGGACGAAACTGCTGGTCTCAAACTGCTATTCACTCACCATGATCTTTAAGGCATTAACCCATGCCTTTTAACACGTTTTCAAATTTGTTGCATTCACTGAGAAGATTTATGAACGGCTTTTCACTATTTTGTGGACTTATTTCATTTTATTTTAATTATTCACATTTTTTGGAGTCACAATTGCACATTGTTACTTTGGCCACTTACCTTTTATATTCAATATTTTTTGTTCACTGTACTTTTTATATTTATTATTATTATAATATTTTTTTGATACACATTGTTATCAAGTTTCTTTGATTGTTCATTAATTTGTTTCAAGAGCCATTACTTAGCTATTTAGCACTGGGACTTTTGGTTACCTTCATTTTTTGATCTTCACCATTTTAAAGGAATTATTTATGTCTTGATGCACTCATTTGTGATTACACTGTGATTTTTTTTTACAGATTGTTTTTTGCGCTAAATCATTTTTATATATGAGTTTCTGAATGACTCGCGGAATCAGTGCCAGAGGGGGGAAGGCGTAAGCCAACTGGAAGGTCCAGTTTTGTGCTAGAGCATCAAAGCCCTCTGACTATCTTTGCTGAGAGAGAGAAAAGAACTTCTTTACCTTCCTGTTCATTTGATTGGCAAAGAGGTCTATCTCTGGGCAGCCAAACTTTTGAACTAGTACTCAAAACACTTTCAGGTTCAGTTCCCATTCTCCCTGTGTGACAGGTTGGCGACTGAGGAAGACTGCTTCCTTGTTGTCTGTGCCCCTTATGTGGACCGCTGACAAGGAGACTACCCTGTGCTTGGCCCAGGTCAGGATCTCCTTCACTAAGGCTAGAAGGGTTTGCGACCTGGTTCCCCCCTGATGGTTTAGATAAGCTACGGTTGTAGCATTGTCTGAACAGACTAGGACTTCTTTTCCTGTGACCTTCTTTTCGAAGGCTTTTAGGGCTTCGACCACCACTCTAAGTTCCCTGAGATTGGAAGAGGATCTGGCTACTTCCCTCTGCCAGGAGCCCTGAGCTTTGGCTTTCCCTAGGTGAGCTCCCCAACCCCAGGCACTTGCGTCTGTGGTGACCTTTAGTGGATCCCACTGACCCCAGCATCTGCCTTTTTCCAAATTGCCTGGGACTGACCACCACCCCAGCGAGGATTTTACCTGAGGAGTAATTAGATTTTTCTCTAGGGATTTGTTCTTTTTGTCCCAAGAGGAAAGATGGAAGGATTGCAGATCCCTTGAGTGCAGTTGTGCCCAGACTACTGCTGGAATGCTGGCTGACATGAGACCCAGGACCCTGAGGATCTCCCTCCTGGAGCACACAGGGGTTCCTATCAGCCTTTTGACGACTGATACAACCTTTTTCACCTTTTCCCTTGGTAGGAAAAGCTTTTGAGCCCGAGAGTCCACCCAGAAACCCAGGTAGGTCTGGACCTGAGCTGGTTCCAGGGAAGATTTTTCCAAGTTTACCAGCCAGCCCAGTCTTTTCAGCACAGAGATCACCTTCTGGGCATCTGTTTGCACATGAGCGGCTGATGGACCGGAAATGAGCAAGTCGTCCAGACAGGGTATCACTGCTACCCCCTGGAGGTGGAGATGGGCCACCGCCTTTGCTAGAATCTTTGTGAAGATTCTTGGACTTGCCGCTAGCCCAAAAGGAAGTGCCTTGAACTGCCAGTGGAAAACTCCTTCCTGGGTTACAACCGCAAATCTCAGGAAAGCCTGGTGTTCTGGGAAAATCGGAACATGTAGATAGGCATCCCTGAGTTCCAGGGTGGTCATAAAGACATCCTTCAGTAGGTTTTTCCGCACTGAGTACATACTCTCTATGGAAAACCTTTTGTATTCTGTTTAAGTTCCTGAGATTTATAATAAGGCGATACTTCCCTGAAGGCTTGGGTACCACAAAAATAAAGTAAAGTAAAAGCCTTGGTAAAGATGGCTTTTTGGGACCGGAACTACCACCTGTTGTTCTACTAGTTCCTGAATCCCGTCTAATAGGGCTTTCTTTTTTAATGCATGCTTAGGAAGATGCGTTAACATGATCATAGGTGGGGGCTTTGATGAGAATTCTAGGCGGTAGCCTTCCCTGAGCAGACTGATGATGTAAGGACTGTCTGAAATCTCCTCCCACTGAGGAATAAAATGAGACAGTTTGCCCCCTACCCTGATTCTGGCGTCACTTGAGATCTTTTGTGTTTTGGCCTGGAGAGGAAAAGAAAAAAATTACCTTTTTGCCTGCCTCTACCATAACCCCACCTTCTGCTGGGTTCCTTCTTGGACCTTTGTTGATTTTGTCTCGGGTGGCCTCGAAAAAAATTCTTGTACTTTTCCTGTTTCGGTTTGACAGAAAATTTCTTCCCTTTTTTTGAGGACCTAGACAAAACATCAAGGCCTGAGCCAAACAACAAAGATCCTTCGAAAGGGAAAGCCACACAGTTTGGCCTTAGAGGTAAGATCACCTTCCCAGGCTTTAACCCAAATGGTCCTCCTGGCCGAGTTAATCAGTGCTCCTGTTTTTGCAGAGGCCGTAACGGAATCCACCGCAGCCAGGAATGCAACAGCCTTCCCTATCACTGAAAGGGAATCCAGGAAATCCTGAGATTTTTTTCCTTGGGAGAAGTGTCTATTAAGCTTCTCTATCCAGAAGTCTGCATTTCTGGCAATGCAGGTTGCTGCTAAAGCAGGGGCCATAGCCAAGGAATTGGCCTCCCAGGCTTTTTTAAGCAGGGACTCTGACTTTCGGTCCATTGCATCCCGGATGTTTCCAGAGTCCTCAAAGGAGAGGTCAGACTTTTTTGTCACCTGGGAGAGGGCGGCGTCCAACTTGGGGACCTTTAAAAAAAACCTTGCTTCCTCCTCCTTGAAGGGGAACATTCTCTTCCAGATTTTAGAACTGATCAAACTCCTTTCAGGAAATTTATACTCCTGAAAAACCACGTCTTTTAGAGACTGGTGTAGGGGAAATACCCTAGCCTGGCTTTTAACCAAACCCCTGTACATCTTATCCTGTGCAGAGGTTTCCTTAACTGGTTCAGGGATTTCTTCAGTGGCATAGATAGCCTGGAGGAGTCCTTCCAAGTCCTCTAAGCCAAAGAGGTGACTGCTTAATTTGATATCTCAGAGCTCAGAGTTCGCCTGGTTCTCTGCATCCTCTATTTCATCCTCTTCCCTGGGCTGAGCCGGGGGGAAGCCCCTGAGAGAAAGGTAAAGAGATACTTGAAAGAGAGAATCTGCTGTGCTTAAATATGAAAAAACTCAGAAGCAGCTAACACAATATTGTTGGATACAATAACAAAAAATATAAATAAAAGTGTAGCGCTAATAAATAATGATAAAAAGTATATAAGTGTAATTAATGTCAAAAAATTGCACTCCATCTTGAAAAATCCAAAAGGATAGAAGATAGGAGAACCGTCACCGACACCCAACACTGACTCTTACCGTCAGTGCATAGGACATACACATTGAGCAAATGGTTGAAAAAGCCAAATTCACAACTTGTATTAATTAAACGGTCCACCAATAGAATCCTCTCTCATAGATCCACCAGAGACAGATAGCTGTTCCATTTATTCCTATAGAGTCCATCTCCCAGCTGAGATTGTTAAGAAACAGCTATCTGTCTCTGGTGTGAGAAGCTCTGAGGCAGCAGGTAAGAGTAGCCCTCACCAGCATACCTACACCTGGCTTACAGGTGTACCATCTGACTCTTTTTAGTCTTCTGGTCAGAGAAAAGAACAAACGTTTCGCTGTGGGAGAAACACAATCAATACCGAGGGACAAGGGGTAAGGTGAGTCCTTCTAACGATTAACGATCTAACTGAATGATTTATCGGTCATGACATGATGGCACGATCGTTTACGGTCACGGTCAAACGTTCGTTTTTCGAAAATGGGTTCGGCCGATTTTTCGTATAGTGTATGGTCAGCATTACACTGTACTGAGGAGGTGATCAGGATTTTTTTTTACACATTATAATAGCTTATAACAATATTATTCACTGTTAAAAGTAACATTTTTTTTTAAATGAAACTGGTTCATTCAATGTGTACAGTATTGTTGTGATTAGCTGTGATTGGCCACAGCTAATCACAGGGCACAGATGGGCTGTGATTGGCCCTGTCTGTACCATGTCATCACTGTGCCCAATCACAGTGAGCAACACAATAGTACACAATGAATGGCATGAATGGAATCCATCCATTGTGTACAATTGTCATGTGATCTGCTGTGATTGGTCACAGCGATCACATGGTACCAGCAGTGGCACGGTACAATGATCTGTCATTAGCTGTGTCCAGTGGAGACAGTGGGTGACAGATCGTGCTGCAGCGTGGCCCACACGAAGAGTGTTCCGGGGAGGACATCCTATGACGTCCACTCGGATCTAGAGCGGTCACGCCCGGCCGTCTTTAGTCTATAGGCTGGGTGGGAACCAGTTAATAATTGAGGTATACAACCAACTGTATAAGGCATCCATTCTCATTCAGGGTTCCTCCAGGGATTGCTAAGGGTTGCTTGAGCTGTGGCTGATTGACCTCCCATTTAATGGTACCAGCATAGTTCCAGGACTGATGCCACTTGGCAAAACCAGCAGCACGACATCAATTATCTCTTTAGTTGTGGGTGAAGGTGGCTTTCTGACCAGCACTGTAAGGGTCACCATAACCAGTACAATCTGATAATACAATAATTCAATGTAATATGAGGACCTACCAAATCTATCCAATCAATCTGTATCCAACCAGGCAG
Organism: Lithobates septentrionalis; assembly: GCA_037952835.1. Taxonomy (NCBI): domain Eukaryota; kingdom Metazoa; phylum Chordata; class Amphibia; order Anura; family Ranidae; genus Lithobates; species Lithobates septentrionalis. The sequence continues at coordinate 2,571,066 of JBBDGP010001037.1, forward strand.
ACCCATGCCCTAAATAATTGTTGGTAGAGCTAAAGGAGATAGTACAATCAGATTGCAACTTGTGCGGTGGTTGCATTTTCCCTACTGACAAGTGACCACCAATGTAAGGGGCATTTTGCCATTGTCCCTTGATGAACTGGTTCAGTAAGGGTTCAATACTGAGATAACAGATAACACTGAGAGGTAATTACAGGTAACAGAAGGTATCTGATGTATATCCCCATAGCAGGCTTTCAATTCTTTTTTGCATAAAGGCTCCATTTTTAATTAATGGTCTTTGTAAGACTCCTGTGGGGTTACCTTGCCCTTGGCAAGGAGCTTTATACATTACACAATAGAATACTGTTCTGATCCCCTAAAAAGGCCAGTTTTGTTTAAATGTAAATGCATTCATTAACATGAGAAAGGTTTCAGCTTCTCTCTTTTTTTTTATACTACTACCCAGAGTTTTGCATTTTGGTTCTAACCACATACTTTTTATGTTTAAATCAGAATTTCTCAGCCTTTTCAAAATAGAGGAACCCCTGAAATAACTTTCCAGGCTCAGGGAACCCCTGCTAAAAATGACTACATCTACAACTCATGATACATTAGTGTGATGTTCTGTGGGAAGAATGCTCCCTACACTTGTGGTCATTGGGTAGAATTACCCCCTTACAGATAGCTAAAAAGATCAATGGTGTCAGTGGGAACTTATCTGAGAGGCAGAAATTGTTCAATGTTCAAGGAACCCCTAGCAACCTCTGGAGGAACCCTTTGGTTCCATGGAATCCTGGTTGAGAAATACGGTTTTAGATGGCTTTATACAGAGTACATAGATCGTATCCCATCAGTTTCTGACCCTGAAGAACCTATAGGGTTGGTTTACTAAAACTGGATAGTGCAAAACCTGCTGCAGCTCTGCATAAAAACCAATCAGCTTCCAGGTTTTTGTGTGAAAGCTTAATTGAACAAGCTAACGTTAGAAGCTGATTGACTACCATGCACAGCTGCACCAGATTTTGCACTCCAGTTTTAGTAAATCAATCCCATAGAGCAGTGATAGCGAACCTTGGCACCCCAGATGTTTTGGAACTACATTTCCCATGATGCTCATGCACGCTGCAGTGTAGTGGAGCATCATGGGAAATGTAGTTCCAAAACATCTGGGGTGCTAAGGTTCGCCATCACTGCCATAGAGTCTAAAGCTGGTCATAGACGGTTCATCTTTTAGAACCCTTTCACACTGAGGCAGTTTTCAGACGTTTTAACGCTAGAAATAGCGCCTGTAAAGTGCCTGAAAACTGCCTTCCATTTATTGCAATGGGTGCTTTCACACCCAGGCGGTGTGCTTGCGGGACATTAGAAAAAGTCCTGTAAGCAGCATCTTTGGGGCAGTGTGGCAGTGCTGTATACAGCGCTCCCAAAACGCCCCTGCCTATTGCAATGAATGGGCAGCGCTTCAGAAGTGCCTGAAAAACGCTTTGGAAGTGCTGCAAAACGGGAGTTTTTAACCCCTTCTTTGGAGTTAAAAGCGCCCCGATAGCACTCCAAAAGCACCGCTTAAACTGCGGTAAAGCGCAGCTAAAACGAGCGACGTTTACCTATAACACCCGTCGCATTCAGTGTGAAAGCAGCCTTATTGTTCAGCCAATGGCCTGAAGGAAAAAAACAGAACATAAGCGAGGTGGATGAAGGAATCCGCCCTGTCGAGAAATTGTGTTCTAACAGAATACACTGATCAGCAGCTGCAGAGGATTAATTGCAGTCGCTGATCGACAAAAGTCGCTGATTGAGAAAAGTTTTTTTTTTGTTCCTTTAACGCAAGTCAATTAAACAATCAATTCTGCTGACCAGAGACCGCCACACATTGGTCCCTGCTGAACTTGCTGAGTATCGATCAGCATATGGCCAGCTTATAGTTGGCCAAATAGTACGTTTTTTTTTTTGTTCATATCTATACAGCTCAGATGGATGAATCTCACGCACAGATGGACAAATCTCACGCTGAGCTCAATGTATTTTGACTCCCCCCCACAACTGTGAAAATACTATAACAGTGCCTGCATCTGATCGGTTGCAGCTGTTTTTTGGTCAATAGTATTCGGCTTCTTCTATTTCTCATTCGAGGGATGTCATGCACCACTGAGCTCATCTTGGTTGGTTCCCCAGAAAGGGGCTGAAATTCATAGTGTACGGCCAGCTTACAGTCCCTGTCACAGTATCTCACAATAGTGAGTACACCCCTCACATTTTTTTAAATATTTTAGTATATCTTTTCATGTGAAAACACTGGAGAAATTACACTTTGCTACAATGTAAAGTAGTGAGTGTACAGCTTGTATAATAGTGTAAATTTGCTGACCCCTCAAAATAACTCAACACACAGCCATTAATGTCTAAACCTCTGGTAACAAAAGTGAGTACACCCATAAGTTAAAATGTCCAAATTGGGCCCAATTAGCCATTTTCCCTGCCCGGTGTCATGTGACTCGTTAGTCTTACAAGGTCTCAGGTGTGAATGGGGAGCAGGTGTGTTAAATTTGGTGTTATAGCTCTCACTTTCTCATACTGCTCACTAAACGTTCAACATGGCACCTCATGGCAAAGAACTATCTGAGGATCTGAAAAAAAGAATTGTTGATGTACATAAAGATGGCCTAGGCTATAAGAAGATTGCCAAGACCCTGAAACTGAGCTGCAGCACTGTGGCTAAGACCATACAGTGGTTTAACAGGACAGGTTTCACGCAGAACAGGCCTTGTCATGGATCGACCAAAGAAGTTGAGTGCATGTGCTCAGCATCATATCCAGAGGTTGTCTTTGGGAAATAGACAGACATACAGTATGAGTGCTGCCGGCATTGCTGTAGAGGTTAAAGGGGTGGGGGGTCAGCCTGTCAGGGCTCAGACCATACGGCGCACACTGCATCAGATTAATCTGCATGGCTGTCATCCCAGAAGCAAGTCTCTTCTAAAGATATTGCACAAGAAAGCCCACAAACAGTTTGGCAAAGACAAGCAGACTAAGGACATGGATTACTGGAACCATGTCCTGTGGTCTGATGAGACTAAGATAAACTTATTTGGTTCAAATGGTGTCAAGCGTGTGTGGTGGAAACCAGGTGAGGAATACAAAGACAAGTGTGTCTTGCCTACAGTCAAGCATGAAGGAGAAAATGTAAATAATTGCCTCACATCCAATATAAGTATTGGCACCACATCCCTGAAGTATACAATATACAAAACATGGAGGAAACTGGGATTTTGAAGGTGCAAAAGGTGACACAAAATTTATAGTTCACATTTTATTTAGAAAAGTTGATAAAAACATATTTGTTTTTTTTTTTTAATATCTTTATTTATCCAAAACATTTTACACTTTTTAACATAACATTCCGAACACATTCACATCAAAAGTTGTATATCTTCAGTGTGATTCAAGTCTACATCCACTCCCTTACTAACTAACTACTTTGTATTAAACACATATATAAAGGTGTTGTCTTGTCACTTCCAGTGCGCCACCTAGTGTCACTTCCGGTGTGCCCAGCACTATTGACTATACTGATTTGATTGATGTAATTCTCTTCCTGATTCAGCCAGAAGTGTCACTTCCAGTTTTACTGCCTATGGGCAGACGCCCATGCAGCGTCCACCCCTCCCCTAGGTTTTGGCACCAAATTTGGACAGGGGAAGGGTATTTAAGCACTCTGGTGGTGGTTCAATAGAAATCCAGCCAGAGGAGGAGGATGTTATTTTCTTCACACACCATCTGACCCAGGTATTTTATGCTATTTTGAGGAAATCCTAGGTTAATCATTGAGGAACCCGTGGTTTAGGGTCTTCTGACTGATTTCAAATTTTGCTGTTGTTTTTAGGTTTCTTGCTGTCTTTTTCCCCTTTTTGGGGCTCTGCCTTGGGAAAAACATGAACTAATGCAGCAAAGTAGCTTTGACTTTTGGTTTAAAGCTAGTCATTTATTACAGGTACAGAATCCCCCTTTTTTTTTCATAAAAAATAAAAATAAAAAATAAATAAATAAGAAACAAAGAATTAAGAGATTCAAATTAAAGATTGCAACAATGACAAAATTTTTTTTTTCCTCTCTCCATCCACATTCTAGGACCTCTTCCATCAGTTAAAAACGCGATCTTACTTACGCTCTGTGGTCATCAGATGATCCTCCGGCTGGGTTTGCTTCCTGACTTAAGTAGTTTAACTACTAGAGTTTATATTCAATTCACTATTACATTTTTTCAAAGACCTGCATACAGGTAAAAAAAAATCCTATTTTGGCTGAAGTATTGTATTGGTAGATTGGATATGTGGTATTACTTTTGCTCTGTACTTATATTGATTTCTTGATTGTCCCATTATTATTCATTGTGTAATTTTTGTATTGTTTTTCTCAGTGCCTGACAGATATTACTCTCCTGAAGAAGCCACGGCATGTGGTGAAACATGTTGAGAAATAAATCCTTCGGTTGCACTATTTAAGATTGTATCAGCACATTGAATGTAAACTCTTTTTACAAATATGTTTTTATCAACTTTTCTAAATAAAATGTGAAATTTCTTTTACATAAATTTTGTGTCACCTTTTGCACCATCAAAATCCAAGTTTCCTCCATGTTTTTCATATTACAGTCAAGCATCGTGGTGGAAGTGTCATGGTCTGGGGTTTCATGAGTGCTGCCGACACTGGGGAGCTACAGTTCATTGAGTGCCATGAATACCAACATGTATTGTGACCTACTGAAGCAGAGCATGATCCCCTCCCTTCAGAGACTGGGCCGCAGGGCAGTATTCCAACATGATAACAACCCCAAACACACCTCCAAGACTACCACTGCCTTGCTAAAGAAGCTGAGGGTAAAGGTGATGGACTGGCCAAGCATGTCTGCAGACCTAAACTCTATTGACCATCTGTGGGTGTCAGAAACCATGAATCAGAGTGAGACAGAAGTACAGTTAAATCACACTTGTTTAATAATAATTTAAAAAAAGGTAAACGTAGTCAAAACATAGCCAGAGTTCAGGAACTGCAACGGATAGTCAGGCAATTCAATAAAACATATATAGTGCAGCGCTGCACTATATATGTTTTATTGAATTACTTGAAAGGACTTATATATTTGCCTTTAGTGTCCAGCAGCTGTGTGGGTTCTTTTTTGATGGTTTTTGCACTGACTGTTTGTCTAATGCTGGCCATACACTATACAGAAAATCGGCCGAACCCCTTTTCGAAAAACGAACGTTCGACCGTGACCGCAAACGATCTTGCCATCATATAATGACCGATAATCTGTTCAGTGGACATGAATAAATAATTTTGTGTTCGTTTTTTTACATATACCTAGTGCAGAAAGTTCGGACGGAAAACACATTAACCTTGCAATTTATCGTACGTTCGGCAGAAATTTTCCAAACATGCCGTTCGTTTTTTTTCCACAAAAACGTCACAAACGATTATCGATTTGTACCCACTAACTTGCCGAAAAACGAACGAAGTGTCCATTCGAACGATTTTTCGGCCGGTTTTTCGTATAGTGTATGGCCAGCATTAGGATAGTCAGGCAAGCCAAAACATCAGGGAGCCAGAAGGTATGTCAACCAAGCAAGTCTTTAACAGGAACACAGGAGAGCGTCTCTAGAGATGTGACCAAGGCGAAGGCAGAGATCATCTGGACTGGACGGCTTAAGTAGGCAGGACCGACGAGCAGGATCAACAGGTGAGTCACTGTGGAGAGATAGGAGCTGGCAATTAGCCGACAGCTGAGCGGCCAGCTCAGAGAATTAAGGGCTGGGCCCAGCCCTGGTAGTGGGGCATCCTCAAATGGAAGGTGGTGTGCTCACTTTTGTTGCCAGTGGTTTAGACATTAATGACTGTGTGTTGAGTTATTTTGAGGGGACAGCAAATTTACACTGTTATACAAGCTGTACACTCACTACTTTACATTGTAGCAAAGTGTCATTTCTTCAGTGTTCTCACATGAAAAGATATAATAAAATGTTTACAAAAATGTAAGGGGTGTACTCACTTTTGTGAAATACTGTATACAGGCAAACTGGGGAAAATCAGATTCTAAAAAAAATTGACTCAGACATCTTCATGTCATATTTGCACACAAAGGCCAATATGGAGCATGAAATTGACAGATTAAAATGGCTGGGGGTTTTGCCCCTGAGCATGATGAGAGGATCATTTTTTCCAGCCTGCGATGAATAGTGCATAGCGGCCTCTGCATGTGCATACCCCGGTACAGCTGCCTTTGCAGCTTAGGAGGGGGCAGTTATGGAAAGGTGGGGAAGCAATGTGGCTTAAAAGAAAAGTATGGGTTTGGATTTTTTCCTGATTTATACTTACCTAGGTGGATGCTGCATCTTCCCCCCCGCGCCTCTGCACTAAGAACCAAGCGAACGAACATCGCCGATCGCTCGGTTCTGACAGCTGCCTGAGCGGAGAGCTGCAGACTGTCACTCAGCGGCTCTCTGCTCTGCCTCCTTCTCGCTCACTGGAGCGATGAGCTGTGGAGGGGCGGGGAGCGGCCAGCTCAGGCTCTCAGATGCTTAGCCGGGTGTCGGTCCAGGCACCTGTCGGATACCGACTTCCATTGTCGGGTTGATGCAGTGCCTGGACCGACTCTGCTGAAAATGGGTCACAGGAGTGCAAAACGAATTGCACTCCTTTGATCCATAGGAGAAGTACAGCCAAACAAGCTTTGGCTATATGTCTCCTTTAACAAGCTGTTTTTACTACCAAAATGTGTTCTGCTACATTTCTTTGGTGAGAATAACCCAAATCAGTGTAAATTATTTAGTTTGTAAAAAAGTTAAAGAGTCCACACACTACGGTACGTTACGTTGCGTTAGCCCTTTTCATACTCTGCATCATGTAAGCCAGGGGTGCCCAACCTTTTGAGGAGCGAGGGCCACTTTAGCGACTTGGTAACATGTCGTGGGCCACAATGAGCGTAGCGGGCGGATGGCAGGTCTGTGTCCACTCTGCATATGTAGAGCAGACACAGATGCAGTCCGCTCTACCCTAAGGGCCCTCTGATCTGCCCAGACAGAAGGGGACAGATCCCCTTCTGTTTTTTTAAGCAGATCGGATTGCAGATAGGCGGGTGTAAGCAGACACGAGACGTTTTACATCTGCCGCTCTATAGAGGTGAATGGAGGGTCCGATCGGGTCCGCCTGAAAAACAGACAGGCAGACCCGATCGGACCGATCATATGAAAGGGGCCTAAGACTGCTTTCACACTGATGCACAGCGGTTTACCTGCATCTCAACTGACCTTGATCTTCACTTCTTCCTCAGGATTCCTGCAGCTGGTTGCTGCTGTCCCCCAGGTAGTTATAATTGGTGGCTGCTGCTGGCTGTCCTCCAGGGCTGGTACTGCGGACAGGTGCTGCTACTGCTGGCTGGTACTGCTGTTGGGTACTGCCTGCTGGCACTACTGGCAGATATCGCTGGCTGGTACTGCTGGCTGGTACTGCTGGTGGGTACTGGTACTGCTGGTGGGTGCCTGGCAGGTACTGGTACTGCTGGTGGGTACTGCTGGTTGGTACTGCTGGCGGGTACTGGTACTGCTGGCTGGTACTGCTGGTGGGTACTGGTACTGCTGGCGGGTACTGGTACTGCTGGCAGATACCGCTGGCTGGTACTGCTGGTGGGTACTGATACTGCTGGCTGTTACTGGTACTGCTGGTGGGTACCGGTACTGCTGGTGGGTACCTGGCGGTACTGGTACTGCTGGTGGGTACTGCTGGTTGGTACTGCTGGCTGGTACTGGTACTGCTGGCTGGTACTGCTGGTGGGTACTGCTGGTGGGTACTGATATTGCTGGCGGGTACTGGTACTGTTGGCTGGTACTGCTGGCGGGTACTGATACTGCTGGTGGGTACTGGTGGCTGGTACTGGTGGCTGATACTGGTGACTTGTACTGGTGGTTGATACTGGTACTGCTGGCTCTGGCACTGCTGGCTGCTGTCCGAGACTGCGGGTTCCCGTGCATTAGTGTGACAGAAGCATGCGGCTGCAGTAGAGAGCAGAGCCAATGCTTCCTGTCACAGGTGGAGTACATTTGGTATCACTCCACCTGTGAAGGAGCCGGCGCTATACAGGAAGTATCGGCTCTGCTTCCTCTAGCGGCGGCTCCGTTCTTCGCTTGTTCTTCTCTGATGCTCGGAGATGGCGGGTCTGGAACCTGCGATCTGGGCTTGCTGACCTGCCATCTCAGAGCAAGACGTGGCGGGCCACATCGGAGGGTGCCGCGGGCCAGCGGTTGGGCACCCCTGATGTAAGCAATAAAGGAATTTATATGGATTTTGGAGTTGCTGGCTCGATCTTTCGCTCCACAAACTATGGTATATATCTGAAAATCGATCAATCCTGTTGTACCGATGGCCAATCTCATTTCTTAAAGCCTAAAAACACCAGGACAGTACAAATATCCCCCAAATGACCCATAGAAAGTCCAAGGTATTTAGTAAGAGGCTTGGCGCGTCACGTTTTGAATTTTTTTTTACATACTGTCACCAGTGCAGTACAGCATTGTCGTATAATGGGTGTGGCAGTGGTCAGGACACTGACTGGACAGTATATAGAATTTTTTTTTTTTAAATATTTTTTCCAATTTTTTTGTTAGATTTTTTGTTATACGGTGTTACCACAGTAACATTGTACTACTCTGGGGAAGTGATCAGAATTTTTGTTTTACACATTATGATTGTTTATACTAGTGAATGGCCACAGCTAATCACATGGTACAGATGGGCTGTGATTGGCCCTGTCTGTGCCATGTGAACACTGTAACCAATCACAGCTGGCAATACAATTGTACACAATGGATGGCATGAAAGGAAGCCATCTATTGTTTACAATTGTCATGTGTTCTGCTGTGATTGGTCACAACGATCACATGGTACCGACAGCGGGCTGGTACAAAGATCAGTCATCGGATGTGTCAGACGGCGATTCACCCTCTCTATTTGTTCTATTTACCATTATCCACTGAAAGTGAAAGTAGCAAAGTGAAGTGAAATATCTGTAATGGGATACAGATGGGGAAAAAATAACTGACAGGGGTTATAACCCCCCCTTGCTTTATCCAAAATGAAAAAAGCTTTGCCTATAGGTCTACTATAAGCTTTGAAAATGAAAGCTAGAAGCTGATTAGTTGCTATGCACAGTTGCTCTAGATTCTGTCTGTCTTAGTAAATTCCCTTCAAGGCGTTTTGTGAATAGACAAGGGGAGAGCACTCAGCATAATTCTCCCCCTTCCAACCCACAGCTTTTTACTAAATTGCGTTTTTTTTTGAAGTGAGTGAGTCCATGGTATTATTTCCCACGTCTTCATTCCTTGCCCAGGTGAGGATGCAGGGCCACTGATAAGACAGGGCACCATCAGTTCGCAGGGGGGGGGGGGGCCAGGCACCAGGAGGGCTGGCTGTACTGTCTTATTGCAGACACCAATCCTCTTCTGTCTCCCTCTGAAGCTCTGCCAGCTTGTCCTCCTTTTTCTCCCTCTAGCTGCACTGCAGGGGGATTACTCCTAGCAAATGCATCCCTTCCATCTGTGTGCCCCTTCCTCCCGCAGCACTTCTGGCTTCCCTCCTCTCCTGCTGGCAGTATCTGCGGGCACACAGGGGGATGTTTCAGGATAAGGAGCGGGGGGGGGGGGGGGGCTGGAAAATATTTAATTTACTGGTCCCTTCCTTTCCTTAATGAACACAGTAAGCAATCTGTACCAATCCCTCCTGTGTCCATTCATCACTGAAGCATAGTAAACTGTGTGCTTCAGTTTGTGAATGAGCAGGAAGCCTCAGAGCGCTTCCTATATATTCATCTGTGCTGCTGAGGCTGCAGAGAAAGGGACTGATAAATCTATGTCCTCAGTCACTTGCGGACAGGGTGGGGGGGCCTTTTAGGTAGGCTGTATGGTGCCCCATGTTTTCTAACAGCAGCCCTGCAAGGATGACACAGCCTCGGCCCATCTGCAGTCTCCTGGGGTACACATCATACATCCCAGGAAGCTACAGGACCGGTCTCCCTGCAATCTGTGATCATGCACCTGTGCAGTAGGAGGCTGGCTGTAAGAAGGCCCCTTTCACACTGGGGCGGGAGGTGCGTCGGTGGTAAAGCGCCGCTATTTTTAGTGGCGCTTTACCGTTGTTTTAGCTGCGGAATTCGGCCACTAGTGGCGGTTTTACCCCCTGCTAGTGACCGAGAAAGGGTTAAAAACCACATCAAAGCGCCTCTGCAGAAGCGCTTTGCCGGCGGTATAGCCACGCTGCCCCATTGATTTCAATGGGCAGGAGCGGTGAAGGAACGGTGTATACACCGCTCCGAAGATGCTGCTAGCAGGACTTTTTTTCCTGTCCTGCTAGAGCACCGCTCCAGTGTGAAAGCCCTCGGGGCTTTCACACTGGAGACACAGCAGCGGCTGTTTCGGGTCGGTTTGCAGGTGCTATTTTTAGCGCAATAGCGCCAGCAAACCGCCCCAGTGTGAAAGGGGTCTAAGAAAGAAAAAGCTGGCTCCTAAAAGGTGGTGCAGAAGATCAGAGGTCCTACAAAAAATTGGGTGCCTGGAAGAGAGCGCTGGACCTCATGGGCTAGTTATATAAGTCAAGGTCAGGGTCAGTCTATTTTGGGCAAGATTATTATTTTTTAAATTAGTATCAGTCTGGTTTAGGTAGGATAAAAATGTGCACTATTGTTGTCTGGGCTGTACTACAGGTACAAGCAACAACTAAGCTCTAATGAGCAGGGCCCTCTGATCCCTCCTGTATTGAATTGTATTGTAATGTCTTCCCTGATGTTGTAAAGCACTGTGCAAACTGTTGGCGCTATATAAATCCTGTATAATAATAAGTAACATACACATACGTGGTATCACTGTAATAATAACTAACATACACATACGTGGCATCACTGTGATCATCGGGAGCAGGAGAATTCATTTTGGGTTGTTCTTTGGTCTTAGGTTATAGTAGTAGCAAGAAATATACAACGAATTAGTAAAGAAAAAATGCTTTTCTTTACTATGTTGAGCCAGTTTCCTTTGATAATAATAAAAGAAAAAAAAAAAACAGGGGATATCCATAACCATTTACCACCAAATGAAAACCCAATTTGTCCTAAAAAAATAAAAACGCGGTATAATCCACAATGTAGTTGCGATGGCATGTACGGTTTTACTAACACCTGTCAAAGTAGCGCGCAGGCATTAAGACTGGTTTTACCCTTAGGCAGGAAGGGGTTAAAACAAAAAGGAAAACCATGTTTGCCTTTAGCTCCCCTTTGAGGAAGAATCATCCAGGAGGAGTTCAATGTTGCTCCCTTGTTAGGTGACCCCTCACCTTGGCCCTCAGCCCTATCTCATGCAGTATGGGATTAGATAACCGGTACAAAGGTCTCTTATAGGACTCCTCCCCCCACAGATCTCTCGTGAATTTGTTTGCGTTCGGCTCTTATTGCAAATCCCAGGACAGTGTCCCGTCACTGTATATGAGAAGTATACTTCCCCATACACACAGCAACAGCCTCTATCTACACGTAGGAGGGAGAGAGGATTCGGTGCATGCGCAGAGCACCTAGGAAGTGACCCGAGACGCAGCATGTATCTCTCCGCCGCCGTCCGCTCCATGCTGACCGGACTCATATTGTGCAGCCTGAGGGTTGCAGCGACTCAGCAGCTCCTGTACCCTCCGAGCAGGATAGGTGAGAACCGGGACTATGTGGGGACAGGGGGCGGGGCTGTGGAGACATGTAGAGGGACATGACAGGGAGAGAGTCTATGGTGTGTACAAAAGAGATTGGACCCGGGGTAGAGGAGCTAGTCATAAAACCTGGGCTGGAGGGGTGGGGGAGGTAGGGATCGGGTGTGGAGGAGGTAGGGAAGGGGGGACCAGGGGCTGGAGGAGGAAGGGACTGGGGCTGGAGGGGGTAGGGACCGGGTCTGAAAGAGGTAAGGACCGGGTCTGGAGGAGGTAAGGACCGGGTCTGGAGGGGGTGGGGACTGGGTCTGGAGGGGGTGGGGACCGGGTCTGGAGGAGGTGGGGACTGGGGCTGGAGGAGGTGGGGATCGGGGCTGGAGGAGGTGGGGACCTGGGCTGGAGGAGGTGGGGATCGGGGCTGGAGGAGGTGGGGATCGGGGTTGGAGGAGGTGGGGACCGGGGTTGGAGGGGGTGGGGACCGGGGTTGGAGGGGGTGGGGACCGGGGTTGGAGGGGGTGGGGACCGGGCTGGAGGGGGTGGGGACCGGGGGATGGAGGAGGTGGGGACCGGGGTTGGAGGGGGTGGGGACCGGGCTGGAGGGGGTGGGGACCGGGGGATGGAGGAGGTGGGGACCGGGGCTGGAGGGGGTGGGGACCGGGCTGGAGGAGGTGGGGACCGGGGGGTGGAGAAGGTAGGGACCTGGGCTGGAGGAGGTAGGGACCGTGGCTGGAAGGGGTGGGGACCAGGGGTGGAGGAGGTAGAGACCTGGGCTGGAGTAGGTGGGGACCTGGGCTTGAGGGGGTGGGGACCTGGGCTGGAGGGGGTGGGGACCTGGGCTGGAGGGGGTGGGGACCTGGGCTGGAGGAGGTGGGGACCTGGGCTGGAGGAGGTGGGGACCTGGGCTGGAGGGGGTGGGGACCTGGGCTGGAAGGGGTGGGGACCAGGGCTGGAAGGGGTGGGGACCAGGGCTGGAAGGGGTGGGGACCAGGGCTGGAGGAGGTAGAGACCTGGGCTGGAGGAGGTGGAAGGGGTGGGGACCTGGGCTGGAAGGGGTGGGGACCAGGGCTGGAGGAGGTGGGGACCTGGGCTGGAGGAGGTGGGGACCTGGGCTGGAAGGGGTGGGGACCTGGGCTGAAGGAGGTGGGGGGCTGAAGGAGGTGGGGGGCTGGAGGAGGTGGGGCCCTGGGCTGGAGGGGGTGGGGCCCTGGGCTGGAGGGGGTGGGGCCCTGGGCTGGAGTAGGTGGGGACCTGGGCTGGAGTGGGTGGGGACCTGGGCTGGAGTGGGTGGGGACCTGGGCTGGAGTGGGTGGGGACCAGGGGTGGAGGAGGTAGAGACCTGGGCTGGAAGGGGTGGGGACCTGGGCTGGAGGGGGTGGTGACCTGGGCTGGGGGGGGTGGGGCCCGGGGCCCGGAGGGGGTGGGGACCGGGGCCCGGAGGGGGTAGGGACCGAGGCTGGAGGCAATAATGGTAGGAAAAGGCAGTGGTGTACCTTGGAGGGCCATTTGTGACTTGCATGAGGTACCATCAATCATGGGGTGCTTGTGTGGCCCAAATAGCTTTTCTATGACTATAAACAAAGTGTCCCTTGATCGTCAGGGAACACCAGGCCAGTCACCAGAACTGGGGCGGAGGAGGTGGAGACCGGACATTGAGCCTCTCTGCATGGGGATTCATGGAACACCTGTGTATCTCCATGCAGGTAAATACGCCCCCTGTACAGGGTACACTATAGTACACCTCATATGTCAGTGAAGAAAGGTTGGGAACCAGTTCTTTGGGGTATAATGACTAGTCCTGTCCTCAGAGCAGTGTGGCATTACCCGCACATCTACAGTGATTTCCCAATTCAGCCGTAAAGCTCACCAGTCATAAATCCAGGAGGCCGCCATTGCTGGCCTCCTTCACAAAGTGCTAGTTCAGGCACAGATCACATCCCCCTTCTGAAGGAATGAATAAGAATAAGAATGTAGCAGATGAAAGAAATCAGAATGTCTCATCTGTATTCTTGTGTAATGTGTTGGCTGTATCAACAGGCAGCTTCAGCTTGTGTGGACTGGTGACATGCAATGTCACTAGACGGGTAAAGCAGGAGCAGACTCTATATTGCTCTCATCACAGGTTTATTTAGAAGTGAAGCTTATAAAGATGTTTATTGATCTATAAAACTCAGCCTACCCCAGATTTGCATGCATTGAGGTACACCTGAGTCCGTGCATTTAGAATGGGCTGTTTAAAGCAGCACTTTTAGCTCAGTGTTCTGGTGTTAAAGGTAAGCCTGTACTTAAAAAATGTTTTTTTTTGTTTTTTTTTTTTAAAAACTCTTTTAAATGCGGCAAAACGGATGTTTTGAACGTGGGTTACTATCTGTCAAGTTAAATCGTTTAGGAGAGGTTGTAAAAACGTCCCGTGTACATGAAGCCAAAGAGGTCTATTTTAAAAAAAAATGCTGTGCAGGTGTTTAATTTTCACAGCAGTTGCGAGTGATCCCTGTAATGTGTCTATTAGGCTTCATTTACACGGGACGTTTTTACAACCTCTCCTGAACGAGTCAACTTGACAGATAGTAACCCACGTTTAAAATGTCTGTTTTGCCGCGTTTACATGAAGAAGCATCTAGAAGCGTTTTAAAAGAAAAAAACGCTTCAATACGAGGCACTTACCCACCTTCCTGCCCAGGCCAATTTTCAGCTTTCAGCTCTGTCACTTTTTAAATGATAATTGCGCGGTCATGCTACACTCTACCTAAACAACATTTTTATCATTTTGTTCCCACAAATAGAGCTTTCTTTTGGTGGTATTTGATCACACCGGCGGTTTTTATTTTTTGCTAAACAAAAAAAAAAAAAGAACAAAAATTTTGAAAAAAATAAATAAAAAGTTTTTCTTTCTTTCTGTTATAAAATTTTGTAAAAAAATAAGTTTTCTCCTTCACTGATGGGCACTGATAAGCTGCACTGACAAGCACTGATAAGGTGGCACTGATGAGATGGCACTGATGGGTGGCACTGATATGCAGCACTGATGGGCATTGATAGGCGGGACTGAAGGCCACTCATAGGTGGCACTGGTAGGGACTGGTGGGCACTGATAGGTGACACTGATGGGCACTGAAAGGCTGCACTGATGGGTACTTATGGGTGGCACTGATAGGCAGCACTGATGGCTGGCACTGATAGATTGCACTGATAGCCATCTCTGGTGGTACTGGGAGGCATTTTTAATGGGCACTGATTGGCAGCTGCCTGGGCACGGATTGGCATATCACTGGTGGTCTAGAGTGGCATAAACAATCAGCACAGACCCCCCCCCCCCCATGTCAGGAGAGCCGCAAGTGAGGAAAAGCCGATAAACGGCTCTTCCTGTTTACATCGTGATCAGCCATGATTGGACATGGCTGATCACGTGGTAAAGAGCCTCCGTCAGGTGCTCTTTACCGAGATCGGTGATGCAGTGTGTCAGACTGACACGCCGCACCACCAATTGCGGCTTATCCTGCTGGACCTCATATGACGCCCAGTCAGGATGACTGAACCACTTCCCAGCCGTCATTCTGCTATAGGCCAGGCGGGAAGTGGTTAAAAATGAAAAATTATACTAAATTAAACTAATTTAATTTAATTAAACTAAACGCGGCTAAATATGAATTACTGTGTTTAGCCGCGTTTAGAAGTCTTTGGCGCTTAAAATGCCTGTAAACTCAACTGCCTAGAAACGACTGTTAGCAACCCTGCGTACATGTACTGATAACATAGAGGAGGGTTCAGGGGCAGTTCAAAAAAACTCCAAATGCTCCCAAACATCCGTTTACCAGCAGAATTCTACATGAGGCCTTACTGTATGTGTGAAATGTCATTTTCTGTTTATATCTTATAATTGTTAGTGCCATCTAGTGGCCATAATGCAGCATTTTCCTGATTGCAAAATTTAAAGTGGTTGTAAGTCAAGATTCACACTGAATGCGGCTTTGAATATGCACAACTTCAAAGCTGCTTGTCAGTGCTACTTCAGGTGGGACTTGGCTGACATCTGTACGATTTTATGCACAGATGTCTATGCAGGTCGCACCTGAAAATTGACAAAAGTAGCATGAATCTCCGCAGAACAGCTATCAGTCATACGCATCACGTGAACGGACGAACGCACATTGTATGTTGGCGCCAGACGGACTATTTAAGGATGCGTCTGCTCTAATGCTGACAGGTCTTCAGCTGTTCCCTGTGTACCTCCAGTGTGTTCCCTTGGTTGCTGACCCAGCTTACTATTGACCTGATCTCGGATCCTGCTTCTGTCCTGTCACTAGTTCCTGACCCGGCTTGTTCCTGACTTTGGCTCTGCTTCTGATTTGGTACCTCGTTGCCCACCTATTAATGACCCTGGCTAATCCTATGACCACGCTTCTGTCTCTGATTCCGGCTTACCGCCCTGTTTGAGTGTCTGCTGCTGCAGTTCTGCACACCGCTGAGTGTTTCTTGCTGCCAGTCTGCTGAGGGCTCTGACCAGCCACACCTCCCAGCCCCGCAGTGCAAGTGGAGTGCTTCCTTAACCTCAGCTGAACTACTGCGCATGGCTGCTGTTCCTGATTTGATGGTTCTCTTGCTGCCTTGGAATCGTATCTCCTGCTGCAAGTCCTCCAATCTACATCGGCAGGCACTCGTGTTCCTCCTGTCCCTCGGTGCCCTCCGTTTCACTCCCAGTGGCGTCTGGGCTGGAGATACAAGAGAGGCCGACCTCATCATTTCAGTCTCCTCTCAGGTACGTGACAAACAGGAAAGAGTTGACCAGCTGATCTCCTTAGCATGCACCCTGCATCATCTACCCTCAGCTCGCCATCTCCTTCCTGTGTCATGTCATAATGTCTGTCCAGGAAGTAAGGCAGAAGTAATCAAGCAGTGTTTTTAAACAGCTATGAAGAGAGTGAGGTAAGCGTGTGTAGAAAAAAAGGTAGAGCTGTTTTGTTTCTGCAAAAGAAGTTCATTCATGCTTTATTGGTACATAAGGGGGCAGGAATTTAGGAAAAAAGTGAACTTGGCCTTTAACCACTTCTTGTCCGGCGGAGGCTCTTTACCACATGATCAGCTGTGTCCAATCACAGCTGATCACGATGTAAATAGGAAGAGCCGTTGATCGGCTTTTCCTCACGCGCGAGTAGAGGAGAGCCGATCGGCGGCTTTCCTGACAGGGGGGGGGTCTGTGCTGATTGTTTATCAGCGCAGCCCCCACTCGGATGCCCACTTCAGACCACCAGGGAAGCACATAATATGTGGATGGCCAGGTACATCCCCCATGGCCATCCACATGTGCCAACATATGCCCAATCAGTGCCCACAAATGGGCACTGACTGGCAGCATTTTGAAAACAAAAAAATTCAGTGATGTCCAGCAGTGCCACCTATGAGTGCCCATCCGTGCCGCAAACCAGTGCCGTCTATCAATGCCCATCATCAGTGCCCATCAGTGCAGCCATATCAGTGCCTGTCATTAAAGAAGAAAACGTACTTATTTACAAAAAAATTTAACAGAAACAAAGGAAAAACTTTTTTTTTTTTTTCAAAATTTATGGTCTTTTTTTTTATTTGTTGCGCAAAAAATAAAAATCGCAGAGGTGATCAAATACCACCAAAAGAAATCTCTATTTGTGGGAACAAAATGATAAAAAATGTGTTTGGGTACAGTGTAGCATGACCACGCAATTGTCATTCAAATTGCGACAGCACTGAAAGGTGAAAATTGGCTTGGGCAGGAAGGTGTATAAGTGCCTGGTATTGAAGTGGTTAAGGAAATTGCTGCATTATGGCCACTAGATGGAGCTGATAATCATAGGAAATAAAATAAACTTTTTTTTTTATTTTATTTTTTTTTATAACTAGACCCCCCCCCCCCCAAGTGAATGTGTGTGTGTGAAGTTAACTTTTTGTACGCAAAATAATTATTTTCGTATGTTTCGTAGCGGTTGTTGGAGCCGGAATTGGAGGAACATCGGCAGCCTATTTCTTACGTCAGAAGTTTGGGAAAGATGTCCACATTGATGTATTCGAGAAGGGTGATGTGGGTGGCCGACTGGCTACGATTGAGATGGAAGGGAACCAGTATGAGGCTGGGGGTTCCGTGATACACCCCTTGAATCTCCATATGAAAGCTTTTGTTAAAGATCTGGGTAAGTCTAGTGTACAGCCATTTATTTACTGCATGTTTTCCAGATTATTTTAATCATAATTAAAGGATAAGTTCTTTGATTTGATAGGCGAAGAAAACATGATCTGAAATTTGATAATATTCGGAAAGCTTCTCGCAGATGCTCCCCCCTTTGCAGATGTGCTCGGGGGTGCCATTAATTCTTAGCAGCACATTTTCGGGTGCAAAAGGTTTTGTGTGCAGCTGCATTTTATCAAAGGTGCAGAGACAGTTTCTCGCGGGTACAGCAGTCCATTCAAACGAATAGGCTGCTGTGCCCCCACAAATGTGGCACAAAACACAATAGAGTGAGGCTTGTCTTCAAGTGGAGAGTTTTTCAAGGACTAATCAGCAGAATGAATGTGTGGCAGGTTTTTTTGCCCATCTTTATTCATCCAAGCTTGAAAATTAAGCTGGTCATACACCGATTGAAATTCGTCTGGTTCAGTTGGGACTGCTGAATTTTGAGGTGTGTGGGCACAGAATTTGACTGCTTAATCGACTTCTGTTGAGGGGATATGTTGGAAAACTTCCATCGATCTGAAGCTGTGGATCAGTATATTCTGATAGCTTCGGGTACCACTGTCAGAATACAATGTCCTGGTGGGGTGGGGGAATTCCCTCATCACTTTATTTTGTATGGATGTGTGTGTGTGTGTTTGTATGGATGTGTGTGTGTGTGTGTGTGTGTGTGTGTGTTGGGGGGGGGGGGGGGGGATGAAGAAAGAACAGTCTATAGGCAGCATTACAGTGTTCAGGGGATGTGTAGCATAACAATCTCAAACAGATTTCAGCCTCCTGGCCATTTTGCTGCACAGCTCTGTCTATGACCTCGTTCACATAGGTGCTGAGGCCTGTATACGGTGGGCGGCCATAATTATTTATTTATTTTTTCATCACTTTTAGACTACAGGTGCTGCATACAGGCAGCCAATCCAAGTCTCAGGATACAGTGGCTGCACAGAGAATGCCTCTTGTTCTAAGGTGACAGACATACGGGTGAGTGGCCCTAAACGCACACTGTCTGCTTTTTTGGGGCCACTCACCAACAACTGTAAGCTGGTGGGATTGGGATGGGTGACTGTGTCCATGCAGGTGTTGCGTTCTAATAGACATGAATGGGCTGCCTGCATACAGAACCTGGGGTCTAGAGACACTGGATAAAATGGTATACAGGCCTCAGCGCCCTTATGAACGAGACTTATTCCTCTATAGACCAGACTTATCCAGGTCTCAGCTTCTCTGTTTAACTTGTTCTGTCAGTCACCAGACTGTATCAGTTGTCTGTTCACACTCTGCATTTGTTACAGGTTTGAATCCACGCAAACCTTCTGGAGATCTTCTGGGAATTTACAATGGGGACGAGTTTGTTTTTCAAGAGAGTGAATGGTTCCTTATAAATATTATTAAAATGCTGTGGAATTATGGACTGAATTTCCTTCGAATGTACATGTGGGTGGAAGATATTTTGGATAAGTTCATGAGGTACGTGGTGACAATTACGCTTTGCTAGTGTAAAGATCTACATGCAGATGAATTGTTTCCTAAAGTGCTTCACAAACTGTTGGCACTATATAAATCTTGTATAATAATAATAATAATAATGTTATTATCTGGTGTCAGGAGTCAGTAAGAATATTGAATATTACTGCTCTACTCTTCCATATAGATTTAGGTAGGCTTAACTATACACCTGCAAATAATATGCGCCGAAAAATTATATATACAGGTGAAAGCCAGTAAATTAGAATATTTTGAAAAACTTGATTTATTTCAGTAATTGCATTCAAAAGGTGTAACTTGTACATTATATTTATTCATTGCACACAGACTGATGCATTCAAATGTTTATTTCATTTAATTTTGATGATTTGAAGTGGCAACAAATGAAAATCCAAAATTCCGTGTGTCACAAAATTAGAATATTGTGTAAGGGTTAAATTTTGAAGACACCTGGTGCCACAAACTAATCAGCTGATTAACTCAAAACACCTGCAAAGGGCTTTAAATGGTCTCTCAGTCCAGTTCTGAAGCCTACACAAACATGGGGAAGACTTCAGATTTGACAGCTGTCCAAAAGGCGACCATCGACACATTGCACAAGGAGGGAAAGACACAAAAGGTTATTGCTGAAGAGGCTGGCTGTTCTCAGAGCTCTGTGTCCAAACACATTAATAGAGAGGCAAAGGGAAGGAAAAACTGTGGTCAGAAAAAGTGTACAAGCGATAGGGATCACCGCGCCCTAGTCAAGATTGTGAAAAAAAACCCCTTCAAAAATGTGGGGGAGATTCACAAGGAGTGGACAGCTGCTGGAGTCAGTGCTTCAAGATCCACCACCAAGAGACGCTTGAAAGACATAGGTTTCAACTGCAGCATACCTCGTGTCAAGCCACTGTTGACCAAGAAACAGCGCGAAAAGCGTCTCACCTGGGCTAAGGAAAAAAAGAGCTGGACTGCTGCTGAGTGGTCCAAAGTCATGTTTTCTGACGAAAGCAAATTTTGCATTTCCTTTGGAAATCGAGGTCCCAGAGTCTGGAGGAAGACAGGAGAGGCACAGGATCCACGTTGCCTGAAGTCTAGTGTAAAGTTTCCACCATCAGTGATGGTTTGGGGTGCCATGTCATCTGCTGGTGTCGGTCCACTCTGTTTCCTGAGATCCAGGGTCAATGCAGCCGTCTACCAGCAAGTTTTAGAGCACTTCATGCTTCCTGCTGCTGACCTGCTCTATGGAGATGGAGATTTCAGGTTCCAACAGGACTTGGCGCCTGCACACAGCGCAAAATCTACCCGTGCCTGGTTTACGGACCATGGTATTTCTGTTCTAAATTGGCCAGCCAACTCCCCTGACCTTAGCCCCATAGAAAATCTGTGGGGTATTGTGAAAAGGAAGATGCAGAATGCCAGACCCAACAACGCAGAAGAGTTGAAGGCCACTATCAGAGCAACCTGGGCTCTCATAACACCTGAGCAGTGCCAGAAACTCATCGACTCCATGCCACGCCGCATTAATGCAGTAATTGAGGCAAAAGGAGCTCCAACCAAGTATTGAGTATTGTACATGCTCATATTTTTCATTTTCATACTTTTCAGTTGGCCAACATTTCTAAAAAATCCCTTTTTTGTATTAGCCTTAAGTAATATTCTAATTTTGTGACACACGGAATTTTGGATTTTCATTTGTTGCCACTTCAAATCATCAAAATTAAATGAAATAAACATTTGAATGCATCAGTCTGTGTGCAATGAATAAATATAATGTACAAGTTACACCTTTTGAATGCAATTACTGAAATAAATCAAGTTTTTCAAAATATTCTAATTTACTGGCTTTTACCTGTGTATATATACAGTATCTCGCAAAAGTGAGTACACCCCTTACATTTTTGTAAATATTTTATTATATCTTTTCATGTGACAACACTGAAGAAATTACACTTTGCTACAATGTAAAGTAGTGAGTGTACAGCTTGTATAACAGTGTCAGCCATTAATGTCTAAACTGCTGGCAACAAAAGTGAGTACACCCCTAAGTGAAAATGTCCAAATTGGGCCCAATTAGCCATTTTCCCTCCCCCAGTGTCATGTGACTTGTTAGTCTTACAAGGTCTCAGGTGTGAATGGGGAGCAGGTGTGTTAAATTTGGTGGTATCACTCTCGCTCTCTCATACTGGTTACTGGAAGTTCAACATGGCACCTCATGGCAAAGAACTCCTCTGAGGATCTGAGAAAAAGAATTGCTGCTCTGCATAAAGATGGCCTAGGCTATAAGAAGATTGCCAAGACCCTGAAACTGAGCACGGCAGTATTCCAACATAAGGACCCCAAACACACCTCCAAGATGACCACAGCCTTGCTAAAGAAGCTGAGGGTAAATGTGATGGACTGGCCAAGCATGTCTCCAGACCTAAACCTTATTAAGCATCTGTGGGGCATCCTTAATAGAACGTGGAGTAGCACAAGGTCTCTAACATCCACCAGCTCTGTGATGTCGTCGTGGAGGAGTGGAAGAGGATTCCAGTGGCCCCCTGTGAAGCTCTGGTGAACTCCATGCCCAAGAGGGTTAAGGCAGTGCTGGAAAATGATGGTGGCCACTAGGGGTATTGAAATTAATCGTAACATCTTTGCATTGGGATTCGGCCGTTGATGTCATCCTTGTGCCGTGCTGTGCCACGCCCTGCCCCCGAGTCCGGAGCCGAAGTAAGCCGCGCCGTCTTTTCCCGCCTCCCGCTGACGTCGTCCCCAGCCGCCCTGTATCGTTTGCTTCACTTCACTGGCAAGAGAGGAGACAGACGCGTGTTCTGAGTCCCGGTCCCCAGAGCATTCCTCCTCGGCTCACTGTTGCACACTGTGCAGTGCACACAGGCTGTTACAGGGGGAGACCGCCACTCGACTCCTCTTACAACTGACTGTGTGGGCAGCAGGACTGTGGGAGAGAGACCTGAGCAAACCAGGCCGCGCTTGTCCTCTGTCCTCCTCACAGACAGATTGCCAGTCCAGGACTGATGGATGCAAACTCATGGTCTGCTGCTTATATCACATTTGGAGGTCTTCATTAGATCACAATATCATTAGATAAAGTAGAGGAATTCTATCAAATTTTAAATTGGACTGTCCCTTATTTATACTGAAATAATTTTTTTGTAATAAGCATAGCTAGCAAAATTTCTATGTTACACACTCAGAGAATCCTTACAGTATGGCAGCATGATATCTAGGCACTAAGTCCTCTTACCCTGTAATACAAATTTGCCAAGTTATGACCGTAATAAAATAATAAACTTGATGGTGGACCTAAACATTAAAGTGACCATGCCATTTCATTAATTATGGTTCATGCATGTCTTATTGTCTTGGTGATTGATGCACAGCTTCATTGATACTTTTTTTTTTTTTGTATGATTTATGGTTTTGCTTATCACTGACCCCACACATGTAGCCATGCATTGCCTGTGTGGGGCAGTGATGAGCAAAACCATAAATCATACTTTTTTTTTTGTATCAATGAAGTTGTGATGTAAATCAACAACCAAGACATTTAGACATGCATAAACCATAATTAATAAGATGGCATACATTGTCGTTTGGGGGGACGTTATGGGGGCATTGTCCACAGTCTCTGTCCATTTCTTGTATCATGTCCGCAGTCTCTGACCCTCTCTTGTATCAGGTCCGCAGTCTCTGACCCTCTCTTGTATCAGGTCCGCAGTCTCTGACCCTCTCTTGTATCAGGTCCGCAGTCTCTGACCCTCTCTTGTATCAGGTCCGCAGTCTCTGACCCTCTCTTGTATCAGGTCCGCAGTCTCTGACCCTCTCCTGTAGTATGGCTTCAGTCTCTAATAGGGGTGCAACGGATCGTTGCCGATCCGTGATCCGTACGGATCACCCTCCGCGGATCGGCACACCCGCGATCCGCGGAGCACTTTTCGGCCTCAGCCATAGGAAAGGCCGCGGCTTCGGCCTTGCTTCGGAGCGGCGGCCATCTTGGTACACCCGGAAGCGGCCGCTGTCTCGACAGGAAGTGATGTTTCGTCGCCGCCATCTTGCTACACCCCACACTCCTGCACAGTACAATAATGATAGAGTGAGAAGGGGGCAAGCGGACATCTTGTTACACCCACCGGAGTTTTAGATTTAAAAGCCATTTTCAACACAAAACTGAGCTTATATGCACAAATACTGTATTTATGCATATAAGCTCGGTTTTGTGTTCAAAATAGCTTTTAAATCTTAAACTCCGGTGGGTGTAACAAGATTTGTGTGTTTTGTTTTTTTTTTTGCTGATCCGAAAATGATCCGATCCGTGACTCTGATCCGAGGATCGATCCGATCCATGAGATTTTTGATCCGTTGCACCCCTAGTCTCTAACAATCTCCTGTAGTACATCTGCAGACATTTGGGGGCAGTCTGGAGCTTCTCTTTAAGTTGTCTGCTGTATTTACACTTTGCTACATGCAGGGTTTTTTTTTTTTTTAAGAACAGATAAAATTTAAAAAATGGAGTTCTCCTGACTGCTCGAATTGTTTGGATGAAAACCCTGCGCAGTAATCATGATGCATCGTGTAATCTAATCGAATCAAATCGTGGACAGGATAATCGTAATCGAATCGGGAGGCCAGTGAAGATGCGCACCCCTAGTAGGCACACAAAATATTGACACTTTGGGCCCAATTTGGACATTTTCACTTAGGGGGTGTACTCACTTTTGTTGCCAGCGGTTTAGACATGGCTGTGTCACAGATAGAATAAAATATTTACAAAAATGTGAGGGGTGTACTCACTTTTGTGAGATAGTATGTGTGTGTGTGTATATATGTATTATTTTTGGCAAAATAGTAAAAAACTACTAAATGCAGCTGCTGTTTCCAAACCCTCGGGTTGAAAAGTGATATAAATTATGGAAGGATGTCCCTTAGTGGAAAAAAAGCAGCGCTCGCTAATTAACATGAATGAGTATAGAGTAGAGTGTGCTGGAAATATTTAATAAAAGGGTTTTACACAATCCACTGATCCTTTTTGGTGCTTTTTATGGTGACTTGGAGAGGAGATTTTATATAAGTTGATCTGAGGTGTCAAAGGACAAGATTGGAATTTAGAGAAAAGCACTATGCGCAATTAGACCACTTAATTATTTTAAGGGGTTGTGATATCGGGTGAGTGCAGCACATAGTGGGGCATGTGGGGTGGCACTTTTATATTTCACTTATGAGTGAAGTTGGTTTTTACATTCTTGCACTGGAGTGTTATGAACCAACATATGGGGCACAAGAGTAATATTCTGCAGAGCTCAAGGAAGCAGTAAGCTGCAGTTTTCACAATTTGATGTTTCTGTACAGAGACTGAGGACACTGTTGTTTAATGTGACTTTATTATATGCTTAAAGGAGAAGTACAGCCAAAGCTCGTTTTGCTGTACTTCTCCTGTGGATCAGAGGAGTGCAGTCCGCTCTGACCCATTTTCAGCAGAGAGCGGGCTGAAATCCACTCTGCTGACATCACAGGCATGGGCATCATCACGACCAAAGAGTCAGAATCCGCTCAAATCCCTGGACCGGCACCTGGCTCAGCTTCTCAGCGAGCCACTGAGAGCCTGAGCCGGCCACTCCCGCCCCCTCCACAGTCCAGCGCTCCAGTGAGCGAGGAGGGGGCAGGTTTTAATGCTCATTATCACATGGCATTAAAGGTATAGCACTGCACCCTTTCTTTTTTTTTTTTTTTTTTTTTTTAATCATACACAAGTTTACTTTAGTGTGCCCCCCCCCCCCCAACTGCAGCTCTCTATACTTACCTAGCTTTGCTCCCCAGGTGCCCCATGGGAGGCAGACTGACACAACCTGTACTTCTGGAAATGGGCAAATAATTGACTGGCTGAAACATCAGTTTTAGTACTTTGTCATTTTTTAAAACTTTATAATGTTTAATGGAAAATGTTTCAATAAGGATCTTGCCATACGAACAGCCCAATCCCCCCCCCCCCCCCTGCCAATCCACATAAATGAAAGAAGAAGAAAAACACAAGAATAAAAATGGTTAACATAAAAGGTACGAGTTTCTCAAGTGTTCCATGGAGAGCCCTAATATCTTCCATTCAGCCCTCATTCGGTTACTCCATACTCCTCCCCCATCACACCCATTCCATCCAATCAACCACCACAGTCACACCCATCAAACTCCTCTCCCTGACCACCACTCTTCCCTCTAATTTACACTACTCTCCCAATTCTTTATGTCACATCCTGTTTTTATTATCCTTATATCTTCCCTATTTAGGTATTGGCACCACATCCTTTTCCCCATCTCTACTTTCCCTGTCTTTGTACAGAGAATTCCTCTCTCATTTTCATCCCTCATTCTCCTCTAGGGGGGGTATCCTCCTATATCCCACCAGGGTTTCCAAATCTCATCATATTTCTTTATACCGACTTTTCCTTCAAGATTGTCTCCATACATACCGTGTTCCCATTCTCTACTGGTCGGGGGTAGAACCAATTGCCATCTCTGGGCTATCAGCTTTCTTGCCTAGAATAAGCATGTAAGGATGCAACTTGAGTACCTCCCAGGGTTTCCCTCTCCCTCTACCAAGCCCAGGATGCAAAGCTTAACATCCAGGTTTGCCCCCCCCCCCCCCCAATTACCTGGTCTATAATTCCCAGTACCTCCCTCCATTAGCAAAACAACTTTAGGCACCTCCAGAACATATGGATTAGGTCCCCCTCTGCTTCCCCACACCTGGGGCAGCTGGCATCTGGTCTACGGCCAAACAAAGTAAAGCTTTTGCGGGGTATAATAAGCTCTATATAATAAAAACAGATGTGACATCCTCTGGGAGGGGGAGAGCGAGACCACTGGGGCAAGTTCAAGAATTCTATTCCACTGTACTTCAGTTATACTTCCCACATCTTGTTCCCATCTCCTCCTACATGGTGGGGCTTCTGTCCCCCCCAGGCTCCCCTTGTATATACTCAATATCAAAGTTTTTGTGTTAATAATTTTCTGGAGCAGGGGGATATTGCTCCATTCCAGTGTCCTCTCTCTGTTTTGCCTGCGTCTATCTAGCAAGGTTACTTTATACAAGGAAGCTGAGACCTCTGCAGTGTGTAAATGTGCTTTTACTATACAAAGATGCTGTACATAAAAAAAAAACTATTACAATATTAGCAATACAATACAAGACTGGCAGATCTATAACAGCAAAATGCCTAGCAAATAAACAGCCTATGGTCTGTAACAGTAGAAATACACTTAAGTTACTTGGCTCCAGTTACTGTGTTCATGATCTCTGTTGCTCCTGGAAATCAGACACCTTCTAGTTCGCTGATTAAAGATTCAAGTATCTTTCAGTGTTAATCCATGTTGAGTGGCTCCACTATCAGTTTCTACTACTCCTTTTATTTGGTCTTTTGTTTACCAGTTTGTTGACTGGTTACAAAACAACCAAACTTCCAACTATCAACAGTTCCCATTGTTACCAAGGCATTTGTTTTGAGAAACATCCTCAGACAAACCTGATCTCAGAATAGCAATTAGACTAGTTTTTATCACAGTCTTATAGAAAAATCGTATGTTTTATATCAAACGCAACACATTCCGCCCTTGATTTTTCTCTCAGACTACACACAGAAAATTACTTCATTACTAACAACTCATTCTAAACCATAAATTTTCCTTAAATGCAACCCCTTCCATATTTCTGTCACTGAGAAGGTGTTTCAGTCTTTGGTTAAAAGTTCATTAGAAAGTCCATTCTAAAGTTCTTTAGAAACAAGTCCAGGCTTGTAATACATCAAAGGCCTTGCTCTCCACAGCTCTTGCGGTCTTCCATCATTCTGTCCATCAAGTAACCACTTTTCTCTGGTCTTCCTATGGATCAAATCGGTGACAGCCTATGGAGTGGAAAACAAAGTGGATTATCTGTTCTTTCTAATAATACATAGACAGTAGACCCCGGCCCTTCAGCTACAATCTCTCTTCTAACTAGCTTATTGCCTCTCTGACCAACACTTTGCCACCTGCCTATATCCACTTTTAATCCTCCCAAAGAACATCAATAGGGAGGAGAGGAAATAATAGGATTTTTTAAAACAGCTTACCTGTAAAATCCTTTTCTTTCGAAGGACATCACGGGACACAGAGCCACAGTAATTACTGATGGGTTATATAGGTATCACTGGTGATTGGACACTGGCACACCCTATCAGGAAGTTCAACCCCCTATATAATCCCTCCCCCTTGCAGGGATACCTCAGTTTTGTAGCCAAGCAATATAGTGTATTAGAAGAGGGGCGGGACCTCTGTGTCCCGTGATGTCCTTCGAAAGAAAAGGATTTTACAGGTAAGCTGTTTTAAAAAATCCTATTTTCTTTCTCGAACATTACGGGACACAGAGCCACAGTAATTACTGATGGGATGTCCCAGAGCAATGCTACCTGAGGGGGGGGAACCACGACCAAGTAGGGTGCAATCAGACCTGAGGACCCTGTACCGCTGCCTGCAGCACACTACGCCCAAAGGCGATATCCTCATGCCTTCTCACATCCACCTGATAGAATCTGGTGAATGTATGAACTGAAGACCAGGTTGCGGCCTTGCAGATTTGAGCCATAGAGGCCCGGTGATGCACTGCCCAAGAAGCACCAATAGCCCTTGTGGAATGTGCCCTGATCTGAAACGGAGGAATCTTCTGTTTCAAACCGTAAGCTTGAATGATCAACTGTCGAATCCATTTAGAAATGGTAGCTTTTGACGCTGCCTGTCCTCTATTGGGACTAGGGCTGCTGAAATTAATCGCAGCATCGATGCATCGCGATTCGGGTGTCCCCGATGCGGCATCGATGCATGCGACCCGAATAATCGATTTCTGGCCCCACCCCCTCCCGGGAGAGCGCTCCGTGCGTAAAGCTGTTATTAGTGTGTGTGTATATTCCGCTCATGTGACTCTCGGCCGCGCCTCCCTCCTCTCAGTCTCTCCTGATGTCAGCTCCGCCCACTGACTGGAGCTATCAGGTCAGAAGAGCGGCGGGCGGGGCTGACATCAGGAGAGACGTGAGAGGAGGGACGCGCGGCCGAGAGTCCCATGACCGGAATATACACACACACTAATAACAGCTTAACGCACGCTGTCCCGGGAGATTCACTGCTGACCTCAGGAGAGATACGATGGATCGACAACCGGCGGCTGGAATGGAGATCGGGGGGAGATGGTGAGCAGGCAGATCGCCCTGCTCATTACAGGCTGCCACCGGCAGAGCAGCATGTAAGTACAGAGGGGGAGGGGGGAGGGGGGGGGGGCTGTGACACAAGTCCATATCATAAATTGTCTTCTATGTGCCTTTATCACACCACAACTCTGCATTATTGTCCGCAGTCTGTGCCCATCTCCTGTGCCATGTCCACCGCAGTCTGTGCCCATCTCCTGTGCCATGTCCACCGCAGTCTGTGCCCATCTCCTGTGCCATGTCCGCTGCAGTCTGTGCCCATCTCCTGTGCCATGTCCGCTGCAGTCTGTGCCCATCTCCTGTGCCATGTCCGCTGTAGTCTGTGCCCATCTCCTGTGCCATGTCCGCTGCAGTCTGTGCCCATCTCCTGTGCCATGTCTGCTGCAGTCTGTGCCCATCTCCTGTGCCATGTCCGCTGCAGTCTGTGCCCATCTCCTGTGCCATGTCCGCCGCAGTCTGTGACCATCTCCTGTGCCATGTCCGCCGCAGTCTGTGACCATCTCCTGTGCCATGTCCGCCGCAGTCTGTGCCCACCTCCTGTGCCATGTCCGCCGCAGTCTGTGACCATCTCCTGTGCCATGTCCGCTGCAATCTGTGACCATCTCCTGTGCCATGTCCGCCGCAATCTGTGACCATCTCCTGTGCCATGTCCGCCGCAATCTGTGACCATCTCCTGTACCATGTCTGCCGCAGTCTGTGACCATCTCCTGTGCCATGTCCGCCGCAGTCTGTGACCATCTCCTGTGCCATGTCCGCCGCAGTCTGTGACCATCTCCTGTGCCATGTCCGCCGCAGTCTGTGCCCATCTCCTGTGCCATGGCCGCCGCAATCTGTGACCATCTCCCGTGCCATGTCCGCCGCAGTCTGTGACCATCTCCCGTGCCATGTCCGCCGCAGTCTGTGACCATCTCCTGTGCCATGTCCGCCGCAGTCTGTGACCATCTCCTGTGCCATGTCCGCCGCAGTCTGTGACCATCTCCTGTGCCATGTCCGCCGCAGTCTGTGACCATCTCCTGTGCCATGTCCGCCGCAGTCTGTGACCATCTCCTGTGCCATGTCCGCCGCAGTCTGTGACCATCTCCTGTGCCATGTCCGCCGCAGTCTGTGACCATCTCCTGTGCCATGTCCGCCGCAGTCTGTGACCATCTCCTGTGCCATGTCCGCCGCAGTCTGTGACCATCTCCTGTGCCATGTCCGCCGCAGTCTGTGACCATCTCCTGTGCCATGTCCGCCGCAGTCTGTGACCATCTCCTGTGCCATGTCCGCCGCAGTCTGTGACCATCTCCTGTGCCATATCCGCCGCAGTCTGTGACCATCTCCTGTGCCATGTCCGCGGCAGTCTGTGACCATCTCCTGTGCCATGTCCGCCGCAGTCTGTGACCATCTCCTGTGCCATGTCCGCCGCAGTCTGTGACCATCTCCTGTAGCATGTCTGCAGTCTCTGACCATCTCCTGTAGCATGTCTGCAGTCTCTGACCATCTCCTGTAGCATGTCTGCAGTCTCTGACCATCTCCTGTAGCATGTCTGCAGTCTCTGACCATCTCCTGTAGCATGTCTGCAGTCTCTGACCATCTCCTGTAGCATGTCTGCAGTCTCTGACCATCTCCTGTAGCATGTCTGCAGTCTCTGACCATCTCCTGTAGCATGTCTGCAGTCTCTGACCATCTCCTGTAGCATGTCTGCAGTCTCTGACCATCTCCTGTAGCATGTCCGCAGTCTCTGATTATCTCCTTTAGTATTTTGGAAGAGAGCCTGGAGCTCCTCTGCTGTCTCTTTTTTTCTTAAGAACAGATAGAATAAAAAAATGGAGTCCTCCTGACTACTTGAATTTTTTTTGATGAAAACCATGAGAACTTTCGGACTTGCGCTGTAATCGTGATGCATCGTGATGCATCGCGGAATCGAATCGAATCGTTGACTTGATAATCGTAATCGAATCGAATCGTGAGGCCAGTGAAGATGCGCACCCCTAATTGGGACCCTCTGGCAGCACAAACAAAACATCCGTCTTGCGGATCTGAGCAGTTGCCCCTAGATAGGCCTTAACTGCTCTTACTACATCCAACGAATGTAGAGATCTCTCTTCCGGAGAACAGGGATCTGGAAAAAAGGAAGGTAGAACAATGTCTTGGTTTAAATGAAAATCAGAAACCACCTTCGGTAAAAAACTAGGATGAGGGCGTAGTACCACTCTATCCTTGTGTATAATCAAATAAGGCTCCTTACAGGAAAGAGCTGCTAATTCTGATACTCTTCTAGCAGAAGAGATGGCCACCAGAAAAATTAATTTCCTTTTCAACAAAACCAAAGGAAACTGACTTATTGGTTCAAAAGGCTGTTTCTGTAACACAGCCAGGACCAAATTCAAGTCCCAGGGGTTTAGGGGCGCTTTAACCGGAGGATTAAGACGCATCACCCCCTGCATAAAGTTTCGGACCAAAGAATGCGAAGCAAGTGGCCGCTGAAATAATACTGATAAAGCAGAGACCTGGCCCTTGATGGTACTCAAGGCCAGCTTCATCTCTAATCCCATCTGTAGAAAATCAAGTATTCTACCTATGGCATATTTTCTGGGATGCCAACCTCTGGATTCACACCAGGTTATATAAGCCTTCCAGACTCTATGATAAATCATCCTGGAAGCTGGCTTCCTTGCATTAATCAAGGTAGATATGACAGGACCTGAGAGCCCACGACTCTTCAGAACATGGGTCTCAATAGCCAAACCGTCAAATTTAGCGTTTGTAAGGCAGGATGGAACACTGGACCTTGAGATAACAACAGGTCTGGGCGTACCGGTAGGGTCCACGGGGAACCTACCGTCATCCTTACTATTTCTGCATACCAAGTCCTTCTGGGCCAAGCGGGGGCCACCAGAAGTACCGACTTCCTTTCCTGCCTGATCCTGCGAAGGAGTCGTGGTAGTAGCAGAATAGGCGGGAATGCGTAAATCAGTGAGAACCGATGCCACGGAATCACCAACGCATCCGTCCCGCATGCAAGAGGATCTTTTGTCCTTGCCACAAATCTGTCTATCTTTTTGTTGAATCGGGATGCAAAGAGATCTACATCTGGAACCCCCCATCTTTGGCATATGGCCCAAGAGACGTCGGGATGCGGAGACCATTCCCCTGGAAGTAACTGCTGGCGACTTAGTCCGCCTGCCAATTCTCTATTCCCGGGATGAAAACTGCCGATATGCATGGCACATGCATCTCTGCCCAGACTAAGATCTGGTTCACCTCTTTTTGAGCAGCTCGGCTCCGGGTGCCTCCCTGATGATTGACATAAGCCACTGCTGTGGCATTGTCGGACTGGATCCTGACCGGACAACCCTGTAGCCTGATAGTCCAGGCCTTTAGAGCTAGATGTATCGCCCGGATCTCCAGAATGTTGATGGGTAAGGTCCTCTCTGTCTTGGACCATACCCCTTGGACCGCAGCCTGTTCCAGAACTGCTCCCCAACCTGACAGACTGGCATCTGTTGTTACCACCGTCCAGGTAACCGGTAGAAAGGATTTCCCCTTCTGCAGGTTTTCGGGTATGAGCCACCAATTGAGGCTCTGACGCACCGCATGCGACAGGTGCATCGGAAAGTCTAATGCCTGAACCTTCTTGTTCCAGGTCGACAGAATACTGTGTTGCAGCATTCTTGAGTGAAACTGAGCATAGGGAACTGCTTCGAATGAAGACACCATCTTCCCTAGTAGCCTCATACAAAGGCGGACTGAGGGACCCTTCTTGGTCCTTACTGTCAGAATCAGCTCTCTCAAAGCAGTGATCTTTGCCTGGGGTAGAAATATTTTCTCCTGGCTTGTATCTATAATCAGACCTAAATACTCCAGTCTTCTTACTGGTTTTAGGAAAGACTTTTCTAAGTTGAGGATCCAACCCAGGTGTTCTAGATACCTGACCGTGGTCCTCAAGTTTCCATTCAAAGAGGCTACCGACCGGTCTATCAAGAGCAGGTCGTCTAGGTATGCTATGACAGCTATACCCTGAGCCCTTAATCTGGCCAGAGGAGGAGCCAAGATCTTTGTGAACACTCGAGGTGCAGTGGCTATCCCGAAAGGCAGAGCCACAAACTGGAAATGGCGCCCTCCTACCTCGAAGCGCAGAAACTTCTGATGAGCAGGAAAAATGGGCACATGCAGATATGCATCTCTGATGTCTATTGATGCCAGAAATTCTCCTCCCTGCAGGGTGGGAACTACTGTTCGAATTGATTCCATGCGGAAGGATTGAATCCTTAGGAATCGGTTCAGATCCCTTAAGTCCAGAATGGGCCTGACATCCCCATTTGGCTTTTGGACCGTAAAAAGGTTGGAATAGAAGCCCAATCCCTGGTCCTTTGCGGGAACTATCATAATGACCTCCTGCGACAAAAGTCGCTCTAACGCTAGAAGGAGCGACTGCTTCTTCTCTGGGTCTCTGGGAACATTTGATCTGAGGAACCGAGGAGAGGGGAATTCCTGAAACTCCAGCTTGTACCCTAAGGTTACCGTGGAGATTACCCATCTGTCCTGGAAGTCCTCCTGCCAGAGCTCTGAGAACTGTCGCAGTCTTCCCCCCACTCGAGTGAGCGGGGGCTCCCCCTCATGCAGAGGTCTTAGTGTTTTGCCTAGTAGGCTTCTTTCCCCAGGACTTCGTTTGTCCCTGGGGTTGACTCTTGTCTCTGGACCCCGATGGAGGCGGCCGTCGAGACTGCCTGGAGGCTGAAGCCCCCGGCGCTGGGGAAAGAGTCCGTTTGAAAGAGGGACGCTTACTCTTCTTCTTGACAGGTAAGAGAGTGCTTTTCCCACAAGAGATTCTCTTGATATAGTTATCCAAGTCCTCTCCAAACAACCTTGCACCACGAAATGGAAACCCAGCCAGTAGCTTCTTACATGGTGCTTCGGCTGACCAATTTTTCAACCATAGGATTCTACGTATATGCACCAACCCCAGTGAAAGACGGGAGGTTTGCACGATAGAATCTCTAATGGCGTCAACCACAAAGCATAAGGCCGCTGGAAGGTTAGCAAACCCCTGGGCCTGCTGTTCAGGTAATACTTTGATGACCTGCTTAACATGGTCTCTTAAGTATTGACAGACTCCAATCGCTGCTACTGCAGGTTGGGCCACTGATCCTGCTAAGGAGAAAACATCCTTCAATAGGGATTCCATCCTTTTATCTACAGGATCCCTGAGCATCTGAGCATTGTCTACAGGACAAGTCAGGCTATTATTTACGGAGGAAATGGCGGCATCAATAGCCGGTATTCCCCACATTTTAATAAACTTTTCTTCCATCGGATAAAGTGTTGAAAACTTTCTCGGCGGAAAAAAACGTTTGTCTGGGTGATCCCACTCAGAATCAATGAGCTTTTCAAGTAAAGTATGAACAGAAAAAGCATGTGCTGCTTGGAAAGGTTTCAGTGACCCCAAAGCAGAAGAGGATTCTTTAGCAGTTTCAGGTATGGGCAACTTACATGTGGAGCGGACCAATCCAGTGAGGATCTGCACTAAGACTTTCTCCTCTTGGGAAGTCGCAGAGGGTCCCTCTCCACCTGATTCCTCCGAAGAGGAATCATCCATTCCATCCCGATCCTCTGAAAGGGATTCATCTCCTTTATCCCAGAGCTCCTCTGTCTGAGGGTCTTGGGGAACAGAGGAAAGCCTAGTGCGTTTTCTTCCACTGAGTGAAGACGTAATCACGGCCATTAATCTTTCCTCTAGACCATTAATGGTTGAGGAAAAAACCTCTTGTGTAATATATACAGGGGCTGAAGTGCCAGAAGCAGGTGTAGCCCCTGACCCCGATGGCTCTCCCTGGCTAGCCGTCCCTGGCCCATCTTTAGGGGGGGAGGATGCTGCCGACAGGGGGTCCTCAGAACCTGAACGAGATCCCCTAGTGTCTCTGGTTCCTGGGGTGCTTGAACCTCTTCTACCCATAGTGCAAAGCAACAAGGTGTGAGGTATACAAATGAACACTGCCTGCTGAGCGATGTAGTCTGGCTAAAAGCCTTGCTACCCAATGCTCAGTCTGGTGTTACTTCAGTAAATGCTGCCTAGGAGAATGCCTGTGTCCCACCTTACATGCGACCATCAGCTCTGTGTCTCTCAGAAGGCTGTGTGCACCTGTACAGAGTGCCTCTAATAGCCTGCAGCTGGCCTGAGTGGGAGTCTTCCCGCGCTGCCGACTCTCCTGTCATGCTTCTGGAGAAAAGCTGGGGATGGGGGGGGAGGGAGGGAGGCTGGTAACAAGATCTGGCTGAACGGCTATCTTCAGAGATGGTGGCCATTAGGCCGCAGAGCCCGGGTGGTATAACCACTTTCTAGACCCCTGTGGCCCCTCTCTAGCCTGGGGGGGAACATTCAAACATGAGAAATCCCCCTTTCCATCTTACCTGCTTGCAGCCTGCTTGAGACGCTGGGACATAATCAGCGATGAAAACACCTGAGACAGACAGTCAGCATGTGCAGGTTTGTGCTCTTGGCAGCCCCCGGTGGTCACAATAGGCATAGCATGCATTTACCTTAAAGGAGAAAAGCCACTAGAACTCAAAAATTCTGTGGAATCTCCTCTTACCTTATCCAGCCGCAGGGTGCTGTTTACACAGACCCAATCTTCACCTCTCACGGTGGGCTCCGTTTGAAAAACCGTCAGAGACTGGGGCCCCCATCAGTAGGGGGATCCAACAGTTCTGGGACCGTAAAGCACCTCGCCAGAAATTAGGAGTGTAACGATATCAAGTACGGGACATGACAAGCTGTAGCTAGCTGCCATCTTGTGTGGAAGTAGCCATGACAGTTTGGCTAACCATGTAACCTCACAGAAAACTCTGAACTCTCTCCGTCCCCATCTTAGGAATTCAAAGCTTTTTAAGTTCAACAGAAAAGGTTATCTCAACAGAGAAAACATTTGTTGTAAGGGCAGTGTCAGGCCTGTCGTAAAACTGTCACCCTCCCCATTCAGAGACCAAACAGGCCTCGGTCGTAAAATGTCTGAATACACCTCAATAGAATAAGTATGAAATTTCAGCATGTTTCATAACTTCTGACTTAGTAATAGCACAGCCATAATCTGGACATATTTAGCTTCCTCAGATAATATGGAACGTTTCAAGTCCAGTCACCTCTATGTCAGGTCATATGGGAAACCCCTGGGACCACTTATTCCTCCAAAGCAGGCTATACGTTATAGATATGGCATGTTTAGACTTGTTTTGAAGGAAATCTCAAGTTGAATAATAATATGGATATTTGGAGTCTGTAAACACCATAGATGCAGATATATGAGTATGTATTACAAAATCTACCTGGGACGTGGTCATGAGTGTAGACACCTCCCAGCAACCAACCCCTAAAACAGGATGACCAGATGATTGGTTACTGGTCGCTGTCAACACCCCCTTTGATTTGACAGAAAAGAGGAGATGCCAAGACAATGGGCAGTTCTCCTTTTACCATCCAAGAAGAAACATCTGCCAAGTCGAGAACCGATTACCTAGCTCATCGATCGAACTCTGATCAACCCTCGGACATTAATTGCAAGTATTCTTCCTTCCCAATTCTACCTTATTGCTTTGTGGCTGTATATTGTCTTTATCTTTTGAAACATCTTTTTTCTGTAAATATTTTATTTGCATCAACTTTTACCTTTTCATAATAAACCCTTATGTTGAAAAGTGTTAACCTTGTCTCTAAAGCTCTTAATGCAAGCTATAAACGAACCTGCCTCTTGAAGGGCGCTACTGTGGTAGAGTAAGACTCTGAGCAGACCTGTCTGTGGTGGCAGTGTGTGTGGCAGACGCTTATTCTAAAATTATAATTGGTATTGCAAAATTACGAGTCTCCCCCGGCTCGGTCTTTCAAACGGGGGTGGTGGCAGTTAAAGGGTTAATTGTGTAATTAGCCCAGTGACAATCACTCTCAGGCTGCTCGCACCTAGATTGTGGTCCCGCAAGCTGGAAAATCTTTGTGCTGGGCGCAGCTGAGAGTGGCATTGTTACGTAAGTGACAGCGTGGTGTGAGGTTGGCCGGTCCTTTGTCGCGAGTTAGCGAGGAGGGCAGGGATCTGACACCCGCGTTCGTCACAAGGAGGTTTAAAGCCATTTTCTGATCTGCGGGGTCCAGCTCTCTAAAAAGAGAAGCGTTACGGGTAAAACCTCGTTTCTTCGGACACGAGGCCCGGGTACCATTCAATTCGGCCATGAAAAGACACTTTTAATGGATCCGGTTCACCTGGCTTGCCCCAGTATAGGATATCAGGATATTCCCTTTGGAGCTCAGCACAGGACATCTTTACACGTCCATCACCTAAGACACTGGCGTAAAAACTGAGGTATCCCTGCAAGGGGGAGGGATTATATAGGGGGTTGAACTTCCTGATAGGGTGTGCCAGTGTCCAATCACCAGTGATACCTATATAACCCATCAGTAATTACTGTGGCTCTGTGTCCCGTGATGTTCGAGAAAGAAATACTGATATTTCCCAGATGATCACTGCTGTTTATTTTGGAAGGTTTGATGTTATGTAGCCTCACTTTCCACTCTTGCTGAGATGTATACACTAACCAGAGTCCCAGCCACTGTCTTGAAGCTCATCTGCCAATGCAAATATAACTTCAAACCTTCCTGCCAGATTCCCTCTCATTCCTATATAGGCTTCAGCTTCAGATACGTCACTCTTGGTTTCTGTGTCATGGGAAGCAGTAACATGGTATCTGTTAAGTCCTGTTCTTTCAGGAACCTTACATAAATACTGAACTCTGCTCTCCAGCTGTAGTATCTGTGCCCCAGCGCCTACTATCCTCTCATATGGTGTGCTTTTGGCCTAGAATTTAACAACATGACTGCCTGTGTGAGGACCCGATCCCAGCCCCTTAGTGTATGTGTGGGTGTAAGTTTGCGTATCTCATCCATCAATAGCTCGTTGTATCTTTCAATCAAACCAGCTGCCTGTGGATGCTATGGGGTGTGGCACAACCAGTACACTCCAGAATCTTTGGTCCACTGCTGTACTGTTGATCCGGTGAAGTGTGAGCCGTTATCACTTTGGACTTGTTTGGGACAACCATAAGCAACGACAAGTTTCTGGAGCAGTTGAAATGCTGCGGCTTGATCTGCACGTATGCAAGGATGAACAAGCAAAAGTCCTGAATAGGTGTCCACTGCAGTGCAAAATATCTCGGTCCATTGTTTCCCTTGAGCAGGGGACAGATGAAGTCAATCTGCCAGTTCTGAGCAGGCCTCTCACCCTTCTTAATCGACCCGGTGGACTACTTTTGCAATGGCCATTGTCTCACTTCTCCACACACTGTACAGTTCCCTATTACAGTCTTTATCATGTCTATGGATATAGGCAATCATCTCTGCTGTGCCCATTCATATTTTGCTTTCTGCCCCAAATGTCCAGATTACTTGTGGGCTCAGTTAGCCAAGTTCATCAAGACAGGATCAATTGGCACAACTGCCTTCAATTTGGCAATTTCATCTGCAACTCTGTTATAGTTCTCAAAGTCTGGGACTAGGGGCACATGTGCATCAACATGCCCCACTTTTATGGTGCGGAAGTGAGCTTCCTTCCAGATGTAGTCCCAGACTTCCTTGCCTCCCTACACCACCTTTCTATGAATCATCCATTCATTGGACTTCCACGTGGGCA
The DNA here is from genome assembly GCA_037952835.1 of Lithobates septentrionalis. Classification (NCBI taxonomy): domain Eukaryota; kingdom Metazoa; phylum Chordata; class Amphibia; order Anura; family Ranidae; genus Lithobates; species Lithobates septentrionalis. Next base: position 2,609,303 of record JBBDGP010001037.1, read on the forward strand.
TCCAAGTTGTCAGTCCTTTAAAAACTGCCCAGCTGTCAGTGTGGATAGTGACATAGGAAGAAGGATCCTCCTGAAGAGTCATCACTACAACTTTCAACTGTGCTTACTGACTGGACTCTCCAATTCTGATCTCCTGCAGGACTGTGTCTGTACTTGGGTTGTAGGCTGCTGCTGTCAATCTACGCACAGACGAGGCGACTATGGCTGAACCATCAGTGAACCACGTTGACTTCTTCATGTCTTCTGATGGTGAAAATGTACTGGCGGCTGTCCCACACCATAGCAAACTGGTCTTGACACTCTGGGTCTATCAAAATTGAAAAGAAAGCATTAGCCAGGTCTATCACAGCATGATATTCTCTTGCCTCTTTAGCATTTTTCTCAACAATTGAGATCATATCTGGTACAGTTGACTTCAATGGAGGTGCCACTTTGTTTAGACCTCTGTAATCCACAGTCATTCTATATGTCCTATCCGGTTTCTTTCCTGGGAACACCGAAGATGAGAAAGAACTTACAGCAGGTCTAAGGATCCCTATTCTCAACAGTTCTTGAATAGTCTCCCCAATTTCTTTGTGGCCTCCAGGAAGTCTGTACTGCTTGAGACAGACTGGCTTCTCTGGTGGAGGAATGTAGAAAGGGGTCCATTTTGCATAACCTCTGACCACAGCCTTCACCGCGCTAACAGGATATGTTTTATCAGGATACCCGAATGTGAATGTACCCCTTTTCAGTCTGAATTGACTGACCTTGAAGTACATCCATCCCAAGAATATTTTCGGGTAACTCTGTTACCAAAATATTTGTCAAAAATCCTGGTCCCTTGCCAATTGCCAATTTCACCCTTGTCCTAACTGCTGGTGTGGTTTGCCCTCCTAAACCTTCTACATAAATCAATTATCCTTTGTGATGGGAAGGATTTCCCTGCAAAAGTGTAACTTCAGGAACAGGTGCATGCGGTGTTCCTTTTGCGAACCTTTTGCAGGTCATGCCTAACAAAGGACAGCTCTTCCCTAATGGTTTTCAGCTAGTCAGACAGTTCATTTTAAAGAGAACTTGCAAGAATGAATTGCCTGCAAGACCTCCTTTAGTGATGGTTCTTCTTCTATTAAGGCACCTGCCTCCGGTGGTGATTTTGGGGTATCCTTAACTTCCTCCCCTGCGGATTTCCCTCCTGCATTATTCGCTTCCATTGCTGCGACTACTTGACTATGCTCTTTGCTTTTTCTCGCAGCTGGAGCCCCAGACTGCGGTTTAGAATGTGTTTTGTGGGTTCTGCTGACGTCCTTTTGGAGAGGACTGGCCCGAAGTATGTGCAAACCTCTCCAATTTAGCGGCTGCCTGACTCCCCTTTGCGGTTCGCTGCGACTGCGTAGTAGCGCTGGCACTGTGCTGCTGTGTTGACTCCCCCCCCTTCCTGTCATGGCGGAATATTTTATAGCCCGGTGCCTCCTCTTCTACTTGAGGCGGGACAGCACCTGCACCCAAAAAAAAAGGGGGGCTGTCACCCGGAGATATGCATGTTTTTTTTCCCCCCACTACTAAGTGTCCATTTGATGTCAATACTGGGCAGACTAGATCACCTCTGATGTTTAAGTTTGGAGTGCAGAAAGGATCCACTAACGTTTTAAATGTAAGGTTTCCCTCTTCGCCATACAACAGTGAGTTCATAGGCTGCGTGAGCTCTCCCCCACACAGGTCCCAACTAAGAAACACGAGCCGTCCCCTCTACAAATCTCCTTCAAAGGTTAATCCCTCCCCAACCTCCAGGTCCTGGCTCTTGGCTTCCTGCCAGTCTCTCACACTGGCAGTGAAACTAAATTTGAGTATAGCAGAATATTCATTGAATGTCTCTCACCCATCCACCATTGCTCTGCCAAGTTGGTTCCTGATTCAGGGAGGTCCTCCCTCGCCACACAGTGCTTCGGGGGAGATACTTTGGGGGAATTAATCTTCCGGGTCTCAGCGTTCAGTGCTTGGCTTTTTGCCAGCATGCACTGCTGCTGGAGTTGCTCCTCTGTCTGGGGAGGACGGTGGGAGGCTCGCACGCCGCCCATTCAGCCAAGCTGCTGTCAGACCAATAGCCCCAGAATCACGTGACCACCAAGCCATCACCGTTCACCCAGCAGTCTTCGCAAATCCTCGGTCAGCCTCTGCTCTCATCCAGTACTTTGTCATTGACCCAGAACAAGTATGCAGGTTAGTGAAGTCATAGAAAAGTGAAAAGTCCTCATCTGCATATTTGTTCTGGAAAGTGGCTATAATGAAGCAAGAGAACCAGCATGACATTTTAAGAAGGCTGGGTCAGTAGTGACAGGCCCACATGTTTCTGTCATGACCCATTACCCTTAAAGGTAAAATTGTCAAACTTATTTTTCTTCAGCTCTTTAAGTAAGTAGAATGTGATTGGGTACAGCATCATCTTTACTATATTTTGCTTTTGTTGGCAGGATTTACCGCTATCAGACGTTCGATTATTCTTTCTCCACCACAGAATCCTTACTGCATGCTATGGGCGGGGATGACTTCATATCAAAGCTGAACATGACCATAGATGAGGCGATGCAGAAATCTGGCTTCACGCAGAGGTTTATTGATGACATAGTGGTTCCAGCTATGAGAGTCAACTACGGGCAAGGAGTTAAGATTAATGGATTTGTTGGTGAGAACCTGCTATGCTCCTGATTGATTTTTCTGATTGTTGTCTGTACAATGCTAGAGAGATGTTTCCCTTGACTGATATGGTGAAAGGTTTTGGATCAATTTTATAAATATAATTATACATTTTAAAAGCTTATAATTATTTTAACCAGTTAATCAATCTGCTATAGGCCAGGCGTGACTCTCCTCCTTCCAGGTGGCCGTCATATGACGCCCTACCGGTCACACCACTCATGCACGCCTCCGGGAGCATGCAGCATGGCGATCGGTGGGAAGCCGTGTCCTTCGGACACAACGCATCATCGATTAGCAGGGGTATGGAAATAAAAAAAATAAATAAATACTTGTCCAAAGGACTAAATCAGGGTCCCAATCTACTTTGTTCCTTATGACAATCTACTTGTCCTGATAAAAAATAAAATAATTTTAATCGAAACCGTATTTAAATCTGAGATGCTTTTAAGAATGTCTGAGGCTTTTAAAAACGAAAGGGGCTTTTTGGCACCCTAAACTTTTTAATGTTTTTAACATTGCGCTGTTTATCTCCTATTCTCCAGCATCGCACCCGGGGACTAGCAGGGAGGGGTGAGACCTTGCAGTGAGACGAGCACCGAAAGGGGGGTCATCAGAAAAGGGGAGTGTCAGGCTCTCTTAATGCTCAGCAGAAGCGCATATGCTAAGCGAGTAAATGAGGTGCTGGCCCAAATAAAAAAGAAAAACTCTTTTCCTTCAGGTTACCCTCACATACGGAAGCCCTTGGGTGTTCAGTACAAGCGCATGCTGAGCAGCCGAATCAAGCTCTGGTGTCTGTTCTGGTAAAGAATAAGTTCACTTTTTAAAAAAAAATAATTATTTTTTTTTTTTTTGGAAGCCTTGAAAGCATTGTGCCAGCGGCTGTAGACTGTCAGTGTAAGCATACTAGCAGGCAGGAAGAATCAATTCACTACCACGGAGCTCAACAGTGCCGTGGTAGTTCAGTAGCCTACCTGGCGGTATGATTATGTCAGATTTTTGCGTCTCAAAGTGGTACAATTGTTTTGCATAGAAATTTGGTGTTTTATATTGTAGGCCTGTAATTCTTAGCAATAACACACTTAAATCTGTCCAAACAAGAGTCTAGTAGATATCCCAGGTATGATAAAGTTTGAAACACAAAATCATAAATTATAATAAATAGCTATAAATAATAAAAAATAATAATATAATAATAATAAAATGAATTTTCCCACAATTCACTATCGCTCAATTCTGCAAGTGTTCTAATTTACTATCACTGTTTTCTAGCTGGTCTAAAACCACTTTTGACGTAAAGGGACACTTTTTAGTTGCTATGGATAATCTCAAGTTTCCAGGCAGAAAGAACAGTATATAGAGTATAAAACTGCATGCAGGGCATTGGACAAACCACTAGGGACAAAAGGGATGTGAAACGATTTTATACAGTAATGTAATCTGTAAGATTACAGTGTACTGTATGTGTTCTGAACTTTCAGTTTTTTGAATTTGCCGCCGGGCTCTGCCTCCGCATCGCGACGCTATCGGGGAACGGAGCCCCGCACACAGAGGCATCAGGCGGAGGACACAGCCCACAGACACAGCGGGGGGACATCGCAGGATCCTGGGGGACAAGGTAAGTACACTCCACCAGGATCCTGCAATGCAATCCCCGAGTGTGGCTCGGGGTTACCGCTAATGGTACTGAAATTTAACCCCAAGCCACACTCAGGGAAAACCGCCAGGGAGGTTAAGAATTACAAGCCGACATCCACAATGGATGTCAGTACTTGTAGTTGATTAATTCACAGAACTCTGTGAAAGAATGACGTGGCCGTGTGGGCCGTACTGCTGTCACAAAGGGCTGCAAGAGCGGGAACATGTGCCATTTCCTTAAATACATTTGTATTTTTGTAATACTATTATAGCTAACATTTTAACCAAAATTAATTTCCGTTTGTGTGTGTGTGTGTGTGTATGTTAGGGCTCCTTTACACTTGCTTCGACTTTAACACATTAAAGCGCCTACCGCTTTAGTATGGTTTATTTGAAGCTTAAGGCTAAGTTCACACTGGCATTAAAAGCAGGCTTTTGAGAGGTATTAAAAATGCCCCTCAAACGCCTATGCAAATGATACAATGGACAGCACACAGTGCTGTTCACACTATCAAAACATGAAGCGTTAGTGTTGCATTACTTCAAAATTGAAGCCTCGTTTCAAGTCAGGAGGCATTTGAAGCCTTTCAACGGGTCCCATTTAAGTCTATGGTAACTCTTCGCAAACACTCTGGCAGGCAGGTACGGTTGCGGGGCGTTAAGATTAGTTTATTCACAGTAATGGTAATGGAATAGGCATTTGTGGAGCAGTTTTAACGTGCCTTAATGCTCATCAAACGCTTCAAAACTGCCCATAGGACGTTTGGGGAGCATTTTTAACTCGTCATTAACGCTTGTAAAACAGAAGTCTAGCGACCATACTAAAGCTCATTCAAGCGAGTCTAATGCCCATATTAACTTTTTAGGAGCGTTGGTTAAGCGTTAGAAATTTAGTCAAGTGTGAACAAGCCCTAACAAAATGCCCTCTGTGTGTTAATTTTAAAGGGGCCCAGTAGAACCTCGATTCAGTACCCCCCCCCCCCACTCAGAAGATCCCCAGCTCATTAGTACCCCAGTTCAGCAGATCCCCCTGCTCCGTAGTACCCCCAGCTCTGCTTATTCCCCTCTCGGTAGTAACTCATAAGTCTACTGATCCTCTTGTTGGCTGATCTTCCTCTCTCTCCAGTCCTCACATACCTTCTGCTATATTGCTCCAGTGCTGCGCACTGCATGTAACATCTGCTAGTTTATCCTGCTCCTATCCCCCAGCTCTGCTGATCTTCTGCTGCTGAGTCTCCTCTCTATCTGTTCCCTGCTCATCTTTTGCTATAACATTCCCCTGTCGCACACCACATGTGCCATTTGCTAGTTGCTCCAGTCCAGACCCCACTCATCTTCTTGCTGCTCCACACTGTACGTCAGATGTGACGCCTGCACCAGACACTCACAGGATATATACACATGAACCAGAAGTGACTGCTGACGTATTTCCGGTTAACTTGTTGGTTTCCAACTACATCCTGGGATATCTCATACCTGCAATATCCCCAAAGCAAAGCTAACTCTGAATGAAAGCCCCTCAAAATCTTCAGGTGCTGTTAACGAGCATGGTCAAAGACTTATATGGAGGCTTTGGAGACAGTTTAACAAAGAATGCGACATGGGGTACAATTTTTGAAGCAAACAGTGTGAACAGGACTGTAAGGTAACCATTTCATGTAGTGCAAGGTGCTTTGGCATTCAGAATGATTTAAAAAATCGTGTCAAATGTCACATTTTGAAGCAAGTGTAAACAAGGCCTTATTGTACTACTTGGAAGTAAGTGAAAGACTGGCTGGTTGCACAGTGCTAATAAAGTACTGCTCCCTGCATTTGTAAGATTACACCCAGAATAAAGTAATTTGACCTGGAATGATGAGTATGCATTTTCATTCTGATATAAAAATGGTAGTAAACTCTGTTACACCACTTGTACCTACAGGCAAGCCTATAATAAAGCTTACCTGTAGGTACTCTGAATAATTTCCTAAACTGTACAAGTTTAAGAGATATTCAGAGTGCATACAGCCTATGACCTCATCGGCGCATGCGCTCTGAAGGTCCAGCTTACAGTGCCGGACCTTCGAACCCTGTGCCGGAAATGGTGGCTCCCGCGCACATGCACAGGAGTGACTTCATCGCGCCTCCTGCCATTCATGTAGCCGGAGGATGCGCACCTGGAAGGAAGACCAGGGGAAGATGTCAGCCATCTCAGCGCTGTCATCGTGGCACTGAAAGGCCTTGTTCTATGGTAAGTCTTTCATAATATGCTACTATGCGATGCACATTATGACATTGCCATTGGGATTTTAAAAAACATTTTTTTTACCACCAGCAGTTTACAACCGCTTTAATTGTTGCATGCTTATTCTAGGTCAATATAATAAAGTCTGGAATCGGAGACAGACTGGTAGAATTTTATAGGTGGACGACATCATTGGCTAGGGGGTACTATTTTGTTTTAGTTATCTTTGAATTCTAGGTTAAAATGTCCACCTTTCTGACAATATCTGTGCATATCCATTGTTAGTAAAGATGCCTACAGGTCTGAACCATTAAACTAGATTGTGTTTAGCCCAATGTTAATTTCTGTCACTGTTCATGGTTCATCTCTTTTTTTTTTTTCCCCCCCTAGGTGCTGTTTCTCTTGCTGGAACTGACTCTGGACTGTGGGCAGTGGTGGGTGGGAATAAGCTGGTTTGTAATGGCCTCCTATATGCTGCAAAAGCCCAGCTAATTCAAGGCACTGTCAATTCTGTGCAGGAGAAAGTTCGCTCTACAAAGCCTGGTGAGTGTGACTGGCATGACTTCAGATCCACAGGTTCCAGATAAATCTGTTGATCTGCTGTATTCTTCAGTATTATCCATGTTACAGAAAGCTGGCATGAGATCATACAAGCTATAAACGTGTAATTCTGTCCCAGTGACCCCTAATTACTGGCTTGGGAGCAAAATCTGGTTCTCATTTACTTTGATCATGCACATAACACGTGTCAAGTACATGTCCAAATTTAAATTTGTGATATAGTATACACTTGCAATAATTATAAGCCAGCACAAATCATATTCAGTTGAAATAATTTATTATTAAAGAGGTTCTCTAACTTTACCGAGTCAGAGCAAATTGACAAAGTCTCTTGAAAGCATGAACACCTCTACTCCATTTCCAGAGTCACTTGTATTCGCCTTGACTGATCTCCGCTTTGTTGTGTTTTTGCACCCAGACCCTGTGTAATCTAACCTCTGCGACAAATGGTGCTGGAGCTCTAGAAAGGATTGATATTGTCCTCCTCACATGAAAGGAAAGAATACCTATGTTAATAGACACGTTCTAGCTGACTGATCTCAGGGTAGAGCGAATAGTTGTGCTGGATTTTTAGGTGGTTGCCAATTTCCCAGGGGAAACCCTGAGGTGATGAGCGCTGGAGGTAAGTTTGTTTTGCCACTCACCCACATAGCAATTCTCTTACTGTACATGCATGGGTGATCTAATTGTGCATGCTCTGTGACAATACACAAAACCGTCCCCATGTCCAACAACCTTCTAATGTCTGTGGTCCACTAACAAGTGAATATGAATTCTATAAGCTTAAAGTAGAACTATATGCATAACTTTTTTCCTTTTGGATAGAGTAAGGGAGGGTTAGAATGCCTGTAAGGTTTATTTTTGCCATCTATGTCCCATTGGTGACATTTAACTTCACTTCCTGTCCCATAGCTAAAGCAGAAAGTGAAGAAATCTCTACAAATTAAGGGAATCTCTTGGGGACCCCTAGGTCAGCAGAACTAGTGTACTCATTGGAATGTTTCCCCTCTATTACTTTTCTGGGGGACAACCCAAAATTTGGAAGATTTTCTTTTACTTTCAATGATAATGGTGAACAGGAAAAATAGAGAGGGTGATTCACCTTAACAGGGGCACAGACAGCAATAAAAACTGACAGGTATTTTAATCCCTCTACTCCATCCAAAACTAAAAAAAAAAAGTTTTGCCTTTTTAGTTATACTTTAAATCAGGTGTGGGAATGGCCTAAAACAATCTTAAAGTGATATTAAACCCAAAAGCAAACATTTTGATATAAATGCTTACGCATTTCTTAGATGTAGTTTTTCTTTTTTTTTTAGGCTTTATTCCTCTTATTTTCACCTGGTGATTTGGCCAGTAAGTTTGTTGTTTTTCAAAATAACAAACTGTTCTACAAATGTATTAACAGGGTTGAGACAAACCATTTACTGCTGGCAGGGGTGCTTACAATGATCTGCTTTTAGTTATTCGTGTAAAACTTTTATCCAAAAAAATAAACTGTTTCTGTAACTGAGGGGTGCTCAACCTTTGTCCCGTGGGCCACTTGTGGCCCTCAGACCCTTTGTGATGTGGCCCTCGACCTCAAACCAGTTTAGCGTAACCTGTTGATCATGATCTGGGCTTGCCAAGCCATCATCCCAGAGCATCAGAGTGCATCAAGCCGGCGCCGGCAGCAGAGGAAGCAGGTGGCCACAAAACCAGGAGCTGCATAAGCCAATGCTTCCTCTGTAGCACCAGCTCCTGTCCCAGGTGGCGTGATACCAAGTGCACTCTGCTTCTAACCCTTTCTAGCAGCCGGGAGAGCGATGCCAGCAGAAGCTGGAATAGGGGAAAAAAGGTCAGTGTATTAAACAATAAGTGGTTAAGTACTGCCGGCTGCCTGGGAGGGTGGTTGTTTGCCGCCCTCCAAAAAATTCCACCAGCCGCCACTGTGTGATACAGTAATAATAGTACTTTTGAGACAGAATAAATTTGGAAAGGTTTAAAACAAGAAATAAGAATCATTTTGTTTTTATTCACATGGCTGTAATTTCCAAAGCTCGTTGGACTGGATTGGATAATAAAGCACTTTGTTTCTAAAATAAGTAAGCTTATCCTGGTGCTAGGTTTGTGAATTGCATATATTATCAGTATGAGATCAGGCATTTTGTGTAGCAGTAACTATCTGACTTCATGTGACCTCATCTCTAACCCCAGAATACAGAGTCCTCCTCAGACAGTGCACGTTAGGCTAAATAGAAGAAAATGTAAATATTAGCAAGTCTGCTAATTTATGTTAGAGACTGCATTTTAAGAGTACTTATCAGTTTAGTTAAGTTTTCTTTTTTACTGTACCCAAAGATGCTTTCATCTTGCCCATGCAGTGCAAAAGGACAGTGTCTCTGCAAAGGGCATCCCCTGCCTTCCTTATTTATACTTGCCTACAATATACTCCCTCGCCATTCTCTCCTATGCAGCCAGCGCTGAAATTGGCAATGCCGGTGAACTTAGGGAGTGATGATGTCACTCAGTAATGTGGAAGTTTTTGGGCCTAGCAATTGGCTGCTAGGACCAGGCACTACTCCCCAATACCTGGAAATGTCAGGTATTCTTGCTGGCCATGGGGGGGAAGAATCGGTGGGAGAGTGTAGGCAAGGCAAGTATATAGGTGTTTGGGAATTCCCTTTGCAGAGACACTGTCGCTTTGCCCTGCATTGCCAAGTTTAGTGTTGGTTACTTGATATCGCTATTACATTTTTCAGTTGTTTTAAGTAATATGAGTGTCGACTTCCCTAATGATCGGGATGAGACAGAAAAAACAAGTCTCCGATCAGAGGGTAAGTTGCGTTGGGTCGTACACACAAATGTACATACAGTTGTGCACATAAGTTTACATACCCTGGCAAAACTTATGATTTCTTGGCCATTTTTCAGAGAATATGAATGATGACACAAAAACATTTCTTTCACTCGTGGTTAGTATTTGGGTGAAACCATTTATTATTATTCAACTGTGTTTTTACTCTTTTTAAATTATAATGACAAAAGAAACTAGCCAAATGACCCTGATCAAAAGTTTACATACCCCAGTTGTTAATACCGTGTATTGCCCACTTTAACATCAATGACAGCTTGAGGTCTTTTTTGGTATTTGTGGATGAGGCTCTTTATCTTCTCAGATGGTAAAGCTGCCCATTCCTCTTGGCAAAAAGCCTCCAGTTCATGGAAATTCTTGGGCTGTCTTGCATGAACTGCACGTTTTGAGATCTCCCCAGAGTGGCTCAATGATATTGAGGTCAGTAGACTGAGATGGCCACTCCAGAACCTTCACTTTATTCTGCTTTAGCCAATGACAGGTTGACTTGGCCTTGTGTTTTGGATAATTGTCATGTTGAAATGTCCAAGTATGCGCAGTTTCCTGGCTGATGAATGAAAATGTTCTTCCAGTATTTTTTGATAACATACTGCATTCATCTTGCCATCAATTTTGACCAAATTTCCTGTGCCTTTTGTAGCTCACACATCCCCAAAACATCAGCCATCCACCTCTGTGTTTCACAGTAGGAATTGTGTACCTTTCATCATAGGCCTTGTTGGCTCCTCTACAAATGTAGCGTTTATGGTTGTGGCCAAAAAGCTCAGTTTTGGTCTCATGACTCCAAATGACTTTGTGCCAGAAGGTTTGAGGCTTGTCTCTGTGCTGTTTGGCATATTGTAAATGGGATACTTTGTGGCATTTGCGTAGTAATTGCTTTCTTCTGGTGACTTGACCGTGCAGCCCATTTTTCTTCAAGTGCCTCCTTATTGGGCATCTTGAAACAGCCACACCACATGTTTTCAGAGTGTCCTGTATTTCACCTGAAGTTATTTATGGGTTTTTCTTTGCATCCCGAACAATTTTCCTGGCAGTTGTGGCTGAAATTTTAGTTGGTCTACCTGACTGTGGTTTGGTTTCAACAGTACCCCTCATTTTCCACTTTTTGATTAGAGTTTGAACACTGATGATTCTCAGAAAAGAAGGGGGGTTGGGGTATGAATACCCCTGGGATTTTTAAGGTGCTTTTCAAAATTTTGGTAGGTCAGTAGAAAAATATATTAACCTCAAAAAGAGAAAAAGACACTGTATGCAAATTGCCAAATTGACTAATAGACTTCTTATTTAATATTTAATATCTTTAATGATTACGAGTAATGACAAAACACATCATCTAAAAAACATGCACAATCTTGAACAAACATGGTCAGATAGTGACATAATTTAAAATTTGAAACCACTTTGCGATACCAATCTCAACATGTTTCGCTCAATATCTGAGCTTCATCAGGAGTTTTTTGGTACAGATGTGGCATACTATAAATAAAGAAGAAGAAAAGACAAAACAAAAATATAAATACAATGCTTACAAAACACTTAAAGATATTAATTTATCAGAAAGATCGAATTCAATTAAGTATTGCTGAAAAAGCATCAACTGGTGTATATACATTTGCATACAGACAATATATATGGGTAAAACTCGCATATTACCTACAAGTCTATAATAATAACAATCTGATCAATAGAATTTATTATATACTATGTATTCATTCGTTTCCAGGTCCACAAAAGGAAGAAACACCCATGTGGATCTAGGAACAGTAAAACAACATGAAGGAAAAAGATGAAAGAAGTAGGGGTTTGCTTACCACAGCCAAAACAGATTCAAAGATGAATAGTAGACAAACAAGTAGTGAACGTATATAAAGTGCCGTGGCTCAAATGCCAATCAAAGGAATGCGTCTCACCCGTCTAAGGCCTCCCAACCGTTTTTTGGTCCACAGAGGGGCCCAAGTGTAGAGTAACTGAAATAGAATATTACAGAAGAGAAATAAAATATTGGGTTAACTGTCCCTGCCCTCTAACAAATATTTCGTTTACTGATGATTCTCAATTCTCAATTCCTTGGATATCTTTTTATATCACTTCCCTGTTTTGTACAGTTCAACTACCTTCTCCCGCAGATCCTTTTGCTTTCCCCATGACTCTGAATCTAGAAATGTCAGTGCAGCACTGGATGAAAGATGCAAGGGTCTGTCAGGAGTCCAGAAACTCATTGACCTTTTATACACACAAACACTAATTACAAGCAAACAGATCACAGGTGAGGGTGGTTACCATTAAAAGCCATTCAAACCTCTTTGTGTCAACTTGTGTGCATGTTATCAGGCCAAAATCACCAGGGTATGTCAACTTTTGATCAGGGTCATTTGGCTAGTTTCTGTTGTCATTATGATTTAAAAAGAGTAAACACAGTTGATTGATAATGGCTTCAGCCAAACACTAACCATGAGTGAAAAATGTTTCTGTGTTATCATCCATATTCTCTGAAAAATGGCCAAGAAATCATAAGTATGTAAACTTATGAGCACAAATGTACATACAAATAAAACCCTAGTAATCCAACAAAGTAGTGCTTCAAACCTGCATGAGCTTAGTTAATGATCGGAATGGGACAGAACAAACAAGCCGCCGCTCAGAGGGTAAGCCACGTGCGGCTGTGCGTGATGACACTCCGTAACTCTGCTCTGGCGCATTGTGCCCTTGGGAGGGGACTTCTTCAGAGGACCCGCTGAAGAAGTCCCCTCCCAGGGACGCAGCATGTCAGAGTGGCGTTATGGAGTGACATCATTACGCACGGCCTTACCCTCTGAGCGGCGGCTTGTTTGTTCTGATCCATCCTAACCATTAACTAAGCGCATCCAGCTTGAAGCACTAATATATTGCTGGCTTACAAATGTTTTATTTGTATGTACATTTGTCTTTAAGAGTAATAAAGATCTTTACAGAGAGCACTAGCTGTGATATTTTTGCTTTGAGGATCTTTCGCTATGTATTGGAGTGGACTTTATGGACGCATGTGAGATTAAGCTGTGAGGGATTCCCTTGCCACTATTGAGAGCAACATTTCAGTGATGTTGGTGTTCAGATCTTTGGTGCCATTAACCATTAAAGAGCTTATATTTAAGGTGAGCAGAATCACAAGCATGACTGCGTTTAATTTATTAATATCCTATCATTAATTTTTTTTTTTTGTCATTGCAGGAAATACAGTGACACTGTATGAAATAAGCTATATAACGGACAGAGGACCTGGGTTGGACTTGTATGACATTGTAGTCATCGCAACGCCACTCAACAAGAATCTTGGTAACATCAAGTTTGTGGGTTTTGACCCACCAGTCGAAACTTTTTCCGAACCTTACCAACAGACAGTGGCCACATTTGTTCATGGACGGATCAATGCTTCCTTCTTTGGATACGCCAAACCATGTCAGTTTCCGCTATCAGAAATATTAACAACGGAAAACCCCAAACTTTTTATCCGCAGTATTTCAGCCGTGTCACCAGTCAATCCAGTACTAGAATCTGATGCATCAAAAGATTCAGGTCTCAGAGTCTGGAAAATCTTCTCCCCAGAAGTCCTAATTGATGAACAGTTGCATCAGCTGTTTGAGTCTTATGATACAGTTAAAGTGAAAACTTGGTTGGCTTATCCGAGATACAACCCACCAGAGAAAATACCACCAATAAAACTTCACCGTGCAATTTATTACCTGAATGGCATTGAATGGGCAGCCAGTGCCATGGAGATGAGTGCCATCTCTGCCAAGAATGTGGCTCTTTTATCTTACCATCAGTGGTATAGAAAGGATGATCACATTGACCAAGAGGATTTAGCAGAACGGCTAAAGACTGAGCTATAGATTTTTATTTTTTATTTTTGTCTGACATATTTATCAGTGTTCTAAAACTACTGAAGACAAATCACCTTATTTTGAGATATTTACTTAACCACTGCAGCCCCGGAAGATTTGGCTACTTAATGACCAGGCCATTATTTGCGATATGGCACTACATTGGTTTAACCGCTTCCTGACCAACCGCCGCAGTTATACTGCAGCAGGTTGGCTCCCCTGCGCAGCTATACGTCAGCTCGCGGGGTCGGTATAGCAGCGCACGCCGGCTGCACAGCGATGACCACCGGCCACGACCATCATGACCAGGAGAGACAGAACAGGGACGAGTGTGTGTAAACACACACTTCCCTGTTCTGTTCTGACAGGAATGACAGATCGTGTGTTCCTATTAGCTAGGAACCACGATCTGTCACTTCCCCCAGTCAGTCCCCTCCCCCTTCAGTTAGAATCACCTCCCAGGGAACGTGGTTAACCCCTCAAGCGCCCCCCTAGTGTTAACCCCTTCACTGCCAGTGACATTTTTACAGTAATCAATGCAATTTTATAGCATAGATCGCTGTATTAATGCCAATGGTCCCAAAAATGTGTCAAAATTGTCCGATGTGTCTGCCGTAATGTCGCAATCATGATAAAAATCGCAGATTGCCACCATTACTAGCAAAAAAAAATAATAAGAAAAATGCTATAAATCTATCCCCTATTTTGTAGACGCTATAACTTTTGCTCAAACCAATCAGTATTTGCTTATTGCGTGTTTTGTTTTTTTTTTTGTTTTTTGTTTTTTTACCAAAAATATGTAGAAGAATACATATCGGCCTAAACAGAGGAAAAAATTAGTTTTTTTAAATATATTTTTTGGGGGGATATTTATAGCAAATTGTCGCTTTTTTTTGTTTATAGCACAAAAAATAAAAACCGCAGAGGCGATCAAATACCACCAAAAGAAAGCTCTATTTGTGGGAAAAAAAGGACGTCAATTTTGTTTGGGTACAATGTCGCACAACCGCGCAATTATCAGTTAAATCGACTTTGGTCAGGAAGGGGGTAAATTCTTCCGGAGCTGAAGTGGTTAACTAACAATTGCACAGTCGTGCGACGTTGTACCCAAACAAAATTTTACTTTTTGCTATAATAAATATCCCAATTTAAAAAAAAAAAAAAATTTTCCTCAGTTTAGGCTGATGTGTATTCTTCTTCATATGTTTGGTAAAGAATTGCAATAAGCATATATTGATTGGTTTGCGCAAAAGTTATAGTGTCTACAAAATAGAGGTTATATTTATGGCATTTTTATTATTATTATTATTTTTTTTCTAGTAATGGCGGTGATCTGCGATTTTTAACGGACTGGGATATTGCGGCGGACAAATTGGACACATTTGAGACCATTGACAATTCTACAGCGATCAGTGCTATAAAAATGCACTGATTACTGTATAAATGTCACTGGCAGGGGGTTAACTGTGTTCACTAGGTGTGTTCTAACTGTAGGGGCGTGGGACTGACTAGGGGAGGGGAGAGATCGGTGTTCATACTTAGTATAAACACACAATCTGTCTCCTCTCCCCTGAGAGAACCGGATTTGTGTATTTACACACACAGATCCCAGTTCTCACTCTGTCACGAGCGATGACCAACGGGCACTCTCATCAGCTCTGGGCACACGCTGCGGGCGCACGCCTCCTACAGTGTCTTGAAGGGCCAACGTACAGTCATGGCGGTTCGCCCAGGGGAGCCAGCCTGCTGCAGTACAACTGCGGCGGCTGGTCCGGAAGTGGTTAATAGGTTTTTTTTTACCTACCTAGCGCTGAGCATAGGCGGGCCAGATTCTACTCCCCTTGCTAGGTCCCCTCAGTCCCAGTCCAGCCCAGAGAGTTAGGACCAAGGGATACAGAAGAAACAGGAGCACCACACATCCAGAAAAGTATGTTAATTTCCTTATAAAGTTAACGCTTGTTTTTTTTCTATGAGGAAATAAATGTATATTTTGGACTCTTAAAGCGAATCTCCAGGTTTACTCTTACTTTAAATAGTTTCTTTGTGCCAATCTGGCCCAAACAATTTCCTTTACTAATTAATCTGAGTCTGTTGGAGGCACTGCATGTGATTCTCGGCCATTGACAGAAAGCCTCATGTCATCCTCTCGCCTCTCCACCTCGCCCAACCAGAGAAAGCCTTGAAATTGTTCATAAAAATACAAGGCTTTTTGTGAATGGCGGAGAAGCACTCAGCTTGATGTGATTTTGTTCCAACAGCAGATGGTAGTTCCCTGTACTGCTGCTGGAACACAGTGCTGTATACTGTATGTACAGTGAAAAAATATCCAAAGACACTGCGCTTACTCTGTAATAGCAGCTCACACAACAAACAGGGAAATTTGTAAACAGTGCAGGTATATATAGTGTAGCGCTAATTTAAATTACAAAAACTATTGGAATGGCAAAAAACAGATATATCAAACAGTGGTTCCTAACACCATGCATTCCGAATGGTACTGAGAAAAATTCCAATAGGTATCTATTGCATAGAAAATCTGATGACTAATAAAAAGTCCCAAACAGATGGTGGTGTTCATACACCACATAGATAAAATTGAGAGAAGTAATACACAATAATTGGATCCCCTGTATGGAAGCAATGCAGGCTTACCGGAACCGTTGGACTCATAGAAACGTATGTCCCCTGAGTCAGAAATGCTTGTATTGCCACCAGGCAATGAAGTGGGGTCTCCCAGTGGAACAATATGAAATCCAAATGCTGTTTCTAGGGCTCCCGGCAAAATTCATCCATATATAACCCGATTTCGTGGTGGCTCATAGAAGGTAAAAAAAGGGGCCACATAGTATAATACCGTTTTTAAAAAGTAAGATTTATTTAAGGTAAAACACTTACATCCTCCGTATTAAAAAAGCGCTTATAATAAAACTGATGGCAGGCAGTGGAGTCTCCCGACGCGTTTCGTCTACTCAGACTTCATCTGGGGTACCCTACCACTGCTGCCATACTCACTTATATAGGTACCAAGACCCCCTTTGATGAGAATCCGGCGTGTACCACTTGTTTACATGCACTTCCGGGTATCGCCAAAATGGCGGCCCGCGTGCGTTCCAGGCCTCTTTCTGATACCCACCATGCGTTGCAGCCTTTCCTCATAAAAATAGAGAATAAATATGCCCATTTTCCACAGGATTCCCAAATGTTATGAATACTGGGTGTATATAGTTACAAAGTGTAAAGAAATAGTAAAGAAATAGTGTAAATTGGAGAGGGATCGTCCGGATATCTCACAGGAAGTGAGTGGAACCGGAAAGCCGCTCTTCATGACGCAAATAGCGTCATCTTCCGCTCTAGTGGAACGCAAGCTAGGCGGCCATCCGCCGTATGCGTGCCACGCCTCATCTTCCGCCCTAGTGGAACGCAAGCTAGGCGGCCGTCCGCCGTATGCTTAGAGGCGCCTCTCTTTTTTTATACACTTCCATTTGAGGGTGGACATTTTATGGTTACACAACCTATCACATTGCTACAATATTTTTATATGGACTATAGACTGAAGGACTTCTGAATAAATGGTTGTGGAACGAATCACCTGAGTTTCTATTATTTCTTATGGGGAAATGTGCTTTGGATTACAAGCATGTTTCCAGAACGAATTATGCTCGCAGTCCAAGGTTTTACTGTATTCTACATCAGATCTAGAATATTTTGAATACTATCTAAAAAAAATGTAGTGGTCATATATTGGCAATTTTATAACTAGCAGCTAGCACTGGTTCAAATGCGGCAAATTTTGGCTTGCTGTTGAGAGGGTAGCGAAACTTTACTGGTGTGGCTAGTAAAGGAACAATACTAAAAGCAGGCGAGTGTCCTCTTAGACCCTGTTCATGCCAGTGTGATTTAGTTGTGTGCTTGCTGCAGTTTTGTTGCGCATTCATCAAAATACGGTGGGGAAAATAATTGATCCACTGCAGATTTTGTAATTTTCCCCACTGTATATGTTAAAATTCAGTAGTAATCCATGGAATATGTACTACACTTAAACAGCAAACCTATGATCTGGAGTGAATCTGCTGGCAACGGGGGCACTTTAAAGGATAAGTTCACCTTTACAAAAAAAAATTTATAAATGCACATTTTTTTTGCAGGTAAAAGAAATATTCATTTTCATATATATAAAAATTATACACTTTTTTTGTTGGGGACCAGTGGCGGCTGGTGCTCCAAATTTTTGGGGGGGCGCCAACAAACTGAAAAATTCTGAAAAAAAAACAAATGCAGCCACTGTGCCCCATAAAATGCAGCCACTGTGCCCCATAAAATGCTGCCAGTGTGCCCCCCCCGCCGGCCTGCCATCTGCACTTGCTTGTCTTGGTGGTACAGCTCCTCGATGTCTTCTCCCGTACTCTTTTCCCGTCCTCTGCTATGATTGGACGCCTGGCGTCCAATCACAGCGACTGTTGTTTCAGCCAATCAGGTAACCGATCCAAGCACCTGATTGGCGGAGAGGCAGTTTAGTGTTTGGAAAGCGAATATTCATTCCTTTTCTAACACAGCTGAGTGCTGGGCGCTCACAGGTCACCTTTTTTGATGCCTATTAGAGCCTATGGCTCTAATCAGGTGCTTCAAAACCACCCCCTGTCGCTGTAATTCAGACGCCCTGTGCCTGGAAAGGGGCCGGGCGCATGAATAGGGGGTGGCAGCGGCGGTCATAGATGGATAGATACATGCAATGCAATTGGTGCTAGAGGGGGGTGGCAGGAGAGAGGGGGCGGCACCTGTGCGCCCTTATGGATGCACCACCACTGTTGAGGACCAGTAAAGCATTGCACCCACGGTCAGCAGATACATGTTTGGTGCACAGAAAGTGCAGCAGGATATGACCCTGTGGACTTTTTAGGCAGAAAAAAATGGGGTAAAAGAGTAAAAATAAAATACATTAAAAGGGAACAGTGCCACTTTTATTAGTACAAAAATTTAAATAAGATAAACATAAGGGCAAGATGAGCCTAAAAACAGTAGACATTACCAATGGTCAGCAGATGGTGGGTGTAATGCCACGGCCCTGCAGACTGTCTGTGTATCTGTTTCCCCTTACCTCTGATACAAGCAGGCAGTTACACTTGAGACAGGAAGCTCAGTGAACTACCTACAGAGCTCAACAGCGCCATGGTAGTTAATTGAGCACTACAAGCTGACAGCCGCAAAGGCTGTCCGACCTTATAGTTTTCCAATTCGCAGAACACTGTGAATGAATGGCGCGGCCAGAGCCCCACATGGCCGTGTCTTTTTTTTTTTTTTTTTTTAGATTGTGACAGCTAGCGGGGGATCTTCTCAGATGTAACATTTTTATCCTAAAAAAAATATATATATATATGTATGTGTGTGTTTATACTGAAATATTAACGGTATTATATTTATGGAAATATGCAAAAATCTATGGTTGAGGAGATTTTCACGTTTTTCCACAAATCAACCAATAATTCAAATTTGTTTATCTATGCTAGTTTGAAGACAAATAAATATAGTGGTGTGCTAAAATATCTATATTTATTAACTAAAAATTCAGTGCAAAATAATATCAAATATAATTGGTGATGATACAAAGACTATAACTTCAAATATATTGGCGATGCAAATGATGAGAAATTTTGCCACAAGCTCTCGTTACAAAAATACTATGTTTCAACACTTTGACGGCTTAGTAAATAGCTTTCCATGGCTTTACAGACTATGAAAACAAACTAGGTGTTGATTCAACACGTGTGATTTTTTTTTTTTTTACGGTAAAGATAATTCTCTAATGAATTTTATGTTTAAACATATATCATAACAAAACCATTGATACAGACTTTGGAATTAGCTTTTTATTATTTATTTTTTTAAGATATACAAAGATGTGTACTTCTCTTATAATTGGAATATAATTATGTCATGCTACAGATAGAAATAACACAACTCCAGTGCTATGTCACAAAGGTTAAATGCTTTAGCCATATATACTAAGTAATTCAATACCAAAAGATAAAAAGATAAAATATAAAATTAATACTTTACTGGAGATCTAAGAAACTTCATTGTTTTGAGAGATATCAGCATCCCCAAAGGAAACCTCTACCATTCCTACATTTCTCCGTTCTGTTTTCCTCTTGCTTTCTCTCCTTCCGTTGTTTCAATCTCCATCCCCCTTCTGTCATGTCTATCACTCTATATTCCCCCCCAGGAGTGGGTGTGGAAATGCCTTTCACGTCATGAGTGACATCAAACACATGTCATTTCCTGCCCAAAACCTATAGGGATGATCTTGGACCCTAGTGCATACTTACCACTAGGGACAGTATAGGATTAAAAATGCTTTTTTAAATGTTTCTCAAAAATGTCAAATTCAATTTATCAATGACCCTAGACATAAGCTTAAAGAAAAAATATAAAATGCTATGAACTGTCAAACCTATGTCAAACTTGGTAGACTTTGCGTCTGAAACAAGGATATATGGTTATGAGACAATTTGGATAAGGTTATTGACTTAACTTCTCACATACCTTGAAAGTTAAGTCATGGTACAAGAAACATCCTGGTTATTCAAAATACAAGGATTATTACACAAGTATAGTATCTTTACTCTCAAACTTTTCATAGCCTTACAAACATGCTATATTCATTTTAATAAAGATACTACAATATCCTTGATTAATATTATATGTATAAAAAATATATATATATATTGCACAAACCAAAATATGTGACAGTGTTCAATTAATTATGCATATAATTACTCCAATATAATGTAATAATACTATAATGAGAATTATCGCTAATACAATTACTTGTTATGAGTAATAAGGTTTGGCTATAAGGCAACTTTTTGAATAAGCCCTATTTTCGTTTCTCGGTCCTGAGAAGAAAAAAAAATATGTCTGTAAGCTCATGGTTCCCTTATCTTGTTTGACTAAGACTTCTCAATATTTATAACTTGGGAGAATGTGCACTGGGTCCTTTTTAAGAGGGAAAAAAAACCTCTAGTAACAGTGTCTATTCATAAGCCATGAACTTAGAAAGTTGAAACTAAGAACCAGCACAAAATGGATTCAACTTGGGTCATGGAAACATGTAAAATAATATGATTTTGGCCTCGTATTAAGTCTTTTAACCTCAATTGTCCTGACTCTCTTATTAAAATATATATATGTATATATATATATATATATATATATATATATATATATATATATATATATATAAATAATAAAAATCTTAAAGCTGTACCAGTTAATTTTTTTTTTTTTTTTTTTGTTACCCCAAAACTTTTTGTATTCCTGATATACGCCTGCTGGTACAATGTACTTCTATGATAAAGTATACTGTTCTCTTTGTATGCTTCCTTTTTGTGACATCCCTGGTGTTCCTGCCAGTCACTCTGCTTTCCTATTAAAAACTGACCACACTATGCAGGAGAGCACACCGCGGTCAGCTCTCTAGCTATGCTGGGAACTCGGTGTGCTCTCCTCCAATGATCAGACTTGTCCTGATATGCCCCCCCTGCCCAGCCCTTCACTGTGAAGCTTGGTGTGCTGCTGCTGCTTCTCCTCCCTCCAGCTCTTGTGCAGCTGAGAACAGAGGGAATGTGATCACTTATAGTGAAAAAAGGTATTTATAATGTATTTTTATATCCTATACAAAATGTTTTAACTTTCATTTCTATTTTAAACTAAATGGGTTGTTTTACAAGGTGATTGTTTACTATCACTTTAAATGTATTGCTATTACAAGGGATTGAACAACATCCCTTGTAATAGCATGGGCTGTGACAGGTCCTCTTTATGGAGAGACCCTAGATCTCTTCTCTGGCCTCCAATACAGGCGATCAGACACAGATAGGTCTGATTGGCTGCTTTACTGGGTGTTAACTGAGCTCCCCGATCACACTGGAGAGCCTAGTAAATGTGGTGGGGGCCCCCCCTCTCTTACCTGTAAAAGTATTTTAGCGGCTCCTTCGCTGCAAGGATTACTTTTACCTTGTAGGGAATCGCCAGCCACAAAAAAAATGTATCTTTATCATTGCTGCAGCGATGACCAAGATATAACCCTTCCCATTCTAGGACATAAATGTAAATGTAGTGCAGACAGACAGTGGTTACAGCTGTGCAAGGCCAGGATTTTTGTGACTTGAGTTCAGGCCTTGAGAGTCATTTACGAACACTGCTGACACTTTCATTCCCTTCCTGCCCAGGCCAATTTTTAGCTTTCAGCGCTGTCACAGTTTGAATGGCAATTACTCAGTCATGTAACACTGTACCCAAATAAAATTTTTATCATTTTTTTTCTACACAAGAAGAGCTTCCTTTTGGTGGTAATTTAATTATTTTTTACAATTTTATACATTTAATTCTTTCTTGCTAAACAAACAAAAATTTAAAAAAAAACATGTTTTTCTTTGTTTTTGTTATAAAAAATTTTGCAAATATCCTTTTTTCATAACTTTAGGCCAAAAATGTATTCTTCTACATTTCTGTGTTAAAATAACCCACATCAGTGTATATTATTTAGTCTATAGGAAAGTTTGTCTACAAACTATGCTATATAAAGCAATCCTGATGTACTGAGAGCCTATCTCATTTCTTGAGACCCAAAAATGCCAGGGCAGTACAAATAATGACCCTATTTTGGAAAGTAGACAGTCCAAGGTATTTAGTAAGAGGCATTGTGAGTTTTTTGAAGTTGTAATTGTTTTTTCCACAATTTTTTTCTTCCTCATACTGTCACCAGTGCGGTGATCAGGAACACTGGTGACCATATGTTAAAAAAAAGAGAGAATTGTGAAAAAAAATGTTTCTTTTAAAAATGTATCATTTTTTTTTTCAATTTCTTTTTGTGACCAGAGCAGTACAGTGTACTACTCTGGGGAAGTGCTCAGGATTTTTACATCCAACCAGCATGGCAACAGTCAAATGTTTCACTGTAATACAACTAATAAAAAAAAAAAGGGGGGGGGGGGGTTGTATTGTTTAGTTGTAGAAGAATCTAAATATTTTTGTCTGGTAGTGTATTTGGGAATACAGCAGGCAACAAAAAAAAAACAATTACTTTAAATGTATGATCCTGTGAGAAGATACTTTTCTGCACACAGTTTATATTCTCCACACAATTAAAGGACACCATAGATGGCTATTTTTGTCTACATAAAAACCGAAAGATAAACAGAACACTGTACATTGTGTTTATAGAAGATCGAATACTTTGTTAAAAGAAAAGTATGGACAAAGCTTTTTTGGTCATACTTCTCTTCTGGGTCACAGGAGTGTAAAATCTTTGGATGTGAACCTTCTTACTTCAGCCAGAACACTGAAGATAGGTTGTGGATGGTCGTCTTCCTGCATGACAATGACCCACAACATACTGCTAAGGCAACTAAGGAGTGGCTCAAGAAGAAGCACATTAACCACTTGACGACCGCCTCACGCCGATGTACGTCGGCAAAGCGGCACGGACAGGCAAAATCACGTACATGGTACGTGATTTGCCTTCCGCGGGTAGGGGGTCCGATCAGACCCCCCCCCCCCCGGTGCCCGAGGCGGTCGTCTTTTGTCCAGCGGCGATCAGAGGTGAGGGGGAGACCATCCGTTCGTGGCCCCCCCTCGCGATCGCCGCCGGCCAATCGAATCATTCCTTTGCTGCTGTATGCTAAACAGCAGCAAAGGAAATGATGTCATCTCTCCTCGGCTCGGTAATTTCCGTTCCGGCCTGAGGAGAGAAGACATGTGAGTGAGTGCACAACACTACACACACACAGTAGAACATGCCAGGCACACTAAACACCCCGATCCCCCCCCCCGATCGCCCCCCGATACCCCCCCCCCCCCGTCACAAACTGACACCAGCAGTTTTTTTTTTTTTTTTGTTTTGTTTTTTTCTGATTACTGCATAGTGTCAGTTTGTGACAGTTACAGTGTTGGGGCAGTTACTGTTACCCCCCTTTAGGTCTAGGTTACCCCCCTAACCCCCCCTAATAAAGTTTTAACCCCTTGATCACCCCCTGTCACCAGTGTCGCTAAGCGATCATTTTTCTGATCGCTGTATTAGTGTCGCTGGTGATGCTAGTTAGGGAGGTAAATATTTAGGTTCGCCGTCAGCGTTTTATAGCGACAGGGACCCCCATATACTACCTAATAAATGTTTTAACCCCTTGATTGCCCCCTAGTTAACCCTTTCACCACTGATCACCGTATAAGTGTTACGGGTGACGCTGGTTAGTTCGTTTATTTTTTTATAGTGTCAGGGCACCCGCCGTTTATTACCGAATAAAGGTTTAGCCCCCTGATCGCCCGGCGGTGATATGCGTCGCCCCAGGCAGCGTCAGATTAGCGCCAGTACCGCTAACACCCACGCACGCAGCATACACTTCCCTTAGTGGTATAGTATCTGAACGCATCAATATCTGATCCGATCAGATCTATACTAGCGTCCCCAGCAGTTTAGGGTTCCCAAAAACGCAGTGTTAGCGGAATCAGCCCAGATACCTGCTAGCACCTGCGTTTTGCCCCTCCGCCCAGCCCACCCAAGTGCAGTATCGATCGATCACTATCACTTACAAAACACTAAACGCATAACTGCAGCGTTCACAGAGTCAGGCCTGATCCCTGCGATCGCTAACAGTTTTTTTGGTAGTATTTTGGTGAACTGGCAAGCACCAGCCCCAGGCAGCGTCAGGTTAGCGCCAGTACCGCTAACACCCATGCACGCAGAATACGCCTCCCTTAGTGGTATAGTATCTGAACGGATCAATATCTGATCCGATCAGATCTATACTAGCGTCCCCAGCAGTTTAGGGTTCCCAAAAACGCAGTGTTAGCGGAATCAGCCCAGATACCTGCTAGCACCTGCGTTTTGCCCCTCCGCCCAGCCCAGCCCACCCAAGTGCAGTATCGATCGATCACTGACACTTACAAAACACTAAATGCATAACTGCAGCGTTCGCAGAGTCAGGCCTGATCCCTGCGATCGCTAACAGTTTTCTTGGTAGCGTTTTGGTGAACTGGCAAGCACCAGCTCCAGGCAGCGTCAGGTTAGCGCCAGTAGCGCTAACACCCACGCACGCACCGTACACCTCCCTTAGTGGTATAGTATCTGAACGGATCAATATCTGATCCGATCAGATCTATACTAGCATCCCCAGCAGTTTAGGGTTCCCACAAACGCAGTGTTAGCGGGATCAGCCCAGATACCTACTAGCACCTGCGTTTTGCCCCTCCGCCCGGCCCAGCCCACCCAAGTGCAGTATCGATCGATCACTGTCACTTACAAAAGACT
Source organism: Lithobates septentrionalis (assembly GCA_037952835.1). NCBI lineage: Eukaryota > Metazoa > Chordata > Amphibia > Anura > Ranidae > Lithobates > Lithobates septentrionalis. The sequence continues at coordinate 2,634,418 of JBBDGP010001037.1, forward strand.
AAAACGCATAACTGCAGCGTTCGCAGAGTCAGGCCTGATCCCTGCGATCGCCAACAGATTTTTTGGTAGCGTTTTGGTGAACTGGCAAGCGCCAGCGGCCTAGTACACCCCGGTCGTAGTCAAACCAGCACTGCAGTAACACTTGGTGACGTGGCGAGTCCCATAAGTGCAGTTCAAGCTGGTGAGGTGGCAAGCACAAGTAGTGTCCCGCTGCCACCAAAAAGACAAACACAGGCCCGTCGTGCCCATAGTGCCCTTCCTGCTGCATTCGCCAATCCCAATTGGGAACCCACCGCTTCTGCAGCGCCCGTACTTCCCCCATTCACATCCCCAACCAAATGCAGTCGGCTGCATGAGAGGCATTTTCTTTATGTCCTCCCGAGTACCCCTACCCAACGAACCCCCCCAAAAAAGATATTGTGTCTGCAGCAAGCGCGGATATAGGCGTGACACCCGCTATTATTGTCCCTCCTGTCCTGACAATCCTGGTCTTTGCATTGGTGAATGTTTTGAACGCTACTATGCACTAGTTGAGTATTAGCGTAGGATACAGCATTGCACAGACTAGGCACACTTTCACAGGGTCTCCCAAGATGCCATCGCATTTTGAGAGACCCGAACCTGGAACCGGTTACAGTTATAAAAGTTAGTTACAAAAAAAGTGTAAAAAAAAAAATATATATATATAAAATACAAAAAAAATAGTTGTCGTTTTATTGTTCTCTCTCTCTCTATTCTCTCTATTGTTCTGCTCTTTTTTTACTGTATTCTATTCTGCAATGTTTTATTGTTATTATGTTTTATCATGTTTGCTTTTCAGGTATGCAATTTTTTGTACTTTACCGTTTACTGTGCTTTATTGTTAACCATTTTTTTGTCTTCAGGTACGCCATTCACAACTTTGAGTGGTTATACCAGAATGATGCCTGCAGGTTTAGGTATCATCTTGGTATCATTCTTTTCAGCCAGCGGTCGGCTTTCATGTAAAAGCAATCCTAGCGGCTAATTAGCCTCTAGACTGCTTTTACAAGCCGTGGGAGGGAATGCCCCCCCCCACCGTCTTCCGTGTTTTTCTCTGGCTCTCCTGTCTCAACAGGGAACCTGAAAATGCAGCCGGTGATTCAGCCAGCTGACCATAGAGCTGATCAGAGACCAGAGTGGCTCCAAACATCTCTATGGCCTAAGAAACCGGAAGCTACGAGCATTTTATGACTTAGATTTCGCCGGATGTAAATAGCGCCATTGGGAAATTGGGGAAGCATTTTATCACACCGATCTTGGTGTGGTCAGATGCTTTGAGGGCAGAGGAGAGATCTAGGGTCTAATAGACCCCAATTTTTTCAAAAAAGAGTACCTGTCACTACCTATTGCTATCATAGGGGATATTTACATTCCCCGAGATAACAATAAAAATGATTAAAAAAAAATAAAAATGAAAGGAACAGTTTAAAAATAAGATAAAAAAGCAAAAAAATAATAAAGAAAAAAAAAAAGCACCCCTGTCGCCTCCTGCTCTCGCGCTAAGGCGAACGCAAGCGGCGGTCTGTCGTCAAACGTAAACAGCAATTGCACCATGCATGTGAGGTATCACCGCGAAGGTTAGATCGAGGGCAGTAATTTTTGCAGTAGACCTCCTCTGTAAATCTAAAGTGGTAACCTGTAAAGGCTTTTAAAGGCTTTTAAAAATGTATTTATTTTGTTGTCACTGCACGTTTGTGCGCAATTGTAAAGCATGTCATGTTTGGTATCCATGTACTCGGCCTAAGATCATCTTTTTTATTTCATCAAACATTTGGGCAATATAGTGTGTTTTAGTGCATTAAAATTTAAAAAAGTGTGTTTTTTCCCCAAAAAATGCGTTTGAAAAATCGCTGCGCAAATACTGTGTGAAAAAAAAAAAAATGAAACACCCACCATTTTAATCTGTAGGGCATTTTCTTTAAAAAAATATATAATGTTTGGGGGTTCAAAGTAATTTTCTTGCAAAAAAAAAAAACTTTTTCATGTAAACAATAAGTGTCAGAAAGGGCTTTGTCTTCAAGTGGTTAGAAGAGTGGGTGATGTGTGACATAAGCTTCTAAATGTTGTGCATAAAATGCCAGGACAGTTCAAACCCCCCCCAAATGACCCCATTTTGGAAAGTAGACACCCCAAGCTATTTGCTGAGAGGCATGTCGAGTCCATGGAATATTTTATATTGCGACACAAGTTGCGGGAAAGAGACAATTTTTTTTTTTTTTTTGCACAAAATTGTCACTAAATGATATATATTGCTCAAACATGCCATGGGAATATGTGAAATTACACCCCAAAATACATTCTGCTGCTTCTCCTGAGTACGGGGATACCACATGTGTGAGACTTTTTGGGAGCCTAGCCGCGTACGGAACCCCGAAAACCAAGCACCGCCTTCAGGCTTTCTAAGGGCGTGAATTTTTGATTTCTCTCTTGACTGCTTATCACAGTTTCGGAGACCATGGAATGCCCAGGTGGCACAAAACCCCCCCAAATGACCCCATTTTGGAAAGTAGACACCCCAAGCTATTTGATGAGAGGTATAGTGAGTATTTTGCAGACCTCACTTTTTGTCACAAAGTTTTGAAAATTGAAAAAAGAAAAAAAAAAAAGTTTTTTCTTGTCTTTCTTCATTTTCAAAAACAAATGAGAGCTGCAAAATACTCACCATGCCTCTCAGCAAATAGCTTGGGGTGTCTACTTTCCAAAATGGGGTCATTTGGGGGGGTTTTGTGCCACCTGGGCATTCCATGGCCTCCGAAACTGTGATAGGCAGTGAAGAGTGAAATCAAAAATTTTCACCCTTAGAAATCCTGAAGGCGGTGATTGGTTTTCGGGGTCCCGTGCACGGCTAGGCTCCCAAAAAGTCCCACACATGTGGTATCCCCGTACTCAGGAGAAGTAGCTAAATGTATTTTGGGGTGCAATTCCACATATGCCCATGGCCTGTGTGAGCAATATATCATTTAGTGACAACTTTGTGCAAAAAAAAAAAATAAAAAATAAAAATGTGTCACTTTCCCGCAACTTGTGTCAAAATATAAAATATTCCATGGACTCAATATGCCTCTCTGGAAATAGCTTGGGGTGTCTACTTTCCAAAATGGGGTCATTTGGGGGGGTTTTGTGCCACCTGGGCATTCCATGGCCTCCGAAACTGTGATAGGCAGTAAAGAGTGAAATCATAAATTTACACCCTTAGAAATCCTGAAGGCGGTGATTGGATTTCGGGGCCCCGTACGCGGCTAGGCTCCCAAAAAGTCCCACACATGTGGTATCCCCATATTCAGGAGAAGCAGCAGAATGTATTTTGGGGTGCAATTCCACATAGGCCCATGGCCTGTGTGAGCAATATATCATTTAGTGACAACTTTTTGTAAATATTTTTATTTTTTTTTTGTCATTATTCAATCACTTGGGACAAAAAAAATAAATATTCAATGGGTTCAACATGCCTCTCAGCAATTTCCTTGGGGTGTCTACTTTCCAAAATGGGGTCATTTGGGGGGGTTTTGTACTGCCCTGCCATTTTAGCACCTCAAGAAATGACATAGGCAGTCATAAACTAAAAGCTGTGTAAATTACAGAAAATGTACCCTAGTTTGTAGACGCTATAACTTTTGCGCAAACCAATAAATATACGCTTATTGACATTTTTTTTACCAAAGACATGTGGCCGAATACATTTTGGCCTAAATGTATGACTAAAATTGAGTTTATTGGATTTTTTTTTATAACAAAAAGTAGAAAATATCATTTTTTTTCAAAATTTTCGGTCTTTTTCCATTTATAGCGCAAAAAATAAAAACCGCAGAGGTGATCAAATACCATCAAAAGAAAGCTCTATTTGTGGGAAGAAAAGGACGCAAATTTCGTTTGGGTACAACATTGCATGACCGCGCAATTAGCAGTTAAAGCGATGCAGTGCCAAATTGGAAAAAGACCTCTGGTCCTTAGGCAGCATAATGGTCCGGGGCTCAAGTGGTTAAGGTCATGGAGTGGCCTAGCCAGTCTTTAGACATTAACCACTTGCCTACTGGGCACTTAAACCCCCCTCCTGCCCAGACCAATTTTCAGCTTTCAGCGCTGTCACACTTTGAATGACAATTACTCAGTCATGCAACACTCTACCCAAATGAATTTTTTGTCCTTTTTTTCATACAAATAGAGCTTTCTTTTGGTGGTATTTGATCACCTCTGGGTTTTTTATTTTTTGCGCTATAAATGAAAAAAGACCGAAAATTTTGAAAAAAAAACGAATTTTTCTTAGTTTCTGTGATAAAATTTTGCAAATTAGTAATTTTTCTTCATAAATTTTGGCCACAATTTATACTGTTACATATCTTTGGTAAAAATAACCCAAATTAGTGGATATTATTTGGTCTTTGTGAAAGTTAGAGAGTTTACAAGTTATGGTGCAAATCATAAAAAATTGATCACACCTGATGTACTGACGGCCGATCTCATTTCTTGCGACCCGAACAAGTCAGGAAAGTACAAATACCCCCAAAATGACCCCTTTTTTGAAAGTAGACATTCCAAGGTATTTAGTAAGATGCATGGTGAGATTTTTGATGTTGTCATTTTTTCCCACAATTCTTTGCAAAATGAAGATTTTTTTTTTCCCACAAAATTGTCATTGTAATAGGTTATTTCTCTCACATGGCATGTGTATACCACAAATGACACCCCAAAATACATTCTGCTACTCCTCCTGAGTATTATGATACCACATGTGTGGGACTTTTTCACAGCCTGGCCACATAGAGAGGCCCAACATGCAGGGAGCACCATCACGTGTTCTAGGAGCATAAATTACACATCTAACTTGTTGACTACCTATTACACTTTTGAAGGCCCTGGAGCACCAGGACAATGACACGTGACACTGACGTGGCACTGATGACAGATGGCACTGATACGTGGCACTGATGACAGATGGCACTGATGTGGCACTGACACTGATGTGGCACTGATGACAGATGGCACTAATACGTGACACTGATGACAGATGGCACTGACAGATGGCACTAAAACGTGGCACTGATGACAAATGACACTGATGACAGGTGGCACTGATGACAGGTGGCACTGATGACAGGTGGTACTAATACGTGGCACTGATGACACGTGGCACTGATGACAGATGGCACTAATACGTGGCACTGATAGATGGCACTAATACGTGGCACAGATGGCACTGATGACAGATGGCACTGATACGTGGCACTGATGACAGATGGCACGTGACACTGACAGGTGGCACTGATGACAGATGGCACTGATGACAGATGGCACTATGTGGCACTGATGACAGGTGACAGGGACAGATGGCACTGGGGATAGATGGAATGGGCATGATAGTTGGGACAGGCAGTTTGACACTTTATTTTCGTGTTTTTTTGTTTTTTTTTACTTACACCACAGCGGTTCGTTCTCCCTCCTCACACGCTGTCTGTGTGAGGAGGGAGAGCCGCAGAACACCGGCGATGAGAGATGATCTCATATGTAAACATATGAGATCGTCTCGCATTGGCACAGCCGATCGCGCTGAAAACGGCCGCTATGATTGGCCGTTTTCAGCGATCTGTGACTGGCTGTGTCCGAGGGACACGGCCAGCACAGAACTTCCCCGATGCGCGCCCGCGGGAGCGCGCAACGCGGAAGTAAACATCAGGACGTCCAGGGACGGCCGCCCGGCAGATCGCGCCCGCGCTATAGCAGAAAGACGGCTGCAGCGCGGACGCTAAGTGGTTAATCTGATAGAAAATGTATGGATGGAGCTGAAACTTTGAGTTGCCAAGCAACAGTCAAGAAACCCTAAGAATTTAGAGAAGATCTGTAAAGAAGAGAGGACCAAAATCCCTCCTGAGATGTGTGCAAACCTGGTAACCAACTACAAGAAACATCTTACCTCTGTGCTTCCCAACAAGGGTTTTTCCACCAAGTACTAAGTTGTGTTTTGCTTGGGAATCAAATAGCTATTTTACTAACTGAACTGCAACTCAATTTATTTATTATATTTTACCAAAAACACAAATGTATTTTATTGGGATTTTATGTAATAGACCAACACAAAGCAGCACATAATTGTGAAGTGGAAGAAAAATTATAAATGGTTTTCATTTTTTTTTACAAGTGAAAAGTGTGGCATGCATTTGTATTCAGCCCCCTTTACTCTGATACCCTTAAATAAAATCCAGTGGAACCAATTGCCTTCAGAAGTCACCTAATTAGTAAATAGAGTCCACCTGTGTGTAATTTAATTTCAGTATAAATACAGCTGTTCTGTGAAGCCCTCAGAGGTATGTTAAAGAACCTTAGTAAACAAACAGCATCATGAAGGCCAAGGAACACACCAGGTATAAAGTTGTGGAGAAGTTTAAGCTTTAACATCTTACGGAGCACTGTTCAATCCATCATCCTAAAATGGAAAGAGTATGGCACAACTGCAAACCTACCAAGACATGGCCACCTTAACTGAAAGGCTGGGCAAGGAGAGCATTAATCAGAAATGCAGCCAAGAGGCCCATGGTAACCCTGGAGGAGCTGCAGCGATCCACAGCTCAGGTGGGAGAATCTGTCCACAGGACAACCATTAGTCGTACACTCCAAAAATCTGGCCTTTATGCCAAGTCCTGTTTGCAGTTTGCGAGAAGCCATGTGTGGGGGGGGGGGGGGGCACAGCAAACACGTGGAAGAATGTGCTCTGGTCAGATGAGACAAAAATTGAACTTTTTGGCCAAAAAGCAAAACGCTATGTGTGGCAGAAAACTTACACTGCACATCACCTTGAACACTCCATCCCCACTGTGAAACATAGTGGTGGCAGCATCATGTCATGGGAATGCTTTTCTTCAGCAGGGACAGCGAAGCTGGTCAGAGGTGATGGGAAGATGGATGAAGCCAAATACAGGGCAATCTTTAAAGAAAACCTGTTAGGCCTCATGTACACTGATGCTGGTAAACAGACGTTCAGAGGCAGTTGGATGTTATTTTCAGCTGCCCCTGAACTCATCCAATGTTATCTTGGGTGTACATGTACACAGGTTCGTTTAATGTCGTTTTTAGGAAGTTGCGTTTAGAGGCTTTTCTTTGAAGGTAAAAAAAATGAGTTCAAACACCGAAGTTTCTGACGTTTCAGATGCCAAACGTGTCTAAACACGGTACTGGCATTTAACCGCGTTTTCGTTTAGAAGCGTTTTTAAAGGTGCCCTATTTTTTTTACATTACAAAACTTAAAATCTATAGCAAATGATGAAAAACCACACAAAAAATATTTTTAAAACTTGTAATTGCTTGCAATGCTTCATAGACCGTTTATATACCCCTAATGAGCACATGATCCAATCCAATACACCACTCGCATTGCTGTTAGCCAAAGTAGAATTGGAATTTGGCCTATATGTTGTTAGATTTTAACCAGATGACCCCACCATTGAGCTTGACCCCCGACTTGATCAAACATAGTTGCATGAAATTTAATATCTGACTTTTTTTAATTTCCTCACATATGCTCATTATGGGATCCATAGTAAAAGTACTGAAATTGAGGTAGATACAAGTACACTGCTGCTCTCTCAGCTGCTGCTACTCACTCTGGTCTCACAGAATGGTTGAAATAGTTAAATAATACTGTTTTTTTTGTGCTTTGGGAGGGTCTTATGATGTTATCTTAAATAAACGCTCCTAGACATGAACGCTGCTAAATGCGAATAAATGCGGCTAAACTGGCGTTTTTAAACGCCGGTTTCAAGCTGTAAAAAAAATTGTTCAGAAGAGGTTGCCTCTAGACACGTGCACAGCCAAAAAATTCGTTCATTTTCGTTTTCCTTTCATTAGTTTATTATTTTTTTTTGTTTTTCGGGTCATTCGTTATGATCGCGATTCGTAAATTCGTTCATTCGTAAATGCGTAAATTCGAACATTCGTACATTCGTTCATTCGTACATTTTTACATTTGTACATTTGTAAATTCGTACATTCGTAAAATCGTACATTTGTAAATTAGAAAATTCGTAAATTTGGAAATTCGAAGTTTGAAAATCCAAAAACCCGAAAATTCAGAAATCTGAAATAGTAACTAACTATTAAATTTATAGGTATTGTAATTTCCTTTCAAATTTGACTGTCAGTGAACGTAACAAATACGAATTTATCTGAAGTTACGAATTATCCAAAACGAATGCTGCATCTAAACAAATGGAACGGAACAAATTAATAATAAATAATAATAATAAAACGTTGTTATTATTATTGTTATTTAATATTATTAATTCATTACGTTCCATTCCGTTTTATCGGATCATTCATAACTTCGGATAAATTTGTATGTGTTACGTTCACTAACAGCCAAATTTGAAAGGAAATTACAATACTTATAATTTAAAAGTTACTAGTAATTACTAATAGTTAAGTTATTATTAGTTAACTAATAATAATAGTTAACTAATAATAGTTAACTATTATTTCAGATTTCCGAATTTTCGAATTTACAAATTTACGAATTCACTAATTTACTAATGTACGAATGTACATTCGTAAATTGCGAATGGACGAATGCCCAAATTTACGAATGTCCAATTTTATCGAATTTATGAATATTCGTTAAACGGGTTTTCGTTAATTCGGATATTCCCGAATTAACAAATTTGTTGAAATTCGTTAAAAAACTAATTCGGAACGAAACGATTTGCACATGCCTAGTTGCCTCAGCGTCCCGGAAAATGTCCGATCGGAGCGTGTTGTCGGACATTCCGATCGTGTGTGGGCTCCATCGGACATTTTCCATTGGAATTTCCGACACACAAAGTTTGAGAGCAGGCTATAAAATTTTCCGACAACAAAATCCGATCGCGTCAATTCCAACCGTGTGTGGCCTGTTCCGACGCACAAAGTGCCACGCATGCTCAGAAGAAATTCCGAGATGGAACAGCTCGGTCTGGTAAACTTAGCGTTCGCAATGGATACAGCACTTTCGTCACGCTGCAATGTTAAAAATGGTTTAATACAGCGCACTCTCTTCTTCTTTATAATGTGAGAAGAATGAAGTCGTTTTGCTGCTCATATTCACACAGACTTCTCACAAACTTCTTTCTTTACTGTTTATCGGTTCTTTACTGTTTATCGGGATTCCCTCAATATATTTTGATTTGTCACATCTGACAACATTATTTTTGTGTTGTTTTTTTTTTTTTTTTTCAGGCAGATTATTATTTTTTTTTTTAGGTTTGTATTTTTTTCAAGGCTGATCTTTGTTTTATTTTAGTTTTAGTTTTACTCCAGAATATTTTTGTGTGTCAAGTTACCACAACACCATTGATATGTTGTATTATTTAATCTGCAGGAGATTGTTTGGTGTTGGTGTCCCTTGTTAATTTCACATTGTATTTTGAAATGTACCTGAATCCTCAGAAACAAACTGTCCTTTTTGAAGGAAAACACACATAGGAGAGTATAATTGAAACAAAAATTCATTTATTAGGGGCTCACAACTGAACAAAGAGGGAGGCAACGCTGGAGAAACAGCAGAAATGGGTGAAGCCTTGGACTCCCAGGGCAGACATCAATTATTTTCAAGCAAAATTGGTGGCTTGAGGAGTCCTTATATAAGGGAGTGCAGTCTGGTCCAGAAGTCCCAGAGATCCGGAAAGCAGCAGATGAAATCTGTGTCCCCAGGCTGTGGTCATACAAGAGACTGCATCTTTTGTCAGACCAGACTGAACCCAGGGTCATCACTCTCTGGTCTTCCTTCCACGCTGTGGCTGTGGTGGTGGAGTTGTGGCAGCAGGAGGAGGAGGGGCCAACTCACTCAGGTGGGTATTGGGTGTTAGTTCACCACTCACCCCCTTACTTAGGACTTTATAAAGCAGATCCTCACATAGTTTGCGTTGACCCTCCTGCATGCTCTGCAGTTTTGTGGCAGCCATGCAGGCAAAGGCCTCTTCAGGAGTGGGTAAGGCTCTGAGGGATGCAGAAGCCTCCTGAATGAGCCTGCACGTGAGTCGCCTTCCTCGCTCTTTTGTATGGAAGGCGGAGGGAAGGAACCTGCGATTCTGTCAGGCTTTGACTTGTCCCAGGCTTCTCCTGGCTGACACTTAGCCCTGCCTCCTCCTGGCTGCCACATTCCACAGCCTCCTCCTGGCTCCTTCCTGTGTATGAAAAAGGGATAGTTTGAGTTTTTTATTCATCAATCACACACAACCTTATGATTGTTGCAAATTGAATGTTAACATATATAACAGACTATCCTTCTGAGCCCAGCATTTTTCATTCTTGTCCCAATTTTTTGTGCCCACTACTCTCTATTGATATGTAAAACACTTTTTGCAATCAGCAATTAAAGATCAATAATGACATCTAGTAAACATAATTTTATTTATTGATCAGAAATCTGTAGAAGAATGCTATACCTGACTCCAGCTGGGCTCCTCCACTTCTTCCTGGCTGGAAGGCCCAGGTTGGACATCGGAAGCCTCAGCTGGGGTGGAAGGAAGAGTGGAAGGAAGAGTGGAGAAGGATTTCCTGACTTCAGTGTGGTCTGAGAAATTGCAGTCTCTCATAGTACCACAGCCTGGGGACATAAACGTCATCTGCTGCAGCTCCGGATCTCTGGGAATCTGTGACCTTCTTGCGCTCCTTAAGGTATGTGCTCCTCAGGCCACCAATTTTGGTCTTTAACCACTTGCCGACCGCCTCACGACGATATACGTCGGCAGAATGGCACGGGCAGGCAGAATCACGTACCCGGTGCCTGAGGCGGTCGGCTTTTTCCAGCGGCGATCGGAGGTGAGGGGGAGGCCATCCATTTATGGCCCCCCCTCGCGATCGCCGCCGGCCAATGAAATCATTCCTCTGCTGCTGTATGCTAAACATACAGCATACCTCGGCTCGGTATTTTCCGTTCCGGCGCCGAGAAGAGAAGACTGCAATGTGAGTGTAAAACACACTACACACACAGTAGAACATGCCAGGCACACAAAACACCCCCCTTTACCCCCGATCCCCCCCCGATCACCTCCCAATCACCCCCCCTCCCCCCGTCACACTGACACCAAGCAGTTTTTTTTTTTCTGATTACTGCATGGTTTCAGTTTGTGACAGTTAGTGTGGTAGGGCAGTTAGTGTTAGTCCCCTTTAGGTCTAGGGTACCCCACTAACCCCCCTAATAAAGTTTTAACCCCTTGATCACCCCCTGTCGCCAGTGTCACTAAGCGATCATTTTTCTGATCGCTGTATTAGTGTCACTGGTGACGCTAGTTAGGGAGGTAAATATTTAGGTTTGCCGTCAGCGTTTTATAGCATCAGGGACCCCCATATACTATCTAATAAAAGGTTTTAACCCCTTGATTGCCCCCTAGTTAACCCTTTCACCACTGATCACCGTATAACCGTTACGGGTGACGCTGGTTAGTTTGTTTATTTTTTATAGTGTCAGGGCACCCGCCATTTATTACCGAATAAAGGTTTAGCCCCCTGATCGCCCGCCGGTGATATGCGTCGCCCCAGGCAGGGTCAGATTAGCGACAGTACCGCTAACGCCCACGCACGCAGCATACGCCTCCCTTAGTGGTATAATATCTGAACGGATCAATATCTGATCCGATCAGATCTATACTAGCGTCCCAAGCAGTTTAGGGTTCCCAAAAATGCTGTGTTAGCAGGATCAGCCCAGATACCTGCTAGCACCTGCGTTTTGCCCCTCCGCCCGGCCCAGCCCAGCCCACCCAAGTGCAGTATCGATCGATCACTGTCACTTACAAAACACTAAACACATAACTGCAGCGTTCGCAGAGTCAGGCCTGATCCCTGCAATCGCTAACAGTTTTTTGGTAGCGTTTTGTTGAACTGGCAAGCACCAGCCCCAGGCAGTGTCAGGTTAGTGCCAGTAGCGCTAACACCCACGCACGCACCGTACACCTTCCTTAGTGGTATAGTATCTGAACGGATCAATATCTGATCCGATCAGATCTATACTAGCGTCCCCAGCAGTTTAGGGTTCCCAAAAACGCAGTGTTAGCGGGATCAGCCCAGATACCTGCTAGCACCTGCGTTTTGCCCCTCCGCCCGGCCCAGCCCACCCAAGTGCAGTATCAATCGATCACTGTCACTTACAAAACACTTAACGCATAACTGCAGCGTTCAGAGTCGGGCCTGATCCCTGCGATCGCTAACAGTTTTTTTGGTAGCGTTTTGGTGAACTGGCAAGCATCAGCGGCCTAGTACACCCCGGTCGTAGTCAAACCAGCACTGCAGTAACACTTGGTGACGTGGCGAGTCCCATAAGTGCAGTTCAAGCTGGTGAGGTGGCAAGCACAAGTAGTGTCCCGCTGACACCAAGAAGAAGACAATCACAGGCCCGTCGTGCCCATAGTGCCCTTCCTGCTGCATTCGCCAATCCTAATTGGGAACCCACCACTTCTGCAGCGCCCATAATTCCCCCATTCACATCCCCAACCAAATGCAGTCGGCTGCATGAGAGGCATTTTCTTTATGTCTTCCCAAGTACCCCTACCCAAGGAACCCTCCAAAAAAGATGTTGTGTCTGCAGCAAGCGCGGATATAGGCGTGACACCTGCTATTATTGTCCCTCCTGTCCTGATAATCCTGGTCTTTGCATTGGTGAATGTTTTGAACGCTACCATGCACTAGTTGAGTATTAGCGTAGGGTACAGCATTGCACAGACTAGGCACACTTTCACAGGGTCTCCCAAGATGCCATCGCATTTTGAGAGACCCGAACCTGGAACCGGTTACAGTTATAAAAGCTAGTTACAAAATAAAGTGTAAAAAAGAAAAAAAATATATATATATAAAATAAAAAAAATAGATGTCGTTTTATTGTTCTCTCTCTCTCTATTCTCTCTCTATTGTTCTACTCTTTTTTACTGTATTCTATTCTTCAATGTTTTATTGTTATTATGTTTTATCATGTTTACTTTTCAGGTATGCAATTTTTTATACTTTGCCGTTTACTGTGTTTTATTGTTAACCATTTTTTTGTCTTCAGGTACGCCATTCACGACTTTGAGTGGTAATACCAGATTAGCCTCTAGACTGCCCCCCCCCACCGTCTTCCGTGTTTTTCTCTGGCTCTCCTGTCTCAACGGGGAACCTGAGATTGCAGCCGGTGATTCAGCCAGCTGACCATAGAGCTGATCAGAGACCAGAGTGGCTCCAAACATCTCTATGGCCTAAGAAACCGGAAGCTACGAGCATTTCATGACTTAGATTTCGCCGGATGTAAACAGCGCCATTGGGAAATTGGGAAAGCATTTTATCACACCGATCTTGGTGTGGTCAGATGCTTTAAGGGCAGAGGAGAGATCTAGGGTCTAATAGACCCCAATTTTTTTCAAAAAAGAGTACCTGTCACTACCTATTGCTATCATAGGGGATATTTACATTCCCTGAGATAACAATAAAAATGATTAAAAAAAAAAAAAAAAATGAAAGGAACAGTTTAAATATAAGATAAAAAAGAAAAAAAAAAAGCACCCCTGTCGCCCCCTGCTCTCGCGCAAAGGCGAACACAAGCGTCGGTCTGTCGTCAAATGTAAACAGCAATTGCACCATGCATGTGAGGTGTCACCGCGAAGGTCAGATCGAGGGCAGTAATTTTAGCAGTAGACCTCCTCTGTAAATCTAAAGTGGTAACCTGTAAAGGCTTTTAAAGGCTTTTAAAAATGTATTTATTTTGTTGCCACTGCACGTTTGTGCGCAATTGTAAAGCATGTCATGTTTGGTATCCATGTACTCGGCCTAAGATCATCTTTTTTATTTCATCAAACATTTGGGCAATATAGTGTGTTTTAGTGCATTAAAATTTAAAAAAGTGTGTTTTTTCCCCAAAAAATGTAACACGAAAAATCGCTGCGCAAATACTGTGTGAAAAAAAAAATGAAACACCCACCATTTTAATCTGTAGGGCATTTGCTTTAAAAAAATATATAATGTTTGGGGGTTCAAAGTAATTTTCTTGCAAAAAAAAAAAATTTTTTTCATGTAAACAAAAAGTGTCAGAAAGGGCTTTGTCTTCAAGTGGTTAGAAGAGTGGGTGATGTGTGACATAAGCTTCTAAATGTTGTGCATAAAATGCCAGGACAGTTCAAACCCCCCCCAAATGACCTCATTTTGGAAAGTAGACACCCCAAGCTATTTGCTGAGAGGCATGTCGAGTCCATGGAATATTTTATATTGTGACACAAGTTGCGGGAAAGAGACAAATTTATTATTTTTTTTTTGCACAAAGTTGTCACTAAATGATATATTGCTCAAACATGCCATGGGAATATGTGAAATTACACCCCAAAATACATTCTGTTGCTTCTCCTGAGTACGGGGATACCACATGTGTGAGACTTTTTGGGAGCCTAGCCGTGTACGGGACCCCGAAAACCAAGCACTGCCTTCAGGCTTTCTAAGGGCGTAAATTTTTGATTTCACTCTTCACTGCCTATCACAGTTTCGGAGGCCATTGAATGCCCAGGTGGCACAAACCCCCCTCCCCCCCAAATGACCCCATTTTGGAAAGTAGACACCCCAAGCTATTTGCTGAGACCTCACTTTTTGTCACAAAGTTTTGAACATTGAAAAAAGAAAAAAAAAGTTTTTTCTTGTCTTTCTTCATTTTCAAAAACAAATGAGAGCTGCAAAATACTCACCATGCCTCTCAGCAAATATCTTGGGGTGTCTACTTTCCAAAATGGGGTCATTTGGGGGGATTTTGTGCCACCTGGGCATTCCATGGCCTCCGAAACTGTGATAGGCAGTGAAGAGTGAAATCAAAAATTTACACCCTTAGAAATCCTGAAGGCGGTGATTGTCAGAGGAATAGCAGAAACTTTGTTTGCCAGTACCGGCATTTCCCTGTACGCCTGCGTGGCAGAATGGCTAATAGGCGTATGCAGGTATGCGATGTAGCAGACCGCGTCACGGCGTAATGGCACACATAGACGTGCAAGTCAGCGGACGGCGAAACGGCGAAACGGCGTAAGCACGTATGCACGTACGCATCTTAGCCGCACACGTGGGTTCCCCTATTAGCCCTATAAAAGGCAGCCCAGCTCTCTGGCTTATTGCTGGTTTGTCATTTCAGCTTCTGGTTCCTGTTCCTTGTTCTGCTATTGACTCCTGCCTGTTGTGACCCGGATTTCCTTGACCATCCTTGAACTTCTCCTGCACCTTGACCTCGGCTTGCTTAACGGATTCCTCTTCAGTCTGCTCCAGTGTCTGAACCCCGGCTTCTCTTTAAAGACTTCGCTACTGCCTGCTCCAGTGTTTGACCCCCGGCCTGTCTTGGACTCTCCTATTGATTGATTCCTGTGTATGACCTTGGCTTGTTTAAACGGACTTCCTTCCTACCGGCTTGCTGTGTTTGACCCCCTGGCTTCTCTACATACTTTGTTCCAGTTATCTACTTCAGGACCAAGGTGTTGGAGCCCCAGTCTGATTCCTCTGCTGATCACCGCCCGGGTGTACCCTGCACGGACTACTACCAGACAGAAGTTCAACACGCAGGCTCCTACTAGTGCCTGGCGACCCGTGCCTCTCTGTGCCCGATACCCTCTGTGCCACCTCCAGGGGTATAGCGCACTCAGCTGCAAGGGGAGCCGCTCTCAGCATCTCGGCCCTGGTGAGTACCCTGACAGTACAAACCAGCCATGTCAGAGGCCGACAGAGCTGGTTCTCCCCTTGAGGCACTCTGCCAGCAGGTGAGATGGCTACTTCCAAATTGAGGGCCGTCTCCAGCACCTGATGTCTGCTCCAGCTCCTTCAGATGCAGCCTCAGCCAGCGGGGTGGCCTCTCCCCAAGGTCAAGTCACCCCAGCATCTTCAGTTGTAACGACTCTCCCTGAACCCAGAGTCCCCACTCCGGAACGTTTTTCTGGAAACCGGAAGAAATTTAGAGCTTTCAGAAATGCTTGCCTACTGTATCTAGCTCTTCAACCCAGGACTTTCCATGCAGAATCCATAAAAGTGGGATTCGTTATTTCACTACTATCTGAAGAACCACAATCTTGGGCTCATAATCTTCTCGAACAGAAGAGTCCTTTATTAGACTCAGTTGAAACTTTCTTTGCCGCTATGGCTCAGTTATATGATGACCCGCAACGCACAGCTACTGCTGAATCCATTCTGCACACCCTTACCCAAGGAAAAAGACCAGTAGAGGATTACACCGTGGAATTTCGTAAATGGTCTGGAGACACCACCTGGAATGAGGCCGCCCTTAAATACCAGTACCGTCAGGGCCTCTCCGAAACACTTAAAGACGAATTGGCACGAGTGGATACCCCTGACTCTTTGGAAGATCTGATCCAACTCGCCACTAAGCTCGACAGACGCCTGCGGGAGCGTCGCACTGAACGCTTCCAGTCTTCCCGGCCTACCTGGATGTTACCCCGGGTTCCTCCGGTTCCTGTGCCTATCGCGGGTCCCTCAGCTTCTGGTGACAGTGAGCCCATGCAACTGGGACTGGTCCGGTCCCCACTTACTCCTGTTTAGAGACTGCGACGGCGTCAAGCCAATCTTTGCCTCTACTGCGGAGAAGCTGGCCATTTCCTTCGTAACTGCCCTGTGAGACCCAGTAAGTACCGCTTACGGCACGCTATGAACTTTCAAGTTGCTGACTCAACCCAGTCTCACCTTATCCTACCGGTCTCATTACAGGTGGCGGAAGAGGGAATTCGACTGCTGGCTATCGTTGACTCCGGAGCATGCAGCTGTTTCCTGGATGCATCTCTTGCCCAAAGTCTGCACATCCCTCTTCAAGATAAGAAACAGCTCCTTCAGATTTACCTGGCAGACGGGTCTCTACCCAACTCAGGACCCATCACTCAAGAAACCAAGCCCATTCTTGTCTCTACAGACTCTGGTCATCAGGAATTTCTTTGCTTCAACATCATCAACTCACCCATGTTTCCCATTATCTTGGGGTTCCCGTGGCTAATGGCACACGACCCTCAGATCCTTTGGAGTAAAAAAGAAATTCTCTTCTCTTCAGCATACTGCTCCCAGCATTGTTTTGTGCCAACCTCCAATAAGACTGTCCCCTGTTTGACCATACAACCAGTGCCAGATACGCTTACACATGTCCCTGCAGCATATCACGAATTCCTGGACGTTTTTGATAAAAAGAAGGCCGATAGTTTACCACCTCATCGGCATTATGATTGCCCCGTCGATCTGTTGCCCGGCTCCGAGATTCCGTTTGGCCGAATTTTTCCCTTGTCGGAGACCGAGTTGGAAGCTCTCCGCCTCTACATTGATGAAAACCTTGAAAAAGGATTTATTCGTCCTTCTTCCTCCCCAGCAGGGGCTGGTATCTTTTTTGTCGAGAAAAAGGATGGATCTCTCAGACCATGCATAGACTATAGAGAACTTAATAAAATCACCATCAAAAATCGATACCCACTTCCCCTCATCCCTGAACTGTTCCAGTGGTTTAGATCTGCCCAAATATTTACCAAATTGGATTTACGAGGGGCATACAATCTTGTTCGGATACGTGCTGGGGACGAATGGAAGACAGCCTTCAGGTCCAGATTCGGTCACTTTGAGTATCTGGTGATGCCGTTTGGGCTCTGTAATGCCCCAGCTACATTCCAGCATCTAGTCAATGATATTTTCCGGGAATTCCTAGATAACTTTGTCATTGTCTATCTTGATGATATTTTAATTTTCTCTACCACTTTAGAATTACATCGAGACCATGTCAAGAAAGTCCTCTCAGTTCTCAGAAAACACGGCCTGTTCCTAAAAGGAGAGAAGTGTGAATTTGAAAAGACTACCATCCAGTTCCTTGGCTTCATCATCACTACTGAAGGGGTAGCCATGGATCCACAAAAAGTTAAAGCCATCCAGGAGTGGCCGGCCCCCTCAGACAAAAAAGGAGTCCAGCGATTTATTGGCTTTGCCAATTTTTATCGCAGGTTTATTAGGGGGTTCTCCTCAATTATCTCTCCCATCACTCAATTAACTCACCAACAAATCAAATTCCGATGGTCCCAGGAAGCTCAAGATGCCTTTGCCAAACTAAAGAATCTATTCACGTCAGCTCCCATACTTCAGCATCCGGATCCCACTCTACCTTATGTACTTGAAGTTGATGCCTCAGAATCCGCCACAGGAGCCATCTTGTCTCAGAGAAGTGGTATTAAGGCACTTCTCCATCCAGTAGCCTTTGCCTCCCGCAAACTAAGTCCTCCAGAGAAAAATTATAATGTTGGTGACCGGGAATTACTAGCCATAAAGACTGCCCTTGAGGAATGGAGATACTTACTGGAGGGTGCGTCCCAGCCCATCATGATCTTCACGGACCACAAGAACCTGGAGTATCTCAGAACAGCCAAACGTCTTAGGCCCCGACAAGCCCGATGGGCATTATTCTTCTCCAGGTTCAATTTCCATATCTCCCATCGACCTGGGTCAAAGAATGGGAAGGCGGACGCACTTTCCCGTATGTTTCCAGAGGCCAATGAGTCAACAGAACCTGAAACCATCCTATCCTCTCACAATTTTCTTCATCTCATTCAACCTAACCTTCAATCTGCTATTGAACAGGCCTCTAGGCAATGCACGGAATCCGAGATATCCTCCTTAGAAAAAAGAGATGGTTTGCTGTGGGCCCAGGACAAGATTTTTGTCCCGTCCTCTGTAAGGCTTAGAATTTTACAGACTTTCCATGATCACAAAATGGCAGGACATTTCGGAGTACGGAAGACTTCTGAATTAGTTCACCGCTCTTTCTGGTGGCCGGGTTGGAGGCAAGACTGTAAAAAGTACGTTCAATCCTGCATTACCTGCCAACGCAGCAAAGGGTCAAACACTAAAGCTTGGGGCCTCCTTAGACCCCTATCTATCCCTGAAAGACCTTGGAGTGAGGTTTCTTTGGACTTCATTGTTGATCTACCTCCCTCTGAAAATTTTTCCACCATCTTAGTAGTGGTTGATCGCCTCTCAAAGATGGCACACTTTCTACCCATGATTGGTACCCCTTCTGCTTTGGCTACAGCAAATGTTTTTATTAAAGAAATAATAAGACTCCATGGCGTTCCCCACAACATCACCTCTGATAGAGGAATTCAATTTACCTCAAGATTCTGGAAAGACCTTTGTAAATCTCTGGAAATCAAAACCTCCTTTTCTTCAGCATACCATCCCCAAAGCAACGGCCAAACAGAAAGGACAAATCAGACCTTGGAGCAATATCTCCGTTGTTTCTGCTCTAGCTCTCAGGATAATTGGTCAATCCTTCTCCCCTGTGCGGAGTTCGCCTATAATAATGCCACACACTCTGCCACCAATCAGACGCCTTTTTGGGCCAACTATGGGTTCCACCCATCTTTTCTGCCTAACTCCATTCCAGAAGTCACAACCCCCGCAGTTCAAGATCGAGTAAATCTCATCCAATCTAATTTTTTACGGATCCAAAAGGCCATGAAGGAAGCTCAAGACAGCTATAAGGAATATTACAACAAAGGGAGAAGAAACAATCCGGAATTTAAGGTTGGGGATAAGGTTTGGCTATCTGCTGTCAATCTTAGATTACCCTGTCCCTCACGTAAACTTGGCCCAAAATTCATTGGTCCTTTTGAAGTGAAAAGGGTAATTAATCCTGTGGCCTTCGAACTAACCTTACCCAGTACTCTTAGAATCCATCCAGTGTTCCATGCATCCCTACTAAAACCAGTAGTTCCCAATTCTTTTTCAGGAAGGGAGGAACCTCCACCTCCACCAGTGGAGGTAGAGGGTGAAGAAGAATTTGAGGTGGAAGCAATTATGGACTGTAGAAAGAGGGGTAGGCAGACTCAGTATCTGGTGAAATGGAAAGGGTACCCACCGGAAGATAACTCCTGGGAACCTGCCAGTAATATACACGCACCTCGTTTGGTTCAGAATTTTCACAGGCGACACCCAGGGATATTAGCCAGGTTGGGCATCCGGAGGCTGCCCCTCGGGGGGGGGGGCACTGTCAGAGGAATAGCAGAAACTTTGTTTGCCAGTACCGGCATTTCCCTGTACGCCTGCGTGGCAGAATGGCTAATAGGCGTATGCGGGTACGCGATGTAGCAGACCGCGTCACGGCGTAATGGCACACATAGACGTGCAAGTCAGCGGACGGCGAAACGGCAAAACGGCAAAACGGCGAAACGGCGTAAGCACGTATGCACGTACGCATCTTAGCCGCACATGTGGGTTCCCCTATTAGCCCTATAAAAGGCAGCCCAGCTCTCTGGATTATTGCTGGTTTGTCATTTCAGCTTCTGGTTCCTGTTCCTTGTTCTGCTATTGACTCCTGCCTGTTGTGACCCGGATTTCCTTGACCATCCTTGAACTTCTCCTGCACCTTGACCTCGGCTTGCTTAACGGATTCCTCTTCAGTCTGCTCCAGTGTCTGACCCCCGGCTTCTCTTTAAAGACTTCGCTACTGCCTGCTCCAGTGTTTGACCCCCGGCCTGTCTTGGACTCTCCTATTGATTGATTCCTGTGTATGACCTTGGCTTGTTTAAACGGTCTTCCTTCCTACCAGCTTGCTGTGTTTGACCCCCTGGCTTCTCTACATAATTTGTTCCAGTTATCTACTTCAGGACCAAGGTGTTGGAGCCCCAGTCTGATTCCTCTGCTGATCACCGCCCGGGTGTACCCTGCACGGACTACTACCAGACAGAAGTTCAACACGCAGGCTCCTACTAGTGCCTGGCGACCCGTGCCTCTCTGTGCCCGATACCCTCTGTGCCACCTCCAGGGGTATAGCGCACTCAGCTGCAAGGGGAGCCGCTCTCAGCATCTCGGCCCTGGTGAGTACCCTGACAGTACAAACCAGCCATGTCAGAGGCCGACAGAGCTGGTTCTCCCCTTGAGGCACTCTGCCAGCAGGTGAGATGGCTACTTCCAAATTGAGGGCCGTCTCCAGCACCTGATGTCTGCTCCAGCTCCTTCAGATGCAGCCTCAGCCAGCGGGGTGGCCTCTCCCCAAGGTCAAGTCACCCCAGCATCTTCAGTTGTAACGACTCTCCCTGAACCCAGAGTCCCCACTCCGGAACGTTTTTCTGGAAACCGGAAGAAATTTAGAGCTTTCAGAAATGCTTGCCTACTGTATCTAGCTCTTCAACCCAGGACTTTCCATGCAGAATCCATAAAAGTGGGATTCGTTATTTCACTACTATCTGAAGAACCACAATCTTGGGCTCATAATCTTCTCGAACAGAAGAGTCCTTTATTAGACTCAGTTGAAACTTTCTTTGCCGCTATGGCTCAGTTATATGATGACCCGCAACGCACAGCTGACAGTGATTGGTTTTCGGGGCCCCGTACGCGGCTAGGCTCCCAAAAAGTCCCACACATGTGGTATCCCCGTACTCAGGAGAAGCAGCTGAATGTATTTTGGGGTGCAATTCCACATATGCCCATGGCCTGTGTGAGCAATATATCATTTAGTGACAACTTTTTGTAATTTTTTTTTTTTTGTCATTGTTCTCAATCACTTGGGACAAAAAAAATATTATTCAATGGGCTCAACATGCCTCTCAGCAATTTCCTTGGGGTGTCTACTTTCCAAAATGGGGTAATTTGGGGGTTTTTTGTACTGCCCTGCCATTTTAGCACCTCAAGAAATGACATAGGCAGTCATAAACTAAAAGCTGTGTAAATTCCAGAAAATGTACCCTAGTTTGTAGACGCTATAACTTTTGCGCAAACCAATAAATATACGCTTATTGACTTTTTTTTACCAAAGACATGTGGCCGAATACATTTTGGCCTAAGTGTATGACTAAAATTGAGTTTATTGGATTTTTTTTATAACAAAAAGTAGAAAATATAATTTTTTTTCAAAATTTTTGGTATTTTTCCGTTTATAGCGCAAAAAATAAAAACCGCAGAGGTGATCAAATACCATCAAAAGAAAGCTCTATTTGTGGGAAGAAAAGGACGCGAATTTTGTTTGGGTACAGCATTGCATGACCGCGCAATTAGCAGTTAAAGCGACACAGTGCCAAATTGTAAAAAGTGCTCTGGTCAGGAAGGGGGTAAATCCTTCCGGGGCTGAAGTGGTTAAATAGGGGATGGTTGCTGTGGGGACCACCGGCTTTACCAACTCCAGCAGTTTCTCCAGCGCTGCCTGCCTCTTTTGTTTATTGTTGTAATGGGGGTGTCTCACCTGCCACAGACCGGGCAGCTCCCTGTATTTGTCTATGAACAGGGGGAGGAAATTTTGGTCGTTGAAGCCATCCATTTTCTCTGCAAGACACAACACAAGACAAACCCTAATGTCAGGCCAAACTCTTCTAATCTTGTTACAATATAGGCTTCAATTTAGAAGCAGTATAGGCCCAAGTTTAGATCTTACCTTGGTTCTTACGATCGGCGCTTCCGATGCTCCTTCTTCCGCTCACCGATCGTACGCAATACGCACGCGTGTTACGCTTTATACACACTGCGCATGCGTGTAACTCCGCCCGCTCCTGACGTTCTTTCTAGTCTATTCCCCGCCCCTTTTCGTTCTGCGCAGTGGGGGAAGAGCACATGGCGGAGACACAGCAGGTGCGTGCTAATTACAGCAACGAGGAGGAGGGGGAGGAAAGCCCGGATCCGGAAACGTCGGGATCAAGAAGGAGAAGATTTAAGGCATCGAATATGTCCTTTGGGGAGATGTTGGAGATGGTGGGCATCCTGAAGAAGGCCGACTATGACGGGAAGTATGGACCTTACCCAAACCCCAATGTCAGAAAGGCCAAGATCATGGTGAAAGTGGTCAAGAGTCTGCACCGGAATTTCAGGGTACGACGATCGAAAGATCAGCTCAGGAAGCGGTGGTTGGACCTCAAATTAAGAGAACACGAGCAGTACCGAAAGATCCGGAGAGTGCTGCAAAAAAGTAAGTAGTTGTGCTGTGTTTCTATTCTTTTTGTCTTTATTACGTTCGTGCTGCTCCATGTGCTTTTCTTAATTAAGTGTTGTATAGTTTAAAATGGCAACTTTCATGTTCATGGGCACATTATTCGTTCGTATCAAACACTTTTCTTTCGGCCTATAAACACCATTGTTTTGGCCATATGCATTTGCCCACATTTTTTAGGGCCTACTTGTCTGAAACTAATTTAGTTCTGTAGATGGGTTTGTTAATAGAATGAATAGCAAACTAGATTCTGTGTAAGGAGAGGACACTCAGCAGCAGTTTACACATCTGGACGCTGGAGCACTAGTGTGGGACACAAGAACACCATTTTTATTAGGGGGCCCACACAGGTGCTCCAGTGTATACTATAGAGGTGTCTCCATCTGTAAAGCTTGTACCAAACAGGTAAAGTATTGAAGCTTGACAAAGGACACTCAAAATTCTACATCTTGGAAGTCTGCCAAAATAGACAATTGTACCCCACTTCCAAGCAATGTTTCATATTTATAGTTCTGCCATCAAATATCTGTATGCTAAGTATAACATTTTTGTTTTAAATAGGGGAGAAAAGACTCGGAGGACACCCCTCATCCGAGGAGACCAGAGACCCCCAACTCTGGAAGAAGGAGAAATCCCCCAAAGCCAAGCAGAGCAGGAGGAGGAAGACGTGGTGGAACTAGTCACCACAACAGGTGAGTGTCTGCGACCACAGGCCAAGGTAAGAGATGGATGCCGGCATATTTATAATACCTACTTTTTTTTGGGTTTCTCTCTTTTTAGGTGATCGTTATGTTGTGGATCCAGATCCTTTCACCTCAGAAAGTGCCCAGATCCTGATTGGGGAGATCATGGGGTGTAATGTTGCATTGGAAAACCTCAAGAAAAACATCAATGATGTTATTCAAAAAAACAAGAACATCATTGATGTTTTGGGGAGAGTTTAAAACCCCTCCAAATCCCTTTGTTTTTTTGTGTGCTACAATGTTAAAAATGATTTAGCGATTTTTAGAAAAGCCAAATTTTGAAGAGGCACACAGTGTACCAACATGTGCTATCTGCCATCACGGGAGATCAATGGACGCGTTTTGGGGGTGCAACCCCTTCCTCAATAATAAAGTAGCTGCGAGGAAGGGGTTGCTCCCCCAAAACACGTCCCTTGATCCCCCGTGGTGGCAGCTAGCACATGTTGACATTCGTAAATTGGTGTGCATCTTCAAAATTTGGCTTTTCCAGGAGTAACTTCACCCCATCTGAACGCAATATCAAACACAGTTCCTAAATACTCATGTCTGATATTGCCTTCAAGTTCTACCTAATGTGAACTTTGTAAGTTCAAGATTTGTGTCTTTCTTGTTGGTTTAACCACTTGAGCCCCGGACCATTATGCTGCCTAAGGACCAGAGGTCTTTTTCCAATTTGGCACTGCGTCGCTTTAACTGCTAATTGCGCGGTCATGCAATGCTGTACCCAAACGAAATTTGCGTCCTTTTCTTCCCACAAATAGAGCTTTCTTTTGATGGTATTTGATCACCTCTGCGGTTTTTATTTTTTGCGCTATAAACGGAAAAAGACCGAAAATTTTGAAAAAAAATGATATTTTCTACTTTTTGTTATAAAAAAAATCCAATAAACTAAATTTTAGTCATACATTTAGGCCAAAATGTATTCGGCCACATGTCTTTGGTAAAAAAAATGTCAATAAGCGTATATTTATTGGTTTGCGCAAAAGTTATAGCGTCTACAAACTAGGGTACATTTTCTGTAATTTACACAGCTTTTAGTTTATGACTGCCTATGTCATTTCTTGAGGTGCTAAAATGGCAGGGCAGTACAAAACCCCCCCAAATGACCCCATTTTGGAAAGTAGACACCCCAAGGAAATTGCTGAGAGGCATGTTGAACCCATTGAATATTTATTTTTTTTGTCCCAAGTGATTGAAAAATGACAAAAAAAAAAAAAAATATTTACAAAAAGTTGTCACTAAATGATATATTGCTCACACAGGCCATGGGCCTATGTGGAATTGCACCCCAAAATACATTCAGCTGCTTCTCCTGAGTATGGGGATACCACATGTGTGGGACTTTTTGGGAGCCTAGCCGCGTACGGGACCCCGAAAACCAATCACTGCCTTCAGGATTTCTAAGGGTGAAAATTTTTGATTTCACTCTTTACTGCCTATCACAGGTTCGGAGGCCATGGAATGCCCAGGTGGCACAAACCCCCCCCAAATGACCCCATTTTGGAAAGTAGACACCCCAAGCTATTTGCTGAGAGGCATGGTGAGTATTTTGCAGCTCTCATTTGTTTTTGAAAATGAAGAAAGACAAGAAAAAACATTTTTTTTTTCTTTTTTCAATTTTCAAAACTTTGTGACAAAAAGTGAGGTCTGCAAAATACTCACTATACCTCTCAGCAAATAGCTTGGGGTGTCTACTTTCCAAAATGGGGTCATTTGGGGGGGTTTTGTGCCACCTGGGCATTCCATGGCCTCCGAAACTGTGATAGGCAGTGAAGAGTGAAATCAAAAATTCACGCCCTTAGAAAGCCTGAAGGCGGTGCTTGGTTTTCGGGGTCTCGTACGCGGCTAGGCTCCCAAAAAGTCCCACACATGTGGTATCCCCGTACTCAGGAGAAGCAGCAGAATGTATTTTGGGGTGTAATTTCACATATTTCCATGGCATGTTTGAGCAATATATCATTTAGTGACAACTTTGTGCAAAAAAAAAAAAAAATTTGTCTCTTTCCCGCAACTTGTGTCGCAATATAAAATATTCCATGGACTCGACATGACTCTCAGCAAATAGCTTGGGGTGTCTACTTTCCAAAATGGGGTCATTTTGGGGGGTTTTGAACTGTCCTGGCATTTTATGCACAACATTTAGAAGCTTATGTCACACATCACCCACTCTTCTAACCACTTGAAGACAAAGCCCTTTCTGACACTTATTGTTTACATGAAAAAGTTATTTTTTTTTGCAAAAAAATTACTTTGAACCCCCAAACATTATATATTTTTTTAAAGCAAATGCCCTACAGATTAAAATGGTGGGTGTTTCATTTTTTTTTTTCACACAGTAATTGCGCAGCGATTTTTCAAACGCATTTTTTGGGGAAAAAACACACTTTTTTAAATTTTAATGCACTAAAACACACTATATTGCCCAAATGTTTGATGAAATAAAAAAGATGATCTTAGGCGGAGTACATGGATACCAAACATGACATGCTTTAAAATTGCGCACAAACGTGCAGTGGCAACAAAATAAATACATGTTTAAAAGCCTTTAAAAGCCTTTACAGGTTACCACTTTAGATTTACAGAGGAGGTCTACTGGAAAAATTACTGCACTCGATCTGGCCTTCGCGGTGATACCTCACATGCATGGTGCAATTGCTGTTTACGTTTGACGACAGACCGCCGCTTGCGTTCGCCTTAGCGCGAGAGCAGGGGGCGACAGGGGTGCTTTTTTTTTTTTTTTTTTTCTTAATTATTTTTTTGCTTTTTTAATCTTACTTTTAAACTGTTCCTTTCATATTTTTTTTTTTAATCATTTTTATTGTTATCTCGGAGAATATAAATATCCCCTATGATAGCAATAGGTAGTGACAGGTACTCTTTTTTGAAAAAATTGGGGTCTATTAGACCCTAGATCTCTCCTCTGCCCTCAAAGCATCTGACCACACCAAGATCGGTGTGATAAAATGCTTCCCCAATTTCCCAATGGCGCTATTTACATCCGGCGAAATCTAAGCCATGAAATGCTCGTAGCTTCCGGTTTCTTAGGCCATAGAGATGTTTGGCGCCACTCTGGTCTCTGATCAGCTCTATGGTCAGCAGGCTGAATCACCGGCTGCATTCTCAGGTTCCCTGTTGAGACAGGAGAGCCAGAGAAAAACACGGAAGACGGTGGGGGGGGGGGCATTCCCTCCCACGGCTTGTAAAAGCAGTCTAGAGGCTAATTAGCCGCTAGGATTGCTTTTACATGAAAGCCGACCGCTGGCTGAAAAGAATGATACCAAGATGATACCTAAACCTGCAGGCATCATTCTGGTATAACCACTCAAAGTCGTGCATGGCGTACCTGAAGACAAAAAAATGGTTAACAATGGTTAACAATAAAGCACAGTAAACAGTAAAGTATAAATAATTACATACCTGAAAAACAAACATGATAAAACATAATAACAATAACAATAACAATAAAACATTGCAGAATAGAATACAGTAAAAAAAAGAGCAGAACAATAGAGAGAGAATAGAGAGAGAGAGAACAATAAAACGACAACTATTTTTTTTTATTTTATACATATTTTTTTTTTTACACTTTTTTTGTAACTAACTTTTCTAACTGTAACCGGTTCCAGGTTCGGGTCTCTCAAAATGCGATGGCATCTTGGGAGACCCAGTGAAAGTGTGCCTAGTCTGTGGAATGCTGTACCCTACGCTAATACTCAACTAGTGCATGGTAGCGTTCAAAACATTCACCAATGCAAAGACCAGGATTGTCAGGACAGGAGGGACAATAATAGCGGGTGTCACGCCTATATCCGCGCTTGCTGCAGACACAACATCTTTTTTGGGGGGTTCGCTGGGTAGGGGTACTCGGGAGGACATAAAAATGCCTCTCATGCAGCCGACTGCATTTGGTTGGGGATGTGAATGGGGGAAGTACGGGCGCTGCAGAAGCGGTGGGTTCCCAATTAGGATTGGCGAATGCAGCAGGAACGGCATTATGGGCACGACGGGCCTGTGTTTGTCTTCTTGGTGGCAGCGGGACACTACTTGTGCTTGCCACCTCACCAGCTTGAACTGCACTTATGGGACTCGCCACGTCACCAAGTGTTACTGCAGTGCTGGTTTGACTACGACCGGGGTGTACTACGCCGCTGGCGCTTGCCAGTTCCCCAAAACGCTACCAAAAAAACTGTTAGCGATCGCAGGGATCAGGCCTGACTCTGCGAACGCTGCAGTTATGCGTTTAGAGTTTTGTAAGTGACAGTGATCGATCGATACTGCACTTGGGTGGGCTGGGCCGGGCCGGGCGGAGGGGCAAAACGCAGGTGCTAGCAGGTATCTGGGCTGATCCCGCTAACACTGCGTTTTTGGGAACCCTAAACTGCTGGGGACGCTAGTATAGATCTGATCGGATCAGATATTGATCCGATCAGATACTATACCACTAAGGGAGGTGTACGGTGCGTGCGTGGGTGTTAGCGGTACTGGCGCTAACCTGACGCTGCCTGGGGCTGGTGCTTGCCAGTTCACCAAAATGCTACCAAAAAAACTGTTAGCGATCGCAGGGATCAGGCCTGACTCTGCGAACGCTGCAGTTATGCGGTTAGTGTTTTGTAAGTGTCAGTGATCGATCGATACTGCACTTGGGTGGGCTGGGCTGGGCCGGGCGGAGGCGCAAAACGCAGGTGCTAGCAGGTATCTGGGCTGATCCCGCTAACACTGCGTTTTTGGGAACCCTAAACTGCTGGGGACGCTAGTATAGATCTGATCGGATCAGATATTGATGCGTTCAGATACTATACCACTAAGGGAGGCGTATGCTGCGTGCGTGGGTGTTAGCGGTACTGGCGCTAATCTGACGCTGCCTGGGGCGACGCATATCACCGCCGGGCGATCAGGGGGCTAAACCTTTATTAGGTAATAAACGGCGGGTGCCCTGACACTATAAAAAATAAACAAACTAACCAGCGTCAACCGTAACAGTTATACGGTGATCAGTGGTGAAAGGGTTAACTAGGGGGCAATCAAGGGGTTAAAACATTTATTAGGTAGTATATGGGGGTCCCTGACGCTATAAAACGCTGACGGCGAACCTAAATATTTACCTCACTAACTAGCGTCACCAGCGACACTAATACAGCGATCAGAAAAATGATCGCTTAGTGACACTGGTGACGGGGGTGATCAAGGGGTTAAAACTTTATTAGGGGGGGTTAGGGGGGTACCCTAGACCTACAGGGGGGTAACCCTAATTGTCCCAACACTGTAACTGTCACAAACTGACACCATGCAGTAATCAGGAAAAAAAAAAAAAAACTGCTGGTGTCAGTTTGTGACAGGGGGGGGGGTGATTGGGGGGGGGATCGGGGGGCGATCGGGGGGGGGATCGGGGTGTAATGTGTGCCTGGCATGTTCTACTGTGTGTGTGTGTGTTGGTGCAGTCACTCACTTGTCGTCTCTCCTCGGGCCGGAACGGAAACTACCGACCCGAGGGGAGATGACATCATTTCCTTTGCTGCTGTTTAGCATACAGCAGCAAAGGAGTGTTCCCATTGGCCGGCGGCGATCGCGAGGGGGGGGCCACGAACGGATGGCCTCCCCCTCGTCTCCGATCGCCGGGGGACAAAACGGGACCGCCTCGGGCGGCGGGGGGGGTCCGATCGGACCCCCCACCCGCGGAAGGCAAATCACGTACCCTGTACGTGATTTTGCCTGTCCGTGCCGCCTTGCCGACGTACATCGGCGTGAGGCGGTCGTCAAGTGGTTAAAACAGGTCTGTTTTATCTTAAATGGACATTTATATTTTTGATAATGCCACCCCCAAAAATTGTTATACAACAAACATGTTGGTTTGTTTTAAAAACCTTTTCTAAATGCACATGTGATTGTGCAGGTATTAAAAAGATTGTTAATCAAGAATGTGTGGATTATTGTCTCAACGCTACAACACTTTTGGGGTGCTCTAATTGCTGCTTTCTGTGACAATGGGGGTTATTTCCTGAGGGCAAATCCACTTTGCACTACAAGTGCAGTTTCAGTGCAGTTTCAAGTGCGCTTGTAGTGCAAAGTGTCTTTGCCTTTAGTAAATAACACCAACAGTGCTTTGTAAGGTTACACAATAACGCCATTTTCTGGACTCACCACATTTCTGTCAGGGTCAGCTAAGATTTGCGTATTTTTTTTTATTTGATAAAGGCTTCACAAATTGTCTGGCATATTGATGGCCCCCTACCCGCAAAGAACTCAAGGTATCTTAACCGGATATCACGGGCACTCAGGGAGGGCAATCCAGGACGGCCACTTTCAAGCGCCGTCAGGGTTGTTTCATTTATAATTCCGGCCTCAGGCCCAACTGAGCCAGCATAGTTGGTCGAATGTTGCCTTAAAAAGTTGTGTAGAACACAGCACGCCAGGATTATATGATTCAGTTTATACTCCGCCATATGGATGGGTGTAAGAAATAGGCGGAACCGGCTGGCCATGATTCCAAACGTGTTCTCCACCACTCTTCTGGCTCTGGCCAGCCGGTAATTAAAAACCCTCTGGTCCAGAGTGAGGGTCCTCATCGGGAATGGCCGCATAAGGTGGTCCTCCAGCGCAAAGGCTTCATCCGCAACGAAGACGAATGGGAGTCCTTCCACATTGTCTTCTGGAGGTGGCAAGTCCAAGCTGCCATTCTGGAGACGCCTGTAAAACTCCGTCTGGGCGATGACTCCACCATCGGACATCCGGCCATTCTTCCCCACGTCCACATACAGGAACTCATAATTAGCCGACACCACCGCCAACATCACAATACTATTGAACCCCTTGTAATGATAATAGTATGACCCCGAGTTGGGTGGTGGGACGATGTGGACGTGTTTCCCATCAATTGCCCCTCCGCAATTAGGAAAGTCCCACAGCTGGGCAAAGTGGGAGGCCACAGTCTGCCATTCCTGTGGCGTGGAAGGAAACTGTTGAGGAAAAAAAATTAAAATTAGTCTTTTTTTCAAATTAAAACATGGGAAGCAGATTAGACAAAAACATTCTTGGCCAACATCCAGATAACATTTATTAAGGGGAATTTTACAACACCAAAGTATCAGGTACACCTATGATATTCCCCCTCCCCCCCTCTCATGGGCCATTTCTAACATTATAGGGGGGGGGGACTCTTGGACAGGTAACCCTCTCCACTTCATTGAGAGATGAATGCCTAAATAATGGGTATTACTTAGAACAGCCCCTCCTTAGTTACACTATTGGCAGCCCACTGGACAGGTAAGAAGTGTCATAATACAAAGATATAAATACACACTGTACACATTTCAGCACATTTGGACATTCTGCTATTACCGATCAAGATAATAATAGGATACAAAAACTTGAAACAGTACCATTTGAAAGTATACAGGCAGGCCCTTGCACTACATGCTTTGGGGAATTCATCCATACATCTGACCACAAAAGAGATGGATATAGTGTGTATTATATGGGTTTGGCAAAGTCACCGGATAGATGATTGAGGATAGATAGAGAATTGGGATCAGCTGACTTAGCAGTTGGGGGGAGGGAGGGTTAAAAATGATTTGGGGACACCACAAAAAAAAGCCTCTGGCACTCTGCCTGAATTTAAAACACAAATCAGATTTCTAAACATTTTAGGGGGTGTTTGGGGGTAAAGCACTACTATGGAGCTGATAAAATACAATGTTAAGTGACTACATGAGGTGAATATAGGGCCAGGAGAGCATGCTGGGGAGGTAAGTGAAGGCAAATATGTATGAAGGACAAAAAAATAATGACATAAAAATCTAGCATGCATGAGGACAAATTCACAGCATATTACAATCATGGTAATTAGGGAATGAGGAAAGAAATACATTACATTAGCAAACATTAAATACAATAAAATGTGATGTTAAAGGATAAAAATCTTACCTTAATATACTCCTTCTGCAGGACCTGGATGATGGCAGAACAGGTCTCCGGGATAATGATCCCCAGAGCCTGGGGGGAAATGCCTGTCGAGAACTTCAAGTCCTGCAGGCTTCTCCCCGTCGCCAAGTACCGCAGGGTAGCAACGAGCCTCTGCTCCGGAGTGATGGCTTGCCTCATACAGGTATCCTACCTGGTGATATAGGGGGTCAGCGAAACCAACAAACGGTAAAATACGGGGTCCGTCATCCGGAGAAAGTTCCTGAAATCATCAGGATTATTCTCACGGATCTCGCGGAGCAAAGGCATATGACAGAACTGGTCACGCTGAAGCAACCAATTCTTGGTCCATGAACTCCTCCCCACCCTGTTCATGGACTGGACTTGTGTCAAGGTCAGGACCCCAACACTAAGCCTTCGCACAGCACGAACTCTACGAAGAGTACGTATACGCAACATGGCTAGAAAATGGTCGGCTGCTCAGAACAAAGTAACAGAATGCACTGAATAACAGCAAGGCCTGTGAAGAGTGACCTGAAAAACAGTAACGAATGAACAAGAACACAATGGCTATTTAAAGTCACGCGGAGCTTGCTTGCACGCACTGAAGAGCAGATACAAACCCACAAGCACAAACTGAACCGCAGAAAGCGAACTCAAAGCCACGAGTCTGAAAAAGCGCGAATCGTATCTCACCAAACTTTTACTAACACGAGATTAGCAAAAGGAGCCCAAAGGGTGCCGCGCTTGGTTCTGAGCTGGCCTTTTCTAGTCTCGTCGTACGTGGTTGATGTCACCGCGTTCTTGGCGATCAGAAATTCCGACAACTTTGTGTGTAAGCAAAACAAGTTTGAGCCAACATCCGTCGAAAAAAATCCTAGGATTTTATTGTCGGAATGTCTGATCAATGTCCGACCGTGTGTACGGGCATTAGAGTTTGCAAAAGACTTGAGACTGTGTGTTGAATGTTTACCTTCCGGCAGGACAACAACCTTAACCACTTCAGCCCCGGAAGATTTGGCTGCACAATGACCAGGCCATTTTTGCGATACAGCATTGCGTCGCTTTAACTGACAATTGTGCAGTTGTGCGATACTGTACCCAAACAAAATTGACGTCCTTTTTTTTCCCACAAATAGAGCTTTCTTTTGGTGTTATTTGATCACCTCTGTGTTTTTTATTTTTTTGTGCTATAAACAAAAGAAGAGCGACAATTTTGAAAAAAACACAATATCTTTTACTTTTTGCTATAATAAATATCCCACATTTAAAAAAAAAAAAACAACTAATTTTTTCCTCAGTTTAGGCCGATATGTATTCTTCTACATATTTTTGGTAAAAAAAAAATTGCAATAAGCGTACCGTATATACTCGAGTATAAGATGATCCGAGTATAAGTCGAGGCCCTAATTTACCACAAAAAATGGGAAAAACTTATTGACCCGAGTATAAGACGAGGGTGAGAAATGCACAGCTACTGTAAGTGGAAAAGAGGGTCACCAATGCCCATTTGCAGCCTCACTGTGCCCATTTGCATGCCTCACTGTGCCCATTTGCAGCCATAGGTCCCCCGAACTTCAAACTCGGTAGTTAAGTGTTCCTAGATGCCCCCTAGCTGCAGCCAAAATTTGGGGTCTCTGAACCCAAAGTGTCCCGAAATGACATTGCTGCAGATGGACACAGTTGACCAACTCTGGGGCCCCGTATCTCAGGGCCACTTAGTGCTAGGAACCTCAAATTTGGTGTGCAAACCCAGTGGAACTAGCACCATAAAATATCCAAAGCTGGGATTTCTAGCACCAAGTGGCCCCGAGATACAGGGCCCCAAAAATCGGTTCAGAAAATGTCAAGCACCTTTCTGCAGCAGAGAATGACATTTTCTGAACCTATTTTGGGGCCCTGTATCTCGGGGCCACTTGGTGCTAGGAACCCCAGCTTTAGATATGTTATGGTACCAGTTCCACTGGGTTTGCACACCAAATTTGGGATTCCTAGCACCAAGTGGCCCTGAGATACATGGCCCCAAAGTCGGTTCGGAAAATGAATTTTTTTGCTGCAGAAAAGTGCTTGACTCGAGTAAAAGTCGACGGCGGCACTTTCAGCACAAAAAAATGTGCTGAAAAACTCGACTTATACTCGAGTATATACGGTATATTGTTTGGTTTGCACAAAAGGTATAGCGTCCACGAAATATGGGGATAGATTTATGGCATTTTTAATTTTTTTTTTTTTTACTAGTAATGGCGGTGATCTGCGATTTTTGTCGGGACTGCGATATTGCGATGGACAAAATGTACACTTTTGACACGTTTTTGGAACCATTGACAATTATACAGCAATCAGTCCTATAAAAATGCACTGATTACTGTATAAATGTCACTGGTAGGGAAGGGGTTAACACTAGGCCGCAATCAAGGGGTTAACTGCGTTCCCTCACTGTTCTAACTGTAGGGGGGATGGGACTTTCTAGGAGGTGAGAGAGATTGGTCTTCATACTTAGTATGAAGACCAATCTCTCTCTCCTCGACTGAAAGAACCGGGATTTGTGTGTTTACACACACAGATCCTGGTTCTCACTCTGTCACCAGCGATTGCACACTCATCGGCTCCGGGCACGCGCTCCTAGTGGCCAAAAGTGGCCAAAAGGAAAAGCGACGTAAGGTAACGTCGATTTGCCCAGCCGAGCCAACCTGCCTCAGTAAAACTGCGGCGGCTGGTCCGGAAGTGGTTAAACATATTGTCAGAGCTATAATGGAATGATTTATATCAAAGCATATTTATGTGTTAGAATGGCCTAGTCAAAGCCCAGACCTAAATCCAATTGAAAATCTGTGGCAAGACTTGACAATTGCTGTTCACAGATGCTCTCCCTCCAATCTGACAGAGCTTGAGCTATTTTGCAAAGAAGAATGGGTAAAAATGTCGCTTTCTAGATGTGCAAAGCTAGTAGAGACATCCTCAAAAACACTTGCAGCTGTAATTGCAGCGAAAGGTGGTTCTACAAAGTATTGACTCAGGGGGGCTGAATACAAATGCACGCCACACTTTTTAACATATTTATTTGTAAAAAAAAATTGAAAACCATTTATAA
This sequence comes from Lithobates septentrionalis, assembly GCA_037952835.1. NCBI lineage: Eukaryota > Metazoa > Chordata > Amphibia > Anura > Ranidae > Lithobates > Lithobates septentrionalis. The sequence continues at coordinate 2,669,084 of JBBDGP010001037.1, forward strand.
TTTTCCTTCCACTTCACAATTATGTGCCACTTTGTGTTGGTCTATCACATAAAATTCAAGGGGTATGAATACTTTTTCAAGGCACTGTATATCATAGTTTGTAGGCGCTATAACTTTCATGCAAACCAATCAATATACACTAAGCCCCGGTTCACACTGCCGCGACTTGAGAGTTCAAAGTCGCTCCTATTAGAACGGTTCCATTGTCACTAATGGGGCATTAGTGGCAATGGAACCGTTCTACTAGGAGCGACTTGAGTTCCTGCACTACTTTAGGTTCGACTGCAATACGACTTGCATTGACTTCTGTCAGGTTGGGTTCACACCTCCGTGCGGAGCGACTCACAGCAGGGGTCCGGTGCGTCCCTGCTCACTGTTTCAGGTCCGATTTTGTTCTGAATTTTTGCCTGAATTCGGACCTGAAATAGACCAAAAGACGCACAGGACTTCTGTGCAATTTGCTCCTCAGCCGCCCCGGAGCTGTGTGACCCGGCTCCATTGAGAGCCGGTCACAGTCTGCTGACATATGAATTGGATGGAGAAAACCGCATACAATTCACAATAGTGTGAACCCAGCCTTAAAGAAGTTGTATGCAAGCCGTGATGAAGTTGCACCGGCATGTCGGATTCAAAGGCGTGGCAGTGTGAACCGGGCCTATTTGGATTTTCTTTATAAAAAACATGTAGAAAAATACATTTTGGCCAATATTAGTTTTTTTTTTGGATCTGTTTTATACATTTTTTTTTTTAAAACAATTTTGGTCTTTTTAATTTATATAGCAAAAAAAATAAAAAACCCAGTGGTGATCAAATCCCACCAAAAGAAAAGCTCTATTTGTGTGAAAAGAAATGATATAAGTTTGGGTACAGTGTTTCATGACTGCACAATTACCAGTTAAATTTGCGCAGTGCCGAAAAGCAAAAAATGGCCTGGTCATGAAGGGGGTAAAATCTTTTGAAACTGGAGTGGGTAAATGCCAAGTCCACAGTTTGCTATAATTAAAGACTTCTGCTTGTTTTTCAGAAAGTAGTTTACTGTCCTGAACCTCATACCTATCTACTTTTTAAGGGAATGAGGGACACCTATTACCAAAAGTATGTAGCCATAGGACACCCCCCCATCACACCCCCTTTAAAGAGAAATAATAATAATAATTTAAAAAAAAGATTACTTAACCACTTGCTTACGGGGCACTTTCACCCCTTCCTGCCCAGGCCTATTTTCAGCTTTCAGCCCTTTCGCACTTTGAATGACAATTGCGCGGTCATGCAATGCTATACCCAAACTCATTGTTTATACATTTTTTGAGACTGATAGAGTTTTCTTTTGGTGGTATTTAAAGTGGAGTTCTGCCTGGGTAAAAAAAAAAATTAAAGACTTTTTTTTTATGACACTTACCTGTCCAGGGAGCTCGCAATGTTGGCACCGAAAACCGACCCGTCCCTCGGCTTCGGGTGCAGGCGCCAGCATCCTTACTAAGGGAAACAGGAAGTGAAGCCTTGCGGCTTCACAGCCTGTTTTCTTCTGTCCATGCGTAAGTAGCGCTGTGCTTTATGAATAGTTCCTGCTGTCTTCTGGGACCTCTGTGAGTCTTCCAGAAGGCAGCGGGGGGAGGAGGGCCAGACATTGCATTGTTCGCCACACAAGATTGCGGCAATCTTTCCACAGAAGTGGGAGCAGATACCGGGATTTGACAGGTATCCACTCCCCCCTGAAAGGTATCAAATGTGGCACCAGAGGGTGGGGGGGATCTGATCCGTGGAAATTCCATAACTCGATTTCTGGGTGGAACTCCTTTAATCACCACTGTTGATTTGATAAATAAATGAGAAAAGACTGAAAATTTTGAAAAAACAAAAAACATTTTTCTTAGTTTCTGTTATAAAATTTTGTAAATAAGTAATTTTTCTCCCTCACTGATGTGCACTGATAATGCTGCACTAATATGCAGCACTGATGGGCAGCATTTTTGGGCATTGATAGGTGGCAATGATGGGCACTGATGGGCAGAATTTTTGGGCATTGATAGGTGGCAATGATGGGCACTGACAAGCTTCACTGATGGGCACTAAAAGACAGCACTGATGAGGCGGCACTAATATGCAGCGCTGATAGGTGGCACAGATGGGCAGCATTTATGGGCATTGATAGGGAGCAAGGATGGGCACTGATAAGCAACACTGACAAGCTTCACTGATGGGCACTGAAAGGCAGCACTTATTGGCATCACTGGTGGGCACTGGCAGGCAAGTGATAATCATTGCATTGATTATTAATGCAGATGCCCCCACTGAGGAAAGCTAGTTATCGGCGCTCCTCTCTTCACACGCTATCAGCGCTGTTTACACTGTGATCAGCTGTGATTGGACCCATGGTAAAGAGCCTACATCATCGGCTCTTTACCGAGGTTGGAGATGCGGAGCGTCCCGACACACCACATCCTCGATCGCTGGGCTGCGTGATGTCACAATGAAACCCCCGCCTGGCAGTCATTCTGCTATAGGCCGGGCGGGAAGGGGTTAAACCCAAAAGTGCGTTTTTTTTTTTTAAATTGCTTTATATTGGCTTTTAAATTTTACAAATGCAGCAATTTAGAAATTGGATGAAAGGTTTAGCGCTGGAAAACACTTTTTGAAAGATAAAAAGTTTATTTTATATACAACTATATAGATCAGACCAAAATGAGGGACAAATGAGGAAAAAGGGACAGAGGGACATTGCTCCAAATCAGGGACAGTCCCTTGAAATGAGGGACAGTTGGGAGTTCTGCTCAATCTGTATAGTTCTAGTTTTTGGAGTATCCCATCCAATTCCCACGATCCTATCCAAGTTCTCCGAAAATAAAACCACCCCCTAGCCTGCTTATTGAGGAGGAGTGTGCCAGGCTGTTCATAGGTCTCCTCTATGACTCCGCCCCCACAGACCTCATCTCCTGTATATCTCTCCTGCATTTCTCTTCTCTCAGCTCTTGCAGACCATAGCACCAAGTCTGATCACTTTATGTGATCAGTGTATGAAGTCGGCGCATGCGCAGAGGAAGTAACCCGTGGCGCAGCATGTATCTCCCCGCAGTCTTCTGCTCTTTGCTGGCCGGACTCGTATTGTGCAGCCTGAGGGTTGCAGCGACTCAGCAGCCCCGGCACCCTCCGAGCAGGATAGGTGAGAACGGGCCGGGGCTGTACTGTTATCTTGGGCGGGGGACTCTCCTCGGAGTTGTAATCTGGAGCCGTGTGTGGAGGAGAGGGGCAAGGGACTGGTAGAGGGGTAAGATAGGGTGAGGAGGGCATGGTGTGTACAATGGAAACAATAATACCTACCTCTGATGTGGGGGAGGGGCTTCCTGTGAGGTGGTGGCCATGGAGCAGTGCTTCCCATACTGGGGTGGGGGTGGGCACTAGAACTGCACCTGGGGCGGGCACTATAACTGTACCAGGGGTGGGCACTAGAACTGTACCGGGGTGAGCACTAGAACTGCACCTGGGGTGGATGTGGGCACTAGAACTGTACCTGGGGTGGGCACTAGAACTGCACCTGGGGTGGATGTGGGCACTAGAACTGCACCTGGGGTGGATGTGGGCACTAGAACTGCACCTGGGGTGGATGTGGGCACTAGAACTGCACCTGGGGTGGAGGTGGGCACTAGAACTGTACCTGGGGTGGGCACTAGAACTGTACCTGGGGTGGGCACTATAATTGCACCTGGGGTGGATGTGGGCACTGGAACTGTACCTGGGGTGGGCACTATAATTGCACCTGGGGTGGAGGTGGGCATTAGAATGCACCTTGAGTGGGTCCTAGAACTGCACCTGGGGTGGAGGTGGGCACTAGAACTGTACCTGGGGTGGGCACTAGAATTGCACCTGGGGTGGAGGTGGGCACTAGAATTGCACCTGGGGTGGAGGTGGGCACTAGAACGGCACCTGGGGTGGAGGTGGGCACTAGAACGACACCTGGGGTGGAGGTGGGCACTAGAACTGCACCTGGGGTGGATGTGGGCACTAGAACTGCACCTGGGGTGGTGGTGGGCACTAGAACTGTACCTGGGGTGGGCACTAGAACTGTACCTGGGGTGGGCACTATAATTGCACCTGGGATGGATGTGGGCACTAGAACTGCACCTGGGGTGGAGGTGGGCACTAGAATGCACCTTGAGTGGGTCCTAGAACTGCACCTGGGGTGGAGGTGGGCACTAGAATTGCACCTGGGGTGGGGGTGGGCACTAGAACTGCACCTCGGGTGGGTCCTAGAACTGCACCTGGGGTGGAGGTGGACACTAGAACTGTACCTGGGGTGGGCACTAGAATTGCACCTGGGGTGGAGGTGGGCACTAGAACGGCACCTGGGGTGGAGGTGGGCACTAGAACGGCACCTGGGGTGGAGGTGGGCACTAGAACGGCACCTGGGGTGGAGTTGGGCACTAGAATTGCACCTGGGGTGGAGTTGGGCACTAGAATTGCACCTGGGGTGGAGGCGGGCATCAGAACAGCATCTGGGGTAGAGGTGGGCACTAGAACGGCACCTGGGGTGGGCACTAGAACAGCACCTGGGGTGGAGGTGGGCACTAGAATGGCACCGGAGCTGGAGTGGAGGTGGGCACTAGAACTGCACCTGAGGTGGAGGTGGGCACTCAAATGGCACCGGAGCTGTGGTGGAGGTGGGCACTAGAACTGCACCGGAGTTGGAGTGGAGGTGGGCACTAGAACTGCACCACAGTTGAGGTGGAGGAGGGCACTAGAATTGCACCAGAGTTGGAGTGGAGGTGGGCACTAGAACTGCACCGCAGTTGAGGTGGAGGAGGGCACTAGAATTGCACATGGGGTGGAGGTGGGCACCAGGACAGCACCGGAGCTGGGGTGTAGGAAGGCACTGGAACAGAATAATGGCAGAAAAAGGTCAATGATGTACATTGGGGAATAATGTATAAAGTGGAAATAAGGTGACCTATGTTTTTCTGCACTAAATAAATGCAGGTCACCAATGGGGCACACAGAACACAATTATTTACTTTGTGTGGTGAGCTGCAGAACAGTACAGAATATCTGCATCTTCCCACAGCACACTGGATGGTAGCGCAATGTCTCAGGTGCTGTACAGTGACATGAATGAACTGTCACTACATGATACTGTCTGCATTCAGGGCCATGGACCTGCAACCTAGATGAATGTTAATGTGGTTCTAAAGGCAGAAGTCGTTTTACCTTGTGTATTAAGGTAAAAAAAACTTTCTGGGTGCAACTCCCTCCAGTTCCACTTACCTGAGCCCCATCTCGATCCAGCCATGTGCATGAGAGCAGCGGATCTCTCTCTCCCCATTAGCTCACACAGCAGCAGAAGCCATTGGCAGGGGGTAGGGTTCACAGGAGCGTGGCTCAGGAGCCCCCATAGCAGGACGCCTGCTATTAGGGGCACTCAGCAGTGGGGAGGAGCCAGGACCACCTGCAGGGGACCCAAAAAGAAGAGAATCGGGGCTGCTCAGTGCTTAGGAGTATAATGACCAGTCCCTGTCCTCAGAGCAGTGTGGAGTACCCGCACACCTACAGTGTTTTCCCAATTCAGCCTTAGGCTCCTTTCACACTTATACGACTTCAAAGTTGCACGATTTTACCGCGATTTTGCGGCCGCGATTTTACCGCGATTTGGGAGCAGTACTACTTTGCCACGTTTTTGGCATTAACAAATGAAAACATACAGTAGTTGGTATGAATCATAAGGGGGAACTCCACGCCAAGTTTTAAATAAAAAAAACTGGCGTGGGTTCCCCCCCAGGGGCATACCAGGCCCTTAGGTCTGGTATGGATTGTAAGGGGAACCCCCTACGCCGAAAAATCGGCATGGGGGTCCCCCCAAAATCCATACCAGACCCTTATCCGAGCACGCAGCCCGGCCGGTCAGGAATGGGGGTGGGGACGAGCTAGCGCCCCCCCCCCTCCTGGACCGTACCAGGCCGCATACCCTCAACATGGGGGGTGGGTGCTTTGGGGCATGGGGGGGCGCCCTGCGGCCCCCCCCACCCCAAAGCACCTTGTCCCCATGTTGATGAGGACAAGGGCCTCTTCCCGACAACCCTGGCCGTTGGTTGTCGGGGTCTGCGGGCGGGGGGCTTATCGGAATCTGGGAGCCCCCTTTAATAAGGGGCCCCCCAGATCCCGGCCCCCCACCCTATGTGAATAAGTATGGGGTACATGGTACCCCTACCCATTCACCTGGGGAAAAAAGCGTCAATAAAAAACACAGTACACAGGTATTTAAAATAATTTATTAGGCAGCTCCGGGATCTTCTTCCGACTTCGGGGGTCTCTCCGGCGTCTTCTCCCGGTGTCCAAATCTTCTGCCGGCTCCACCGCTATCTTCTGGCGCTCTTTTGCCAGCGATGGTCCGGACCTCTGGATCGTCTTCTTCCCTCTTCTCTTCCAGAGATGTTGACACGACGCTCTCTCCAGCCAGAATGGTCTCTGTGCGCTCCGCAACGGACTTATATAGGCGGTGACCCCGCCCCCTTATGCCGTCACAGTCCCTGGGCATGCTGGGACTGTGACGTTTTAGGAGGCGTGGTCACCGGGTGATGACCACGCCCCCTTATGACGGCACAGTCCCAGCATGCCCCCCGGGACAGTGACCTCATAAGGGGGCGGGGTCACCGCCTATATAAGTCTGTTGCGGAGCGTTCAGAGACCATTCCAGCTGGAGAGAGCGTCGTGTCAACATCTCTGGAAGAAAAGAAGAAGGCAGAAGACAGAAGTCCGGACCACCGCTAGCAATTGAGCTGCAGAAGAAAGCGGAGGAGCCGGCAGAAGATCAGGACACCGGGAGGAGACGCCGGAGAGACCCCCGAAGTTGGAAGAGGACCCCCGAAGTCGGAAGAAGATCCCGGAGCTGCCTAATAAATTATTTTAAATACCTGTGTACTGTGTTTTTTATTGACGCTTTTTTCCCTAGGTGAATGGGTAGGGGTACCATGTACCCCATACTCATTCACATAGGGTGGGGGGCCGAGATCTGGGGGCTCCCTTATTAAAGGGGGCTCCCGGATTCCGATAAGCCCCCCGCCCGTAGACCCCGACAACCAACGGCCAGGGTTGTCGGGAAGAGGCCCTTGTCCTCATCAACATGGGGACAAGGTGCTTTGGGGTGGGGGGGCCGGCAGGGTGCCCCCCATGCCCTAAAGCACCCACCCCCCATGTTGAGGGCATGCGGCCTGGTACGGTCCAGGAGGGGGGGGGGCTCGCTCGTCCCCACCCCCATTCCTGACCGGCCGGGCTGCATGCTCGGATAAGGGTCTGGTATGGATTTTGGGGGGGACCCCACGCCGATTTTTCGGCGTAGGGGGTTCCCCTTAGATCCATACCAGACCTAAGGGCCTGGTATGCCCCTGGGGGGAACCCACGCCGGTTTTTTCATTTAAAACTTGGCGTGGAGTTCCCCCTCTGGATTCATACCAGACAGCTGTCAGCACTGCCTGTCGCTCATCGGGAAAGGAAAAAAAAGTTTTCCTTTCCCGATCAGCGAGCCAGGCTTGTGCTTACAAAGTCGTACTGAAGTCGTGTCTATATTATTCAGGCACGACTTGCATGCTACTTCAGGGTTTAACATTGAGGTCTATGGAGTACAACTCGCATAGAAGTTGGACCAAAGTAGTGCAGGGACTACTTTCAAGTCGGCACGACTTAAAGTCGTGCCAATATGAATGGTAGTCATTGAAAATCATGGAGAATGACTTGTCATACGATTTTGCAGTACAAAATCGTGGGACAAGTCGTTTAAGTGTGAAAGGGGCCTTAAAGCTCACCAGTCATAAAGAAACTATGTAGGCTGCTGTTGCTGGCCTCCTTCATAAAATGCTAGTTTTCTGGCTGCATCTAAGGTCAGTAGTTCTGAAGCAGGGATGAGATCAGATGTGTTGGGATCCTAGTCTGCACTGGGCCAATCACGGGGGATGCCCCAGACGCAGATGATTGGCCCAGGTGATGTCTTCCTGGTGGGGTTGCTCAGGTGGGTTCAGACTCGGATCTCAACACTCCTTGGCTTGTCCCTATTCTAAAGCAATGAGCTTCAAAAGAACAAGAATGTAGCAGATGGAAGAAAACAGAATGCCTCATCTGTATTCTTGTGTTGTGTGGACTAGTGACATAGTCTATTTCTTTCATCACAGGTTTCCTTGAATTGAAGCACAAGTCAAACATATAAATACACAGTTGAAATGCAGATGTTTATCAATATATAACATTCAGCCTACCCCAGATTTGCATGCATTGAGGTGCATCTGAGCCCGTACAGAATGGGCTGTTTAAAGCACTCAGTGTTCTGGTGTGAAAGGGGTTAAACATAAGTCTGTAATAAAAAAAAATGCTGTGCAAGTGTTTCTTTTGCACAACTGTTGCGAGTGATCCCTTAATGTGTGTAATATGTGTGAAATGTCATTTTCTATTTATAATCCTATGTTTGTCAGTGCCATCTAGTGGCCATAATGCAGCATTTTCCTGATTGCAATATTTAACCACTTCGGTACTGGGCACTTTCACCCCTTCCTGCCATGCCAAATTTCAGCTTTTCAGTAAAACTTTCAATGAAAAATGTTTAGTCATACAACAATGTGCCCAGTTTAAAATTGTATAATATTGTTCACACAAATAGAGCTTGCTTTTGGTGGTATTTTTCATTGTTGCTGTTACATAGTTACATACCCTGTTTGCCCGAAAATAAGACCTAGCGTGATTGTCGGTGATGGCTGCAATATAAGCCTTACCCCGCAAATAAGCCCTAGTTAAAGTCCTTGTAGGTCTTATTTTCAGGGTAGGGCTTATTTTCGGGGAAACAGGGTAGGGCTTATTTGGGGGGTAGGGCTTATATTGCAGCCATCACTGACAGTCTTATTTTCGGGGAAACAGGGTAGTAGGTGAGGTTGAAAAAAGACACAAGTTCATCAAGTCCAACTTTTGTGTGTGATTATATGTCAGTATTACATTGTATATCGCTGTATGTTGTGGTCATTCAGGTGCTTATCTAATAGTTTTTTTAAACTATCGATGCTCCCCGCTGAAACCACCGCCTGTGGAAGGGAATTCCACATCATTGCTGCTCTTACAGTAAAGAACCCTCTACATAGTTTGAGGTTAAACCTCTTTTCTTCTAATTTTAATGAGTTGCCCCGTGTCTTGTTAACCACTTCAGCCCGGGAAGATTTGGCTGCTCAATGACCAGAGCATTTTTTGCGATACGTCACTGCGTCGCTTTAACTGACAATTGCACGGTCGTGCGATGCTGTACCCAAACAAAATTGACATCCTTTTTTTTACCACAAATAGAGCTTTCTTTTGGTGGTATTTGATCATCTCTGCGTTTTTATTTTTTTGCGCTATAAACAAAAAAAGAGCAACAATTTTGAAAAAAAAAAACACAATATTTTGTACTTTTTGTTATAATAAATATCCCCATTTTTTTTTAAAAAAGCTATTTTTTTCTCAGTTTAGGCTGATACATATTCTTCTACATATTTTTGATAGTAAAAATCGCAATAAGCGTATATTGATTGGTTTGCACAAAAGATATAGTGTCTACAAAATAGGGGATAGATTTATGGCATTATTATTATTATTTTTTTCTTTACTAGTAATGGCGGCGATCTGCAATTTTAATTGTGACTGCGACATTATGGTGGACACATTGAACACTTTTGACACATTTTTGGGACGATTGACAATTACACAGCGATCAGTGCTATAAAAATGCACTGATTACTATATAAATGTCACTGGCGGGGAAGGGGTTCACCAGGGGGCAATCAAGGGGTTAACTGTGTTCCCTGACTGTGTGTTCTAACTGTAGGGGACGGGGACTGATTATAGGAGATTACAGATTGTGGTTCCTACCCTGTTTCCCCGAAAATAGGACCTAGCGTGATTGTCGGTGATGGCTGCAATATAAGCCCTACCCCCCAAATAAGCCCCAGTTAAAGTCCTTGTAGGTCTTATTTTCAGGGTAGGGCTTCTTTTCGGGGGAAACAGGGTAGGGCTTATTTGGGGGGTAGGGCTTATATTGCAGCCATCACTGACAATCACGCTAGGTCTTATTTTCAGTGAAACAGGGTAGCTATTAGGAACTCATGATCTGTCTCTCCTCACAGAAGAGAACAGGGATTTGTGTGTTTACACACACACGTCCCTGTTCTGCCTCTCGTGTGCGTGATCGCTTGTGGCCGACGGTCATCGCGACCGTCAGCCACGAGCATCGGCACCCCCGCTATGCAGCGGCGCACGCGTACCTGCTATCCTGCTTAAAGGAGCCAATGTATAGCTACGACGGCTCATGGGATCATGCCGACCTGCCGCAGTATACTGATGGCGGCTGGTTGGAAAGCGGTTAAACTCCCTTCCGCAAAAAAGTTTTATCCCTATTGTGGGGTCACCAGTACAGTATTTGTAAATTGAAATCATATCCCCTCTCAAGCGTCTTCTCTCCAGAGAGAATAAGTTCAGTGCTCGCAACCTTTATTTATAACTAATGTCCTCCAGCCCCTTTATTAGCTTTGTTGCCCTTCTTTGTACTCGCTCCATTTCCAGTAGATCCTTGCTGAGGACTGGTGCCCAGAACTAAACAGCATACACTAGGTGCGGCCGGACCAGAGTCTTGTAGAGCGGGAGAATTATCGCTTTATCTCTGGAGCTAATCCCTTTTTTAAAGCGGTTGTATACCTATATTTGTAACTTTTACCTACAGGTAAGCCTATAATAAGGCTTACCTGTAGGTAAAAAAAATATCTCCTAAACCTGTAAGGCAATGAGCAATAACTGCAGCGGCGCATGCGCACAGGGGACTCTCGGCTGACAGCCCGGCAAACTCCGGAGCTTGCCGGGCAGAAGTCTCCCGCGCGCATGCGCGGGAGTGACGACATCGCGGCTCCGGCCACTCACAGCGCCGGAGCCGCGATACCCGGAAGACACGCCGAGGGGAGATGTCGGCTCCCTCGGCGTGGACCAGGTGAGATGCCGGCGCCTCGTTCTAAGGTAAGTATCTCATAATGAGCTAGTATGCGGTGCATACTAGCTCATTATGCCTTTTCCCTTGCAGGTGTAAAAAAAAAAAAAAAATGACAGCGGGTATACAACCGCTTTAATGCATGCCAATATTCTGTTTGCTTTGTTAGCAGGAGCTTGGCATTGAATGCCATTGCTGAGCCTATCATCTACAAGGACCCCCAGGTCCTTTTCCAGCCTAGATTCCCCCAGAGGTTCTCCCCCTAGTGAAGAGATTACATTCATATTTTTGCCACCCAAATGCATTATTTTACATTTTTCTAAATTAAACCTCATTTGCCATGTAGTTGCCCACCCCATTAATTTGTTCAGATCTTCTTGCAAGGTTTCCACATACTGCAGAGAAGTTATTGCCCTGCTTAGCTTAGTATCGTCCGCAAATACACAGATTGAAATATTTACCCCATCCTCCAGGTCGTTTATGAACAAATTAAATAGGATTGGTCCCACTACCCACCCCTGACCATCCCGAGTATTGCCCATTTATCACCACCCTCTGAACTCGCCCTTGAAGCCAGTTTTTAATTCATGTACTCACCTTATGGTCCATGCCAACGGACCTTATTTTGTACAGGAAACGTTTATGGGGAACTGTGTCAAATGCTTTTGCAAAATCCAGATACACCACTTCTACAGGCCTTCCTTTATCTAGATGGCAACTCACCTCTTCATTGAAGGTTAATAGATTGGTTTGGCAAGAATGATTCTTCATGAATACATGCTGATTACTGCCAATGATACAGTTTTCATTACTAAAATCTTGTATATAGTCCCTTATCATCCCCTCCAAGAGCTTGCATACTATTGATGTTAGGCTAACTGGTCTGGAATTCCCAGGGATGTATTTTGGTGCTACATTGGCTTTTCTCCAATCCGCTGGTACCAGTCCAGTCAGTAGACTGTCAGTAAAATTTAGGAACAATGGTCTGGCAATTACTTGACTGAGTTCCATAAGTACCCTTGGGTGCAAGCCATCTGATCCTGGTGATTTATTAATGTTAATTGTCCCAAGTCTAATTCTGTCCTCTGTTAACCATGGAGGTGCTTCCTGTGATGTGCCACGAGGATAAACACTGCAGTTTTGGTTACTGAAGCCCCCTGATTCCCTCATGAAGACTGAGGAGAAGAATAAATTCAATACCTTCCCCATCTCACCATCCTTTGTAACCAGATGATGCCCTTCCTCATTCTTTATGGGGCCAATATGTTTTTTACTGTTTACATACTAAAAGAATTTCTTTGGATTTTTTTTTTTTGCTCTCCTGTGTCTTTCATGTTCTATCTTAGCCACCCTAAATGCACCCTTACATTTCTTGTTGCATTCTTTATAAAGTTCGAATGATAATGATGATGATCCCTCAACCTTGTATTTTTTGAAGGCCATCTCTTTTGCTTTTTTATGCATTTTTACATTGGCGTTAAGCCATCCAGGACTTTTGTTTGCTCTTTTATATGTATTACCCAATGGGATGCACTGGCTAATGCCCTTATTTAATATGATGTTAAAGTGAACCCATCTCTCCTCTGTGTTCTTTGTTCCTAAGAGTTTATCACAACTTAGCAAGGTTCGTAATTTAGGGAAGTTGGCTCTTTTTTAATTCAATTCAGTGTCTTTGTATTCCCTTATGTTTCCTAATTGTGTGATTTATACTGAAGCCAATTAACCTGTGATCGCTGTTTTCTAAATTGCCCAGTATTTCTGCATCCATGATCAGGTCTGTATTGTTGGTAATCAGTAGATCTAGTAACGCTTTATTTCTAATTGGTGCGTCTACCATCTGACCCATGAAATTGTCCTGCAAGACATTTAGGAACTGGCGAGCCTTAGACAAATGCGTGGTTCCCTCCGCCCAGTCTATGTCTGGATAATTAAAATCCCTCATTATGATAACACTTCCCATCCTTCCTGCTAATCCAAATTGTGATAGGAGGTCCGCCTCCCCCTCCTCCCTCAGTTTAGGGGGCCTATAGCATACTCCCAGTATTATTTTTCCCCTTAGTATCATCCCTTTGGAGCTCTACCCAAAGGGATTCCAGCTTCTCCCTAGCTCCCTTAGTGATGTCATCTCTCACATTCACTTGTACATTAATCTTGATATACAGGCATACCCCTCCCCTCTTTTACCCTCTCTATCCCTGCGTAAAAGGGTATACCCTTGAATGGTTGCCAGCCAATCATGAGAGCTGTTGAACCAAGTCTCTGAAATTTCCACAAAATCCAAATCCTCCTCGTACAACAGTATCTCTAGTTCACCCATCTTGTCCGCCAGGCTCCTGACATTGGTGAACATGCCACGTAGTTTAGACCGGTCGCATACTATCCTCTTATTGGGCGTTCCGAGATTGCAACTATGACTTGTTTCTATACTTACCTTGGGTTTATGTTAGGAATGCACCGAAATTTCAGCCACTGAAACATATCAGCCGAAAATGGCCTTTTCGGCAATTTGCCGAAAGAGAAAAATGGCCGATAATGGAGCCGAAAATGGGGCGCGGTCTGAGTGGGGGCGGGGCTCCGCCCCCCGGTGCCACCCATCATGGGGGTGTCCTATAGCTCAGAAGAGAGGAGAGCTGCCGCCGCCTTGTTGATTTGTGCGCCGGGAACATCACAGCTTTCATTTCATTAGCTGTGTGTTCCCCGCTACGTAGTTTAGACCGGTCGCATTCTATCGTCTTATTGGGTGTTCCGAGATTGCAACTAGGACTTGTTTCTATACTTACCTTGGGTTTATGTTAGGGATGCACCGAAATTTCAGCCACCGAAACATATCGGCCGAAAATGGCCTTTTCGGCAATTTGCCGAAAGAGAAAAACGCCTGATAATAGAGCCGAAAATAGGGCGGGGCCCGAGTCCGCCCCCGCCCCTGGTGCCGCCCATCATGGGGGTGTCCTATAGCTCAGAAGAGAGGAGAGCTGCTGCCGCCTTGTAGCTGTGTGTTCCGTGCTGCGCGCCGTCACATACAGCCCCTCCCCCTTGTCTGGGGAACTTTGATAGACAGATCACCTGTTCCAGGATTGGACGGGTAATCTGTCTATCAAAGTGCCCGGACAAAGAGGAGGGGCTGTATGTGACGGCGCGCAGCGGGGAACACACAGCTATTGAAATGAAAGCTGTGATGTTCCCGGCGCTCAAATCAACAAGGTGGCGGCGGCTCTCCTCTCTCTTCCCCTGCACAGGCAAGCTACAATGGGGACGCGGACTGCAATGGGGACACTGGCTGGGGACACAGGCTGCAATGGGGACACTGGCTGCAATGGGGACACTGGATGGGGACACAGGCTGCAATGGGGACAATGGCTGGGGACACTGGCTGCAATGGGGACACTGGCTGCAATGGGGGCACTGGCTGGGGATACTGGCGGCAATGGGGACACTGGCTGGGGGACACAGGCTGCAATGGGGACACTGGCTGGGGACACTGGCTACAATGGGGACACTGGCTGGGGACACTGGCTGGGGACACTGGCTGCAATGGAGACACTGGCTGGGGACACAGGCTGCAATGGGGACACTGGCTGCAACAGGGACACTGGCTGGGGAAACAGGCTGCAATGGGGACACAGGCTGGGGAAATTGGCTGCAATGGGGACACTGGCTGGGGACACTGGCTGCATTGGGGACACAGGCTGCAATGGGGACACTGGCTGCATTGGAAACACAGGCAGGCTGCATCTGAAGGGCACTGGTGAGGCTGCATTGATCTCCTGTACCATGTCCCCAGTCTCTGACCATCTCCTGTACCATGTCCCCAGTCTCTGACCATCTCCTGTACCATGTCCCCAGTCTCTGACCATCTCCTGTACCATGTCCGCAGTCTCTGACCATCTCCTGTACCATGTCCGCAGTCTCTGACCATCTCCTGTACCATGTCCCCAGTCTCTACCCATCTCCTGTACCATGTCCCCAGTCTCTGACCGTCTCCTGTATAAAAATATTTTTAAAAACTCAGAGAATTTTTTAAGAGTATTACCCACATAAAGTTGTCTCAGCCTTTTAATACCTTGTTTTTCCCACTCTCTGGCTTTTCCTATCCAAAGGATTTCCTGCAGATTACTGTTGTTCCAAATGGGGGTATATTCAATGAACCCATTGTATCTCATCTGTTTTTTAACTGTTTTCCATATTTTAATTATCATTCTAATTGATGGGTACTTATAGCGAAAAGAATCCGCCTCTAGCACTTCAATGAATGTGTTATGTAAAGCGCCTATTAATATTATTATTCCATTTGGGAGTACCTCCATTTGGAACACCGCATCCCATTAACTGCTACAGCTGTATTGATAAAAAATAGTGATCTGGGTGGGGCAACGCGAAACCACCTTCCCCCACCGGGAGCTGAAGTGTACGGAGTCGGATCCTGCCTTGTCCCCCTTTCCATATTAGCTCCCTGAAAAGGCTCTCGATTTTATTGAACCAATTCTTGCATATCCACACTGGGGAATTGTGCAGAATATACAGCAATTGTGGCATCCAGATCATTTTTATTAAATTGCATCTTCCTGCCACTGATAATGGAAACCGTTTCCAGATGCCGGTTTTTTGTTTAAATTTGGCCAAAGATGGTATAAGATTTTTACTTATAAATTGGTTAGGGTCTTTCGTCAAGGCAATCCCCAGGTATTTCCATGTATCCACTACTGCCAACTGAGGCGTTCCTGGTATTATTAAATCACTAATGGGGTCTATTGGTAAGAGCTCAGATTTCTCCCAGTTTATCTCCAACCCTGTAAAGCTACCAAATTCCTCCACTATGCTCATTGCTTTTGTCAATAATTGACCCGTATCTCTCAGGAAGAGCAAAATATCATCCGCGTACAACGCGATTCTTTCTTCTCCCGTCTTCCTCTGAAAGCCTGTTATCTCAGAGTTTGTTCTTTAAGAGATAGCCAAGGGTTCCATTGCTAAAGCAAAGAGCGGGGGAGACAATGGACACCCCTGTCTTGTCCCCCTCTCCAGTTCTATCTTATCCAAAAATTAGTTATTAATTTTAAGTCTTGTATTGGGCCTGTCATAAAGCATTTTAATCCAGCCGGCGAAAGAGGGACCAAATCCAAATTTCCCCAACACCCGCCAAATATATCCCCACTCCACGCTATCAAAAGCTTTGGTCACATCCAGTGACAATACGGCTCTTGATCCCTCGTTCTCCATTAGGGTCTGTAAATTTAAAAATGCCCTTCTGATATTCGTACTTGTGGATCTATTAGCTATGAATCCTGCCTGATCTGAATGGATCAGTTTGGGGATTATTCCGTTTAACCTAGCTGCCAGAACCTTGGCCAGGGTTTTGGCGTCGGAGCATAGGAGAGAGATTGGCCTATCTGTAGCTACGTCTAAAGGATCCTTCCCTTCTTTCTGTAGAGCTATAATGGTTGCCTCTAACATTGAAGCGGGCAATCGTTCCTCCCTGGCCGCCCCTTCCAATGCTTTTAGCAACTCCGGGATTAATATACCACCATAATATTTGTACACCCCAGTTGGGAGCCCATCTTGATTTGCCATACTAGCTACTGCCTGTTGGAGTTCTGCAAGGGTTATTGGAGTTTCTAGTTCATCTCTTTCCTCTTGCGTAATGGCTGGTATCCAGGAAGTCTTCCATCACGCCCTCCACTCCTTTTCTGAGCAGTATAAAGGTTCTTATAATAAGCCCTAAATATTTGCACTATCTTTGTAGTACTTGATATTATCTCTCCTCCTGTGGACCTGAAGGTAAGGATAGTAGATGGTGGGGAGTTGGACTTCACCAGCTGCGCCAGCATCTTTCCTACGCTTTTGCCCTCTACGAAGGAGGACTGCCGCTGAAGGAGTCGTCTAGTCTCAACCTTCTGCATAATTTCTATCTTAACCACTTGCCTACTGGGCACTTAAACCCCCCTCCTGCCCAGACCAATTTTCAGCTTTCAGCGCTGTCACACTTTGAATGACAATTACTCAGTCATGTAATACTGTACCCAAATGAATTTTTTGTCCTTTTTTTCATACAAATAGAGCTTTTGGTGGTATTTGATCACCTCCTGGGTTTTTTATTTTTTGCGCTATAAATGAAAAAAGACCGAAAATTTTGAAAAAAAAACAACAAAATTTTCTTTGTTTCTGTGATAAAATTTTGCAAATGAGTAATTTTTCTTCATAAATTTTGGCCACAATTTATAATGCTACATATATTTGGTAAAAATAACCCAAATTAGTGGATATTATTTGGTCCGTGTGAAAGTTAGAGAGTCTACAAATTATGGTGCAAATCATAAAAAAATGATCACACCTGATGTACTGACGGCCTATCTCATTTCTTGCGACCCGAACAAGTCAGGAAAGTACAAACACCCCCCAAATGACCCTTTGAAAGTAGACATTCCAAGGTATTTAGTAAGATGCATGGTGAGGTTTTTGATGTTGTCATTTTTTCCCACAATTCTTTGCAAAATGAAGATTTTTTTCCCCCCCACAAAATTGTCATTGTAATAGGTTATTTCTCTCACATGGCATGTATATACCACAAATGACACCCCAAAATACATTCTGCTCCTCCTCCTGAGTATTACGATACCACATGTGTGGGACTTTTTCACAGCCTGGCCACATAGAGAGGCCCAACATGCAGGGAGCACCATCAAGTGTTCTAGGAGCATAAATTACACATCTAACTTGTTGACTACCTATTACACTTTTGAAGGCCCTGGAGCACCAGGACAATGACACGTGACACTGACGTGGCACTGATGACAGATGGCACTGATACGTGGCACTGATGTGGCACTGATACGTGGCACTGATGTGGCACTGACACTGATGTGGCACTGATGACAGATGGCACTAATACGTGGCACTGATGACAGATGGCACTAATACGTGGCACTGATGACACGTGACACTGATGACAGATGGCACTAATATGTGGCACTGACACGTGGCACTGATGACAGATGGCACTGATGACACGTGGCACTGATGACAGATGGCACTAATACGTGGCACTGATCACAGATTGCACTAATACGTAGCACTGATGACAGATGGCACTGATACGTGGCACTGATGACAGATGGCACTAAAACGTGGCACTGATGACAGATGGCACTGATACGTGGCACTGATGACACTGACAGGTGGCACTGATGACAGATGGCACTATGTGGCACTGATGACAGATGGCACTATGTGGCACTGATGACAGATGGCACTATGTGGCACTGATGACAGATGGCAGTGGGGACAGATGGCAGGGACATGACAGTGTGGACAGATGGCACTGGGGATAGATGGCAGGGACATGACAGTGGGGACAAATGGCAGGGACAGATGGAAGTGGGGACACTTTTTTTTTTTACTTACCGCCGCAGCGGTTCGCTCTCCCTCCTCACACGCTGTCTCTGTGTGAGGAGGCAGAGCCGCAGAACCCGGCGATGAGAGATGATCTCATATGTTTACATATGAGATCGTCTCTCATTGGCACCGCCGATCACGCTGAAAACGGCCGCTATTATTGCCCGTTTTCAGCGATCTGTGACTGGGGGACATGGCCAGCACAGAACTTCCCCGATGCGCGCCCGCGGGAGCGCGCATCGCGGAAGTAAACATGACGTCCAGGGACGGCCGCCCGGCAGATAGCGCCCGCGCTGCAGCCGTCTTTCGGCTATAGCGCAGGCGCGAAGTGGTTATACTCTTGTTGTTTATCTAACCATATTGTTTCCCTTCCGGGTGTTAGATCTATTATATAGTTATTTTCAGCCTCAAGCACCTCCCTACAGATTTTTTCCTCCCAGGCCCTAGCATCGTTATTATATTTGGCCACCTGTTCTATTAGGACACCTCTAAGAAATGCCTTTAGGGTGTCCCATAGTATCCCAGCCAACATCGTACCTTCATTAAATTCTACAAATTCTCTCACTATAGGGAGGACCCTGTTGGTTTTTTTAATTGATTTAAACCAGTGTGGGTTTATTTTTCATTCCTTCAGGGTTTTTTTCCCCCCTAGTTTCAATGTAATCACTATTGGGGAGTGGTCTGATATCCCTCTTGGCCAGTATATAATTTTTTCCGTAATCTGTAGCGCTCTATCATTTGGAGAGCATGGAGTACGAGGCTGAATAGCAAGAATATTGCTGGACTCCCAGGTTCCGCGCCCTTCACAAATCTATTAACCCCACTTTGTCCAGAAATTGGCTCAATCGGCACTTCTCCATGGGCTCTGAAAAAATCCGTACGGGAAACCTATCCAACTTCTCTAGGATCTCATTGAAGTCTCCTACTACTATGATCGGCACTTCTTCTTTGTCTAGCAAAAATTAGTTTAGTCTAAGCATAACATCTTTTTTCCACATAATTACCATCATTTCGCTTTCATGTGCTTCATTCAAAGTCCCACCCCCTCCGCTCCCCTTCTTGTTTAAATAGTGGAGGAATATAAATATTTGCCACAATGTACATACTATTATCAATTGAGCAGTACAGAAAAATATATCGGCCCATCTTATCTACAGTGGGGCAAAAAAGTATTTAGTCAGCCACCAATTGTGCAAGTTCTCCCACTTAAAAAGATGAGAGAGGCCTGTAATTGTCATCATAGGTATACCTCAACTATTAGAGACAAAGTGTGGAAACAAATCCAGACAATCACATTGTCTGATTTTTGAAAGAATTTATTTGCAAATTATGGTGGAAAATAAGTATTTTGTCAATATCAAAAGTTCATCACAATACTTTGTCATTGCCAACAAAGGATATATAACAGAGGTCAAAGGTTTTCTGTAAGTCTTCACAAGGTTGTCACACACTGTTGCTGGTATGTTGGCCCATTCCTCCATGCAGATCTCCTCTAGAGCAGTGATGTTTTGGGGCTGTCACTGGGCAACACGGACTTTCAACTCCCTCCAAAGGTTTTCTATTGGGTTGAGATCTGGAGACTGGCTAGGCCACTCTAGGACCTTGAAATGCTTCTTACGAAGCCACTCCTTCATTGCCCGAGCGGTGTGTGTTTGGGATCAGTGTCATGCTGAAAGACGCAGCCACGTTTCATCTTCAGCCACCAATTGTGCAAGTTCTCCCACTTAAAAAGATAAGAGAGGCCTGTAATTGTCATCATAGGTATACCTACATATACTATGAGAGACAAAATGTGGAAACAAATCCAGACAATCACATTGTCTGATTTTTAAAAGAATTTATTTGCAAATTATGGTGGGAAATAAGTATTTGGTCACCTACAAACAAGCAAGATTTCTGGCTCTCATAGACCTGTATCTTTTTCTTTAAGAGGCTCCTCTGTCCTCCACTCATTACCTGTATTAATGGCACCTGTTTGAACTTGTTATCAGTATAAAAGACACTTGTCCACAACCTCAAACAGTCACACTCCAAACTCCACTATGGAGAAGACCAAAGAGCTGTCGAAGGACACCAGAAACAAAATAGTAGACCTGCACCAGGCTGGGAAGACTGAATCTGCAATAGGCAAGCAGCTTGGTGTGAAGAAATCTACTGTGGGAGCAATAATTAGAAAATGGAAGACATACAAGGCCACTGATGATCTCCCTCGATCTGGGGCTCCACGCAAGATCTCACCCCGTGGGGTCAAAAAGATCACAAGAACAGTGAGCAAAAATCCCAGAACCACGGGGGGACCTAGTGAATGACCTTCAGAGAGCTGGGACCAAGGTAACAAAGGCTACCATCAGTAACACACTACGCTGCCAGGGACTCAGATCCTGCAGTGCCAGACATGTCCCCCTGCTTAAGCCAGTACATGTCCAGGCCCGTCTGAGGTTTGCTAGAGAGCATTTGGATGATCCAGAAGAGGATTGGGAGAATGTCTAATGGTCAGATGAAACCAAAATAGAACCGTTTGGTAGAAACAACTCGTCGTGTTTGGAGGAGAGAGAATGCTGAGTTGCAACCAAAGAACATCATACCTACTGTGAAGCATGGGGGTGGCAACATCATGCTTTGGGGCTGTTTCTCTGCAAAGGGAACAGGACAACTGATCCGTGTACATGAAAGAATAAATGGGGCCATGTATCGTGAGATTTTGAGTGCAAACATCCTCCCATCAGCAAGGGCATTGAAGAAACGTGGCTGGGTCTTTCAGCATGACAATGATCCCAAACACACCGAAGGAGGGGCTTCATAAGAAGCATTTCAAGGTCCTGGAGTGGCCTAGCCAGTCTCCAGATCTCAACCCCATAGAAAACCTTTGGAGGGAGTTGAAAGTCCGTATTGCCCAGCGACAGCCCCAAAACATCACTGCTCTAGAGGAGATCTGCATGGAGGAATGGGCCAACATACCAGCAACAGTGTGTGACAACCTTGTGAAGACTTATGCCGCGTACACACGGTCGGACTTTCCGGCATACTTGGTCCGGCGGACCAGAGTGTGCCGGACAATCCGCCCGTGTGTGGGCGGCGGCGGACTTTTCCGGCGGACTTCTTCCCAAAAGCCCGCCGGACCTAGATTTGAAAAAAGTTTTAAATCTTTCCGTCGGACTCAGTTTCGGGCGGAAGGTCCGCTCGTGTGTGTGCTGGTCCGACGGAAAGCCCGCTCGTGTGTAGGCTGGTCCGACGGACCAAATACGACACGAGGGCAGGGTATTGCATCTCGCGCTCGCTGCAATAGGAAAAACAAATCTTCCTATTGCGGCGAGCGCGGTGCATACCAGGCCCTTAGGTCTGGTATGGATTATAAAGGGAACCCCGCTACGCCGAAAAAACGGCGTGGGGTCCCCCTAAAATCCATACCAGACCCCGATCCGAGCACACAGCCTGGCCGGTCAGGAAAGGGGGTGGGGACGAGCGAGTGCCCCCCCCCCCTCCTGAACCGTACCAGACCGCATGCCCTCAACATGGGGGGTGGGTGCTTTGGGGGAGGGGGGCGCCCTGCGGGCCCCCCCACCCCAAAGCACCTTGTCCCCATGTTGATGAGGACAAGGGCCTCTTCCCGACAACCCTGGCCGTTGGTTGTCGGGGTCTGCGGGCGGCGGGCTTATCGGAATCTGGGAGCCCCTTTTAATAAGGGGGCCCCCAGATCCCGGCCCCCCACCCTATGTGAATGAGTAAGGGGTACATGGTACCCCTACCCATTCACCTAGGGAAAAAGTGTAAGTAATAAAACACACTACACAGGTTTTTAAAATATTTTATTAAACAGCTCCGGGGGGGGGGGGATCTTCCTCCGGCTTCGGGGGTCCCTCCGCTTCATCTTCTCCCGGCGTCCGGTTGGTTCTTCTCCGCTCTCTTCTCCCGGTGTTCCAGTTCTTCGGCCGGCGCCTCTGCTGTCTTCAGGTAGCTCTCTTGCCAGCAGAGGTCCGGACTTCTGGGCTTCTTGTCTTCTTGTCTTCTCTTCCCCAGATGTTGACACGACGCTCTCTCCTGCTGGACTGCTCTCCGAGGGCTGCGTTGTGACTTATATAGGCGGAGACCCCGCCCCCTAAAACGTCACAGTCCCAGCATGCCCAGGGACTGTGACATCAAAAGGGGGCGGGGTCTCCGCCTATATAAGTCACAACGCAGCCCTCGGAGAGCAGTCCAGCAGGAGAGAGCGTCGTGTCAACATCTGGGGAAGAGAAGACAAGAAGACAAGAAGCCCAGAAGTCCGGACCTCTGCTGGCAAGAGAGCTACCTGAAGACAGCAGAGGAGCCGGCCGAAGAACTGGAACACCGGGAGAAGAGAGCGGAGAAGAACCAACCGGACGCCGGGAGAAGATGAAGCGGAGGGACCCCCGAAGCCGGAGGAAGATCCCCCCCCCCCGGAGCTGTTTAATAAAGTATTTTAAAAACCTGTGTAGTGTGTTTTATTACTTACACTTTTTCCCTAGGTGAATGGGTAGGGGTACCATGTACCCCTTACTCATTCACATAGGGTGGGGGGCCGGGATCTGGGGGCCCCCTTATTAAAAGGGGCTCCCAGATTCCGATAAGCCCCCCGCCCGCAGACCCCGACAACCAACGGCCAGGGTTGTCGGAAGAGGCCCTTGTCCTCATCAACATGGGGACAAGGTGCTTTGGGGTGGGGGGGCCCGCAGGGCGCCCCCCTCCCCCAAAGCACCCACCCCCCATGTTGAGGGCATGCGGTCTGGTACGGTTCAGGAGGGGGGGGGGGCGCTCGCTCGTCCCCACCCCCTTTCCTGACCGGCCAGGCTGCGTGCTCGGATCGGGGTCTGGTATGGATTTTAGGGGGACCCCACGCCGTTTTTTCGGCGTAGCGGGGTTCCCTTTATAATCCATACCAGACCTAAGGGCCTGGTATGACCCGAGACGGGGCTCGCAAGGTGTCAATCTCGCCGATAAAAGCGGCAAGATTGACATCCTTTGCTAGTCCCGTCGCACCTGAGTCACGTTCAAAATGAACGGACTTGTCCGTGTGTGGGCAAGTCCGTTCATTCTGAAAGTCCGCCGGAACTCCGGCGAAAGTCCGTCGGAAAGACGGGCGGACTTAGCCCGCCGGAAAGTCCGGTCGTGTGTGGGCAAGTCCGTCCGTTTTAAAGTCCGGCGCACCTGGCGGACAAAGTCCGTCGGAAAGTGTGCCGGACCAAGTAGGATAGAAAGTCTGACCGTGTGTACGCGGCATTACAGAAAACGTTTGACCTCTGTCATTGCCAACAAAGGATATATAACAAAGTATTGAGATGAATTTTTGATATTGACAAAATACTTATTTTCCACCATAATTTGCAAATAAATTCTTTAAAAAATCAGACAATGTGATTGTCTGGATTTATTTCCACATTTTGTCTCTCATAGTTGAGGTATACCTATGATGAAAATTACAGGCCTCTCTCATCTTTTTAAGTGGGAGAACTTGCACAATTGGTGGCTGACTAAATACTTTTTTGCCCCACTGTATATCATCTTCTAACTGACTCACCCTTCCTTCCAAAGCTGTTGTTCTCTCCGCTGTTTTTTGTAAGTCCTGTCTGACCAGTATCAGATCCCCTTTTACTCCCTTTATTTGGTCACAAAGATCTTTAAGCGATCCATTACATGCGCTCACTGCCATAAATACATCCGTCAAAGTTGGTTCTTTCTCTAGGGGTTAAGCAAGACTCGGCTATTAAATCTGTATTCATATTTTGTTCACTCGGCCCTGAGCTTTTATTACTCTGTGTTTTTGTTGACAGAGCCGGCGGTGCCATAGCATTAACTGGCTCTGGCCCTGGCTTTTTCTATCCGATAAACCCCCCTGCTGTGTTTTAGACTGTGACCCCTTCTTTGGTAGGGTCTGAACAGGGGTATGTGCATATTGTTCCAATTTTTCTGCTGCTGCAGCTGCTGCCATTTGCTGAGAGCTTTTCTCCTTAGAGGAGTGTAGGTGCTGCATCCTGTATTCTCAAATTAGCAGGAGGCCTTCCGGGCCCTAAGCCAATATTCCAGTATAAAACAAAAATACAACTACAATTTTTCCAGCACTAGAATGCACATAATCACCATGTTGCTCGCTTGTCTTCACAATATACACAGTCTCTGGGTCAATAATTAGCTTCCTATAGCTGTGTACACAGACTCTGGGTCAGCATTTAGCAGTATATAACCATAATAGCAGTACTTATCCGCAGTATGTCTTTGTATACACAGTTTCTGGGTCAGCGTTTAGCAATATGACCATATCCATACACAGTTACTGGAATGGCATTTAGCGGCATATGACAGTATACAACACATTACATCTCCCCTTTTCTCACGTGTCCTTTTTATCTGTTAGGGGATGTCAGAAGCTTCAGTAACCAGGGCTCTTGAAGTCTTTCTATTCACCTGGCCCTTTCACGAGGAGGATTCCGCTGGTCTACTCATTCCCCCAGTAGCTCAGTGTTTACATCATGCGATGAGAACAGCACCCGCACTCTCTGCCCCTTTGGGGGACCTCCGCTGCCTTCCCTTGTAATGAACGGGCAATGGCCAGTGCCCGCCGCATGCTAGATTCCTCTCAGGCGGCGTGTGACGTCACTCCCGGCTGCTCTCGACGCCGCTCAGGATAGCTCGGGATAGTTCGGGATCTCGGGATCTCTCGTGTGTCTCCGGGATGTCACCTGTGCAAACGCCCGTCACTTTCCCTCTGCTCTGCTCAAAAAGATGGCTTGTTCAGCATCCAGATCCTCAGCTCTCTCTGCCATAGCAAATACCGCCAGTCATGTTCATGCCTTTCAGGGGAGGCGGAGGGAGATCACACAGTGTCCTCTCACTCCATACTGCTGCTCATCTCACTTCTCACATCCGGTCACACCCCCACCTTTTGGCAAACTTTACTCTCAGCACATCTGCACCCTCCTCATTTAGGTGCAGTCCATCCCTTCTATAGTACTGGTGACCGACTGAGAAGTCTGCCCAGTCCTCCTGGAACCCAAACCCCTCCTTACCACACCAGCTCCTCAACTTGTTTACTTCCCTAATCTCCCTCTGCCTTTCTGGTGTGGCTCGTTGTACCGGTAGTATTCCTGAGAATACTATCTTGAAGGTCCCTTTCCTCAATTTAGCGCCCAAGTCCCTAAAATCGTTCTTTAGGACACTCCATCTGCCTCTGACTTTGTCATTGGTGCCAACGTGCACCATGACAGCTGGGTCTTCCCCAGCCCCTCCCAGTAATCTGTCCACCAGATCTGCGACGTGCCAAACCCGAGCGCCCGGTAGACAGCATACAGTTTGGCACTTTAGGTCTTTGCCACAGATTGCCCTCTCTGTCCTTCTAAGAATTGAGTCCCCTACCACTAGAAACTGTCTATCCTTTCCCTTCACTTCCCCCTCACTCTCACTGAAGGAGTTATTCCCCTGGCAGCTAGGAGAGTCCCTCAGCTCCAGCATGGTCCCTGACTGGTTTCACCAATGTCACTCAATGAAGCGTACTTATTGGGATGCTCCATCCCAGGATCGGCCTCCCTGGCACTTCCCCCTCTATCCTTCCTGACTGTCATCCATCTACTCTTTTCTGGTGCCTGCACCTCTTTTTCTCCACCCACCTTCCCGGCTCTCCTTTAGTATAGAGGGTCTTCTCAATGCTGACAGTTGCTTCCCTAGATTCAGAACCTGGGCTTCTGGGGAAACAATGTGCTTACATTTTGTACAGAAGTATTCGCCCTCGATCAGATATTTAACCACTTTAAGACCAGCCTCGTTTTGGATTTTAGGTGTTTACATGTTTAAAACAGGTTTTTCTGCTAGAAAATTACTTAGAACCCCCAAACATTATATATGGTTTTTCTTCTAACACCCTAGAGAATACAATGGCGGTCATTGCAATACTTTTTTTTGCACCGTATTTGCGCAGCGGTCTTAAAAGCGCACTTTTTTTGGAAAAAATTCACTTTTTTGAATAAAAAAATAAGACAACAGTAAAGTTAGCCCAATTTTTTTTTATATTGTGAAATATAATGTTACGCCAAGTAAATTGATACCCAACATGTCATGCTTGAAAATTGCGCCCGCTTGTGGAATGGCGTCAAACTTTTACCCTCAAAAATCTCCATAGGCGACGTTTAAAAAATTCTACAGGTTGCATATTTTGCGCTACAGAGGAGGTCTAGGGCTAGAATTATTGCTCTCGCTCTACCGATCGCTGTGATACCTCACATGTGTGGTTTGACCACCGTTTTCATATGCGGGCGCTACTCGCGTATGCGTTCGCTTCTGCGCGCGAGCTCGTCGGGACAGGGGGGTTTTAAAAATTTTTTTTTTATTTTTATTATTTATTTTACAATATTTTATTTATTTTTACACTGTTTAACCACTAGGCGTCCGCGCTATAGCCGAAAGACGGCTACAGCGCGGACTCCAATTGCCGGGAGGGCGTCCCTGGACGTCCTCCTGTTTACTTCCGCATTGCGCGCTCCCGCGAGCGCGCATCACGGAAGTTTTGTGCTGGCCGTGTCCCTCGGACACAGCCAGTCACAGATCACCGTAAACGGCCAATGACAGCGGCCGTTTACGGTGCGATCGGCGGTGCCAATGAGAGAGGATCTCATATGTAAACATATGAGATCCTCTCTCATCGCCGGCTCTCCCTCCTCACACAGAGACAGCGTGTGAGGAGGGAGAGCGAACCGCTGCGGCGGTGAGTGTAAAAAAAAAAAAAAAAAAGGTGTCCCGCTGTTAACAGTCCCTGTCATCTGCCCTGCTATCTGCCCTGTCATCTGCCCCTGCCATCTGCCCTGTCATCTGCCCTGTCATCTGCCCCTGCCATCTGCCCTGTCATCTGCCCCTGCCATCTGCCCCTGCCATCTGTCCCCACTGCCACGTATAAGTGCCATCTGTCATCAGTGCCACATAGTGCCATCTGTCATCAGTGCCACATAGTGCCATCTGTCATCAGTGCCACATAGTGCCATCTGTCATCAGTGCCACATAGTGCCATCTGTCATCAGTGCCACATAGTGCCATCTGTCATCAGTGCCACATAGTGCCATCTGTCATCAGTGCCATCTGTCATCAGTGCCACCTGTCATCAGTGCCACCTGTCAGTGTCACGTGCCATCTGTCATCAGTGTCACATGTCATCAGTGCCACGTATTAGTGCCACCTGTCATCAGTGTCATCAGTGCCCCGTATCAGTGCCACGTATTAGTGCCATCTGTCATCAGTGCCACGTATTAGTGCCATCTGTCATCAGTGCCATGTATTAGTGCCATCTTTCATCAGTGCCACATGTCATCAGTGCCACATATCAGTGCCATTTGTCATCAGCGCCACATGTCGTCAGTGCCACATATTAGTGCCATGTGTCATCAGTGCCACATATTAGTGCCATCTGTCAGTGCCACGTATTAGTGCCATCTGTCAGTGCCACGTATTAGTGCCATCTGTCATCAGTGCCATGTATTAGTGCCATCTGTCATCAGTGCCACGTCAGTGCCACGTATCAGTGCCATCTGTCATCAGTGCCACATCAGTGCCACGTATCAGTGCCATTTGTCATCAGTGCCACGTCAGTGTCACGTGTCATTGTCCTGGTGCTCCAGGGCCTTCAAAAGTGTAATAGGTAGTCAACAAATTAGATGTGTAATTTATGCTCCTAGAACACCTGATGGTGCTCCATGCATGTTGGGCCTCTCTATGTGGCCAGGCTGTGAAAAAGTCCCACACATGTGGTATCGTAATACTCAGGAGGAGTAGCAGAATGTATTTTGGGGTGTCATTTGTGGTATATACATGCCATGTGAGAGAAATAACCTATTACAATGACAATTTTGTGGGGGGAAAAAAAAAAAAAAAAAAAAAAATCTTCATTTTGCAAAGAATTGTGGGAAAAAATTACAACATCAAAAACCTCACCATGCATCTTACTAAATACCTTGGAATGTCTACTTTCAAAAAAGGGGTCATTTGGGGGGTATTTGTACTTTCCTGACTTGTTCGGGTCACAAGAAATGAGATAGGCCGTCAGTGCATCAGATGTGATCAATTTTTATGATTTGCACCATAACTTGTAGACTCTCTAACTTTCAGAAAGACCAAATAATATCCACTAATTTGGGTTATTTTTACCAAAGATATGTAGCAGTATAAATTGTGGCCAAAATTTATGAAGAAAAATTACTAATTTGAAAAATTTTATCACAGAAACTAAGAAAAATGTGTTTTTTTTCAAAATTTGCGGTCTTTTTTCATTTATAGCGCAAAAAATAAAAAACCCAGAGGTGATCAAATACCACCAAAAGAAAGCTCTATTTGTATGAAAAAAAGTACAAAAAATTCATTTGGGTACAGTATTGCATGACTGAGTAATTGTCATTCAAAGTGTGAGAGCGCTGAAAGCTGAAAATTGGTCTGGTCACGAAGGGGGTTTAAGTGCCCAGTTGTCAGGTGGTTAAAAAAAAAAAAATTGTGTCACTTTTATTCCTATTACAAGGAATGTAAACATCCCTTGTAATAGAAAAAAGCATGGCAGGACCTCTTAAATATGAGATCTGGGGTCAAAAAGACCTCAGATCTCATATTTACACTAAAATGCAATAAAAAAAAAATAAAATAAAAAAAAGTCATTTAGAAAAATGACATTTGAAAAAATATGCCTTTTAAGAGGCGTGGATGAAAGTGACGTTTTGACGTCGCTTCCGCCCAGCAGTGTCATGGAGACGAGTGAGCGCCATCTTCCCCTCACTCGTCTCCAGACACACCAGAGAGCAGGACGCGATCGCCTCCGCTGCTACCGACGGCTCCGGTAAGCGGCGGAGGGCACCGGATCGCGGCGGGAGGGGGGGGGGCCCTCTCCCGCCACCGATAAAAGTGATCTCGCGGCGAATCCGCCGCAGGGACCACTTTTATCTGAAAGCCGGCCGCCGCACGAAAACGGGGATACCGGGGTTATGGCAGCTAGCTGCTGCCATAACAACGATATCCCCGTTCAAACTTAGGACGTACATCGGCGTGCGGCGGTCGGGAAGTGGTTAAGGAGCGCATAAATGCCAAAAGATGTACACTGAGTCGCATCCCCACACCTGTCGGGCATCGTACCTACCAATTTAATGAGGATTGGGATTATACCCTGTCCAAATTACCTAACAACTAGCTTCCTGACACTACTACACAACAAGTAGATTATTTATTTTCCGAAATTTTTATCTTCATAAATTTATACCAAAATGTATTCTGCTACATTTATTTGGTAAAAATAACCCAAATCAGTGTGTATTATTTAGTTTGTAGGAAAGTTATAGAGGCTACAAACTATGGTATATACAGTTAGGTCCATATATATTTGGACACAGGCACAATTTTAGATTTTTTCAGGTCTTTACCACAACATATTGAAGCTATAGATATACAATGGATATTGTATGAAAGTGCAGTCTCAGGTTTAACTTGAGGGTATGTACATCCAAATTGGAGGAAGGCTTTAGGAAATATCTCTTAATAATAGCCACCCCCTTTTTTCAAGAAGACCAAAAGTAATTGGAAAATTTAATCAAAAGCTGTTTAGTGGCCAGATGTGGGCTATGCCTTAGTTATTTCTTCATCAATTAAGCAGGTAAAAGACCTCGCACACACGGTTTGATTGTTGGACGACCGAGCGTCTGATTTTTGTCAAAAGTGCGTGTGCAGGATTTTGTCTAGCATACCAACTATCCGCAAATTGTCGTTTGACAAACAAGAACGTAGTGACATGAGAGTATAAAGAGGAAGTTCATTT
Source organism: Lithobates septentrionalis (assembly GCA_037952835.1). NCBI lineage: Eukaryota > Metazoa > Chordata > Amphibia > Anura > Ranidae > Lithobates > Lithobates septentrionalis. The sequence continues at coordinate 2,699,224 of JBBDGP010001037.1, forward strand.
CTCACGCACCACCCTTTGGGCCCTTATGCTAATTACGTGTTAGTAGAAGTTAGTAGAATTTTAGTGAGCGTTGATTCGCTATTTTCAGATCGTACAAAACAAATGCCTTTTAAAATCCGTTTGGCATAACTACATCAGTAGCAAAGCAGCTTCATTTTTATCCCGTTAAAGAAGATGGGAATGTGCGCTGCATTTGGACATTTCATGTCACGAATGTTAATTTTAGATTACGAACAGTAGTTTACAGGACCGAACACTTCCGGCTCGTTCCTCGACTCCGAGCATGCGTGTTTGTAATTTTCTGTACTGACCATCTGAAAATCAGATGTTGAGTTCACATCCAACAAAAATTTTTTTGCATGCACATCCAGCTTTTGTCTGATGTAAAAGTCAAATCATCTGTCGAATGCACTGTACTAACGATCCGAAAATCTGCAGCTCGTCTTAAGACTTTTTTCTTCTGATTTTCGTACCGTGTGTACGAGGCTTTAGTGTGGTATTTGCGTTTGGAATCTATTGCGTTTGGAATCTATTGCTGTGAACCTACATCATGCGTTCAAAGGAGCTGTCCATGCAAGTGAAACAGGCCATTGTATGGCTTGAAAAATTAAAGAAATCCATCAGAGACATAGCAGCAACATTAGGAGTGGTCAAATCAACAGTTTGGTACATTTTCAAGGAAAGAAGAATGCACTGGTGAGCTCAGCAACATAAAAAGGCCTGGACGTCCACTCGGAAAACAGTTGTCGATGATCACAGGATCCTCTCTATGGTATAGAAAAACTCATTCTCAACATCCATACAAGTGAAGGACACTCTCCAGGAGGTGGGCATATCATTTTCAAAGTCTACAATCAATAGAAGACTTCATGAGAGCAAATACAGAGGGTTCACCACAAGGTGCAAACCATTCATAAGCCTAAAGAATAGAAAAGCCAGATTAGACTTTGCCAAAAAACATCTAAAAAAGCCAGACCAGTTCTGGAAAAGCATTCTTTCGACTGATGAAACTAAGATTAATCTGTACCAGAATGACCAAAGAAAAAAGTGTGCAGTAGGCTTGGAACAGCTCATGATCCAAAGCACACAACATAATCTGTAAAACATGGTGGAGGCAGTGTGATGGCATGGGCATGCATGGCTTCCAGTGGCATTGGGTCATTGGTGTTTTTGATGATGTGACAGAAGCAGCCAGATGAATTCTTCAGTGTTTAGAGATATACTATCAGCCCAGATTCAGCCAAATGCAGCAAGGTTGATTGGACGGTGCTTCACGGTACAGATGGACAAGGCTCCAAAACACACTGCAAAAGCAACCCAGGAGCTTTTGAAGGAAAATAAGTGGAATATTATGCAATGGTCGAGTCAATCACCTGATCTCAACCCAATTTAGCATGCATTTCACTTGCTGAAAGCAAAACTAAAGGCAGAAAGACCCACAAAGAACAACTGAAGACAGCTGCAGTTAGAGCCTGGCAAAGCATCAGAAAGGAGAAAACCCAGTCTTTGGTAATGTCCATGGGTTCCAGACTTCAGGCAGTCATTGCCAGTAAAGGATTCCCAACGAAATATTAAAAATGAACATTTTATTTATGATTATATTAATTTGTCCAATTACATTTGAGCCCCTGAAAATAGGGGGACTGTGTATAAAAATGGTTGCAGTTCCTAAAATTTGTACTTGATATTTATGTTCAACCCCTTGAATTAAAGCTGAAAGTCTGCCCTTCAAATTTATTTGGATTGTTTCATTTTAATTTTATTCTGGTGGCATACAGAGCCAAAAGTATGAAAACTGTGCCTGTGTCCAAATATATATATGGACCTAACTGTATATTTTAAAACTGACCGATCCACCTATCACATTTCTTGAGGCCTTAAAATGCCAGAATAGTTCAAATACCCCCCAAACTACCCATTTTTTGTCACAATTTTTGTAAAATGAAAACATTAAGAACATTATTTTTTTTCCCCACAATTTATTTATTTTTTTACATGCTGTCACCAGTGCAGTACAGCATCATCACTGACTGGTATGGCGGTGATTAGGCACACTGACTGGTGACATTATGTAAAAAAAAAACCTTTACAGTATATAATTCAAATATACCAGAGCAGTACAGTGTTACCATAGTGACACTGTACTTCTCTGGGAAGGTGATCAGTATTTTTATTTTTTTTACACACTGTGGTTGTTTATAACAGTGACATTCACTGTTATAAGCAACTGTTTTTTATAACTGCTTTATTGTGTACTGTTGTGATTAGCTAATTACATGGTACAGCTGGGCTATGATTGGCCCTGTCTGTACTATGTGATCACTGTTCCCAATCAACCTATGAATGGAAACCACACTTTTGTACAGTTACCATGTGATTTGCTGCAATTGGTCACAGCGATCACATGGTACCAGCAGCGGCCGGTACACTATTCTGTCTTCTGCTGTGTCTAGTGGAAACAGCAGGTTATATATCGCACTGCAGTGTGACCAAATCCTGGGAGGACATAATATGATATCCACCCAAGATGGCAGCGATCCCTCCCAGCCGTCATTTTACTATAGGCCGGGTGGGAAGCAGTTAAACTGGTTCTAAAGTCAAAAGTTTTTTTTTTATATCTTAGACCCCTTTCACACTGGGGCGGTTTGCAGGCGTTATTGCGCTAAAAATACCGCCTGCAAACTGCCCCAAAACAGCCTCCGCTGTTTGTTCAGTGTGAAAGCCCGAGGGCTTTCACAATGAAGCGGTGCGCTGGCAGGAGAAGAAAAAATCTCCTGCAAGCCGCATCTTTGGAGCGGTGAAGGAGCGGTGTATTCACCGCTCCTTCACCGCTCCTGCCTATTAAAATCAATGGGACAGCGCGGCTATACCGCGGCAATACTGCGGTTATAGCCACGCTGTACGAGTGGTTTTAACCCTTTTTTGCCCGCCAGCGGGGGGGGTTAAAACCACACCGCTAGCGGCCGAATACCGCGGTAAAACAGCGCTGAAAATAGCGCTGTTTTACTGCCGACGCCCCCTACCGCCCCAGTGTGAAAGCAGCCTTAATGCATTCTATGCATTAAGATAAAAAATGTTCTGTGTGCAGCAGCTCCCCCAGTCCCCCTGATACTTACTGTACCTTAACCCCATCTTGATCCAGCGACGTTGCACAAGAGTTTCGGCTCTCCAGGACTCTCTCTCTTCATTGGCTGAGACTGCGGCAGGGCGCCATTGGCTCCTGCTGCTGTCAATCAAAGTCAGTGAGCCAATGAGGAGAGAGAGGATGCAGGGCCGAGCCGCGGCTCCGTGTCCGAATGGAAACACAGAGCAGTGGCTCGGCTTGGGTGCCCCCATAGCAAGCTGCTGTAGGAGCAGGAGGGAGAAGCCAGGAGTGTCGGCGGGGGACCCGAGAAGAGGAGGAGGATCGGGGCTGCTCTGTGCAAAACCACTACACAGAGCAAGTAAGTATAGAGATGTTTGTTATTTTTAAATTTAAAAAAAATGAGACTTTAGTATCACTTTAAAGCAAATACTGCATTATGGCCACTAGATGCAGCTGACAATCATAGTAAATTTTATATATATATATATATATATATATATATACATATATACATCTGCAGCTTCAGTGCAGCCTGATCTGTGCCCATCTCCCCCATCAATGCAGCTCACCATCTCTCATAGGAAATCACCGAGCCGTCTTCTGTTTACTTGACTCTCAGTCGGCAGTCACATACACAGTCCTGCCTCCGCCATCGGCATTGCACCAGTTCCTGTGATAGACAGAACACCGGTCCAATGCCGGTGGCGGAGGCGGGACTGTGTGTGTGACGTGAGAGCCGAGTGGAGAGGAGATGACGGCTCAGTGAATTCCGGGGGCACTCGCCCCCCCTTCTAGGTACACTGTCACCGTATAACACGCACCTGCGATTTTCCCCCTATTTTCAGGGGGGGAAAAGTGTGTGTTATACGCCGATAAATACGGTGTGTGTGTATATATATAAATATAAATATATATAGACCCCTAGTTGAATGTATGTTTGAAATTGATCTTTTTTTGAAGCAAAATAATTATTTTCGTATGTTCCTTAGCGGTTGTTGGAGCCGGAATTGGAGGAACATCAGCAGCCTATTTCTTACGTCAGAAGTTTGGGAAAGATGTCCAGATTGATATATTTGAGAAGGGTGATGTGGGTGGCCGACTGGCTACGATCGAGATGGAAGAGAACCAGTATGAAGCTGGGGGTTCCGTGATACACCCTTTGAATCTCCATATGAAAAGTTTTGTTAAAGATCTGGGTAAGTCCAGTGTGCAGCAATCCAATTACTGTATGCTATTCAGATTATTTTACATTCAAAAGTTTTTATTCATTATATAAGTAAGAAAGGTGTATATCCAAAAAGCCAATATCCATGTCAACAAAGTTGCTCAGAGTTTTACAGGATATGAAGAGGGTACACGATAATGAGGGCATCAGTTAGTAAATGTGAAATACATCATTAACCAATAAACCGTACAATCCAAGTAAGTTATGGTTGCTATGCACACAGCCAATAGCACTATCCAAAGGGTCCTATTGCAGACCAAACATATTCAGTATGGATTCAGCCCTCAAGAATTCAGAAGAGCCCCAAACTATATAAGGACTTGGCAAGACTCATAGTGTCCCTAATACCATATAAAGAGGACAAAAGAAGGTATAGTCCTAGGACGTGCCATAGAAAAGAATGAAAGATAGAGAGAAAAGGTCTGAAAGGAGAGGTAAGCAGAGTCCTACAACTCACAGGAGACACAAGTTTCATAAGTTACCCCAATGTGGAGGAGAGGGATATCTATGGTTTGCCCAAGGTTCCCAAGTTTGTTAGAAGAGCATCTGTTTGTCATTTATTATACTAGCCACTTTCTCATGTAGCATGATCCAAGATATTATATGCTTCATGTGGCGAATGGAGACTAAGGGTGATTTCCACGCTCCTGCTAAGGTAGTTTTAGCCGCCAGCAGCATAAAATAAATCAGCCTTTTCATAGGATGAGGTCATTCAACAAAGCTATAGAAGGACATTGGTCTATTGCTATCCCTGTGATTTTACGAATTAATGATCCAGATTATTTTAATCTTAATTGCATATACTGATCAAATGCTGGTTTTCCAGCAGGACTGTTCAGCAGAAGCCAATCTGCTCTGGTGAACAGTTTGTTCTTTCTTTCTGGTCGGATTAGGATGATCGACTGTGTCCATGCAGATGTTGTGTACTTGAGTTGAATGGGCTACCTGCATACAGCACCTGGCGTGTAGAGACACTGGATAAAATAGTATACAGGCCTCAGCGCCCTAATGAACGAGGGCTATTCCTCTATAGGTCCCAGCATTATCCAGCGCTTAGCCAGAGTGGATTTGATTTAAATCACTAGTAAAATGGCTTGATTTAAATCATAATTTTTGAAGCGCAACTGTCATCTCTGTCCCGCAGCGGCTCCTCCTCTGACCCGCTATTGACTCACAGACACTCCCATTCACTTTAATGGGACGGCTGGTGATGTAGCAGTGACACAACAAGGTGAGGAACGTGGCGGCAACAGGTGAGTGGATGCGTTGCAGTTATGGATTTGAAATGACAGGGGCTCTTTAAATGTAAGGACTCATTCTTGCTGGTAGTTAGAATCTTTAATATTTGCAAACAAAATGAAGGTTTCATATTTACAATAATAGGCTGTCAGGTTAGTAAAATAGCAATATCAGAACGGATTCAATCATAGAGTTTGTAGTGTACCTAGATTTGCAAAACATTGGGATAAAGGAATATTCCTGAACTTTGTTTTATCTTATGGTTACTGTGAAATTGTGTGAATGCATCAATGCAGTGCATGTTATCTCAGCTTGCAGAGCTTGGATTCATTGAATGAGTTTAACAAAAATGTAAATCTTGCAGTATATATAGCTTTATGCTACATAACTAAGCTCCATTTCATGCTGAATAAACTAAATTATTAATGTATCTTAAATAGAAAACTATCTTTAGATAGATTTTTACTCCAAACGCATTTTATTTAAATAAAAAAAAATCTGATTTTTTTTTTCTTTTTTTTTTGATTTAAAAAAAAAAAAATCATTGATTTTTATCCACCCTGGTCTCAGAATTATGTAGGTCTTAGCCTTTCTGCTTGACTGGTTCTGTCAGTCACCAGCAGTAGCGTCGGGAGAGGGGGACTGGAGCCCCGAGTGGGCCCCCAAAAAGCCCTGGGGTCTCAGGTATTCACAATTATATTATTAGCCCGAGCGGGGACCAATCTGACTACGAGCGCGGCCGAGTGACATAGCAGGTCCTGCCTTCTGGAGCCTGCAGCGCCTATGATGGATGTCCCACTGGTCCAATGCCGGGACCACGAGACGTGTGACGTCCATCATAGGGGCTGCGGGCTCCAGAAGGTGGAAATTACAACGTGGCCGCGTCAAGCAATTGAGATCCCCACTCGCCGCTTGGGCGGTAGGCTCTCCTCTCCTGTCTCTGTTTGCCTGCTGCCTACTGGGATGGGCGAGCTGCAGGAGGAGCTCATGGTCACCTGAAGTCTGACGTCTAGTGGTCAGGTAGGTCAGTGTAATGGTCAGTGTGGGTCAGGTAGGTCAGTATAATGGTCAGTGTGCATCAGGTAGGTCAGTGTGGGTCAGTGAAATGATCAGTGTGTCAGGCAGGTCAGTGTGGGTCAGTGTAATGCTCAGTGTGTGTCAGGTAGGTCAGTGTAATGGTCAGTGTGGGTCAGGTAGATCAGCATACTGGTCAGTGTGGGTCAGGTAGGTCAGTGTAATGGTCAGTGTGTGTGAGGTAGGTCAGTGTAATGATCAGTGTGTGTCAGGTAGGTCAGTGTAATGGTCAGTGTGGGTCACGTAGGACAGTGTGGGTCAGGTAGGTCAGTGTAATGGTCAGTGTGGGTCAGGTAGGTCAGTTTAATGATCAGTGTGTGTCAGGTAAGTCAGTGTAATGGTCAGTGTGTGTCAGGTAGGTCAGTTTTTAGTGGTCAGCATTGATTGGCTCTGGTAAGCTAGGCATCAACCAGCAAGTGAGCCCCCCCCCCCCCACCTCTTCCGGCCACACAACATACCCCCCAAGGTGTCGGGCTCGGACTTCGGGCTGAAGCCCCTGGTCTTTTTCCCACCTAGCAAAGCCCCTGGTCACCAGACTGTATGAGTTTTCTGCTCACATACAGACCCGTACTTTCTTAGCTCTGACACTCTGCATTTGTTACAGGTCTGAGTACATGCACATTATCTGCAAATCTGCTGGGAATTTACAATGGGGAAGAGTTTGTTTTTCAAGAGAGTGAATGGTTCCTTATAAATTTTATTAAAAAGCTATGGAATTATGGACTAAATTTCCTACGAAAGTACATGTGGGTGGAAGATCTTTTGGATAAGTTCATGAGGTACGTGGTAATAATTACGCTTTGCCAAGTTCAATATCTTCATACAGACTTATTATTATTTTGTAAAGTGCTACACAAACTGTTGGCACTATATAAATCTTGTATAATAATAATAATGTTATATTCTGGTGTCAGGAGTCAGTAAGAATTTTGAATATTCCTGCTCTACTCTTCCATATAGACTTTGGTAGGCTTACCTATACACCTGAAATACTTTAGACCTTTGATAAATCATGGCAGTGAGAGTAGGTGTTGGTGTTGAAGGCTTGTCCTATCTGTGGGGTAGCAGTTGAGGCAAGAATTTGATGGAACATGCAATGCCACTCAAAACTTGTGCAAAACAAGCTTCATTTCCATGTCCTGTGCAGGCTCATGTTTTATCTACATGGAGATGCACAGGTGTTGTGTGCATGTCGGTATCAGCAGTCTCATAGATGTCTATTGGGACACTCGGCTGCACAGACACAGCCACTGCTCCCAATATAACATTGGTGGGAGTGAATGGTCCCGAACACACCCAAGGAGACAGGGCTTGGAATTAATTGGTTGTTTGAGCAAGGCCTAAGTTATCCCTGGCCTAAATATTAACCCTTAGCAATCTATATAGAGAATGCAGTATCAATTGAATAGTTTATACTGCTTATAAGTGTAAAATGCCATAGAAATACATGTGAACTGTCACAAAATTTGTAATTCTGTTCTGGCAAATTTCAGGCACGCCTGCCAGACACAGTAAATGGTTCTGACCATTTATTTTTGTGAACTGCAGCCAAAATAGTAGAGCTTGGTTACAGAATATGTGAACCCTAACAATGAACAATGAATATTTTTGAACTTATAAAGCAGTTAAAACAAAATGCATTTACTTGTATTTTAAACAGAACAAAAGGGAGCAAACCTTTTGTTCTGTTTAAAATACAAGTAAATGCATTTTGTTTTAACTGCTTTATAAGTTCAAAAATATCTGTTGATCCTTCCAGACATCCAGTGAAATAACGCCCTGTGCTCTCTGTTTCAGCTGCATTATTAACGGTTAGCATTGGTCTAAGTTCTCTCTGAACTACAGAGCACCTTTCCATGTGCTGTGGAGATTGGAGAGGGGCTAATGCTCTGTAGTCCTAACATACTTCCTGTTCTAGAGACCACACCTCTTCATAGATACAGAGCTGCGAAGAGAGCGTTATCACCATAGGACAGGAAATATGTTACTGGCAGAATCATCAGGGGAAAATAAAGGGAGAAAAAGACTGTAAAGAGGAAAGTAATGCAGACACATACACAACACTGTTTTGTTTGTTTTGTTATGTTTTTGTTTGTGTATTTTTTTTCTGTCTTTAGCATTCTAAAAGACTGTGACCGGATAATGAAGGCACAGAAGCTCATTAGTAGGGATGCAATGAAATTACGGCGGCCGAAAAACAAAATGATGTTTTCGGCATATTGCCGAAAGAAAAAAGTGCCGATAATGTAGCGGTGGCCGCGCCCCCGGGTGCGGCCCATTGTGGGGTGTCATCCGGGCGGCTCAAAGTCCTGTCCTCCCCTCCCTCCTCCTCTCCTTGCAGAGCGCCTATCTCCCTGTCTCAGGGAGCTGAATTGTAGTAACAGTGTCCCGCCTCATGTGATAGACGACACACTGATATAATGCCGGGACATTGAATTAGTGTGACGTGATCACAGGAGGCAGGACATTGTTACTGCGGCCCGGGCAATTCAAATGCAGCTCCGTGACACAGCAGGAGATCGCCACTCTGATCCGGGCACAGGCAGGCTGCATCCACAGGCACTGGTGAGGCTGCATCTTATGGGCACAGGCAGGTTGCATCCACATGCACTGGTGAGGCTGCATCTGACATGTACTGGTAGGCTGCATTGATCTCTTGTATCATGTCTGCAGTCTCCTACTTGCACTAAGGGTGCCAAAAAATGGCCAGCAATAATTTAAAATGAATTAAAATTGATGATATTATCCACTTCACTTATTTTGATGCTAAATACCATTTTTATGACAGCAGCTAGCTGCCATAACCCCAGTATTTTCGGGAATGCCGTGCGTTTCTCTTTAGGATAAAAGTGGTCTCTGTGGCGGATTAGCGGCGAGATCACTTTTATCGGTGGCGGGAAAGGTGTCCACCCCCTTCCCGCCACGCTCCGGTCGTCTCTTCTGCTTACCAGACCCGCTTGGCTCCATAGCATGGGAGGGCGGAAGCAACGCCAAACGTTCCTTCCTTCCATGGCTCTTAAAGGAGACATTTTTTTTTTCAAATGACATTTTTTTCAATTGCATTTTAGTGTAAATATGAGATCTGAGGTCTTTTTGACCCCAGATCTCATATTTAAGAGGTCCTGTCATGCTTTTTTTCTATTACAAGGGATGTTTACATTCCTTGTAATAGGAATAAAAGTGACCCAATTTTTTTTTTAAAAAAGACAGTGTCAAAATAAAAAGTACACACAAAGTTGTCGGAAAATCCGATCATTCTGAACGCGGTGACGTAAAACACGTAAGTCGGGACTATAAACGGGGCAGTAGCCAAAAGCTTTCATCTCTTTATTTATTCTGAGCGTGCGTGGCACTTTGTGCGTCGGATTTGTGTACACACGATCAGAAATTCCGACAACAGATTTTATTGTCGGAAAATTTTATAACCTGCTCCCAAACTTTGTGTGTCGGAAAATCCGATGGAAAATGTGTGATGGAGCCCACACACGGTCGGAATTTCCGACAACAAGGTCCTATCACACATTTTCCATTGGAAAATCCGACCGTGTGTACGGGGCATTACTGTCATTAGTAATCTCAAGGCTATTCAATCAGCAACCTCCTGTTAAATCACTGATTTGTGCAATGTATGACATGAGATGATGATGATTATATTGAAGATCTTGCATTATGCACATATACATATTTTATATATTTGTGTATAACATGGCCCTAGCAAATGTGCAAACCTAAGAAGTCAAGCAAGGGGATCTTACCAATCTAGTCACTGACAAAAAATTTTTGTTTTGGGGCTAACCCTGGATGACATCATTACGTGTCTCGCGGGGGGGGGGAGTTTACATCTCCTCCACAGTCTAAACAGGGAAAAGAGCCTCGTCGCAGACACGGACCTCCTTTCACCAGACAGTTTTTCGTTCCTCTGGGTCTACTGGTTCAAAACCTTTCAAACCCTCCTTGGGAGGTTCCAAACGGACCTGGTCTGGCAAGCTGAGAGTGGTATTCTCTGGACCCGCGGACAAGGCCCCTTCAGCTTGGAGGTGCGCCCTCACCCATGTCTGGAGTGGAGGGACGTCTTGATTTTGTCCAGTTACAAGATAGTTTTCCGGCCTTGTTCACCAAAAAGGTTTTTTTTACTTCCACTGTGCGTCTGTCGCCAGACCGTTTGCAGTTCTCGTGGGGCTGTGCAAGCCCTGTTGCTTCAGAGTGTGATTCTCCCAATTCCCGTGTTGGGAACAGTTTCAGGGGTTTTATTCAAACCTGTTCACAGTCCAAACGATGGAGGGCATGGTATGCCCAATTCTTGACCTCAAGGCCCTGACCTGCTTTGTGTGGGTGCAGAAGTTCAGGATGGAGTCCGTCCACACGATGGTGGCGTCCCTTCATCATGGGGACCTTCTGGCTTCTATCGACATCACAAATGCTTACTTATGCGTTTCACTATGTGCCCGACCCCAGCACTTCCTCCGTTTTGCTGTGGGAGATGAGCATTATATATCCACAGTAATTACTGTATGGGATGTCCCAGAGCAATGCTAACTGAGGGAGGGAGACACAAACAAAAATAGGGTGCAATCAGACCTGAGGACCTATACTGCTGCCTGCAGCACACTGCGCCCAAAGGCAATATCCTCATGCCTTCTTACATGCTTGCTTGAATAATTACTTGCCAAATCCACTTAGCAATAGTAGATTTTGACGCTGCCTGTCCTTTTCTAGGACCTTCAGGCAACACAAAAAAAACATCCGTTTTCCGAATCTGAGCAGTCACCTCCAAATAGATTTTGACTGCTCTCACTACATCCAGAGAATGTAGTGACTTTTCTTCCGTAGAGAAAAGGGGATGATGACGCAAAAACCAACTGAGTGATGAATAAAAAATAATAGACAATGGTAAAAGATGAATTAATCACCATAAATGAATAGGAATAAAAGTCAGTGGAAATTAAAACAGTTCCAATTTCAGATACACTGGCGGCTGCAACCCTGAGAGTGGAAGCACAACTCTAAAAAACAAAATAGGACAAAGACAAGGTGCTCCAGACTCAGTGCAGTATTAAAGTATTCATTTATTAAGACAACACAAGCCAAATGGCTACTCACAAGAAAGAAATGATATCAGGCATATGAGTAAAGGGTCCAGGGGACAGGGTCACTCTGCGGTCCGAGCTGCTGTCCGTGAAACTGGCTTGGTCACAGTGTATATGGATGGTGTGCCGCTGGAGGATGAAGTGGCGGTGAGGCCTCTGTGAATGCCTGGGAGGTTGGAAAGCGTACTGCAGTTCTCTGTGGAGAACACGACAACCAGAACCCGGACCTGGAAGTGCGTGTCAGCGTGGAGCACAAGCTTCACGGACTGGAAGTAACATTTTTCGGTGGCCAATCAGATGACGCGTTTCACAGTCTCCACTGTTTCATCAGATCTGATGAAACAGTGGAGACTGTGAAACGCGTCATCTGATTGGCCATCGAAAAACGTCACTTCCGGTCCGCGTAGCTTGTGTTCCACGCTGACACGCACTTCCGGTTCCAGTTGTCCCCATGTTGATGGGGAGAAGGGCCTCATCCCCATAACCCTTGCCCGGTGGTTGTGGGGGTCTGCGGGTGGGGGGCTTATCGGAATCTGGAAGCCCCCTTTAACAAGGGGACCCCCAAATCCCGGCCCCCCCTGTGTGAATTGGTAATGGGGTACAAATGTACCCCTACCATTTCACAAAAAAAGTGTCAAAAATGTTAAAAAAGACATAAGACGGTTTTTGACAATTCCTTTATTAATTTCTTCTTCTTTCCCGGCTTCTTCTTCCATCTTCTTTCTTCTGGTCTTCCTTCGGTGTTCTTCTTCCTCCATCTTCTTCTCCCACTTCTTCCTCCGCTGCTTCCTCCGGTCTTCTCGTCCGGCATCTTAACCCGGCTTCTTCTCCGCTTCGTCCTCCGCACGATCCGCCTCAGTGGGAGTCTTCCTCTGTGTGATGCTTTTGTTGAGGTGACAGTTCTTATATAACGGAGGGTCTGGTATGGATTTTGAGGGGGACCCCCACGCCATTTTTTTTTTATTTTGGCGCGGGGTTTCCCAATAATATCCATACCAGACCTGAAGGGCCTGGTATGGAATTTAGAGCGACCCCCACGCATTTTTTTTTTCAAATTTTGGTTCGAGGTTCCCCTGTGGGGAAATTCCATGCCGTTTTTATCAATGAACTTTTATGTGTATTGCCGGACTGACAATCCATTATAGCCGGCGCTAACGATAGTAGTTTTACATGACTTTTTTTCCTTTAGAAATGTAATTTTGCACTCGGACTGTTCTAAACACGGGAAACATGCGCCACTTTACAGGCATACTATAGACACCCCCCAGGTACGAAATTTAAAGGAATATTATACTTTTAATTGTTTCACTTTAAGCATTATTAAAATCACTGCTCCCGAAAAAACGTCAGTTTTTAAAACTTTTTTTTGCATTGATACATGTCCCCTGGGGCAGGACCCAGATCCCCAAACACTTTGTATGACAATGCCATGCATATAAGCCTTTAAAATTAGCACTTTTGATTTTTTTATGTTCGTGTCCCATAGACTTTAACGGTGTTCGCGTGTTCAAACAAAGTTTTTGCCTGTTTGCATGTTCTGGATGCGAACCGAACGGGGGGGGGGGGGTTTGGCTCATCCCTAGTCAACAACATTCACATGCCCCCATCTGCTCTGTGTCCCTCCGTCAGCTGAATGCACCAGCAAAAGGTGCATTTATAGCCTACACAGCCACGTGTTGTGGACGCTGAAGCATGCCGACGCTGCGCTAAGCCCCGCCCCCTCCCTCCAACTTCCCACTGTGCACCTCCACTCTTTTCAAAAAAGATTGTTTTCCCACGCGAGCGGGCCTCTGTTCCGACCGGATTGCATGTGGGGGGAGGGTGGGGTGGAGGAGAGGAGGAGAGCCGATGAAAGGAGAATCGCCGAACTATGGTGGTGGCAGTTGGAGCAACGCGACATACCGCCGACTGTTCCGTGCTCCCTCCTGGGGAGAGAAGAGAGACTTCTGTCCAGGTGGGGGATGTTTAAAAAGAAAACCCCCCTTCCAACATTTTACCTGAGGCTTGGGACTGGAGGAAGCCTGCAGCTTCTACTGACACAGAGCCAGACTTTCAAGCATGGAACAGGTACGTGCTTTTGACAGCCCCCGGTGACGACTTTAGGCATGACAACATTTACTTAAAGGAGAAAACCCATAAGAATTAAAAAATTCCTTAGAAATCTCCACTTACCTTCCGGCTGCAGGGTCCTGTGGTAAACCAAACAGACCCAATCTTCACCCCTCACGGCGGGCTCCTTTAAAAAACCTTCATAGACCGGGGCCCCTTTTTATCAGAGGTTCCACACCCTTGGACCCGTATAGCACCCTGCCAAGAAATATGGCTGAAAAAACCAAAGCACTGGATCCCGGGGTCCAACTGTCTAAAAAGAGAAGCGTTACAGGCAAAACCTTGTTTCTTGCGACACGAGGCCCAGGTATCATTCAATTTGGCCTAAAAAGGCACTTTGAATGGATCCGGCTGCATGGCTTGCCCCAGCAAGGAATACTCCAGCGGAGCTCAGCACTGCACATCTTTACTCGTGACCAACACCTTAGACACTGGCGAAAAAACTGAGGTACTGCCAGTAAGGGGAGGGGTTATATAAGGAGTTAAACTTCCTGTCTAGGGTGTGCCAGTGTCCATCACCTAAAGGTGCCTATATAACCCATACAGTAATTGCTGTGGCTCTGTGTCCCGTGATGTACGATAAAGAAATCTTTTCTTTACAGTCAACTGTCAGCTACTGACTCATTGGTTGTTAAGGACACAGCGCCCCACCCCCCCTTCCCCCGGCTCCTTAACAACCAATTAAAATCATACACATTCCTTAAATACCGCATGCCTGGACCACTTAAAGAGGTTGTAAACCTCTGAAACCCCCCCCCCCCCAAAAAAACCCCTGTAAGACAAAGCAATAATAATGCATCGCATGCTTGCTCATTAGGAAATACTTACCTTAGGATGCCCTGCAGTGCCGCCCGCACTGCGCTCCCACGCTGACATCTTTCACTGGAGTTACTTCCGGGTTTGCGGGCTCCGGCACTGTGATTGGCCAGAGCCGCAATGACGTCACTCCCGCGGATGCGCATGGATGTCGCCAGTCACGGCACGGGTACTGAAGAAATGGCACGGGTTGTTTCTACGGTGCGCAAGCGCCGATGATGTCAGCAGCAGCGCATATAGTAAATATATATGTAAGATATTTACAGTACCTACAAGTAAGCCTTATTATAGGCTTACCTGTAGGTACAAGTGGAGTAACAGGGTTTACAGCCACATTAATTACCGCACGCATTTAATTATTTAATTCCTTCTGTGAATTAAGTTTAACGACTGTTCATGCGGTATTTTCAGAAAAGTTTCAGGATTGCCTGCGATATTTAGGCAAAATGTGTCTGGACACCTAAATACCACATGCAAGATGCTTTGGTGAATGGAGCACTTCTGGAAGTGATGTCACTAGCCTTCAGTAAACACGCCCACGTTATAAAAACTGTTTTTAAGGCTGAACTTAGCTTAGATGAATGATTGCAGGGGAGAATTTAAGTATTAGGCCCCATTCACAACTGAGCGTTTTGTAGCTTAAAGCCTCAAGCTACAAAACGCTGGAGGGGAAAAAAATCTATTATTCTCTATGGAGATAGTTCACATCTCCACTCCAAAAAGCTTGAAGCCAGAAGCTCCAAGACACCTGCAGCTTAAACAAGTTCTGGAACTTTTTTTTTAGGCAGATTACAGACGTTTTTCTGCTTTTTACATTGGTGACCTTTTGACCTGTACAAAATTGCGCCAAAATCGTGGCAAAAACGCGGAAAAATGGTGCGACTTTCTGCCTACAAACGATACGCTTAGGTGTGAATGGGGCCTTAGGCTTTCTATCGACTTGTTTAGTTTTAGTTTAGTACATATATCTGTAGTTTAATGCTTGTAGGATATTATATGTATTAGTATTACTCCACTTGTCCCTCTACCGAATTGAAAGCCCAGTTAAAACTTGTTATTAGGATAGAATCAATTTCATAAACACTTTCTAAATGTCCAAATGCCCCCAAAATCAATGTATCTGTTTGTTCTACTTATTTGTTCTGCTGGATTAAATAAATTACTGCTTAGGAAAGCACTTCATCATGCTGATACGAATATGTACTTTAAAATCTCATGTAATAAAATAATATACTTTGCTGAACTTTGAAATGCCGCTTTGAAAAGAATAGTCCCGCTGAGTGATGGCAAATACCATTAATAAATAATTAGTGTCACTAAAGCCTTATCATAAAAAAAAATTTATCAAAAGCAGTATTACATGCCTTGCATACTCGCTCAGTCACTATGAAATTTGTTTTCTGTATTCTGCAAAAAACCTGGTTGATCCTGCTACTCTCTATGTCCCCATTCTGTCCAGGTCCCCAATTCATCTAGGGATTTTGCAGAGCAGTGTTGGCAGCTCTGCACATGCTCAGTTTTCAGGGAGTTTCTATGCTGAGCATTTTCTCCCTATCACATCAGAGCAGTCCATGTGAAAATAGAGTCACACATGTTGGTGTATACACAGTGGTAAATGACATCCCACTCCCTCCGACTCCATGCCCCATAACAAGCCAAACGTATGGGGGCAGGATATTACATCTTGATTGATGGTGGCTTCACCTCCCTGTTATTCTAAGACACAGGCTGGAGGGACGTGACACAGCCTGTGACTGACAGAAATCCGCCCACACCATGTTATTTCCATAAAATAATTAGAATATTACTTAGAACCCCCAAACATTATATGTATTTTATATTTATATGTATTATATGTATTTTTTTCTGACACCCTGGAGAATAAAATGGCGGTCGTTGCAATACTTTCTGTCACACCGTATTTGCACAGCTGTCTTACAAACACACTTTTTTTGGAAAAAATACACTTTTTTGAATTAAAAAATAAGACAACAGTAAAGCTGCCCAATTTTCTTTATATTGTGAAAGATAATGTTACGCCGAGTAAATTGATACCCAACATGTCACGCTTCAAAATTGCGCCCGCTCGTGCAATAGCGACAAACTTTTACCCTTAAAAATCTCCATAGGCGACATTTAAAACATTCTACAGGTTGCATGTTTTGAGTTACAGAGGAGGTCCAGAGCTAGAATTATTGCTCTCGCTCTACTGGTCGCAGCGATACCTCACATGTGTGGTTTGAACACCGTTTTCGTATATGGGCGCTACTCAGGTATGCTTCTGCACGCGAGCTTGGCGGGACGGGGCACGTTTTAAAATTTATTTTTTTTCTTATTTATTTTACCTTTTATTTTTTATTTTTACACTGTTCTTTAAAAAAAAAAGTGTCACTTTTATTCCTATTACAAGGAATGTAAACATCCCTTGTAATAGAAAAAACGCATGACAGGACCTCTTAAATATGAGATCTGGGATCAAAAAGACCTCAGATCTCATATTTACCCAAAAATGCAATAAAATTTTTTTAAAAAAATAAAAATGTATCATTTAAAAAAAAAAAAAATGGCCCTTTAAGAGCTATGGGCGGAAGTGACGCTTTGACGTTGCTTCCGCACTGCAATGATATGGAGATGGGTGGGGGCCATCTGCCCCTCACTCATCTCCATACTAAGCAGGAGAGCGGACCCGATCGCCTCCGCTGCTACTGACGGATCCGGTAAGCGGCGTAGGGCACCAGAGCGTGACGGGAGGGGGGCCCCTCTCCCGCTGCCGATAAAAGTGATCTTGCGGCGGATCCGCCGCAGAGATCACTTTTATCTTGAAGCGGACTGCCCGCTGAAGAATAGGATACCGGGGTTATGGCAGCTAGCTGCTGCCATAACAGCGATATTGCTCTTCAAAGTATTGATGTAAAACTACGGCGGGCGATGTCCTTAAGTGGGTAAAGCAGTTTTTTTATATTATTTTTACTCTGTATTCCAAAGGCTGTTTTTTATTATTTTGAACATGTGACCAGCAGCAGAGGACTAGAAGCTCTTCTTGCTTATGTTTCTCTGCAGACAGGCTGGGAAAGAGCTGGGTCATGTGACAGCTGTATATCGATGGGAAATTAGGAAAAAAATGACTTCAGTGGTTTTTTTTTTTTTTTTTTTTTTTGTGTTTGAATTTTTATTACAGTGTGTGTTTTTAGTATCACTTTAAAGTTATATATGCCCATGATGTAACCATACTACATCTATATTGGTAATGTATTACATAATGAATTATGTCATTCCCATATTGTTAATTAAATTATGTAAGCACCTCTGCATGAACAGTATAAAAGAAACATAAATTCAAGCAATAAATCTTTCAGACCCTGATGAAAAAGCCTTGTTCCTGTCTGAACCGGTGGCGCCACATATCTTAAAGGGTACCACTATATCCAACATCCTTATCACCTGTCTAAACTTATTTAATCTTAAACCTGCTTCCACACCTATTCTAAATGCTATACTAACTAGCCTGTGGAAGAAAGATATGTATACTTACCTATTTCCTGAGCGCTTCAGTCCGGTCACATACTGGCTCCCAACGCCGGCTTTAGGGGAGAGGAGAGACAACCGACAATGGATGCCCCATAGTAGCCCTATAGGTGACGTCACCTCCCAAGCAATGCAACTGTTGTAGACGATCTCTCCTCTCCCCCCGAAGCTGGCCGCTGGGGGGGGGGGGGTCACGTGACTGTACTGGAGCCCCCAGGGTTTAGGTAAGTATACACTTCTTTACTCAACACACTAGTTAGTATAGCATTTAGAATGTGGGTGGGAGCAGGTTTAAGATTAGATTAGGTTTAGACTGGACTTTGAAATTAATTATAGTTACCTATAGTGTATTTTTTACTGAAAATATGGCTTTGATAAACCATTATGATAATATCGTGTGACATAAAAAATTGCAATGATCACCATTTTATTCTTCAGGGTCTCTGCTTTCATAAAACCTATATTTGGGGAGTGTTAAGCAATCATCAGGCCGAAAATGTGCAGTTTAACTGGGGGCAGGTCACAGTCAGGACTTTTTTTTTTCTGCCTGAACACATCTGTCACACTCTCACTCTCTCACAATATCTTCTCAGCTCTTTCACAAGTAAATGCTGTTGCTTTAAAATCCCTGTTAACCATCTCAATGCTATTATTATTATTATACAGGAATTATATAGCGCCAACAGTTTGCGCAGCGCTTTACAATGTTAGGGCAGACAGTACACTTACAATACAATTCAATACAGGAGGAATCAGAGGGCCCTGCTCGTTAGAGCTTACAATCTAAGAGGGAGGGTCAAGTGATACAAAAGGTAATAACTGTGGGGGGATGAGCTGATGAAGAAAATGAAAGTAAAGTTGTTTGGTGGTGGCAGGATAGGCTTCTCTGAAGAGAAAAGTATTCAGGGATCTTCTAAAAGTGAATAGAGTAGGAGATAGTCGGACAGATTGGGGTAGGGAATTCCAAAGAATGGGAGAGGTTCGGGAGAAGTCCTGGAGGCGTGTATGGGAGGAGGCGACAAGGGAGCTTAAGAGCAGGAGGTCTTGGGTGGAACAAAGAGGACGATTTGGTTGGTATTTTGAGACTAGGTTAGTGATGTAGCTGGGGGCAGAGTTGTGGATGGCTTTGTAAGTTTTTTAATCAAAACTTTTTATTTATTTATTTCCGATGCAGAAAATGATCATACAAAGATAATACAGATTACCATAAGGATTAAAGAGATCAAGGTCCAGCCAAAAAAAAAAAAGAAAAAAAAAAGGAAAAAGCAAAATTATACAGTGCAAATTTTCATACATCTGAATAAAAGTTTTTATACTGCATCTCTGTCTACTATTGAATAATACAAACAGGTGTTTAACATAACTAACATAAAACTGTAGGGTGTGATCCCCTCCCCTCTCCCCTTCCCCCCCCTCCATCTGCTGCACATTCTTCAAACTAAATTCGTAACAGTCTATCCATCACAAGCTGTGGGGGGGCAAGAGCTGGTTCCGACAACCAAGGCTCCCATATCTTTTCAAATTTATTGCCAGCATTTCTATGACGGTAAGCTAATTGTTCCCTGATCAGAAGTGAGTTTACATGTGCAATCCATTGCTTTCCCGTTGGTACAGTGTGCGCCATCCAGTGTCGAGCTATAAGCTTTCTAGCCAGATACAATAGCCTGGTAAGCATAATGTACATTCCCCTCTGGTACATCTCCTCATCAATCGCACCTAGTAAACACACCAGAGGAGTGGAGGGCACTGGCACCTGCGCCAAAAGGGATACAATCTGTATGACCTCATTCCAGTATCTATTAAGCTTCGGGCACCGCCAGAGCATATGGATGAGGTCACCCTGATGTATTTTACATTTTGGGCACAGGGGTGAATCTCTCAGGCCCCAACCAAACAGCTTAGTTGGCGTCCGATAGGTTCTATGCAAAATAAACAGCTGCGACAACCTATGAGAAGCTGAAATGGATGTATTAGGGATTGATTCCAGTACCATATCCCATTGTTCATCATCAATGTCACCAATATCTATGACCCATTTAGCTCTGCATTTTAAGGAGGTATGGTCCTGATTGGAAGAGAGCAACACTGAATATATTGTAGATATCAGTCCTTTTCTAACATTCGCCTGCAACAGTTCCCTCAGAAGTGGGGATGACGTTACAGACACGGGGATTACCCGACTCTGGGTCTGTAGGGCATGTCGAAGTTGTAGATACTGAAAAAAGCATCTATTGGAAAGTGCAAATTCCGAACATAATTGCGCAAAAGATTTTAATATATTCCCCACATATAACTGTGAGAAAAACCAAATTCCCTTACGCTTCCACAGGGTAAATCCCTCTAATTTATTAAGTTCTGGGTATCTTGGGTTATCCCATAAGGGGGTGCACTCCAAGGGGCCGACAACCTTCAGTGCCCCCCGAACTGCGCCCCATACTTTTTTAAGAAGACCCGCCGTAGGTGAATTTGGGGGTAAGCTGGGGAGGTCCATTTCTAAATGGGAGCTGGCCTTCATGTCCGGGTTTGTACGGACTACTAAACGTACTATGGGATCTTCTGAGATATCATCAGCCCCCCACCCCATTAACTGCTGCAGTTGAGAGGCCAAAAAATATAGTTTGGGGTGTGGTACCGCTAGACCTCCTCTGTCTTTATGATATTGTAGAGTGTTTAAGCTAATTCTAGCACCCTTCCTTTTCCAAATGAGATCCCGCATCTGTGTATCTATTTTCCTGAACCATTTATTAGAGATCCACATAGGGGAATTTTGAGTGACGTACAATAGTTGCGGGGCCCAGATCATTTTTATTAGGTTTATCCTCCCCACGACTGATAAGGGGAGTTTACACCAGCTAAGGGATTTCTCTTTTTGTTTCTTCAACAGGGGTTCCAAATTTAATTTGAGATACCTAGAGGTGTCCGGGGTCACCACCACTCCTAAGTATCGAAATGATTCAGCGATGGTGATTTGCCTTGCCTCCTGGGGCAGGGGTTTAATTATGGGGTCTATAGGCATCATAATAGATTTGGACCAGTTTATTGTAAAACCTGAGAATCCTCCAAATTTAATTATAAGTGACATTAGTACCCTCAAAGATTTATCCGTATCTCCCAGATACAGCAGTGCGTCGTCGGCGTACAGTGAGATCTTTTCCTCTGAGAGGCCTCTACAGAATCCCACTATCTCAGAGGAACTACGGATCATGATAGCCAACGGTTCGACTGCCAAAGCAAACAGCAGGGGTGACAATGGGCACCCCTGACGAGTGCCTCTGTGTAACGCAAAGGACTGGGAAAGGGAGTTATTAATGCGGAGCCTCGCTCTAGGAGCTGAGTATAGAATTTTCACCCATTTAACAAACCTGTCACCCAGGCCAAAACGAGCTAGGATCTCCCAGAGGTAGGGCCACTCCACACTATCAAAAGCCTTAGCGGCATCCAAGGATAATATAGCCCTACCTCCAGGGTTATCCACTGGGGTCTGCAGGTTCATAAAGAGGCGTCTAATATTGTTAGTTGTAGATCTAGTGGGTATAAACCCAGACTGGTCTCTATGCACCAACTTCCCTATCACCCCGGACAATCTGTTTGCCAGTACTCGTGCTAAAAGTTTGACGTCTAGGTTTAAGAGGGATATGGGCCTGTATGAATCCGGTAAAAGTTTATCCTTACCCGGTTTAGGGATCACAACTATGAGGGCTTCTTGCATACTATCCGGCAGGGATCCTTCCTCCTCTGCCGCAGAAAAAGCTTGCAGCAGTGGTGGAAGTAAAATATCACTATATCTCTTGTAAACCTCAGCAGGCAATCCATCCGAGCCCGGAGACTTATGCTTCTTAGCCCCCTGGAGGGCCTCAGCCAATTCCTCCATAGTTATTGGAGCATCCAGCATACTCCTCTCATTCACCGAGACTTGAGGGAAGGGACAATTCTGTAGGAATGAATCCAGCTCAGAGGAGCTAGATGCAGTCCTAGAGGAATATAAGTCCATATAGAATTGATAAAATATCTGCATAATGTCTGCTGTCCTGGAGCAAGTCTCCCCTGTCCCCGATTTAATAGCTAGAATGGAAGCCGTGTCTCTTTGCTCCTTGGCCAGTAGGGCAAGGAGATGACCCGTGTTCTCGCCCTCTTCATAATATTCCTGTTGTAGGAAGAACCTCCGTTTTTCGGCCGCTGATAAGACTACTGAGTTGTATAGTGAGTGAGCCTCAATCTATGCCTCCCTATTCTCTTGGGATGGGTCTGAAATCATTTTCTGTTATGGCTTTGTAAGTTTTTGTTGGTATTTTGAATTTAATTTGTTGGGCGAGTGGCAGCCAATGGAGGGATTGGCAGAGAAGGGTAGCAGACGCTGAGCGGTTTGTAAGGTAGATGAGTCTGGCAGCAGCATTCATGATGGACTGAAGGGGGTATAGCCTATGTAAAGGTAAGCCAATGAAGAGGGAGTTGCAGTAGTCGAGGTGAGAGATGACCAGGGAGTGAATTAGGAGCTTTGTGGTGTCATTGGTTATTAAGTAACGTATCTTGTTGCGGAGGTTGAGGTGGCAGGCCTTGGAAAGTGATTGGATGTGGGGCCGAAAGGAGAGTTCAGGGTCCAGGATAACTCCTAGCACCCTGGCATGCAGGAATGGGTGCAGGGCCGGCCCAAGACATTGTGCAGCCTGGGCCCAAGAATGAAATGCTGCCCCCCCCAAAAAAAAAAAAAACACACCCACCAAAAAGCCCCCACATTCATTATTTTATATCATGATATTTAAAACTAAAATTTAATTTAGCAGAAAATCAGTCTGGAGAAGAGACGCTTGAGAGGGGATATGATTTAAATTTATAAATACCGTACTGGTGACCCCACAATAGGGATAAACTCCCTTCCGCGAAAAAGTTTTAACAAGACTCGTGGCCACTCATTAAAATTAGAAGAAAAGAGGTTTAACCTTAAACTACATAGAAGGTTCTTTACTGTAAGAGCGGCAAGGATGTTAAATTCCCTTCCACAGGCGGTGGTCTCAGCGGGGGGCATCAATAGTTTCAAAAAGCTATTAGATAAGCACCTGAATGACAGCAACATACAGGGATATACAATGTAATACTGACATATAATCACGCATAGGTTGGTGTCTTTTTTCAACCTCACCTACTATGTAACTATGTAACATGCAACAGCACCTTGTCCATGTGCAAAATTATATCACAAACCATTATGTTCAAATGCAAACCTTTTGTTTTGTTTATAGCACAAAAATAAAACTGCAGAGGTGAGCAAATACCACAAAAAGAAAGCTCTATTTGTAGGGGAAAAAAAGGACGTACATTTTATTTGGGTACAGCGTCGCACAAGCGTGCAATTGTCAGTTAAAGCGATGTAGTACCGTATCGCAAAAAATGGCCTGGTCATTAACCACTTCAGCCCCAGGAAGGATTTACCCCCTTCCTGACCAGAGCACTTTTTGCGATATGGCACTGCATCGCTTTAACTGACAACTGCCCGGTCGTGCGACATTGCACCCAAACAAAATTGACGTCCTTTTTTTTCCCACAAATAGAGCTTTCTTTTTGTGGTATTTGATCACCTATGCGGTTTTTATTTTTAGCGCTATAAACAAAACAAAAAAACAATTTTGAAAAAAAAAAATATTTTTTACTTTTTGCTATAATAAATATCCCCAAAAAATATATAAACAAATTTCTTTCTCAGTTTAGGCCGATATGTATTCTTCTACATATTTTTGGTAAAAAAATTGCAATAAGCGTATATTGATTGGTTTGCGCAAAAGTTATAGCGTCTACAAAATAGGGGATCGATTTATGGCATTTTTATTATTAATTTTTTTTTATTAGTAATGGCGGTGATCTGCGACATTATAGCGGACACATCGGACACTTTTGACACTATTTTGGGACCATTGTCATTTATACACCGATCAGTTCTATAAAAATGCACTGATTACTGTGTAAATGACACTGGCAGGGAAGGGGTTAAACACTAGGGGGCGATCAAGGGGTTAAGTATGTCCTAGGGAGTGGTTCTAATTGCGGGGGGGTGGGCTACCACTGACATGACCGCGACCACTGCTCCCGATCACAGGGAGCAGTAGCTCTCTGTCATGTCACTAGGCACAACAGGGAAAATGCCTTGTTTACATTCTGCCGCTCCGTGACACGATGGCAGGCCCAAGGCGGACATAGAGTCTGCGGGACCCGCAGGCATGGTCACGGAGCACACGGCAGGCACGCGCCCACAATGCCGCGATTTAAAGGGGACATACCTGTACGCCCATTTGCTCACCTGTGCCATTGTGCTGACGTACATCGTCGTGCGCTGGTCGGCATGTGGTTAAGGGGGGAAATCTTCCAGGGCTTAAGTGGTTAATCAGGGCTAGGCAAGGTGGCGCAATCCAAATCGGGATTAGCTTCAACAAAAACCGGAAGTGACGTCGGCAGCTCCGTTCTTTGCATGGCCCGAGCGGAGCTGAAAGCAAAGGTAAGAGAGAGCACACTGCGCAGCCCTGTCCTGATATTTGGGTCACTAAATTTTGTTGTGCACTACATGTAAGTGCGTTAAAGGTTTTGTGGGAGCTATAGTTATCAATTCAGTATGGGTAGAGACTGAGTATAGACATCACATGTGCACAGCCCTATGCTTTGGTGAATGGAGCACTTCTGGAAGTGATGTCACTAGCCTTCAGTAAACACGCCCACGTTATAAAAACTGTTTTTAAGGCTGGACTTAGCTTACATGAATGATTGCAGGGGAGAATTTAAGTATTAGGCCCCATTCACACCTGAGCGTTTTGTAGCTTGAAGCCTCAAGCTACAAAATGCCAGTCAAGCAGAAAGAAAATTCCTTTAATGGTGGACTTTAAAGGCACATGTGGAAAAACATAAGGAAGATATGTAGTATATAAACAGTAATTTATTCATTTCAAAAACATCATAAAAGCATCAATAAACAATATAGCAAACATTGAGAGGAATGCGATTCATACACTTGTACATATATGGGATATTGGTACCAATGTACTTGCACCCGACGCGTTTCAGAGTTGTTTAGCCTCCTTCTTCAGGGGTGGATGTAAGTTTAACAGAGGTTTCTAAATTAGAGACAATGTATTGACAGAAAAGTAATAAGTATGTGTACATATCAAACCATAAAGACATAAGTGCATACTGTACTTCTCATTTTATTTACACTTACATTGGCACTGTGTAAGCTGACTTCGCATTCCAGAACAGTTTAAAAACAAAGGCGCTGACACTGTCTGCCTATCCAGCGTATTCCCGATTGTGATAGGTAAAGGTTGATTAACGTGTCCAAGATGTTATTACTTCATGCATAGCAAATGAAGATTTAACTAGGTATAGATATATGTAGATGATTTAGTTCCTCAAAAATTAGAGGAAGGGCCCAGAGATGTAGGGCATAGAGAAATTTTGGACCTGAAGCTCCACTGAGGCCGAATGCGGGTCCTGTAAAATGTAGAAATATAGATATATATAATGGCCAATCGTTGATCAAAATTATAAGTGAGTATAATTAAATACGGGGGAAATTTCCTTTAATAGTAGAGGTACAACATACCTGATAGAACTACTGTGGAGGATTCGAAGGGACATGTAGAGAGTGACTGATGTAGGTTGGATGTATCTTGAATGGCTAAAAGTAATAATAAAAGAGGGAGGGGGATATGGGAATACCATTAAGTAAATGTATGGTCTATCCAACTAGATATTATTGGCAGTTTTTTTTGGTTTCATCAGTCTATCAATTAAGGGGTGTGGTTAATTGCTCACAGGTGACTATTTAACTGGTTGCAGGGCTCAGTGTGAGCGTGCTCAGTTTGAAGCAGTGGAGCTTGGTGTAAGTGGAGCTGGATTAAGTGGGAGTTAAACACAAGAGTTTAAAACAGGAGGTTATAACAGGGGTCATAGTACCTGTGTAGTGTGAGTATCTGAGTGTTGTCTGAGTAGTGTGTGTGGATCGTTAGTACTGTGTATTGTGTACCTGTGTATTGTCTTGTTGTGTACCTGTGTATTGTCTTGAGTATTAGTGCCAGGAAGCTAGCTGTTAGGTAATTTGGACAGGGTAAAATTCCCCAATCCTCACTAAATTTAATAGGTACGATGCCCGGCGGGTGTGGAGAGGCGGCTCTTTGTACATCTTGCCGCATGTATGCGTTCCTTGATCATCCGATCGAGGGCGAATACTGCTGTGCAAAATGTAAGCACATTGTTTCCCTGGAAGCCCAGGTTCTGAATCTAGGGAAGCAACTGTCAGCACTGAGAAGTCCCTCCATACTAAAGGTGAGCCAGGAACGTACATGGCAGGTGCCGGCAGGGGCCAGCACAGAGGCGGGTGGAGACAAAGAGGTGCAGGCACTAGCAAAGAGTAGATGGGTGACAGTCAGGAGGGGTAGAGGGGGAAGTGCCAGAGAGGCCGTTCCAGGACTGGAGCATCCCAATAAGTACGCTCCATTGAGTGACATTGGTGAAACCAGTCAGGGACCAGCACTGCTGGAGATGAGGGACTCTCCTAGCTGCCAGGGGAAGAACTCCTCCAGTGAGAGTGGGGGGGCAGCAAAGGGAAAGGAAAGACAGATTCTGGTGGTAGGGGACTCAATTCTTAGAAGGACAGAGAGGGCAATCTGTAACCAAGACCTGAAGCGCCGAACAGTATGTTGTCTACCGGGCGCTCGGGTTCGGCACATCACGGATCTTGTGGACAGATTACTGGGAGGGGCTGGGGAAGACCCGGCTGTCATGGTGCACGTTGGCACCAATGACAAAGTCAGAGGCAGATGGAGTGTCCTAAAGAACGATTTTAGGGACTTAGGAGCTAAATTGAGGAAAAGGACCTCCAAGGTAGTGTTCTCAGGAATACTACCGGTACATCGAGCCACACCAGAAAGGCAGAGGGAGATTAGGGAAGTAAACAAGTGGCTGAAGAGCTGGTGTAGTAAGGAGGGGTTTGGGTTCCTGGAGGACTGGGCCGACTTCTCAGTCGGTAACCGGTACTATAGAAGGGACGGACTGCACCTAAATGAGGAGGGTGCAGATCTGCTGGGAATGAAGATGGCCAAAAAGTTAGAGGGGTTTTTAAACTAGGCGATGGGGGGGAGGGTCCAGAGACAGTGATAGCCAGCGCGGAAGATATTCCAGAGGGTAGTATTGGGGGCATTAGTGGTAGGTTAACCAAAGCACAAAAACACAAGGTGAGTATAGTAGCAAGTCCTAGTTGCAATCTTGAAACACCCAATACGAGGACAATATGCGACCAGTCTAAACTATGTGGCATGTTCACCAATGCCAGGAGCATGGCGGACAAGATGGGTGAACTAGAGATACGGTTGTACAAGGAGGATTTGGATTTTGTGGGAATTTCAGAGACCTGGTTCAACAGCTCTCATGATTGGCTGGCAAACATTCAAGGGTATACCCTATACCGCAAGGATAGAGAATGTAAAAAAGGGGGAGGGGTATGCCTATATATCAAGAATAATGTACAAGTGAGTGTGAGAGATGACATCACTGAGGGGGCTAGGGAGGAGGTGGAATCTTTATGGGTAGAGCTCCAAAGGGATGAAGCTAAGGGGAAAATAATACTGGGAGTATGCTATAGGCCCCCAAACCTGAGGGAGGAAGTGGAGACGGATCTCCTATCACAAATTGGATTAGCAGCAAGGATGGGAAGTGTTATCATAATGGGGGATTTTAATTATCCAGACATAGACTGGGCGGAGGGAACCGCGCATTCATTTAAGGCTCGCCAGTTCCTTAGTGTTTTGCAGGACAATTTTATGGGTCAGATGGTAGACGCACCAACTAGAAATAAAACATTACTAGATCTACTGATTACCAATAATACAGACCTGATAACAGATGTGGTAATACGGGGCAATTTAGGTAACAGCGATCACAGGTCAATTAGTTTCAGTATAAATCACACAAATAGGAAACATGAAGGGAACACAAAGACACTGAATTTCAAAAGAGCCAACTTCCCTAAACTACAAACCTTGCTAAAAGGCATAAATTGGGATAAAATATTAGGAACAAAGAATACGGAGGAGAGATGGGTTTGCTTTAAGAGCATATTAAATAAGGGCATTAGCCAATGTATCCCATTGGGTAATAAATTTAAAAGAGCGAACAAACATCCTGGATGGCTTAACTCCGATGTAAAAATGCATATAAAAGCAAAGGAGAAGGCCTTCAAAAAATACAAGGTTGAGGGATCATCCTCAGCATTCAGTATTTATAAAGAATGCAATAAGAAATGTAAGGGTGCAATTAGGATGGCTAAGATAGAACATGAAAGACACATAGCGGAGGAGAGCAAAAGAAATCCCAAGAAATTCTTTAAGTATGTAAACAGTAAAAAAGGGAGGACAGACCATATTGGCCCCATAAAGAATGAGGAAGGACATCTGGTTACAAAGGATGGGGAGATGGCAAAGGTATTGAATTTATTCTTCTCCTCAGTCTTCACAAGTGAATCGGGGGGCTTCAGTAACCAAAACTGCAGTGTTTATCCTCATGACACATCACAGGAAGCACCTCCATGGTTAACAGAGGACGGAATTAAAATTAGACTTGAGAAACTTAACATTAATAAATCACCGGGACCAGATGGCTTGCATCCGAGGGTACTTAGGGAACTCAGTCAGGTGATTGCCAGACCGTTGTTCCTAATATTTACAGACAGTCTATTGACTGGAATGGTACCAGCTGATTGGAGAAAAGCCAATGTAGCACCAATATTTAAAAAGGGCCCAAAAAACATCCCTGGGAATTACAGACCAGTTAGCCTAACATCAATAGTATGTAAACTCTTGGAGGGGATGATAAGGGACTATATACAAGATTTTAGTAATAAGAATGATTTCATTAGCAGTAATCAGCATGGATTCATGAAGAATCGTTCTTGCCAAACCAATCTATTAACCTTCTATGAGGAGGTGAGTTGCCATCTAGATAAAGGAAGGCCCGTAGACGTGGTGTATCTGGATTTTGCAAAAGCATTTGACACAGTTCCCCATAAACGTTTACTATACAAAATAAGGTGCGTTGGCATGGACCATAGGGTGAGTACATGGATTGAAAACTGGCTACAAGGGCGTGTTCAGAGGGTGGTGATAAATGGGGAGTACTCAGAATGGTCAGGGGTGGGTAGTGGGGTTCCCCAGGGTTCTGTGCTGGGACATATCCTATTTAATTTGTTCATAAACGACCTGGAGGATGGGATAAAGAGTTCAATCTCTGTATTTGCAGACGATACTAAGCTAAGCAGGGCAATAACTTCTCTGCAGGATGTTGAAATCTTGCAAAAAGACCTGAACAAATTAATGGGGTGGGCGACTACATGGCAAATGAGGTTCAATGTAGAAAAATGTAAAATAATGCATTTGGGTGGCAAAAATATGAATGCAATCTATACACTGGGGGGAGAACCTCTGGGGGAATCTAGGATGGAAAAGGACCTGGGGGTCCTAGTGGATGATAGGCTCAGCAATGGCATGCAATGCCAAGCTGCTGCTAATAAAGCAAACAGAATATTGGCATGCATTAAAAGGGGGATCAACTGCAGAGATAAAACGATAATTCTCCCGCTCTACAAGACTCTGGTCCGGCCGCACCTGGAGTATGCTGTCCAGTTCTGGGCACCAGTCCTCAGGAGGGACGTACTGGAAAGTACAAAGAAGGGCAACAAAGCTAATAAAGGGTCTGGAGGATCTTAGTTATGAGGAAAGGTTGCAAGCACTGAACTTATTCTCTCTGGAGAAGAGACGCTTGAGAGGGGATATGATTTCAATTTACAAATACTGTACTGGTGACCCCACAATAGGGATAAAACTTTTTCGCAGAAGAGAGTTTAATAAGACTCGTGGCCACTCATTACAATTAGAAGAAAAGAGGTTTAACCTTAAACTACGTAGAGGGTTCTTTACTGTAAGAACGGTAAGGATGTGGAATTCCCTTCCACAGGCGGTGGTCTCAGCGGGGAGCATTGATAGCTTCAAGAAACTATTAGATAATCACCTGAATGACCGCAATATACAGGGATATGTAATGTAATACTGACACATTATCACACACATAGGTTGGACTTGATTGACTTGTGTCTTTTTTCAACCTCACCTACTATGAGGCATAAATGCTGGAGGAGAAAAAATCGATTATTTTCTATTGAGATGGTTCACATCTCCACTCCAAAACGCTTGAAGCCAGAAGCTCCAAGAGCTTCTGGCTTCTGTAGCTCAAACAAGTTCTAGAACTTTTTTTTAGGCAGATTACAGGCGTTTTTCTGCTTTTTACATCAGTGACCTTTTGACCTGTACAAAATCGTGCGACTTTCTGTCTAAGAACGCTACGCTCAGGTGTGAATGGGACCTTAGGCTTTCTATCGACTTTCGTTTCGTTTTAGTTTAGTACATATATCTGTAGTTTAATGCTTGTAGGATATTATATGTATTAGCATTAGCCACTTGTCCCTCTACTGTATTGAAAGCCCAGTTAAAACTTGTTATTAGGATAGAATCAATGTCATAAACACTTTCTAAATGTCCAAATGCCCCCAAAATCAATGTATCTGTTTGTTCTACTCATTTGTTCTGCTTGATTAAATAAATAACTGCTTGGGAAAGCACTTCATCATGTTGATACGAATATGTACTTTAAAACCTCATGTAATAAAATAATACACTTTGCTGAACTTTGAAATGGCGCTTTGCAAAGAATAGTCCCGCTGAGTGATGGATAAAACCATTATTAAATAATTAGTGTCACTAAACCCTTATTATAAATAAAAAATTATCAAATGCAGTATTACATGCCTTGCATACTCGCTCAGTCACTATGAAATTTGTTTTCTGTATTCTACAAAAAACTTGGTTGATCCTGCTACTCTCTATGTCCCCATTCTGTCCAGGTCCTCAATTCAACTAGGGATTTTGCAGAGCAGTGTTGGCAGCTCTGCACATGCTCAGTTTTCAGGGAGTTTCTATGCTGAGCATTTTCTCCCTATCACATCAGAGCAGTCCATGTGAAAATAGAGTCACACATGTTGGTGTATACACAGTGGTAAATGACATCCCACTCCCTCCGACTCCATGCCCCATAACAAGCCAAACATATGGGGGCAGGATATTACATCTTGATTGATGGTGGCTTCACCTCCCTGTTATTCTAAGACATAGGCTGGAGGGACGTGACACAGCCTGTGACTGACAGAAATCCACCCACACCATGTTATTTCCACAAAATTATAAAGATTTGATATCTAATACATATTTGCTAGAAAATTACTTAGAACCCCCAAACATTATATATATATTTTTTTTCTAACACGCTGGAGAATAAAATGGCGGTTGTTGCAATACTTTCTGTCACACCGTATTTGCACAGCAGTCTTACAAGCGCACTTTTTTTTGGAAAAAATACACTTTTTTAAATTAAAAAATAAGTCAACAGTAAAGTTAGCCCAGTTTTTTTTTTATATTGTGAAAGATAATGTTACGCAGAGTAAATTGATACCCAACATGTCATGCTTCAAAATTGCGCCCGCTCGTGCAATGGCGACAAACTTTTACCCTTAAAAATCTCCATAGGCGACGTTTAAAACATTCTACAGGTTGCATGTTTTGAGTTACAGAGGAGGTCTAGGGCTAGAATTATTGCTCTTGCTCTATCGCGGCAATACCTCACATGTGTGGTTTGAACACCATTTTCATATGCGGGCGCTACTCAGGTATGCGTTCGCTTCTGCACACGAGCTCAGCGGGACGGGGCACGTTTTAAAAAAAAAAATTTTCTTATTTATTTTACCTTTTATTTTTTATTTTTACACTGTTTTTTTATAAAAAACTTGTGTCACTTTTATTCCTATTACAAGGAATGTAAACATCCCTTGTAATAGAAAAAATGCATGACAGGACCTCTTAAATATGAGATCTGGGGTCAAAAAGACCTCAGATCTCACATTTACACTAAATTGCAATAAAAAAAATAAAAAAAAATAAAAATGCTTCCGCCCTGCAGTGGCATGGAGATGGACCCGATCGCCTCTGCCGCTACCGACGGATCTGGTAATCGGCGGAGGGCACTGGAGAGCGGCGGGAGGGTGGGGGCCCCTCTCCCGCCACCGATAAAATTGATCTTGCGGAAGATCCGCCGCAGAGACCACTTTTATCTTGAAGCGGACCACCCGCTGAAGAAGAGGATACCGGGGTTATGGCAGCTAGCTGCTGCCATAACAGCGATATTTCTCTTCAAAGTAGTGACGTAAAACTACGGTGGGCGGTGTCTGTAAGTGGTTAAAGCAGTTTTTTTATATTATTTTTACTCTGTATTGCAAAGGCTGTTTTTTGTTATTTTGAACATGTGACCAGCAGCAGAGGACTGGAAGCTCTTCTTGCTTATGTTTCTCTGCAGACAGGCTGGGAAAGAGCTGGGTCATGTGACAGCTGTATATCGATGGGAAATTAGGAAAACAGTACTTCAATGTTTTTTTTTGTTTGTGTTTTTTTGTGTTTAAATTATAATTACAGTGTGTGTTTTTAGTATCACTTTATATATGCCCATGATGTGACCATAGTGCATCTATGTTGGTAATATATTACATATTGAATTATGTCATGCCCATATTGTTAATTAACTTATCTATGCACCTCTGCATGAACAGTATAAAAGAAACATAAATTCAACCAATAAATCTTTCAGAGACTGATGAAAAAGCCTTGTTCCTGTCTGAACATATTTTAAAGGGTACCACTAAATCCAACATCCTTATCACCTGTCTAAACTTATTTAATCTTAAACCTGCTTCCACACCTATTCTAAATGCTATAGCTACTAGCCTGTGGAAGAAAGATGTGTATACTTGCCTATTTCCTGGGCGCTTCAGTCCGGTCACATACTGGCTCCCAACGCCGGCTTTAGGGGAGAGGAGAGACAGCCAACAATGGATGCCCCATAGTAGCCCTATAGGTGACGTCACCTCCAAGGCATTGCAACCGCTGTCGACGATCTCTCCTCCCGAAGCTGGCCGCTGGGGGGGGGGGGGGGGTCACGTGACTGGACTGGAGCCCCCAGGGTTTAGGTAAGTATACACTTCTTTACTCAACACACTAGTTAGTATAGCATTTAGAATGTGGGTGGGAGCAGGTTTAAGATCAGATTAGGTTTAGACTGGACTTTGAATTTAATTATGGTTAGCTATAGTGTATTTTTTACTGAAAATGTGGCTTTGATAAACCATTGCGGTAATATCGCGTGATATAAAAATTGCAATGATCACCATTTTATTCGTCAGGGTCTCTGTTTTCACAAAACCTATATTTGGGGAGTGTTAAGCAATCATCAGGCCAAAAATGTGCAGTTTAACTGGGGGCAGGTCACAGTCAGGACTTTTTTTTTCTGCCTGGGTGTTCAGCAGTTGAACACATCTGTCACGCTCTCACGCTCTCATGTTTTCTCTGCTCTTTCACAAGTAAATGCTGCTGCTTTAAAATCCCTGTTAACCATCTCAATGCTATTATTATTATTATACAGGAATTATATAGCGCCAACAGTTTGTGCAGCGCTTTACAATGTTAGGGCAGACAGTACACTTACAATACAATTCAATACAGGAGGAATCAGAGGGCCCTGCTCGTTAGAGCTTACAATCTAAGAGGGAGGGTCAAGTGATACAAAAGGTAATAACTGTGGGGGGATGAGCTGATGAAGAAAATGAAAGTAAAGTTGTTTGGTGGTGGCAGGATAGGCTTCTCTGAAGAGAAAAGTATTCAGGGATCGTCTAAAAGTGAATAGAGTAGGAGATTGTCGGACAGATTGGGGTAGGGAATTCCAAAGAATGGGAGAGGCTCGGGAGAAGTCCTGGAGGCGTGTATGGGAGGAGGCGAGGAGGGAACTAGAGAGCAGGAGGTCTTGGGTGGAACAAAGAGGACGATTTGGTTGGTATTTTGAGACTAGGTTAGTGATGTAGCTGGGGGCAGAGTTATGGATGGCTTTGTAAGTTATTGTTAGTATTTTGAATTTAATTTGTTGGGTGAGTGGAAGCCAATGGAGGGATTGGCAGAGAAGGGTAGCAGACGCTGAGCGGTTTGTAAGGTAGATGAGTCTGGCAGCAGCATTCATGATGGACTGAAGTGGGGATAGCCAATGTAAAGGTAAGCCAAGCCAATGAAGAGAGAGTGCATAAGTCGAGGTGAGAGATGACCAGGGAGTGAATTAGGAGCTTTGTGGTGTCATTGGTTATGAAGGAAGGTATCTTGGAGATGTTGCGGAGGTTGAGGCGGCAGGCCTTGGAAAGTGATTGGATGTGGGGCCGAAAGGAGAGTTGAGGGTCCATGATAACTCCTAGCACCCTGGCATGCGGGGTGGGTGGATGGTTGTGCCATTGCTCTTGACAGAAAAGGTCAGAGAAGCTATGTACTGATACTGCAATCATAGTAAATGCTGCTGCTTTAAAATCAATGTTAACCACCTAAGTGCTATGTACTGACTCTGCAATCATTATGGTAAATACTCAAAGATCCTTTTAAACTTGTCTATTTGTGGTAATTGATTCTCATCTCCTTAAGACCCCATTCACACAGGGGCAACACGACTTGCAGGTCGCCTCACCGAGGCGACCTGCACACGACTGCCCGGGCGACTTGCAAAACGACTTCTGTATAGAAGTCTATGCAAGTCACCCCAAGTCACCCCCGAAGTCGTACAGGAACCTTTTTCTAAGTCGGAGCGACTTGCGTCGCTCCTCTTAGAACGGTTCCATAGCACAGAACGGGAGGCGACTTGTCAGGCGACTAGGTCGCCTGACAAGTCGTCCCTGTGTGAATGGGCTCTTAGGCTTTTTGTGATCAAACAATCAATTATTTTTGATGACTTTTGCCTGTGTCAGTGGCTAGTCTGTTTTTTTTTTACAATTTCCCCTTCAATTCATGTGTCCCTTATCAGTTCCTTATTGATGAATCCTTCTCTGCCCCATCTCCCTATAAATTTAGATCCGCTTATGGGGTAAGTCACAGTCAGGACATTTTTTTCTGCAGGAGTGTTCAGCAGTTGAACACATCTTCTGTCTCACATAATGTCTTCTCTGCTCTTTCACAGGAAAATGCTGCAGCTTTAAAATCCATGTTAACCCTCGCAATGCTATGTAATGACACTGCAATCATTATGGTAAATGCTGCTGCTTTAAAATCCACGTTAACCATCTCAATGCTATGTAGTGACACTGCAATCATTATGGTAAATGCTGCTGCTTTGACCACTTGCCTACAGGGCACTCCTACTCCCTTCCTGCCCAGGCCAATTTTCAGCTTTCAGCGCTGTCGCACTTTGAATGACAATTGTGTGGTCATGCAACACTGTACCCAAAAAAAAATTTATCATTTTTTTTGAGACAGATAGAACTTTCTTTTGGTGGTATTTAATCATCACTAGATTTTTTATTTTTTTCTAAACAAACGAAAAAAGACCGAACATTTTGAAAAGCAAAAGTTTTTCTTCATTTTTGTTACAAAATTTTGTAAAGTAATTTTTCTTCTTCACTGATGTATGCTGATAGTCTGCACTGATGAGGAGGCACTAATGGGCACTGATTGGCATTACTGGTGGCACTTTTGGGGCTGCACTGATAATCAGGACACTAATGATCAGTGCCCTGATTGTCAGTGCAGATGTCCCCGCTGAGGAATGCCGCTTATCTGCTCTCCTCTCCTCACGTGCTGTCAGCCTGCTTGCTGCCACTATCTGAAGAAGACGCGGCTGTGCAGGGCTCCGCCCGGCCACCTCATCCATTCATGGTGTGGGAATCCTTCTCTGTCCCATCTCCTTAGAAATTTAGATCAGCTTATAGGGGAAGTCACAGTTAGGACATTTTTTTCTGCTTGAGTGTTTTTTCTGCAAAAGTGTTCATCAGTTGAACACATCTTCTGTCACTCTCTTATAATGTTTTCTCTGCTCTTTCACAGTAAAAGTACCTTGAAAAAGTATTCATTTCCACATTTTGTCATGTTACAACCAAAAACATAAATGTATTTTATTGGGATTTTATGTGATAGACCAACACAAAGTGGCACATAATTGTGAAGTGGAAGGAAAATGATAAATGGTTTTCAAAATGTTTTACAAATAAATATGTGAAAAGTGTGGTGTGCATTTGTATTCAGCTCCCCCCTGAGTCAATACTTTGTCTCTACCAGTTTTGCACATCTAGAGAATGAAATTTTTGCCCATTTTGCAAAATAGCTCGAGCTCTGTCAGATTGGATGGGGAGCATCTGTGAACAGCAATTTTCAAGTCTTGCCACAGATTCTCAACTGGACTTAGGTCTTGACTTTGGCTGGGCCATTTGAACACATGAATATGTTTTGTTCTAAATCATTCCATTGTAGCTCTGGCTGTATGTTTAGAGTCGTTCTCCTGCTGGAAGATGAACCTCCGTCCCAGTCTCAAGTCACATGACAAAATGTGGAAATGTTCAAGGTACTGTCTATAAGTACTTTTTAATAAATAAATACCAACAACATGGGGGGGGGGGGGGGTATCCACTGATGCCAATTTTGAGAGTTACGACTACGTCTACTACTGCCAATCATGGGGGTTATTATTACGTCCACTGATGCCCTTGTCTGGGTTATTTGTGCACTCAGTGACACCAATGCTAGGGGTTAATGTACTCCAACTGCTTCAGTGTACATTGCAATACGATGCTAAAAATGCAGCAGGATCAACATTTTTTTTTTTGTTGAGGTACCAAAATGCCTTGCTATTGTGGAGCCCTTTGGAGGTTCTGGATGCTGCTCTTGAGGCCTTATAAATTTAAATCTGACCACCACTGCACTAGATAATTAAAATTGGGTAGTTACCCTCCCCCCATGCTTCCCAGGACATGATCTTCACTTTGTAGCAGGGTGTTGCTCCTCTGATTGAAGCTTATGCACTGTTTGGACAAGGGGGAGAAAAGGGGAAGCTGCCTAGTGTGCAGTGTTTTTATGTGTTGGTGTCCATCTCCAACTTTACCTCTTTGGATCTGCCCCAGCTGACTTGCACTGTGCCATTCATAGCCATTCAGTCCCCACTAGCAGGGAACAGGACCCCTTCCCAAGGGCACTGCCTGTTCCTGCACGGCACGTTGCCAGACTGCTGCGTGGCTGCTGGCATTAGGTGTATTTTAATGTGGTTTAGGGTTTAGTTTTTCATTTACTGTTCTTTGTGTTTTTCTTTTCTTGTTTGTGTGTGTGTGTGTGTATGATCTGTCATTTTAAAGTTTTTATTTGTGTTTTTCTCATTGTCTGAGAAAAACTGGCTAATGAAAAGCTGCTTTTGGTTCAAGAATAGGTTCAGGATAGTTGAAAGGGGCTTTTTTAGCACTTTCACTGCCAGAGCCGTTTTTTGCACACATTTTAGGCCTGAAGATTGCATTGCATAAAAGTTCATTTTAGGGCACACAAACACAATAAATTACCACATTTTTTTGTAAAATCTAAAAGGTGAGGTTGCAAATACAGTGGATATAAAAAGCCTACACACCCCTGTTAAAATGTCAAGCTTCTGTGATAAATCATTTCAGAACTTTTTCCACCTTTAATGTGACCTATAAACTGTACAACTCAATTGAAAAACAAACTGAAAACTTTAAAGGGGGGAAATAAAAATAAAAAAATAAAATAATGTGGTTGCATAAGAGTCGGTTCACACTGAGGCAGCACGACTTCGAGCGCGACTGCCTCAGACGACTTGAACACGACTGCAGCGGCGACTTGCAAAACGAACTCTATATAGAAGTCTATACAAGTCACCTCAAGTCGCCCCCAAAGTAGTACAGGAACCTTTTTCTAAGCC
The DNA here is from genome assembly GCA_037952835.1 of Lithobates septentrionalis. Classification (NCBI taxonomy): domain Eukaryota; kingdom Metazoa; phylum Chordata; class Amphibia; order Anura; family Ranidae; genus Lithobates; species Lithobates septentrionalis. The sequence continues at coordinate 2,737,232 of JBBDGP010001037.1, forward strand.
GGAGCGACTTGCGTCTGTCCGATTAGAACGGTTCCATTGTACAGAACGGGACGCTACTTGTCAGGCGGCTAAGTCGCCTGACAAGTCGTCCTAGTGTGAACTGACCCTTAGTGTGCACACCCTCTTATAACTGCTGATGTAGCTGTGTTCAGAATTAAGCAATCACAATCAAACTTATGTTAGATATGAGTCAGTACACACCTGCCATCATTTAAAGTGCCTCTGATTAACCCCAAATAAAGTTCTGCTGTTCAGCTTGTCAGCTTTCCTGACATTTTCTTAGTCACATCCTACAGCAAAAGCCATGGTCCGCAGAGAGCTTCCAAAGCATCTCATTGTTAAAAGGTACCAGTCAAGAGAAGGGTACAAAAGAATTTCCAAGGCATTAGCTATACCAGGGAACACAGTGAAGACAGTCATCATCAAGTGGAGAAAATATGGCACAACAGTGACATTACCAAGAACTGGACGTCCCTCCAAAAGTGATTAAAAGACAAGAAAACTGTACTGTACAGAAAACTGGTCAGGGAAGCTGCCAAGAGGCCTTCAGCAACATTAAAAGAGCTGCGGAAATATCGGTCAAGTACTGGCTGTGTGGTACATGTGACAACAATCTCCCGTACTCTTCATATATCTGGGCTATGGGGTAGAGTGGCAAGATGGAAGCCTTTTCTTACCAAAAAAAACATCCAAGCCCAGCTAAACTTTGCAAAAACACATCTGAAGTCTCCCAAAAGCATGTGGGAAAATGTGTTATGGTCTGATGAAACCAAGGTTGAACTTTTTAACCATGATTCCAAAAGATCTGTTTGGCGTAAAAACAAAACTGCACATCCCCAAAATAACACTATACCCACAGTGAAGCATGGTGGTGGCAGCATCATGCTTTGGGGCTGTTTTTCTTCAGCTGGAACAGGGGCCTCAATCAAGGTAGAGGGAATTATGAACAGTTCCAAATACCAGTCAGTATTGGCACAAAACCTTCAGGTTTCTGCTAGAAAGCTGAACATGAAGAGGAACTTCATCTTTCAGCATGACATCGACACAAAGCATACATTAAAATCAACAAAGAAATGGCTTCACCAGAAGTAGATTAAAATTTTGGAATAGCCCAGCCAGAACTCAGACCTGAATCCGATTGAAAATCTGTGGGGTGATCTGAAGAGGGCTGTACACAGGAGATGCCCTCGCAATCTGACAGATTTGGAGTGTTTTTGCAAAGAAGAGTGGGCAAATATTGCCAAGTCAAATTGTGCCATGCTGATAGACTCATACCCAAAAAGTGAGAGCTGAATGCTATAATAAAATCAAAAGGTGCTTCAAAAAAGTAATTTAAGGGTGTGCACACTTATGCAACCATATTATTATTTTATTATTTAAAAAGTTCTGAAATGATTTATCTTTGTCTCATTTTTTTACATCACAGAAACCTGACATTTTAACAGGGGTGTGTAGACTTTTTATATCCACTGTAGATACCCAACATGTCAAACCCTAAATCTGAGTTAGCCGCCTTGTCTGTCCGTGCCCCTCCTTCCTGTTAAAGGCTGTGACTGTTTTCACCGGAACAGGGACATTGTCCTATCTTCCTTATGTCCGCACCCTGAGGTGGTTGCGCTATATTCCTTAGTTGTGGTCTGAGAGGTTTGAGTGTGCCTGCGGCTTCCTTCTGGGGGTTGGATTTTCTGTTTGTGATGGCGGACGACCACAAAAAAAGCCAGGCAGCCTCCTCTGCCTCCAATTTTCATGGGATCAGGCAGACTGTTCCAGTTTATGCCATCAGGGGTCGGGCTCATCCCTTCTCTGCTATAGTATGGGTGCTTAGTGCCTGTCTGGTATTCCAACATCTGGAGCCTATGTCTCTGTGGCCCCCTGGTTGTCTGTGCATATCCGTGGCAATTTGCACAGGTTGATGTGTTTGCGTCCGTAAATGCTTGTTTTGCGAGCCACTGTTTGACACCTCAGTTTTCCCTTTGGGGGATGTTTCTCATACGGCGGCCCCCCACCGCCCCGGGAAACTGCTTCGTGACGCCCCTATGGTCAAGATTTAGGAGAACGGTGTCTGTCAATGAACACAAGAGATAACAGGATTTTTTGTATCCCTTTCTCATTGATGGACGCAGCACCCGCCCCTCTTGTGATTCTCTTTTTCTTGTACTGATGTTACTGGGATGCCTATAGCAGAGAGGGATTATACCAGCTAGGACTGCCCATAGGCGGTGCTGAGTTCTTTTTTTTATAGCCCTGTGGTCCAGATTTAGAAACACTGTGTCTGTCAAACTCAGAGAAAGAAATTTTACGGTGAGTAACAAAAAATACAGTTTTTCTCCAGCTCTATAGAGTAGCTCTATAAGTAAAATGTGATTGGGTGCAGAATCGCCTTTATTAAGTTTTTTGCTTTTGTTGTTGGCAGGATTTACCGCTATCAGACGTTCGATTATTCTTTCTCCACGACAGAATCATTACTGCATGCCATGGCTGGGGATGACTTTGTTTCAAAGCTGAACATGTCCATAGGGGAAGAGATGCAGAAATATGGCTTCACACAGAGGTTTATTGATGAAATGGTGGTTCCAGTTATGAGATTCAACTATGGGCAAGGAGTTGAGATTAATGCCTTTGTTGGTGAGAATCTGTTATGATGCTGAATGATTTTTCTGACTGTTGTCTGTACAAAGAGAGATGTGAAGAAGGAACAGTTGACTGTAATGTTTCCCTTGACTGATATGGTGAGAGAGAAATTCTAATGGTTTAGTATATAATTTTATATTTTTAAAAGCTTATAATTTTTCTAAACTATTTATACTTTCCAAATTTTTTTTTAGTAAAGGCAGCACCCAATGCTGCTGTTATCACCCGGAATTATTCGATTTTGTAAGGAGAGCACAGAGCAGAAGCTGTTTGTTTTCAGATTGTCGCTGTACTTCAAAGTCTGACTTATAATTGGTGGGGGGAAAGGGGGTTGTGCCATTTCCTTGAATAAATTAGCGTTTTTTTGATATTATTATAACTAATATTTTATTAAAATAACAAACATGTTAAACTTACTTGCTCTGTGCAATGATTTTGCACAGAGCAGCCCCAATCCTCTTCTTCTGGGGTCCACCGCCGGCCCCTCCTTAGCGGGTGCACCCACGAAAAGCCGCTTCCCATGGGGGAACACGTGCATGCTTGCTCCCGAGCCCTGCTGCTGAGTTGACATGGACTTGGCCCCGCTCCCGTGTCACAACATTCGATTGACAATTATCAGTCTACCCAATGAGGAGGGAGACAGCAGCTGGTGCCGCTGCTCTTGTGCACATCACTAGATCGGATCGGGCTCAGATAAGAAAAGAAGGGGGGTCTGGGAGGGAGCTGCAGCACAGAAGGTTGTTCACCTTAATGCATAGAATGCAATAAGGTAAAAAACCATATGGCTTTAGAACCACTTAAACCACTCCAAATTCATTTCTGTAAGTGTTTGTTATTGTGCTACTTGAAAGTAAGTGAGGGTAGTAGCTGGTTGCACAGTGCTAATAAATCACGGCTCCCTGCAGCTATAAGATTACACCCAGGATAAAGTAATTGACCTGGGATTATGAGTATGCATGTTCATGCTGATGTCACCCTGATATTCATTTAATTGTTGCATGCTTATTCTAGGTCAATAAATTAAAGGCTGGAATCAGAGACAGACAGGCAAAATTTTATAGAAGGAGGATACCATTGGCTAGGGGTACTAGTCTAGTTTTGTTTTCTTTGAATCCTAGGTAATATGTCCACCTATCTGACAATATCTGTTAGGGTTGCACCGATAGCATGCTTTTTTACCAGCGAGTACAAGTACCGCAAGTACTCGCCGATTCCAAGTACTGATACCTTTGCAGTGCAATTTGAGCCCATACAAACTGAATGGGCTCAAATCACACTGCAAAGAATTGCATGTGATTTGAACAGGAATGCTGTGCAATTCCTGCCCCCCACCACTCCTGTGTGAACCCAGGCTGAAGACACTATGACAAGTCTGGGTTCACACAGGAGCAGTGGGGGAAACTGCATGTGATGCGGATAGGCATTCCACTGTGTTCCTGTTTAAATCACATGTGGTTTTTTGCAGTGCGATTTGAGCCTATTTACCGCAAAGATATCGATGTCAGGTTTCGGAGCACTTGTGCAAATGCTTAGTATTGGCACTGATAACGGTATCTGTACATATTCATTGTTAGTAAAGATGCCTACAGGTCTGAACCATGAGACTAGATTGTGTTTAGCCCAATGTTAATTTCTGTCACACTGTCGCTGTTCATAGTTCATCATTGTTTTTTTCCTAGGTGCTATCTCTTATGCTTGGACTGAATCTGGAGTGTGGGCAGTGGCAGGTGGGAATAAACTGGTTTGTAATGGCCTCCTAAATGCTGCAAAAGCCCAGTTCATTCAGGGCACTGTCAATTCTGTACAGGAGAAAGTTCACTCTACAAAGTCTGGTAAGTGTGACTGGCATGACTTCAGATTCACGGAGTCCAGATAACACTTAATCTGCTTTATACGTCAATATTTTCCATGTTACAGAAAGCTGGCATGAGATCAGAAACGCTACAAATGTGTAATTCTGTCCCAGTGACCCCTAATCACTGGCTCGGGAACAAAATCTGGTTCTCATTTACTTTGATCATGCACATAACACGTGTCGAGTACATGTCCAGTTTTGAATTTATGATATACTATACACTTGCTATAATTGTAAACCTGCACAAATAATATTCAGTTGAAATAGTTACCATTATCATTAAAGAAGTTTGTTTACTTTGCCAAATTGGGAAAGTCTCTTGAAAGCACTAACACTTCTACACCACTTCCCGAGTCACTTGTTTTCGCCTTGACTGCTCTCTCAAGTTGTTGAGCCCAGACCCTTAATAGGTACATTCTAGCTGATCTTGGGGTATAGCAAATAGCTGTGTTGGATTTTTAGGTGATTAGCAATTTCAGAGGGGAGACCCTAAGAAGATAAACAATGAAGGTATGTTTGTTTCTCTACCGACCTGCATAGCAATCAACATACACTATCTTACCAAAAGTATTGGGACACCTGCCTTTCACGCACAAGATGTGCGTCTGTAGGATTCAATATTGAGTTGGCCCACCCTTTGGCGCTATAACAGCTTCAACTCTTCTGGAAAGGCTGCCCACAAGGTTTAGGGGTGTGTCTATGGGAATGTTTGACCATTCTTCCAGAAGCGCATTCGTGAGGTCAGGCACTGATGCGGACGAGAAGGCCTGGCTCAGAGTCCCTGCTCTAATTCATCCCAAAGGTGTTTTATCGGGTTGAGGTCAAGACTCTGCAGGCCAGTCAAGTTCCTCCACCCAAAACTCGCTCATCCATGTCTTTATGGACCTTCCTTTGTGCACCTGTTCAAATCATTTGGTGAAGGGGGGATTATAGTGTAGGGTTGTTTTTCATGGGTTGGGCTTGGCCCCTTAGTTCCAGTGAAGGGAACTCTTAAGGCGTCAGTATACCAAGACATTTTCGGCAATTTCATGCCCCCAACTTTGTGGGAACAGTTTGGGGATGGCCCCTTCCTGTTCCAACATGACTGCGCACCAGTGCACAAAGCAAGATAGGCCAACTCAATATTGAACCCTACGGTCAAAGACTGGGGTGCCATTAAAGATCATGTGTTTCTCATATATGCTGTATTATTAACCCTTTAATAAAGCAATCCTGATTGTTAAAAAAAGTTCATGTGCGTGTAAATGCAGGCATTCCAATGCTTTTGGTAATATAGTGTATATACATGGGTGATCTAATTGTGCATGTTATGTGACAATAGATGAACAACTAATGCAGCGCTCAGAACAGGGGAGCCTCCTTTAATTCTTAAGGAGAGTCCACAGATGGGTGCTCTGGCTCTGATGTCCTCCAGTCAACATGTCAGCAATTGAATCCAGTAAAATCCAACTCCGAATCCAAATGTATTGATCACATGATAAAAGAGTATACACAGGGGCTAACGCGTTTCAGCAAACCGCATTGATCATAGCACAGATAGGAGTATAAGGGACAATATGCAGAACAGAATCGAAAATCATATTGGTTAAAGGCTTTATTAAACATTAAACAGGGTATAAGTGCAGCGCAAACAGAAAAATTCCAAAATGTTGGTGAACAACAAGTCCCAGAATATTATTTTCAAAAAATGATGAGAAAAGGTCCAGATAATTGGTCCCAGTAAGCCTTGACCAGTGATGTTAAATCCACAAAAGGTGACAGTCCGTCCACCTCCGGTCTTATTATCTACTCTCACTTCAAAGCATGGACTCCTGAACTAACAGGTAGTCATGCAAGCATATCCCAATATACCAAATGGGTTAAAGCAGATCGCACTCTTATCTCCAGACTCCTCAGAACCAAATGCGAACATCCGACCATAAATGATAAAAAAGGAACAGATCTAAGTGCTCACTGTATGTTTCATAACGTTATAAATGTTTTCAAACTACTCACATTCCAGCAGTTTGATACAGGTATCAAAAACACAAACGTGTCAAACAGATACCGAAGGGCAGCATCGGGTGACGTCATACACAGCCATCCCACGTCACCCACTGCTGCCCTCTGGTCTCACCTGTTCACCACACATACTTGAGAATAGATTTAATCTTAGTAGACAAATTCTTGCTCCAAAAAAATCAGCAGATCTGAAATTCATACCATCAATTGGTCGGATCATGCCCCAGTCTTCATAACGGTGGGAGGGATCCACGCTGAAACTGGGGCTAATAGGTGGCGCAATGACGTATCCATTCTACAAACCAGAGATATCTAGAGCTCTCACTGAGTTTTTTAGGCTCAACGCCCCTTCAGTGTCGGATCCCTTCACATTATGGAACTCCCATAAAGCAGTAATCAGGGGCATACTAATTCAAATAAGTAGAAGAGTACGAAAACAAAGGTCTCGCCAACTGAATGACCTAATCAAGGAGATTCAGTCCTTGGAAGCAGATAACAAATCAGCCCCCTCCTCCAAAACTAGAGAGTGGCTATTTTCTGCAAGAAAGGAGCTACAATCACTACGGAGTCATAAACATAACTTCCAGCTTAGATCCCTTAAAGCCCACTCATATAGATATGGGAACAAAGCAGACAAACGTTTATCCCAACAGTTGAAAGAGAAAATAGCAAAACCGAAGATTGCATATCTTCTGGACCCCAACACAGATTGAAAAATGTATAACCCCAAAGATATAGCTGGCGCTTTCAGTAAATACTACAGCTCGCTATATAACCTAAAATTAGACCCCAATACAGCTCAGCCTTCGAATGAAAACATTCATGAATTTCTCGCCTCCATGTCATTACCGTCCCTGTCCACAGAAGATCTGCATTCCCTTAATTCTCCATTCTCACGAAGGAAATAGAAACTTATAAAATCCCTGCCTCACAATAAAGCACCTGGCCTAGATGGTTACTCAACAGAATACTATCAATTATTTCACCCAATACTTATCTCTCACTTGATCCCGGTTTTCAATACAGCTGTAAAAGAAGCCTTATTCCCCCGCAGAAATGTTATCAGCCACCATTGTAACCCTAACGAAACCTGGCAAACCCCCTAATGTACCACAGACAGATTTCTTTACTAAATGTGGACGTCAAGGTATACGCCAAACAGATTATCCAAACTCTTTTAGTGAAACAAGATCAGATGGGCTTTGTCGCAGGGTGTCAAGCCCCTGATGCCACCAGAAGAATGATCAACCTTATACACATGTCAAAAAAATCAAAAGAGCCTTCTCTGCTTCTTGCTTTAGATGCAGAGAAGGCTTTTGATAGAATACATTGGGGATATCTGTCTAAAGTGTTAGAGAAGTTTGGAATTAGAGGTCCTATCCATATCCGCCCTGTACTCCAAACCCTCTGCCCATGTACTGATGGTCTATTCTCCACTCTATTTGAAATAACAAATGGAACTAGACAGGGATGCCCCCTGTCCCCCTTAATATTTGACCTTCTTTTAGAACCGTTGGCAGAGAAAATCAGATCACACCCAGGAATACAAGGGATTGCATCTCAAGGAGAACACAAGATAACACTGTTTGCGGACGATGTGGTTCTCTCTCTCACCGATCCACTACACTCCCTCACGACAAAATAAATGTGGGGGTGGGTGCTGCGCTATTCCGAGCAAAGTACAAGAAATATATTGCTAAAGGTAGCAGTACAAATATAGTGTCCGCATACACAGAAAAGTCCAATAGGTGTAATAAATATACATACACAACAAAATTAACCGGTTCCCGCCCGGCGCACGCCGATGTACGTCGGCAGAATAGCACGGCTGGGCAAATGGACATACAGGTAGGTCCATTTGAATTCCCTGCCGTGCCATTGCATGCGCGCCGCCGGCCGGGATCTCCGTGAGTCGGGTCGCGGGTCCCGCGGACTCAATCACCGCGGGAATACCCGCGATCGCCTCATGGAGAGAACGAACGGGGAGATGCTGATGTAAACAGCATCTCCCGTTCTGCCTAGTGACAAGTGTCACTGATCACAGCTCCCTGTCATGGGGAGCTGTGATCAGAGTAATGACACTGCTAGCCAATCCCCCTACAGTTAGTAATCACTCCCCTAGGACATACTTAACCCCTCCCCGCTCCCTAGTGGTTAACCCCTTCACTGCCAGTGTCATTTACACAGTAATCCGTGCATTTTTAATCGCACTGATCGCTGTATAAATGATAATGGTCCCCAAAATGTCCGACATGTCCGCCATAACGTCGCAGTCACAATAAAAATCGCTGATCGCCGCCATTACTAGTAAAAAAAAAATATTAATAAAAATGCCATAAAACTATCCCCTATTTAGTAAATGCTATAACTTTTGCGCAAACCAATCAATAAACGCTTATTGCAATTTTTTTTTACCAAATATATGTAGAAGAATATGATCGGCCTAAACTGAGGGAAAAAAATGTTTTTTTATGTATTTTTGGGGGATATTTATTATAGCAAAATGTAAAAAAAATGCGTTTTTTTTCAAAATTTTGTTTGGGAGCCACGTCGCATGACCGCGCAATTGTCAGTTAAAGCGACACAGTGCCGAATCGCAAAAACGCTCTGGTCAGGAAGGTGGTAAAATCTTTCGGGGCTGAGGCGGTTAAGTAAACGTGCAAATTGGCAAAACAATATATATATATATATATTTAAAAAAATATATATATATATATATATATATATATATATATATATAAAAATGCAAAAATTCAATAGTAAATTTTCCTGTGCAGGGTGCAAAGGACCTGTGCAAAATGCAAATCGGTGTGAAAACCAAGTATACAGCAAAAAATTGTATTGCATTTTTTATATATATATATATATATACGCTATATATATATATATATATATATATATATATATATATATTATATATATTGTTTTGCCAATTTGCTCGTATTGTGGTATATTGCACGTATTGTTTTATAGAAGTTTTTTAACAGTGTCTTTATAATCTTTAATATTGGACTTTTGTGCATGTGGACACTATATTTGTACTGCTACCTTTAGCAATATATTTCTTGTACTTTGCTCGGAATAGCGCAGCACCCACCCCCACATTTATTTTATTGTTTTATGGGTTTGGCTTGACCCATATTCGGTGCCTGCAGCAGTTCCACCTTGGGTTTTTTTTTTCTCCCCCCTCTTTTCATGGTAGCGCAGGAATAATTATACACTCCAGTACTCCCTCACGACAGCTTACAAAATACTACAACAATTTAATGAAATTTCATACTACAAACTAAACGCGTCCAGATCCCAAATCTTAGGGGTGGGTATAGATGAGACCACAAAATCCAGATTAAAGATTAAATATCCCTTCCAATGGTCTTCCAACTCTCTAGTGTACCTGGGCATTAAACTAACCCCCAACACAGAAGACCTCTATTACTCCAATTTCATTCCTCTCATTTCAGATAATCAAAATTAACTCTCTAGACTGAAAAAATTCTACCTATCCTTGTCTGGAAGACTAGCAGCATACAAAATGTTGGTGTTACCCAAGATTTTGTACCATTTTAGAAGTCTACCCATTCAAATACCTAACTTTCTTCACAAAGATGCTATCCCTCGTTTCTGATTTTGTATGGGCAGGAGGCAAACCTAGGAGCTCACGTAAGGTGCTGATGAAACTAGATTAGATTGGAGGAATGGGTGTACCCATATTGAAAGATTACTACACGTCGTCCCTTTTAGACCAGCTGAGACACTGGATCCTCCCCACGCATCCAAAACATTAGCAAAAACTTGAGAGGGAGGTATTGGAAATTGAACTTTTTCACTATATGATCACTTTTTACATGGATTTTGGTGGAAATTCTATGGAGATTGATTTACCCTACTTTACAAAATTTTTTGGTCATTTGTATATCACAATATTTGTTATGTACATTAAGGTTTAGCACTGCACAATCCAATATATTTGATTAATTATTAATATACATATTTTTTTCTTTTGTTCATTGCAGGAAATACAGTGAAGATGTATGAAATAAGCTATGTAACAGACACAGGACCTGGGTTGGACTTGTATGACATTGTAGTCATCGCAACACCACTCAACAAGAAACTTAGTAACATAGAGTTTGTGGGCTTTGACCCACCAATCGAAACCTTGCCCGAGCGCTACCAGCAGATGGTGACCACGTTTGTTCATGGACGGATCAATGCTTCCTTTTTTGGATGCTCCGCACCATGTCAGTTTCCATTATTAGATATATTAACTACCAAAAACCCCAAATTTTTTATCCACAGCATTTCAGCTGCATCTCCAGTTAATCCAGTACCAGAATCTGACGCATCAAAAGCTGTAGGTCTCAGAGTCTGGAAAATCTTCTCTCCGGAAGTCCTAACCGATGAACAGTTACATCAGCTGTTTGAGTCTTACTATGCGGTTAAAGTGAGAAGTTGGTTGGCTTATCCGAGATACAGCCCACCAGAGAAAATACCATCAATAAAACTTCACCGTGCAATTTATTACCTAAATGGCATTGAATGGGCAGCCAGTGCCATGGAGCTGTGCGCCATCTCTGCCAAGAATGTGGCTCTTTTATCTTACCATCAGTGGTATGGAAAGGATGATCACATTGACCAGCAGGATTTAGCAGAACGGCTAAAGTCCGAGCTATAGATTTTTTTTTTTTTTTTAAGCCTACCTAAAACTTTAGTGCTGAGTGTAGTGGAGCCAGATTGTACTCTCTCTTGCTGAGTCCCCTCAGAGTTGAAGGGCCAGAGGATACAGAAAAAACAGGAGCACCACACATCCACACAGCCAATGCTTATTTTTTTCTTTTGAGGAAATAAACATATATTTTTGGGCTCCAGGTTTACTTTCACTTTAAATAGTTTCTGTTGGGCCAATTTGGCTGAAACGATTTCCTTTACTAAATGCATCTGCTGTCAGCATTGTATGAACTGTATGTAGCATTAGGTACATACAATATACAGCGTTGTGTTCCGGCAGCAGTACGGGGACTTCCAGTCTGCTGCTGGAACAAAAATGGTGTTTCTCAGCCACTCACAGCCTTGTATTTTTAGCAGTGAATACAAGGCTTCTTCTGGTTGGCTGAGGTGGAGATCATAACGTCATCCACCCGCCTCTCCTCCTCGGCCTACCAGAGGAAACCTTGAAATTACTCCACAAAATACAAAGCTTTTTGTGAATGGCTGAGACACTCACCCTGACTCGATTTTGTTCCGAAAGCAGATAGGAATTCCTTTTACTGCTGGAACACAGCGCTGTATACTGTATGTAGCTTATGCTACATACAGTTTAGGCAGCACTGACAGCCGCAACAGTTAGTAAAAGAAATAGTTAATTTATGCCAACTTGGCCTAAACAAACAATTTAAAGTGAAAGTAAACCTGGAGTTTGGCTTTAAACAATGGTTTGGCGCTCCTATTTGTTGTGTACCCTCGTATGAGAGTTGCCTAGCCTAGAAAAAATGTATTCTACATCATGCACTCTCCTTTTTACTGTAAGATCTAGCATATTTTAGATACTGTGCCTCCTATCTATACCTAAAAACATTTAGGGGTAATATATTCACAATTGTATCACTGGCAGCTAGTTGGGATGGCCAATAAGAGCATTCACCTGCTACTACAGCAGCTCTACCTCACTGGTTCAAATCCGGCAGAGTTTTGCTTGCAAGTGTCAGGCAAGTGTCTATTAGATTCTGTTCACTTCAGTGTGATTTAGGTGTGTGCTTGCTGCAGCTTTGTTTCGCTTTACGTCAAAACGTGTTTTACATAGAATTCAATTATAATGCATGCACCATGCACCGCATTTAAACTGCAAATGTATGAAGTGGACCTAAGTGATTCTGCTGGCAACTTTTAAAGATTGTTAGTGTGACATGTCCCAACTGTGAGCCAAAGATCTTTGTTCTTTTCTATATTTGTGCCATGGGCGTAGCATAAGGGGTTGCAGGGGTCACAATCGCAACCCCGCCCCTAGCTCCAGGGGGACCCTGCAGCCTCCCTGTCATATTATCATATCCTCCACAAAGTCCAGCTCCATCTGCCCTAGGGCCCCACAGCCATGCTCCAGTACTGGGCGTCCACTTTGCCTTCCACAGTCCACACCCCTTCTGTTCTCATTGGCTGGGAAGAAGCTGTGAGCCATTTCCTGAATGGAGAGGAGCATGGGGTGAGAACAGCCCAGGATGGGGAAGTGTCTGTGCTGTGTGCTGGCAACATGGGAATGGTAACTGAGGTCAGCGAGTTAAGAGGAGGAGAGTGCTGTCCTGTAACCACGATGGGACTGATGTCACTGGTGAGGTAAGACACCGTACAGTGTCTTCTAGTCACTATCTGGGATTCTCTGTACCCCCCCCCCCCCCACCCGGGGATGTCCGCTTACCCCACTTCCCTGACAACTGGGGAAAAGACACACACCTCCGGGAGGTGACCTTCTGCCAACACTGACAAAGAAACCTTCAGAAATTAGTAAAACAAATTCCTTAACACTAGGGGTGCAACGGATCAAAAAAACCCACGGTTCGGATTGTTCCTCAGATCAGGAGTCACGGTTCGGATCATTTTCGGATCAACAAAAAAAAAATCTACCCCATTGTAATATCCACAATCTCCGTATTGGCAGAGTATTGGCGGGTATATTGGCAGAGTATTGGCGGGTATATTGGCAGAGTATTGGCAGGGCATTGCAGCAAGGTATTGCAGCAGGGCATTGCAGAGTATTGGCACTGCTGCCATCCAATCTCTCCCCTCCACTGTACAGATCAGTACACAGAGGGGAGAGAGGAACGGGCGTCATGACGCCGGTTTGTTACAAGTGATCGCTCCGTCATTCGACGGAGCGATCACGTGCTAAACGGCCGCCGGGTGTACCAAGATGGCCGCCGCTCCGGAGCTAGGCCAAAGCCGCTGCCTTTCCTTATGGCCTAGGCCACAGAGCGCTCCGCGGATCGCAGGTGTCCCGTACGGATCAACCTCCGCGGATCGGATCACGGATCGATGACGATCCGTTCCACCCCTACTTAACACCTCCTGAGGGGCTGCAGGCTCCAGATTTCGTGTCACATGGCTTTGCCCCCCCCAGATCTAAGTCGCGTCCCCCCTAAAGCCCCCTGACCACCCCCTCCGCCCTGGATGCCCGCTGCTGAGCTTCTTTCCCAGGACAGCACTCTATACTGCTCCTCCACAGGGCTGAAATCACATTTCTTTACAACACAGCCAGACAGCCATGATCTGCACAGGGAGTATCTGCCTACTGCAACTACACTGCTGTTCCAACCAAGGGATTTCACGGGTCAGAATGGCAAAACAAAAGCCAGATACACCCTGTGATGGCTGATAGACTGTGTGTAAAGGAATGTGATTTCAGCCCTGTGCATTGGGGGGGGGGGGGCTGTTTACAGTGCTGGAATGGGAAAGAAGCTCTGCCAGATGACCTGCCAGGGGTCCCTGTCCTCTGATTCGCCAGGGGTGATCCCTGTCCTCTGATTTACCAGGGGTGATCCCTGTCCTCTGATTCACCAGGGGTGATCCCTGTCCTCTGATTCACCAGGGGTGATCCCTGTCCTCTGATTCACCAGGGGTGATCCCTGTCCTCTGATTCACCAGGGGTGATCCCTGTCCTCTGATTCACCAGGGGTGATCCCTGTCCTCTGATGTAAGGTGGAACTCTGGGAGCTCTGATTCACCAGGGGTGATCCCTGTCCTCTGATGTAAGGTGGAACTCTGGGAGCTCTGATTCACCAGGGGTGATCCCTGTCCTCTGATGTAAGGTGGAACTCTGGGAGCTCTAAACTCTTAAGCCACTTTGAGTATCTTGGCGTGCGGTAGGTGTATCTGCACACACAGTGGAAGTGGTGGGTGGTAGTGGGGGGGCCCAGGTCAACTTTTGCATCTGCGCCCACAAGCTTCAAGCTACGCCTCTGATTTGTGCACTAGGGTCTAGGTAGTAATATCCAAGGAGGCTTTTTAATTTTACCAGTGGCTAAGTGGATTAGCCACTAATGGAGAGCCACAGGTCCAACTTGATGCTGGGATGGTGAGTTGGGGAAATCTTGGTTGCAGTCTGTTGTAAAAGACAGCAGCCTATGTCTTGCTCCTCTTGTAACTGAAAAATATTAGAGTGTGAAAGCACTCGGGCTTTTACACTGGGGCTGCATAAGAGGCATTTTACAGGTGCTATTTTTAGCGCAAAAATGCCTCAGTGTGAAAGTGGCCTTTGGTGTAGAAGAATCTAAATATTTTTGGCTGGTAATATATTTGAGGAAAAAAGCAGGGAACAAAAAAAAAAAACCGAAATACTTTAACACCCCAGTCACACTGATTGTGATGTTGAAATCGTGCTACTTCAGCTGCTACTTTTAAGACTTCATACTCAGATGTCTATGCAAGTCGCACTTGAACTTGCAAAAAGTAGTGCAGGAACTACTCTCAAAATCCGTTGGAGTCCCACCGATTTGACGGCTTCCAATGTGGATAATAGGGTGCGACTTTACATGCGATTTAAGACTGTCAAATCGCAGGGCAAGTCTTACCGGTGTGACCGGGGTCTAAACGTATGATCCTGTGAAAAGATACTTTTCTGCATAGTTTATATTCTTCACACAATTGAAGGATGCTATAGATGGCTTTTTTTTATGTCTTCATAAAAACTGTTCGATAAACAGAACACTGCACGTGGCGTTTATAGGAAATTTAACACCGTGTTAAGAGAAGTGTAGTCAAAGCTTTTTTTAGTCACCTCTGTGACCCAGTTTCAGCTGACAGCAGGCTAAAGCCATGTTATAAAAAACACAAAACACCTCCTGCATATGAGTGTGGTGGTTTGGTACTCTATCTTCACAGTCCTCTGCTTTTTCATGGGAACCAAAGAGGTGCCACACCTTTCTGCCCTCTCAGGGCTGGGGATGCCTCTAATAGCTTATTAGAAAAACACAGAGAGAGGGCATACCAGCCTAGCACATTATCCCAATAAACCATTTATTAAAAACAAGATAAATTCTACTCACAGTGTGATATACAATGCTCATTTGAGTAAACATCAGCATCATAATTGCTTGATCCACCATGCATGCTCCTGTGTTTGGAAGGATACCACCTGGATCTTAACTGGCCTATGCTTTTCAAGGGTAGTATCCTCTTCAGAGCCAAACAGTTCAGATCCCCAAACATTAACCTTTATATCCAACTAAAGATGACATAAGAGCAACATGGGTTGATTGAGGCCATCAAACAAAAGTCATTTGTGTCACATCGAGCCAGCCCCTGTAGGGGGAGGAGCTATGGGTCTCATGTCATCTTTAGTTTGCTATCAAAGGTAAGGTGTAGAGATCTGAACTGTTTGGCTCTGAGGAAGGGGGTGTACTCCCCTTGAAACACTTAAGCCAGTTGGGATCTAGGTGGTGGTTGCTCTTGCACTATTCTTTTTCTGATTTTTACTTTCAGTTAAATGTTGCCGAATCAGCTGCTGTCATGTTTCTACTTTTGTCAATATCTACTGTATCACTAATTCTCAATAAAAAAAATGATCACCATTACTTACAAAACGAATTTTAGCGTTTTTATTAGACTAGAAGATTTGAAAAAACATTGATCCATGAAACAGTGTAAAATGAATCCTAGGTTTCAAGATGTACAATATATTTACGTTAAAAAATGTGTCTGCCTTCTGCAATCCCCACTACAGCAGCACTTGGACTAGGGAGGGGCAGGGAATATGCTTACAGGAAAGATGACTTCATTAATGTTCTTCAGGTCCTTCATTGTCTAATCACAGGTTAGGTTGGATAATGGGCCTGGTTGTGTGGTATAACAGCACTATAATCTGTAGGGTCATTCAGGACCTGGCAGTGCTGTGGCACAGGTGTCTTGGTGACAAGACCTCTGCAAAGTAGGGATTTGCAAATCTGCCCAGATTCACTTTGCAAGGGGGTGTTGTCAGATCCTGCTTGGAATCTGTGAAACTCAATCCTGGCAGAGAACCCCATTGAAATCTATAAGGGGGGAGCTAATTATAATGCTAAATTCTAGCCATTTTCAAGGCTAATAGGCAAGTTATTGTCAAAAAAGACATGGGGAGCTGGACACTACCATTGGTGACATTTAACAAAGCAAAAGAAAAGTATTTAAATGCCATACAGTGGAGAGAGTAACCTTTTTAATGTCACTTTAAGGCCTCTATCAGGTGGTTAGGGAGAAATAAAAGTCATATGATTGAGCTCCCTCCTATTAAAGCCTACCATACAGCTGAAGGTGGCCGTTCACATGCTGGCAAACTTAAACCCACATTAGTCCTTTTAAAAATTACCATTCGGCAAAAACAAAACCAGGCATTCAGAAAGCAGCAGGATCGCCTCCTGATTGCATGACAGAAGCTGCTTAGCCCCATTCTGAAGAAGGGATCTGCCATGGATCACTTTTCAGAGAATCAGCAAATGTGAACTTAGTCTTAGACACGACCGGACTTTCTGTGAAACTAGGTCCGACGTTCTTCCCGCCGGACTTTCCGGCAGACTACCGCTGGACTTTCTGAACGGACGGACTTGTCTACCCACAACCGGACTTTCCGGCAGGCTAGGTCCACCCGTCTTCCCGACGGACTTTCGCCAGAGTTACGGCGGACTTTCCAAATGAACGGACTTGCCCACACACGGACAAGTCCGTTCATTTTGAACGTGACTCGGGTACGACGGGACTAGAAAAGGAAGTCAATCTCGCCGCTTTTATCGGCGAGATTGACACCTTGCCAGCCCCGTTGCAGGGCATACCAGGCCCTTAGGTCTGGTATGGATTTTAAGGGGAACCCCCTACGCCGAAAAAACGGTGTGGGGTCCCCCCCAAAGTCCATACCAGACCCCGATCCGAGTCCGGGCCCCCGCTAGCAAAAGAGCGGCATGAAGATAGCGGAGGAGCCGGCAGAAGAACTGGAACACCGGGAGCAAAGGTCGAACACCAGGAGAAGAGGCCAGAGAGAGCAGAGAAGAACCAACCAGACGCCGGGAGAAGAGGAACCGGAGGGACCCCCGAAGTCGGAAGAAGACCCCCGAAGCCAGAAGAACACCCTCCCGGAGCTGTCTAATAAATTACTTTAAAAACCTGTGTAGTGTGTTTTATTATTGACACTTTTTCCCTAGGTAAATGGGTAGGGGTACCATGTACCCCATACTCATTCACATAGGGTGGGGGGCCTTATTATAGGGGGCTCCCGGATTCCGATGAGACCCCGACAACCAACAGCCAGGGTTGTTGGGAAGAGGCCCTTGTCCTCATCAACATGGGGACAAGGTGCTTTGTGGTGGGGGGGCCCCGCAGGGCGCCCCCTAGCCCAAAGCACCCACCCCCCATGTTGAGGGCATGTGGCCTGGTACGGTTCAGGAGGGGGGGGTGTTAGCTCGTCCCCACCCCCTTTCCTGACCGACCGGGCTGCGTGCTCTGATCGGGGTCTGGTATGGACTTTGGGGGGGACCCCACGCCGTTTTTTCGGCGTAGGGGGTTCCCCTTAAAATCCATACCAGACCTAAGGGCCTGGTATGCCCTGCGTTCGCCGCAATAGGAAAATTTGTTTTTTGGTGGCAGTACTGGTCCATTTAGCACAGAGGCAGGCGTCTGTACAGTGGTCGGTTCTAAGTGAGGGCAGCAGATCCAAGATGCGGTGTGGGCGGTGAGAGATGATGTCATTTCTCTACTCCCCCGCCACACCTCAGTCATTGAGGAGGCCCACACTGAGGTCGGAAGAGCAGTGATGCGCGGCAGGCGGAGTGAGATGATGTCACCCCTCTGCTCTCCCGCATCACCTCAGTCATTGAAGAGGCCTGCATTGTGAGGGCAGAAGAGCGGTGATGTCATCTCTGCTCGCCAGCCCGCTTCTCTCATCCGCCCGCCTCTCTGATCCACCCGGCTCTCTCGTCCGCCCGCCCGCCTGCCTGGTTCTCTCATGCTGCCCGGCTACAGAGAGGCCACGACCCGGTGGTTGGGGACCCCTGGTTTAGGAGATATTTACATTACATGCAGCCAGTGAAATTACTGGTGCATGCGCTCGGAAGCAACGGCCACCTGTGCCTTTCCTTCAGAGCCCTGTGCCACAAATGCGCGGGAGTGACGTGAGTGAATGAGCGGCTCCAGCCAGTCACAGATCCGGAGCTCGCAAACCCAGGAAGCAAGACGGGTGACGATGGGAGCCCCTGCAGCCCTGACATCGCGGAGCTGGAACAACTTCTTTTAAGGTAAGTTTTACTGCCGTGGTTTCCCCTAAGATGAATGGCGGTGGCAGCACCCGACAGCTGATCCGAAAATCGTCTGGGAGTGCTGACATCGTGGGCTCCCTGGACAGGTAAGTGTCCATATATTAAAAGTCAGCAGCTACAGTATTTGTAGCTGCAGACTTTTAATTTTTTTTCCCCAAGGTGGAACTCCTCTTTAAGTCCAAAATCCTTTTATCCTAATTGTAGAGCACAGGACACAGAGCTTGTAGTCCAGACCATGGGGCATCCTCAAGCATAACACTGAGTGCCCAACACATAGCAAACAGAACTGCCACCAGGCCCACAAAAAAAATTAAATATGGGAAGAACCTGAAAAAAAACACGCTGACATCCTGAAACATTTTATGTCTGAGACTCGCTTCAGCTCAGGCCTGAACATCTATCCAGTAAAACCTGGAGAATGTTTGAACAAAGGACCAGGTGGCAGCCTTGCAAATCTGAGAGATGGACGTTGGGTAGAAAAGGTCTTGGTCTCTAGACCAGCTTGTCTCTGAGCAATACAAGAAACAGCACCTTCCAAGAATGAGCCGCAAACTCAGCCACATGGCTAACAGATGTAATTGCTACTAGGAAAGCAACCTTACATAACGTGATGTCTCCACAAGGAATATATCTAATCAGCTGAAGGGGGATTCGCTAGAGTACAGGAGCACCAGGTGACACAGGAGGTTAAATTGGGGGAAAAATTTATTAGCAACTCCCTGAAGTAAAGTCTTGATTAATCACTTGCTGCCCGGTCACAGTAGATTTACTGTGACTGGGAGACAGCAGCAGGCTCAGCAAAGTAAAGTAAATCAAAATTGCTGGCTTGGTTCCAGGGCCCCCTGCTGAACTGTGCTGCAGCACAAGTTTCTCAGCAGGTTCCAGCCAATGATTTTGGCCATAAACCCGCAGATTGGCTGTAGCCAACCAACAGCACAGCCCTGGGTCTTGTTTGTAAACACAGAGGTTCTGGCCAGATTTTCTCTCGTTGAGCCCTTTTTGGCTCACAGAGAGAGGATAGCCAGATGTGTGTAAGTAGCAGCAGCACATTTACACTTACATACACCTTGTTAGGCATATTTAACCCTTTGATCGCCCTCCAGTTAACCAGTGGCATTACTACAGTGTACAATATTTATTCACTGGATTAGTATCCCTAGTGATTTCAGATAGCATCAGTCGGTTAGCCCCCATCCAGCCAGGGTTACCTAGCGCCAGACTGCCCGGAACACTATCGCAATCACACTATAAGTGCTCGTTCACACATAATGTCCGTTTTTGACGGACTCCGCTTGCTCAGCGGGGATTGATCCGCTGTTCCCAGCTGAGCCGGCGCATGACAGGTCCATCTCCGCTTACTGTGCAGAGATGGACTTGTTAGAGCTCCACTCTCTATAGGGGATCGGATGAAAACGGATCTGCCTGTCCGTTTTCATCCAATCCGATTGACGGATGGAAAATAGGGTTTCCATCCGTCTGGATTTGGATTTTCTGAACAGATCGGAGCGGATCAGATATCTGCGGAAATGTCACCGCTAACATCCGTCACTCCATATAGGTGAATGGAGCGTCCATTCAGGTCCGCCTGAAAAACTGACAGGCGGACCTGAAAGGTCTGTATGTGTGAAAGGGGCCTGAGTCGCTGAACAGATCAATGTCTTGATCACGAGTGAACTATACTAGTGTTCCCAAAAATGCATCGTTAGCAGGATTAGCCCCGATAACTGCCAGCACTTGCATTTAATGTCAGTAAAATGGTTCTGATCACTGCCACCTCTAATACATTGTCTGCAAAATCAGCAGTTAGCAAGATCAAGCCATACATTTAAAGTGGAGTTCCACCCAAAAATGGAACTTCCACTTTTTGCAATCCCCCCCCCCTCCGGTGTCACATTTGGCTGCTTTCAGGGGGGAGGAGGGAGCAGATACCTGTCTTATACAGGTATTTGCTCCCACTTCCTGGCATAGCTCACCGCAGTGCTTGCGGTGACCTATGCCACTTGCGGCACCTACCCCGTCCTCCCCCCGCTGTATTCTGTGAGACACAGAATACAGCAGGGACCTGAGAGGACGCACAGCGCGACTCGCGCATGCGCAGAAGGGAACCAGGAAGTGAAGCCGCACGGCTTCACTTCCTTATTCCCTTACCGAGGATGGCGGCGACAGCAGCCGAGAGCCGAAGGACGGATCGGCTTCGGCTGCCGACATCACGAGCTCCCTGGACAGGTAAGTGTCCATTTTTTTTTTTCAGCGGATCTCCACTTTAAAGAGGAACTGCAGTCTGCTCACATAATTTGTAATAAAAAGATCTTTGCCATTCTGAAGCTTCCCTCCAACCACTTTGCATATTTTATATATACTGTGGATTCTTTACTTCCCAAATATGCTGCAGAAATCTCCCTCCACTGAGTCTGGCTACAACTATTTTAACTGTGGGCAGCTGAAGCTGCTGCCTGTTCATTCACTTCCTGGATTTACACAGAGGCACACCTCTAGCTCTGCAGCTTTCATTGGCCCTCTTATGACTCATCCCCCCTTCCTTCCTGCAGACTCTCACAAGAATGAGCTGTGCATAATGCATAACTTGCTCATTTGATTGTCTGACTACCCATCTCCGTTTCAGAGGCCCTAACATGCCAGGAAAGTACAAACACTCTCCCAAATGACCCTTTTTTAGAAAATAGACATGCCAAGGTATTTACCAAGAGGCATGGTGAATGTTTTGCAGATCTCATTTGTTGCCACAAGTTTTTGGAAAATGAAAAAAGAAAAAAAAGCAGTTAGTTCTTACCGGTAACTCTGTTTCCAGTAGTCTTCCAGGGCAGCCCTTGAGAGATGGAGCTCCTCCTCACACACAGGAAACAAATTGCCTGTAATTCTTTTAAAAGGCGGTCCCTCAGTCATCCAAGAGAACCGAAGGCCAGAATCTGAAAGACATAAAAACACAACACAACCCCACAAGGTTAGACATTAAGGTGGGATCATGCTGCGCTGGAAGACCACTGGAAACAGAGTTACCCATAAGAACCAACTCTGCTTTTCCCCCAGTCGTCTTCCAGGTCAGCCCTTGAGAGGATAACCAAGTACTTGCCAGATTTTGGTGCAAAAAACGGCTTGGAGGACTTTCCTACCAAAGCTTGGTCCTGGCTGGATATCAGATCCAGCCTGTAATGCTGAACAAAGGTCGAGAATCTTGATTAAGTTGCTGCCCTGCAAATTTGCTCTGGAGTGACTCCTGCCTTCTCTGCCCACGAGGCTGCTGCAGCCCTTGTTGAATGAGCCCTTAGATCTTTTGGTGATGTTATCTCCATAACTCCGTAGCATTCCAGTATAGCTGCCTTGATCCATCTGGCTAGCGTTTTCTTGGACGCTTGTTTACCTTTCTGTTTGCCAGCGTACAGGACAAATAGAGCGTCTGATGCTCTGAACTCATTGGTGACTTACAGATACTGAAGGAGACATCTTCTAACATCTAGAAGGCTTAGTTCTTACTCTTTGCTGTTAGTTGGTGAATTACAAAATTAAGGTAGTTTTATATTCTGGGATTTATAAAAAGTTGACGTCACTTTTGGTGTAAATCCCGGATCTGTTTGAAGGACGATTCTATCATCATGAATATTTAGAAAAGGCTCTCTGACAGACAGAGCCTGGATTTCCCCTATCCTACGTGCTGTAGTGATAGCCACAAGGAAAACGGTTTTGAGTGTCAGCAGGCGTAAAGATGTTTCTTGTAGCGGCTCAAAGGGATTTTTGATGATCCCCCGAGGACTACCAACAGATCCCCTGTGGGACATTTTTGTGTCTTTGGTGGTCTGTATTTTGCCAACGCTCTGCAAAAGCGAGAGACCAACGGGTCTTCTTGTAGTGTCCATTCTAGATACACCGACAGCGCTGCTATCTGGACCTTGAGCATACTGAACACTAGACTTTTTTCAGCACTCCGCTGTAGGAACTTAAGAATAGTCGGTGTATCCATCTTTTGTCTGTTATTTTCAGCACACCAGCTGTCAAATTTTCTCCAGGTCTTTCTGTAGATGGCCCTGGTGTTTGGCTTCCTAGCGCTCAGAAGCGTCGTCACCACTTTATCTGAGAGTCCTTTCGATCTCAAGAAGTCTGCCTCAGTAACCAGGTCGTCCATTTGAAGCTTTCTTGTCTTTGGCCTGTTAGGGGTCCCTGACACACATCAGGTCGTCCCTGTGAGGAAGTAGCCACGGTTCTTCTGAGACTGAGGAGCTGAGAGAACCAGGCTCTATTGGGCCAATATGGTGCTATCAGTATGAGCTTTGTTTGCTCTTGTAGAGATTTCTTCACTTAAGACTGCTCTTTAAACATCCGAGGTATGGAAATATTCTTACCCGATGGATAAGAGCAAAACGTAGGAAGAATCATCTCCTGAGCTCGATTTTGGAAAGAAGCGACCCCTTCGGCAAAAAATTAGGATCTGTCTTCAGAACAATTTGTTCTGAAAAATAGAAAAAATAAATGGCTCCTCGATTGACAAGGCTTGCAGCTCACTAATTCTTTGAGCTGTTGTTATAGCCACTAAAAAAACTGTTTTCAAAGTAATCAGTTTTAGGGAGGTTAACCCCTTCCCGCCGACCGTACGCAGATATGCGTACTCGGCTCACCGGGGTTATACCGGGATGATGCCCGCAGCTGCAGGCATCATCCCAGTACCGTTGTTTACAGCGGGCGATCGGCTACCCAAGTATAACAACCGATGCGGCTAAAAGCCGCTCGGCTGTTATACCGGAGGAGCGGGAGGGGACATCCCCCCCTCCCGCTGCTCTTACCGGGCCTCCCGTGCGATCGGGAGGCCCGGTGTCCAATTGTGTGCCTTCGGCGGCTAGGGGCGGGCTGGAACGAAGCTGTGGGCGGCTTCGTTCCAGCCTTCTCATTGTAAACGCGGAAGCGACGTCATGACGTCACTTCCCGTTTACTCGGCTGTCAATGGCGCCGGTTTAAAAAAAATATACAGTATTCAGAATCGCCGTTTTCGGCGATCTGAATACTTTGAAGTGCAAAGGAGGGATCGGGGGTCTTTTAGACCCCCCGATCCCTCCATAAAGAGTACCTGTCACCACCTATTACTGTCACAAGGGATGTTTACATTCCTTGTGACAGCAATAAAATAAAAAAAAATAAAAAAATTTTTAAACACAATTTATAAAGTAAAAAAATAAATAAAATAAATTAAAAAAAAAATGTTAAAGTGCCCCTGTCCCCGCGAGCTTGCGCAAGAAAAACGCATACGGAAGTCGCGCCCGCATATGTAAACGGTGTTCAAATCACACATGTGAGGTATCACCGCGATCGTCAGAGCGAGAGCAAGAATTCTAGCACTAGACCTCCTCTGTAACTCTAACCCTGTAACCGTAAAAAAATTTAAAGCGTCGCCTATGGAAATTCATAGGTACCGTAGTTTGTCGCCCTTCCACGAGTGCGTGCAATTATAAAGGGTGACATGTTTGGTATCTATTTACTCGGCGTAACATCATCTTTCACATTATAGAAAAAAATTGGGGTAACTTTACTGTTTGGATTTTTTAAAATTCATGAAAGTGTCCCTTTTCCAAAAATTTGCGTTTAAAACACCGCTGCACAAATACCGTGTGATAAAAAATATTGCAACAATTGCCATTTTATTCTCTAGATTCTCTGCTAAAAAAATATATATAATGTTTGGGAACTCTAAGTAATTTTCTAGCAAAAAATACGGATTTTAACTTGTAAACACCAAATTTCAAAAATAGGCTTAGTCATGAAAGGGTTAAACCAATGAGTTAGAAAGGTTCCCTGGTCAGGGCCTGTAGAACGACTGATAAGTCCAGCTTTGGACAGCTTCTGATCACTACCGGTCTGGACCAGGTGAGGGCTTTAGAGAATCTAATCACTAGGGGTTCTGATGAGATAGATTTTTCCAAAAATAACCCCAGTGCCGCAACTTGAACTTTGAGGGTACTGACAGCTAGGCCCTTGTCTGCTCCTTCTTGCAGGAACCAAGGATAGAAGAAATCTCTTTTAAGGATCTGCCAGATGCTGTGCAGTAGGAGTTGAAAACTTTCCAGACTTTGCAATAAATTGCTCTGGTAACACTCTTTCTGCTAGATAGGAGGGTAGCAACCAACCTATCCAAAAATTATTTTCTCCTCAAAAGCTGCTCCTCAGAAGCCAAGCTGTGAGTTTTATCTTTGCTACATCCTGGTGAAGCAGGGGACCTTGGGACCTTGTATCAGCAGCAGTGGCGGCTGGTGTTCAAGTGGCGGCGCAAACAAACTGAAAAATTCTGGAAATAAACCCCCATCAATTGCAGCCTCACTGTGCCCATCAAATGCAGCCACTGTGCCCATCAAATGCAGCCACTGTGCTCATCAAAAGCTCCCACTGTGCCCATCAAATGCTCCCACTGTGCCCATCAAATGCTGCCACTGTGCCCATCAAATGCAGCCACTGTGCTCATCAAAAGCTCCCACTGTGCCAATCAAATGCTCCCACTGTGCCCATCAAATGCTGCCACTGGTCCCCCCCCACCCACTACTTACCCTGTCTCGGTGGGGCAGCGGGTGGCAGCGGCGTCCTCCATATCCAATCCTCCAATCCTCGATGTCTTCTCTCATTCTCTCCTATGATTGGACGCCTAATAGGCGTCCAATCACATCGCCTGTCATTTCAGCCAATAAGGTGACAGCGCTCGCTGTTTACCTTTTTTGATGCCTGTTAGAGCCGACGGCTCTAATCAGGTGCTTCAAAAACACCCCCGCCTCTGTAATTCAGGCGCCCAGCTCCCGAAAAGGGGCCGGGTGCCTGAATAGGTGGTGGCAGCGGCAGCCATGGATAGATTCATGCAATGCATGAATCTATCTATTGGTGATAGAGGGGGTGGCTGGAAAGAGGGGGCAGCGCCCGTGAGCGCTTATGGACACACTGCCACTGATCAGCAGGTCTTGTCTCAACGGAAGGTGCCAATACAGTTCGAGTTGCATCTGTAGAAGGGATGAAAACCAAGCCCTCTTGGGCCAGAAGGGAGTGATGAGGATTACTGTCGTATCCTCTTTCTGGATTTTTGTTATGACCTGAGGGATAAGCTGAAAAGGGAGAAAAGCATAGCAGAGGTGTCATTTTCAACTGTACGCCAGAGCATCTACCCCCAGAGATGACTCATTTCTGTTCAGGGAGAAGAAGAGACACCTGTGTGTTTTCCTGAGTCGCAAAGAGATCCACTCTTGGCCACCCCCATTTCTTCATGATCATATGGAAGATATCTGGGTTCAATCGCCACTCCGCTTCGTATACCTGGTTTCTGCTGAGGAAGTCCGCTACCCTGTTTAGAGTCCCCTTTAGGTGGACCGCGGACAAGGATAGAGTATGGAGCTCTGCCCATCTTCGAATGCTTCCTGGTAGGCACTGAAGAACTCTGCTTCTGGTGCCCCCCTGTCTGTTTATGTAGACCACTGCTGTGGCGTTGTCTGACAGGATCTGTATATGCAGTCCCTGAACTTCTTTGGCAAACGTCAGTAAGGCCATTTCTATTGCCTTTAGTTCCCTCCAATTTGAGGACCTTACTGCTTCTCTTGTGGACCACGAGCCCTGAGCCCAGAGACCGCTCATGTGAGCCCCCCAACCCCAGGAGCTGGCATCCGTTGTTAATCTTACTTGGATTGGAAAGGACCATAACAGACCTGCTGAATACCTTGTCTGGTTCTTCCACCACCAAAGACTCCTTTTCACCGTGGTGGGGACCTTCACTAGCGAGTCCAGTGAATCTTGCTGGTGATCCCAGGTTTTTAACAAAAAAAACTTTGCAGAGATCTGAAGTGGAGCCTTGCCCACTGAATTGCCAGTATGGGAGAGGTCAGGGTTCCCAATGCTGACATGATCTTCCCGATGGACAGAAGCTGACTGGACTGTAACGACACCACTTCCACCAACTTTTTCTGTTTTTCTTCTGGAAGAAAAATCTTTTGCTCCACTGAGTTGATACAGAAACCCAAGAATAACACCCTGTGAGTGAATCAGATTCAACTGTTGGAGGTTTAAGATCCATCCTATGGATTCTAGGTGAGCACCAAGTTCTTCTGAACCACTTCTCTGGTTTGAGTGAAAAACAGGTCGTTCAGATAAGGAATCACCGAGATTCCTTCTAGACGCAAAGGTGCCAGTGCTTCGGCCATTATCTTCGTGAACACTCTTGGAGACGGTGACAGGCCAAATGGGAGTGCTCTGAACTGCATTACCACCTTCTTCCCTTCTTTCAATGCCAACTTCAGATATTTCCGGGACCTGGCGGCAATGGGTATGTGGAGGTAGGCATCCTGTAAATCTATTGATGTCATGTAGCACCCTTGGTTCAGGAGGTTTTTTACTGAGAAAATTGAATCCGTCCGAAATCTTCTGTATTCTACCGATCGATTTAGCATCTTGAGATTTAGGATGAGATGGAACTTTCCTGAGGGTTTCTGAACGAGGAATACGTGTGAGTAAAAACCCTGGAAGAACTCCCCTGTAGGGACCAGAACAATGACTCTCTGGGATTTCAGTACCTGGATTAGGGATGTTGTGCTTTTTAAGGACAGGTTTCCCGCACAGTAATTATTATTGAGTAATTTTTAACAAGGATATTTTTAAGATACAAAATCAATCTATATGACACAGTCTATGCATATGAAACTTATTCACGGAGATATGTGATCATACAAAATAGTTACATTTATTGGTTGACAAAAAACAAATATCTACATGAAATTAAAATACCGATTGCGTTACATGAACGTCTTGAAAATCAATAAAAACACTTGCAAAATGGGCATACAGTCCCTTTGACATAATATCACCATGATAACTTCTCGGTAGAATCAATAACCTTGTGAGAATGACAATGAAACAGAATGTCTGTATTTCACACGTCCAACCGTTACTATACTGCAGATAAGTAAGTGGTTAACAATGTGAAATAAATTAGACGTTTGTTTTGTCAACAAGATTGGCAACTATGCAAAAAGAAAAATATAATGAAAAATTGAATCTTTAGAGAAAAATCTACAAGGCGGTTATTGTTTCGGGAGAACGATTATCAATAGTATAGTATTCAATACATCACTATTTGAGAGAACATATCCATATTTGAGAGAACATACAAGAAGAAATCAACATGACATAATTACCCATTCCAAGATGGCTACTAGTCTGGATTGCTGGTTACCAGGATTTTTAAGATGGCTGCCGTGGCTTTCAAAATAGATACTCTTAAAGAGGAATTACTTCTTGCGACCTCCGAGTTCCAAGTATCGGGTGTTGAGGAATCTTCATGAATGTAAAGATATGTATTGATGCATGGTGCATGTATATCTCAGTATCTGAGAGTGTCAGTCTGTCTGGGAGTGTGTGTATCTCCCATTGTCCCCCCTTAGGGTGTGTCCCTGAGTGTGTGTCAGGGTGGGACCCCTGAGCTCTCTCCTGAGCTTTTTCTCATGGCATTTTACTTGCCTCTAAATACCATTTCAGACAATGAGACCATACAAATTATAATAGCTCTGCCCAAAAGGTGTGGCTTCTTTTCTATTGGTTAAGCAAAACCTCATCATTTACTTCCCAGGGAGTTCCGTGAGTTTTAGGTAATATCACCTTCAACCGCTAGGCATGTCTGAGAGCAGAAAATGTGTTCTTAACTCTCTTTTAAATGAAATATTCAATTTTCATAATACGTATAATGGTGAGAAGAGTATATACCTTTAAATATTCTGGTAATCGGTCTTATATAAAATACACTCAGTATAATTTTGATTAATCACTATTACATAAACTGGTTATATATATGTATATCTATAAAAACTGGTCTTTCTAAGAAATACACATGTTAATCAATATCACCTAAAATGATTATCTATTTGGATACCTGTATAATTCAGGTATATTCAATGAATATTTGTTTATCTAAACATAGGCTACAGTCTTATATAGTTATAATCATAACTGTATATTTTTTCATAATACTAATTAGTTTCTTAAAACACTTCTACTTATAAAATCACACTTTCATATATATTTTCTTTATACCAAAGTTGTTGGGTCCGCAGATACTAAAATTATAATCATCTTTGTGACCTACATTATCATATATACATTTGAATGACTTATAATAACCATATAGGTATTTTAAAATATTTCTGACTCGCATAACCATTCACATCTTCCTAACACCATGTTTTAGGATGGACTTAGTTTCAATGGATGGTTAGATAGTTTAGCTGTGTCCACAATTCCTAAAATCTACACAATGAGTTATGTTAACTATTTAAACGGCTCCTCACTCGACCACAATGGTTTAGGCCAGGTGAGGTAATTTCTATGTTATAACAGTCTGTATAACCTTTTTTCCCTATGGCTGTGTTTGTCGCTTTTGTTTATCCACTAAAACAATGTAAATATCTCCTTGTTTTGTGACTAGAGCTACCATTGTTCCAGCGAGTCTTTCTCACCATAGGTGTGCGCACATAGGGTGCCAGGTGTGCCCAGGCACGCCCTAATCATCCTGTCCTGTTCAGATTCCCCTGCTGCCTGGCTACTGATAAAGGGACTGGGGAATCTCTGTCCTCAGTCCCTTTCTCTGTCTCAAAAGTGAGACATCAGGGGTCTGTTTAGACCCCAGATATTTCACCAAAGTTTCCCGACTGGTAAAAAAATAAACGACTAACACCAATCTCTGCATTACTGACACCGTCCACTGCTCTACTGACAGGTCCACTACTATATATATATATATATATACACACACACACACGCATATGTGCTTGAGCTTTGGGGTGCACACCCTAATGCAATAGGCTGCGCACACTTATGTTTCTCACAATACATGCTTGTGAAAGTCTTCAATATTTGATATATTAGAACACCTTGGAAAAACATGAGAACATCTATTTTGTTCTAAAGGTCTCCAAAAGGGCAACAGTCCAATAACTGCAATAATCATGGTTCATCCGCTTTCTTTTGAGGCCTAAGCGAATCTTACATTTCTGCCAGTAAATATAAAATGTATTTCTTCATGAATTCACAACAGGGACTTCATGGCGAGAGCTTTGGCTGGATCCCTTGGGGTGTTTGTCACCAAGAATCTTTTTGGAGGTTCTTCCATGAATTCGATCATGTATCCCTTGGAGAGCATGTTTGCAATAAACTGGTTCTTCCCCTGTGGAAGAAACTGCTGGAGTCTTCCCCCGACCGGAAGGGAGGAGTCACTGCGGCTTTCCGGTAGTCGCAGGAGGATTGCAGAGCACACCACTCCTACCTTTGGGCTTCTGTAAAGACCATGGTTTCCTTTTGCTCTGCGTTTTCCCTTCATGCTGTCCTTTTTGAGGCCGAAAAAAATGCCTACGGTCTGCACTTGCTTCTTCTTGACCGGAAACAATTTATTTTTATCAGCCGTTCGGTCAAGAATGGATTCTAGTTCAGAACCAAACAGCAAATCCCCTGCAAAGGGAATGCTACACAGCCTGTTTTTTTATGCCGCGTCCCTGGGCCAGGTTTTTAGCCATAAGGCCCTCCTAGCAGAGTTTGTTAACGCTGCGGACCTGGCCGATATGAGTATAGATTCTGCTGAGGCATCTGCAATATATGATACTGCTGCAGATAAAGTTGTAAAAGAGTCATAAATCTCCTGTTTTGGGGAATCCGCAGTAACATGGGCCTTCATCTGAGTAATCCAGTGTTCTAAATTCATAGCAACGCATCAAAGAAGAACCCGCTCCAGGTGTCTCTTCCCAATTGTCTCGTCCCTCTTCAGGTATGGGAGCAGCTCAGTATGCAGTATGTTTTTGCTATCTCTCCGATGGGTTTGTTTTGTTTTTTCAGCCTAATGATGGCTTGCTTCACTGATAGTGACAGCTCTTTGGATCTCATATTGAGAGTTGACAGCAACAGATTCCAAATGCAAATAGCACACTTGAAATGAACTCTGGACCTTTTATCTGCTCCTTGTAAATGGGATAATGAGGGAATAACACACACCTGGCCATGGAACAGCCAATTGTCCCATTACTTTTGGTCCCTTAAAAAGAGGGAGGCACATATACAAACTGTTGTAATTCCTACACCGTTCACCTAATTTGGATGTAAATACCCTCAAATTAAAGCTGAAAGTCTGCAGTTAAAGCACATCTTATTTGTTTCATTTCAAATCCATTGTGGTGGTGTATAGAGCCAAAAAGATTAGAATTGTCGATGTCCCAATATTTATGGACCTGACTGTGTAGATCTATCTATATATATATATATATATATATATATATATATATACACACACACACACACACACACACACACACATAAAGTAGACAAAACCGTGGTTTAGCCTATTTGGATATCGCATACACCCACTACAGGTGATGTGATGTTCTTGATGGATACCAAGGCAAATCAAATTGTGTATTTATGCGAAGGAGAAGTCCAACTGACTTACCTTTGTATCCGTCGAGAACATCACATCACCTGTAGTGGGTGTATGCGATACCCAATTAGGCTAAACCACGGTTTTGTCCACTTTGTATGTATGTATGTATGTATGTATGTATATATCTATCTATCTATCATTGTTATTTATCAAAACCTAGCTAATTAGCACCTGCCCTAACGGTGTGAAACACTTTAGCGGTTTTTATCCCTGCTGTATGGATCTATATTAAATAAAGGAATTATTTTTCATTGGAGTGCGGCCATCTGGACTTTCTCATTTTGTTCTTTTCTTAGCAACGCATGTTGTTGCCATTGCTGGCTTCAGATTGTTCATCACTGATTGCCAGGCTCTTTTAAGAAGCAGGTCCATCCTCTTATCCATGGGCTCCTTTAGTGTGTCTTGTACTTAGCAGCGGCTTTTGCTTCATTTTCCTCGTCCTTGGAATCTGTTCCATTTGGAGTGAGGGAAACAGGTTCTTGGGAAAAGTGCTGGGGGATCGGACCCCCTGCAAGTATTAGGGAGCCCCCTTGGGATTCTAAAGATGGCTGCGGAGCCCTGGGTTCCCCTGAGGGCCCTGGTTCTTCTCTTAGGTTTGACCTAAAGGCTGGAAAGGTGGCATGGAGCTCATCCTTAATGGTTGTAACCAGATCACCACAAATGGATGGAGACTCCTCCCTGACTAAATCTGAGATGCAATCTGCACAAAGCGATTTAGTCCAAGCTTCGTTTAACTTTTCTTTGCAGACAGGGCACCTTCTCTTGGCTGGTTAAACAGAGCGTTTGGCCTGAACAGAAAAAACCCCCCCCAAAGGACCACAGTAAAAAGGCTGCTGCACAGCACAAGTAAAACACCCAGGTGCAGTAGGAAAGAAAAACATCTTACTTGCCTGTGCCCAAGCAAGCCATCACTATGGAAGAGCCCTGGGGCCATCATTAAAAAAAAAAAAAAAAAATACAGAATTGCTTAGAAAAAAAATATATATATTTTTGTTTACAGAATTCAGAAATGAAGTCAGAATTCTGAGTTTCAAAAGTCAGAATTCTGAGTTTCAAAAGTCAGAATTCTGAGTTTCAAAAGTCAGAATTCTGAGTTTCAAAAGTCAGAATTCTGAGTTTATAAATATAGTAGTCTCTATTAGGAAGATTTTAGGACCAATGAGCAATAAGGTAGTAACACCTACAGATCATCATTCTGCAGACATACATGTCTTCTGCTCTGTATATGGATATGTAAAGCTCTTAGTTACAGCACACAGTATAGGGAAGCAGGCAGTGCTGGGTTCTCTGGTTCCTCTACTGTATTAATTAGTTCCTCGGTTTGCTGTCTTATCCTTCTTCTCTGTCATCTGCTCCAACATAAAGAGCCATGCTGAAAATGTGTGTGAGGGGGAGCACAGCTTCCATAAATAACAGAACACAATGGCCAGCACAGCTATGCACCCCAACTTGTAGGAAACATTGCACTATTGCCCCTACATGAGGGAACTGTGAATGGCTAGAAAGCAGCAGGACAATGTGTGTCTATGGTCATAACGGATTGATCATAGCAATTACTTGTCTGGGCTGTTAAGGTGTGTCACAAGCATTTTCCTCATATTAAACATAAAAAGCAATTATTCAGAGTTCTTAAATGTATCACTTAAGCCAAAACGTATTCAGCTACGTCTTTGGTTAAAAAACAAACAAACCAAAAAACACCTCAATAAGTTTACATTTATTGGTTTGCGTGAAAGTTATAGCAGCTACAAACTTCAGGATCTCATAGGGTGTAAATTGCTCATTTTACTTCCTCACTACCCATCGCAGTTTCGGAGGCCCTGAAATGTCAAGATAGAATCGGAACGTGGAATGTCAAGACAGAACAGGAACGTGGATCTGTGTGTGTAAACACACAGATCCACGCCCTGTCAGGGGAGAGGAGACAGAATGTGCGTTTCTAGTATATAGGAACACCGATTGGTCTCCTCCCCTAGTCAGTCCCCTCCCCCCCAGTTAGAATCACTCCCTAGGTAACACATTTAACCCCTTGATTGCCCCCTAGCGTTAACTCCTTCTCTACCAGTGATATTTATACAGTAATCAGTGCATATTTATAGCACTGATCGCTGTATAAGTGTCACTGGTCCCAAAATGGTGTCAAGTGACTGATCTGTCCGCTGCAATGTCAGTGAAGATAAATCGCTAATCCCCGCCATTACTAGTAAAAAAAAAAAAAAAAAAAAAAAAAATTTAAAATGCCATAAATCTATCCCCTATCTTATAGGTGCTATAACTTTTGCACAAATCAATATACACTTGAGATTTTTTTTACCAAAAATATGTAGAAGAATACATATCGGCCTAAACGGAGGAAAACAATTTTTTGTTTTTGTTTTTTTAAATTGGGATATTTATTAAAGCAAGTAAAAAAAAAAAAAAAAAAAAAAAAAGTGCAGAGGTGATCAAATACTACCAAAAAGCTCTATTTGTGGGGGAAAAAAAATGATAAAAAGGTCATTTGGTCATAGTATTGCTTGACCGCGCAATTGTCATTCAAAATGTTATAGCGCTGAAAGCTGAAAATTGGGCTGGGCAGGAAGGGGGTGAAAATGTCCTGTATTGAAGTGGTTAATAAAAAAAAAAAAAAAAAAAAAAAAAAAAACTGGCAAAAAATAAAAAAAGTAAACTGCATCTTTCTCGTCATTCAGATGTAGTAAACACAGGGGAGGGCTCACAGTGACTGATCATTGTGATAGCTAATCAGAGGCTACGATTGGGTGACCCAAAACCGGCAGTCTCAGGTCCTGATCGTTGGTGAGAGCCCAGTCTCTCTGCTGGGAGCACAAAGACACATTTATGTGGCCCCACAGATAAAGTCCCTGTCACCACTTACCTTTCACCCTGGGAGTGAAAAATAAAACCTAGTATTGCCAAGGATGACGAATGTGACACATTCCCATTTCTCCCCACCCCCTCAATATGAGGATGCTTTTGCTTGACAACTGGTTGCTCAGACAGAGAACTGTAATATAGGGAGAGTCCCCTGCGCTGCTGAAGTTTCAAGCTGCAACTTGAAGCTTATAAAGGGCTTCAGTAAGTACAGCCTCACTTTAAGAAACAGACAAACAGTGTAAGTGAAAAACCTTTTAATACAAAAAAAAAAAAAAAATGAACAGCACAACAAATGTAAAGCGAATGAATACAGTAGGATGACTTAATTGAGGGTTTACATCATGGACAGGTTAGGCTCATCATATCCTAATACTATACTCGTTCCAAAGCTTCCAACATGATTATGCTGTTCCCTCGTATGACCTTGGGGAAAAAAAAAAAAAATTACACTTTATAGTTGTTCACAGTATTGTAATTTTGCACTGTGTACAAATGTCTAGTAATAAAACCACCACAAAAGTAAATTGGGAGGCTGCCACATACAATAAATACCATGATATAAAAAAGGTATAAGGAGTCTTTAGAAAATGCTGCGGTTCCCTTTTAAAATCACACCTATATAAATTACCAAACCATGAGACATTGTGTATTGACCTCATTAACTCATGGGTTCCCTACTTTATTGTAATACTCCATATTCCCATTGCACACGTTCCTGGTTAAAGCTCTAAAAAAAAAAAAAAAAAAAAAAAAAAAAAAAAAAAAAAAAAAAAGATTTGGGTGCTGCAGCAACAACCAGCTGGGAACTGGTTCAGAAAGTCACAATGTAGATATCTGCCACCACATCCATGGATCAACAAGGTATCGTCCAAACGGATTTTATTGCACGATCACAACACAGAGCAGTGCAGCGTTTCAGAGTCACGCAGGACCCCTTCACCTGATGTTGCTCTAAAACATTGCACTGCTTTGTGATGTGATCAAGCAAAAAAATCCATTTGGACGCCACCTTGTTGTAGGGCTGGGGAAAAAAATGATTTAGATCTTGAATCGAGTTGAGAGGTCAAAGAGATTCAAAATTTAAACAAATCAATTTTTTCAGTTTTTTTTTTTTTTTCACTGCGCCGGTCCCGAGGAGCTGCGGCCAGGAGTTTAGGCGAGGCCGCGACTTCGGCCTAGTCCGCGAGGCCGGACACCGCGGACTAGGCCAAAGCCGCGGCCTCGCCTAAAAAACTCCTGCCCGCAGCTCCTCGGGACCGGTGCTGTGTCCACAAAGAAAAAAAAAAAAAAAAAAAAAAAACTCGATTCAAATAGTTTTAAGAAAATCTCCCAGCCCCTACTTTGTTGATCCATTGTGTGCTGGCAAATATCTACATTATACTTTATTGTAAGGGACAAATTGTCACAGAAAGGAACATTGGCGAGGAATAAGGCCTGATTCACACCTATGCATTTTTAGTGCTTTTTGCACTACAGAACATGTTCCATAGAAAACTACGTTAAATGGACTGTAGTGCAAATCTGCAAAATAGCATTGAAAAAAAAAAATGCATAGGTGTAAATCAGGCCTAAAGGCTAAATTCAGCTTTGTAAAGGAACCTGCAGAATATTGCAATGTCAAGCCCTACAGCTTTCTGTACATACAGTGGGGATGGAAAGTATTCAGACCCCCTTAAATATTTCACTTTGTTATATTGCAGCCATTTGCTAAAATCATTTTTTTTCCTCATTAATGTACACACAGCACCCCATATTGACAGAAAAACACAGAATTGTTGACATTTTTGCAGCTTTGTTAAAAAAGAAAAACAGAAATATCACATGGTCCTAAATATTCAGACCCTTTGCTCAGTATTTAGTAGAAGCACCCTTTTGATCTAATACAGCCATGAGTCTTTTTGGGAAAGATGCAACAAGTTTCTCACACCTGGATTTGGGTATCCTCTGCCATTCCTCCTTGCAGATCCTCTGCAGTTCTGTCAGGTTGGATGGTAAACGTTGGTGGACAGCCATTTTTAGATCTCTCCAGAGATGCTCAATTGGGTTTAAGTCAGGGCTCTGGCTGGGCCATTCAAGAATAGTCACGGAGTTGTTGTGAAGTCACTCCGTCATTTTAGCTGTGTGCTTAGGGTCATTGTCTTGTTGGAAGGTAAACCTTCAGCCCAGTCTGAGGTCCTGAGCACTCTGGAGAAGGTTTTCATCCAGGATATCCCTGTACTTGACCATATTCATCTTTCCCTCAATTGCAACCATTTGTCCTGTCCCTGCAGCTGAAAAACACCCCCACCATGCTTCACTGTTGGGACTGTATTGGACAGGTGATGAGCAGTGCCTGGTTTTCTCCACACATACCGCTTAGAATTAAGGCCAAAAAGTTCTATCTTGGTCTCATCAGACCAAAGAATATTATTTCTCACCATCTTGGAGTCCTTCAGGTGTTTTTTTTTAGCAAACTCCATGCGGGCTTTCATGCGTCTTGCACTGAGGAGAGGCTTTCGTCGGGCCACTCTGCCATAAAGCCCCAACTGGTGGAGGGCTGCAGTGATGGTTGACTTTCTACAACCTTCTCCCATCTCCCGACTGCATCTCTGGAGCTCAGCCACAGTGATCTTTGTGTTCTTCTTTACCTCTCTCACCAAAGCTCTTCTCCCCAGATAGCTCAGTTTGGCCAGACGGCCAGCTCTAGGAAGGGTTCTGGTCATCCCAAACGTCTTCCATTTAAGAAATATGGAGGCCACTGTGCTCTTGGGAACCTTAAGTGCAGCAGAAATTTTTTTTGTAACCTTGCCCAGATTCTGTCTGAGCTCTTCAGGCAGTTCCTTTGATCTCATGATTCTCATTTGCTCTGACATGCACTGTGAGCTGTAAAGGTCTTACATAGACAGGTGTGTGGTTTTCCTAATCAAGTCCAATCAGTATAATCAAACACAGCTGGACTCAAATGAAGGTTTTGAACCACCTTAAGGATGATCAGAAGAAAGGGACAGCACCTGAGTTAAATATATGAGTGTCACAGCAAAGGGTCTGAATACTTAGGACCATGTGATATTTCAGTTTCTTTTTTAATAAATCTGCAAAAACGTCAACAATTCTGTGTTTTTCTGTCAATATGGGGTGCTGTGTGTACATTAATGAGGAAAAAAATTAACTTAAAATGATTTTAGCAAATGGCTACAATATAACAAAGTGTGAAAAATGTAAGGGGTTCTGAATACTTTCCGTCCCCACTGTACCTCTGTATGGGCTGTCTGAAAGCTGCAGGGCTGGTGAATAATCTACACTAATGAGCACCCTTGCAGTTCATTGAGAACTACAAGCAATCTGCCACAGTGGAAGCCTGCTGTGAATGGATGACACTGCTGTGTGGGCAAAGCCCCACACAGCCACACCCAATTTTGAAATGTGTCAGCAGGTGCAGGGAGAGGATCCACCGCCTGCTATCACAGGGAGGTTGGGTTTGGCAGCAGGTGGATAGAAACAGGTTACACCCTAAATATGGGCGTAAAATGTAACATGGTTCCAAAGGTGAACTTCTCCTTTAACCACTTGCTGACTGCCCACAGCATATATACTGCGGCAAGGCTGCGCAAACAGACGTTCCTGTACGTCAGTCTGTGCATGTGGTACGGTACCGCAGGAGATTGCCCGCGGGTCCGGCGGACTCGATGTTCGCCAGCCACCCACGATCCCGGTGAAGAGTGTCAGAACGGGGATCTGCCTATGTGAACAAGGCGGAGCCCCATTCAAACAGGGCAGGAGAGAGAGATCAGCTGTTCCTAGTGATCAGGAACAGCGATCTCTCTCTACTCCCAGTCAGTCCGTCAGTTAGAAACACCTCCCTAGGGAACACTTAACCCCTTGATCGATCGCCCTAGGGTTAACCCCTTTCCGTGCCAGTGACATTTATACAGTGATCAGTGCATTTTTATAGCACTGATCACTGTATTGGTTTCACTGCAGGTTGGAAATAAATCAATGATTTACTAAAAAATAAATAAATGAAAAATCGTTTGATTTAAATTGTTTTTTTTAATAAAAACACTTGGAGTAAAAATCTATCCAAAGATAGTTTTCCATTTAAGCTACATTAATAATTTAGTTAATTTAGCATTAAATGGAGCTTAGTTATGTTGTAGCATGAGGCTGTATATTCTGCAATATTTACATTTTAGGTAAACTCATTCAATGTATCCAAGCTGAGATAACAAGCACTGCATTGATGCATTCACACAATTTCACAGTAACCATGAGATGAAACAAAGTTCGGAATTTTCCTTTATCCCATTGTTTTGCAAATCTATGTACACTACAAACTGTATGATTGAATCGGTTCGGATATCGCTATTTTACCAACCTGACCGCTTATTATTCTAAATAGAATCTTTAACATTTGCAAACAAAATGAAGGTTTCCTAACTACCAGCAAGAATAGGTAATATAAGTATAAGTACATTTAAAGAGCACCTGTCATTTCAGATCCATCATGGCAGCGCCCGTTAGCGGGCATCCACTCAACCTGCTGCTGCCACATCCCTCACCTTGTTTTAACACTGCCGCTTTACCAACCGTCTCATTAAAGTGAATGGGACTGTCGGTGAGTAAACAGCAGGTCAGAGGAGGAGCTGCTGTGGTTCTTTAAAAATTATTTAAATCAAGCCTTTTTACTAGTGATTTAAATAGACTTGATTTAAATCAAATCCACCCCGTTTCACTGGTCCCCTATTTTTTTTTTACACCACAAATATGTAGTAAAATAGATATTGGCCTAAACTGATGAATTCATTTTTTTATATATTTTCTTTTTGGAGATGTATTATAGCAGAAAGTAAACAATATTTTTTTTCAAAATAGTCAGTCTTTGTTTATGGCGCAAAGAATAAAAACTGCAGAGGTGAGCAAATACCACCAAAAGAAAGCTCTATTTGTGGAGAAAAAAAGGACATTAATTTTGTTTGGTTACGTCGCACGAATGTGCAATTGTAAGTTAAAAGCGACGCAGTGCCAGATCGCAAAAAACAGCCTGGCCATTAAGGGGGTAAAATCATTCCGAGGATGAAGTGGTTAATCACTACTTCTTTCAAATTCGCTGATTTGGGACGTTTAGACTTTGACATGAGATTATGTTTAATGTTCACTGAATTTATGCACAATGTCTGATGATTTGGTGAGTACATAGGTATGACCTTTTTGATAAGATCATATCAGACCTAAAGTCCGAGATAAGCAAATGCAAAAACAGGGTCTTCAGCTTCAGAGGTTGATATAGCCCCTTCACAGATACATTTTAGTAGGTAGATGCAAAAGTGTCCATTATTGATAGAATGTATCTCCCCTACATGAAATATCTAAAAGCACTGCCAAAATTCCAGAGAAGACAAAAGTTAACTGATAATTAAATGTAAAACTTTTAAATATTCGGCTTAGAAGCAGACATCAAAGTGCCTCCCTACATCTTTATTTGCTAGAAAAGCCTCTGTACCCCTCTATGATCTAGTTTCACTTTGCTACAAGTACCTGGCCGCAATCCTCTTGTCCAATGAGACTGTCCCAGTAGCAGCACTCTCAATCGACAGGGAGAATGTCAACTTAGAGGAATGTAGTTATGAAGTCAGGAACAGTAACAAGGGTAGACTAAATCAGAGAGAGGCACAATTGAGCCTTTTCTTGCAAATATCAGCAGGAGCAGGCGTCTCAAGGTGTCTGCCCTCAGCAAGAATTTAGAAAACCTGAAATAAAGTACATTTGCTTTAAGCAAATTTCATTTATAGCTGCTTATACTAGTCTAAAGATTGCTTTTACCACAATACAAGGCAATGATCAATATCAAACCAAATTCAAGTATTCTTGCCATGCAGAGTAGATTCTCATTGGTTATTTAGGAAGGCAAAATGTACATCTATAAAGAAGTCACGTTGGGAGGATAATAAAAAAAATGCACCTGGTCACCTTCCATTTACATTAATAGGTGGATCTAATTCTGTCAGATAAAATGGTTATTTGTGAATTGTGACTTTCATCGGCTATTATGCTGAACTGCTTCAAAATAGACTTTGCACTCATGGTCTGCATACTTACCACCATGCCAATAGTTTGCTGCCCACTTGGTGCTACTTCTGTGCATTCATCTAGCACAAGATTCATGAATGGGTCAAATCCTCGAAGTATTCCCTGAACATGTCTCCCTCCATTTAACTTTACTAAAAACACATCAAAATTGAGATATTAAAGTGAAAGAAACACAGGCTTACATAAAGTGTACAACTCATGCCAGATAACTCTGCTACAAGATATAGCACCTTTCTGCTAGGGTTGTCCCGATACCACTTTTTTTTAGGACCGAGTACAAGTACTCGCCGATACCGATTCTTTTTTTTTTTGTCACGTGACAGTGTTTTTTTTTTTTTTAACAGTGCTATTTTGGGGGGAGGGGGGGGGGGGTAAACGTATGTGTGTGTGTTTTTTTTTTTTTTTTTATTTACAATTTTTATTTTTTACAATAATTTTTTATTCTTTATTGCAATATGTGTTTTTTTTTTTTTTTAATCAGCCCTGCTGGGGGGCTTTGGTGAGATATCAGGGGTCTTAACAGACCTCTGATATCTCCCCCTTGAGACAGAGAAAGACAGAGGATAGAGATTCCCCAGTCCCTTTCTCTGCAGCGTCAGCTGCACTGAGAATGAATGGAGAGAAGACAGCGGCTCCTCTCCATTCATAAACTGACACATTGTAATCACAGGAGATTACAATGTTTCAGTTATGTGAATGGACAGAGTCAGCTGACTGTCTATTCACAAAAGGAAGGAGGAGGGGGACGGCGGAACGGAGAGGGACAGAGAAGGAGAGGGGAACGGAGGGGACAGCGGAGCGGCACAGCAGAACGGAGGGGACAGTGGAGGGGGACAGAAAAGGAGAGAGGAACGAAGGGGACAGGAGAGGCACAGATAATGAAAGAGGAACGGAGGGGACAGGAGAGGGGCACAGAGAATGAAAGAGGAACGGAGGGGACAGCGGAGGGGCACAGAGAATGAAAGAGGAACGGAGGGGGATAGAAGAGGAGAGAGAAACGGAGGGGACAGCGGAGGGGGATAGAAGAGGAGAGAGAAACGGAGGGGGCATGGAGGAGGATGCAGTGACAGTCAGCGGTGAGCGATCACCGCTGTATGTCACTAAAGCTGCTGAAAGCCACTGGGAGAGAATCTTGTAACTCCCCCACGCGCCGATCACAGCTGTCTTCCAGGCATCGGGAGCATTTGCCCGAGTACAAGTACTTGGGCAAATGCTCGGTATCGGTGCCGATACCGATACTAGTATCGGTTTCGGGACAACCCTACTTTCTGCTTAACTAACCACTTAAAGACCAGGCCTATTCTGGACACTGCTTTCCATGAAAAAAACAAACAGTATTTCATTTGCTAGAAAATTACTGTACTTAGAACTCCTAAACATTTTTTTTTTTTTTTTTTTTGCAGAGGCCCTAGAGCAGTGATGGCAAACCTTGGCACCCCAGCTGTTTTGGAACTACATTTCCCATGATGCTGAGGCACTCTGCAGTGTAGGTGAGCATCATGGGAAAAGTAGTTCCAAAACATCTGGGGTGCCAAGGTTCGCCATCACTGCCCTAGATAATAAAATGGTGGTCGTTGCAATTTATGTCACAATGTCTCTCTGGAGAAGAGACGCTTGAGTGGGGATATGATTTCAATGTACAAATACCGCACTGGTGACCCCACAATGGGGATAAAACTTTTCCGTGCAAGGGAACTTAAAGACACGCAGCCATTCACTAAAATTAGAAGAAAAGAGATTTAACCTTAAAGTGCGTAGAGGGTTCTTTACTGTAAGAGCGGCAAGGATGTGGAATTCTCTTCCACAAGCAGTGGTTTCAGCAGGGAGCATAGATAACTTAAAAAAAAAAACTATTATGCCGCGTACACACAGGCGGACTTTTTTAACCGGACTGGTCCGACGGACTTTTGAACGAACGGATTGCCTACACACCAAAGTCCGACGGATTCATAAGTGATGACGTACGACCGGATTAAAATAAGGAAGTTGATAGCCAGTAGCCAATAGCTGCCCCAGCGTGGGTTTTCGTCCGTCGGACTAGCATACAGATGAGCAGATTTTTCGACCGGACTCGAGGCCGTCAGATTTTTGACCGAAAAAGTCCGCTGCAGGTCCGATGGAGCCCACACACGGTCGGATTGTCCGCCTGACCAGTCCAGTCAAAAAGTCCACCCGTGTGTACACGGCATTAAATAAGCACCTAAACGACCACAACATACAGGGATATACAATGCAATATTGACATATGGCACACACAGGTTGGGACTTGTGTCTTTTTTCAACCTCACCAACTACCGGTAGTTAACTATGATATTTGCACAGCGATTTTCCTAATGCACTTTTTTGGGGGAAAAAAATAAAAAAATATACATAAAATGTAGTCTGTGAGGCAGAGTTTGCGATCTTCTAGCACAAACCCCCCCTTCCTACTGCCTGTACAGAAGCACTTTACAATCACTAACAGGGCTGCGCTCCAGACCAGGATGTTGCCACGTCACCCTCAGGACTCTTTGCAGCACCCTGGTTGAAAGAAACTGACTATGCAGGACAAAGTAACAATCTTGTACAATGTGTACAGAACACTCCCCCGCCCCCCCCCCAGAAACCATTTTCTGCTTGTGCGATTGGCTCACTGATTTTCCCAGAAGGCTACACTAAGATACAAGT
Source organism: Lithobates septentrionalis (assembly GCA_037952835.1). Taxonomy (NCBI): domain Eukaryota; kingdom Metazoa; phylum Chordata; class Amphibia; order Anura; family Ranidae; genus Lithobates; species Lithobates septentrionalis. The sequence continues at coordinate 2,780,034 of JBBDGP010001037.1, forward strand.
CAGATATCAGGAATCCCGTGTGACAAATGTCATTTTTGGTGAGATACTTTCAATAGGAAATCAAGGCTAAAGGGATGCAGACCCAGAAGTTTTACTCAAACGAGCCCTGCAGGTTCAGCAGCTGATTGATAATTATGAAACCACTCCCACTAGATTCACTTTCCCACATGGATACAGACAAGCACACAAGGATTTCTTCAGAATAACAAAAAAGTTAGGAATTTGCAACAAAATTTGTTAACCACTTCCACACAGGGCACGTTCACCCCCTTCTTGTCCATGCCAGTTTTCAGCTCTGTCGGATTTTGAATGACAATTGCGCGCTCATGCAATACTGTAGTCACACAAAATTTGTATCTATTTTTTTCCCCCACAAATAGAGCTTTCTTTTGGTGGTATTTGATTCACCACTGGGTTTTTATTTTTAGCGCTACGGGAAAAAAAAAAAAAAAAAAAAAAAAAATTCCGTTTGTTATAAAACTTTGTAAAATAAGTAAGTGGGCACAGATTGCCATCCCTGGTGGGCTCCCTCAATGGGTCTGCACTGATAATCAATGTGCCGATTATCAGTGCAGACCTCCCCCATCAGGGGAGCAGCCGATCGGCTTGGCTCTACTCGTGCCTTGTCAGCCTGAGTAGAGGAAAAGCTGATAAACAGCACCTACGTCATAGGCTCTTCGTCATAGGATCGGAAATGTGGTGTGTCAGAGTGATACGCCACCGATCACTGCGCTGCGCGTGAGCGGCTTATCCTGCTGGACGTCATATATAGATATATGTAATACGCTGGGGTTTTGTGAAACAAATATAATAATCCTTGGTGAGAAATGTAAATTACAGTTTGAATTCTTGATAGTAAGCCATAGACACTACATCTTTCACATCACCACTGCTCTCTTCACATGCCAGAAAATAACACATTCAATTAAAATCATCCATCTCATTACTCTCTCTTTATAATCATCATCTCAGTATTGCAGCTATATACTTACAAGATAATTTTTTATCCATGAACCTAAAGGAAAAAAAAAAAAAAAAAATGTAATATGTTAAACCAGTATTCACAACATTAGACCATTAACACAATCATGCCTACTATACCAAATGTTACCATTGGCTAGCAATGCAGTTCACATTTATTGACTACTGTAGACATAAGAAATAAAGGATACTTCGCACCCTTAAAGAAGAACTGCAGTCTGCCCACATAATTTGTAATAAAAACATCTTTGCCATTCTGAAACTTCCCTCCAACCACTTTGCAAATTATTTTATATATACTGTGATTCTGTACTTGCCAAATGTGCTGCAAGAATCTCCCTCCACTGAGTCTGGCTGCAACCATTTTAACTGTGGGCAGCTGAAGCTGCTCCCTGTTCACTTCCTGGATTTACACAAACACACACCTCCAGCTCTGCAGCTCTCATTGGCCTTTTTATGATTCAGCCCCCCCCCCCCCCTCCTGGCAAACTCTCACAAGAGTGAGAGAGAGCTGTGCATGATGTCATAAGCCTAGGCTTTTTACCAAGAAAAAGGACAAGAAACAGGGAGTGGGCTGTATAAGGGATTTACTGGCAGAAAAAAAAAGTTTTTGTATCCAAAGTTAAAACAACAAGGGCAGAAGATTTAATAGATGAACAGTTGAAAAAAAAAATGACTGAAATTCTGCTTTAAAAGAGGTTGTAAACCTCCAAAAAAATTACAATAAAAACGTGCAAAGGCATAATGAGCTAGTATGTATAGCTCATGGCCGGAGTCGCGATGACGTCACTACCGCGCGCGGGAGTCACGGCAAGGCCCTAAAGAAATGGCATGGGCAAACGTTTGATGAGAGTGCATGAAGTTTAGGAGATATTTACAGTACTAATAGGTACAAAAACTCCAGGGGGAGTTTTCTTCCTCTAATTGTGCACTGTGAGAAACATTTATTGCTCTCACTAAGAAACGAGAACAAGCTGGTTAGACAATCATTTTGGATTAAAGTGGTTGTAAAGGCACAAGGTGTTTTTTTTTTACCTTTATGCAGAGTGGTGATTGACAGAGCCCACTCTGCTCTATGGGTGGCTGGGTGTAAACAGACTCTGCTGCCCATTTACCCCCAGCTGCCTCTGAACCAATCCACCCAAATGGAAGAGGATGCAGTCGTCCATTTTTTTTTTTTTAGCGGACCTGATAGTAAGCAGGTGTAAAAAAGGACAAGTCCATTTACACCCACCAGTCCATAGGAACGCATGGGCCTGCCAATCTGGTCCACCTGAAAAACTGAAAGGCGGACCTGATTGGATTCCTGGGGCCTATTCTAATGACCCTATGCTGATAGTGCTCTGGTTCAGTCACATGATTGGCTCCCAGCTTCATAGGGAAGAGACAGCAGATGTAAGTGTACGGGTGATGTCACTGCAGCCATTGTCAGCGATCTCCCCTGGAGGATGATCATGTGACCCTGAGAATAGATATACATTTTTCTATCCTTCTACGGTATACTTAGTACTGGTGTGAAGCCACTTCAAACCACCCACCAACTGGCTGCAGTACATATACTGCAGCAGGTCAGCTCTATTGTGTGAAGCGACATACCTGTATGTCATTTCATGCAAATGCCAGCCAGCGGGGGCGCCAAACAGTGGGTCCGGCGAACGTGATGTCAACGGGCCACCCACGATCACGCCCAAGAGAAATAGAGCGGCGTTCTGACGATGTAAACAAGGCAGACCGCCGTTCTGTCAGAGATGAACACAGTGATCTTATATTCCTGCTAATCAGAATCATGGACCACTGTGTTCATCTAGCGAGTCCACCCCCCCCCCCCCCCAGTTAGAAAGCATCTCCTAGGAACACAAGTCAGATCTGACCGCCGCAATCCCGCAAAAAATTACTAAACGCCACCATTACTAGTAAAAAAGAATAAAAAATGCTATAAATATATCCCATATTTTGCAACTTTTGCACAAACCAATCAGTATAGGATTTTTTTTTAGCAAAAATAAAAGTAGAATACATATTGGTCTAAACTGATGAAAACATTTTATATTTTTGGGTGTTTTTTTTTTCTATAGCAGAAAGTAAAAAAAGTTTTTTTTTTTTTTTTCAAAATGGTCATTTTTTTTGGTTTTTAGCACAAAAAATAAAAACAGCAGTGGCGATCAAATACCACCAAAAGAAAGCGCTATTTGTGGGGGGGGGGGGGAGATTTTTTATTTGGGTACAGCGTCGCACGACCACGCAATTGTCAGTTAAAGTAACGTAGTGTGGAAGAATTAAAAAAAAAAAAAAAAAAAGGCCTGGCAATGAGGGGGGAATCTTCAAGAGGTTAAAAGGTGGAGTCCATTGTATTACAACCCTCACTATTCCTTTATTGTACACGTGTTAGAAAGCTCTCTAGCTGGAGTTCTGCTTTAATCCCCCCCATACTATATATCTGTACACTGACGGACTGGCCCAGTACACTGGAGCCCAATCCAGCATGGAGCGCTATGCTGGGGTTCTGCACAATGAAAGGAGTGTGAATAGTGCGGGGAGGGCCGCAGCCCGATAAAAGTTCCCAGACATCCCCTATACAAGCCTCTACCGGGCTCAGCCCTCCCCATCCCTCCACCCCAGTCCCCGGCTCACTTCTTCAGCTCAGGCGGGTGTGCTTTGCTCATGGTGATGCCGTTCCCTCAATCCGCTCCGATCACACAACGTTCTCAGCACAAGGTGCAGCGCGCCGAAGCAGTGGGAACTCACTGATGACGTTTTAAGTGGGGCGGGACTTCCGCAGGAGCGCGGCCATCTTTGTGTAGGTCGAAGCTAATTTGAGCAAAATGCATTTCCCCACTATGACTGTATATATGTTTGCGGTCTTAACTCAGTGCAGTTATTCATTACCGGGAAGCTGGGCTTTCTATAACACACTGGAGTTTAGTCATTTTCAGGAGAAGGTCAGCGTGCCCAGAAGAAAGATGGCGCCCCGGGTAAGGCTTACCTGCTGTCCTGGAAATGACGTGCTGAGGGCGGAAGAAGAGTCTTTCATGCCCTTGGAACGCATGGTGCTGCAGCAGAGAGATGGCAGAAGAGGCTCAGACCCGGTTACAAAATGGTGTGGATGGGATGGTGAAGAACCTGGAGAGGGAGAACATCAGGAAAATGCAGGTGGGCCTGGCTTGGGTTTACATTGTACCAGAGTCCATGAGCTGCCATGGAGACTGCTTTTATTAACCACTTAAAGACCGGGCCTCTTTTTCAGACTCGGTGTTTACAAGTTAAAAACAAGTTTTTTTTTTTACTAGAAAATTACTTAGAACCCCCAAACATTATACATTTTTTTTCTAACACCCTAGAGAATAAAATGGCGGTCATTGCAATACTTTCTGTCACACCGTATTTGCGCAGCGGTCTTACAAACGCACTTTTTTTGGAAAAAAAATCACTTTTTTTGAATAAAAAAAAAAAAATAAGACAACAGTAAAGTTAGCCCATTTTTTTATATTGTGAAATATAATGTTACGCTGAGTAAATTGATACCCAACATGTCACACTTCAAAATTGCACCCGCTCGTGGAATGGCGTCAAACTTTTACTTTTAAAAAAATCTCTATAGGCGACGTTTAAAAAATTCTACAGGTTGCATGTTTTGAGTTACAGAGGAGGTCTAGGGATAGAATTATTGCTCTCGCTCTATCGATCATGGCTATACCTCACATGTGTGGTTTGACCACCGTTTTTATATGCGGGCGCTACTCACGTATGAGTTCGCTTCTGCGCGCGAGCTCGTCGGGACGGGGCGCTTTAAAAAAAAAAATTTTTCTTATTTATTTTACTTGATTTTATTTATTTTTTTGTTCACTGTTTAAAAAAAAAAAAAAAAAATGGTGTCACTTTTATTCCTATTACAAGGAATGTAAACATCCCTTGTAATAGAAAAAAAGCATGACAGGACCTCCTTAATATGAGATCTGGGGTCAAAAAGTCCTCAGATCTCATATTTGGACTTAAATGAAATAACAAAAAAACAAAAAAAATGTTGTCATTTGAAAAAATGACAACAGAAAAATGACCCTTTAAGACGTATGCTATAGTATGGGGACAGGTGGTGGCCATCTTCCCCTCACTCGTCTCTATACCCAGCCACTGACAGGTCCAGATCGCCTCCACCGCTGCCGACGGCTCTGGTAAGCGGCGGGAGGGGGGGGGGGGGGGGTTGGCACCTTTCCCGCCGCCAATGGTGATCTCGCGGCGAATCCGCCACAGAGACCACCATTATCATAAACAGGACCGCTGGCTCAAAAGATGGATACCTTGGTTGTGGCAGCAGCTGCTGCCGTTACCGAGATATCCATCTTCAAACTGCCGACGTATATGTACAGGAGCCTGTCGGCAAGTGGTAAAGTAGAAGTAAACTTCCATTACTGACATTTACCTATAGGTAGGTAACCCCATAATAAGACTTACCTATAGATAGTGTAAATGTCTCCTAAATGTGCACCTTTTTAGGAGATATTTACTGTACATGCAGCTGGTGGCATCACTGGCACATGCGCTCTGAATGAACGGCCAGCTGTGCCATTTCTTCAGAGCCCCATGCTGTAAACGTCAGCTCCCATGCGCATGTGCTGGAGTGATGTAATCGCGACTCCAGCCAATCACAGAGCCGGAGTCCATGAACCCAGAAGCGAGATGGGTGAAGATGGAAGCGGCCTCCAGATCTCAGATCAGACATCTCGGCACGGGATGGCTTTGTTTTAAACCTTTGACACCTAAGCCTATTTCTGAAATTTGTTGCTTTCAGATTAAAATCAGTATTTTTTTTTTTTGCTAGAAAATTACTTAGAACCCCCAAACGTCTTATTTTTATATATTAGAGCTGCACGATTCTGGCTAAAATGAGAATCACAATTTTTTTGCTTAGAGCATAGATCACTATTCTCTCACGATGCTCGCGGTGTAACATCATCTTTCACATTAAAACAAAAAAAATTGGGCTAACTTTACTGTTTCGTTTTTTTTTTTTTTTTTTTTAATTCATTGAAGTGTATTTTTTCCCAAAAAATTGCATTTGAAAGACCGCTGGGCAAATACAGTGTGACATAAAATATTGCAGCAATTGCCATTTTGTTCACTAGGGTCTCTGCTAAAATATATATAATGTTTGGGGGTTCCAAGTAATTTTCTAGCAAAAAATATTGATTTTAACTTAAAGCGGTTGTATAGTCTTTTTTGTAACTTTTACCTACAGGTAAGCCTATAATAAGGCTTACCTGTAGGTAAAAAAAATATCTCCTAAACATTTACGGTTTAGGAGATATTCCCCTTGCTATGCGCCGCTGACCGCAGCGGCGCATGCGCACAGGGGATTCTCGGCTGAAGCCCGGCAGCTGCCGGACCTTGCCGAGTAAGAAATCTCCCGCGCGCATGCGCGGGAGTGATGACATCGCGGCTCCAGCCACTCACAGCGCTGGAACCGCGATACCCGGAAGACACGCCGAGGCAACATGACAGCTCCCTCGGCGTGGACCAGGTAAGATACTGACGCCTCGTTCTAAGGTAAGTATTTCATAATGAGCTAGTATGCGGTGCATACTAGCTCATTATGCCTTTTGCTTTACAGGGTTAAAAAAAAAAATAAAAAATTTGCGGGTATACAACCGCTTTAAGAAAGAAGTGTCAGAAAAAGATTTAGACTTTAAGTGGTTAAACTTCCTGCATTTACACTTGAAAACTTGGCAGACTGGCCGGATTATTTATTTACACAGAAGTTCTATCCCTTTGATCTAAGAAGGAAGCTTAGTTACAATGTTTCAAGTTAAAAGACTTGGCAGACTGCCCAATGCTTTCTTTTGACAGCTGAGTGAGCAGATAGTCTCTCCACTTGTTTATATGAAAGAATCAGCAACCTCTGCAGGAGAGATCGTCAGGGGAGGTGAATCGAGATCACGATTTTTTAACGATTAATTGTGCAGTGTATATATATATATATATATGTATGTATGTATGTATTTTTTTATTTTTTTTTTAGAGACCCTAGAGAATAAAATGGTAATTGTTGCAATATTTTATGTCACACAGTATTTGCGCAGTGGTATTTCAAACAAATTTTTTGGGGAAAAAAGACACTTTTAGGAATTAAAAAAGTAACTAAACAGTAAAGTTAGCCCAATTTTTTTTGTAATGTGAAAGATGATGTTACGCCGAGTAAATAGATACCTTACGTGCAGGGCCGGTACACGGGGTGGGCAGAAGGGGCGGATGCCCTGGGCGGGACCATTTACTGGAGGAAGGGGGGCGCAGTAGAGGCCACGCTACAGACCGCTTTGATCTGTGGCTGCAGCGCTCCCCTCCCACGCTCCCCTCCCGAGAGCACTGTGTGTCACACAGCTGGGTCTGTGTGTGTGTTCGGCGGCGCCGTAAAAAGGACCCGCCCCCCTAGACTGGCTTATGTGGTAGCAGATGGAACCAGTGTTCCGCCTATCACACAAGCCAGTCTAGGAAGGCGGGACCTTGTTACGCCGCCAAACACACACACAGACCCAGCTGTGTGACACAGCGCTGCAGGAGATGTCGGCTGTGTGATCCATCCAGGGCAGGCTATGGTGAGTCTGCATTCATAGGCAAAGTTAGGCTGAAAATATGGTCACAGAGAGAGGCTGCGATTATGGTCACACAGGCTGCGATTACGACCACAGAGAGAGAGGCTGCGATTATGGTCACAGAGAGGCTGCGATTATGGTCACAGAGAGGCTGCGATTATGGTCACAGAGAGGCTGCAATTATGGGCTCAGAGGCTGCGATTATGGGCACAAAGAGAGGCTGAAACTATGGGCACAAAGAGAGGCTGCGATTATGGTCACAGAGGCTGCGATTATGGGCACAAAGAGAGAGGCTGCGATTATGGGCACAAAGAGAGAGGCTGAAACTATGGGCACATAGAGGCTTCGATTATGGTCACAGAGGCTGCAATTATGGGCATAGTGAGGCGGCATTGATGGGCACAGTGGTAGGCTGCATTTGATGGGCACTGGTGAGACTGCATTGATCTCTTGTATCATGTCTGCAGTCTCTGAGGGGAGTTTGCTTAATTAGCAATGGTATTGGTAATATGCAGCAGGAAGGGGGTTAATGCACTGTCACTGATGCATTAATATAGATCCCATCGTCTGTAGGCGCTGTAGCTTTTCACGGGGGGGGGGGGTGCAGTTTTTCATCTTCGTCCTGGGCACCGGATGACCTTGTCCTGGCACTGCTTACATGTCATGCTTAGTAATTGCACACACTTGTGGAATGGGGACAAACTACGGTACCTAAAAAGTTCCACAGGCTACACTTTAAAAACATTTACAGTTACCAGGTTAGAGTTACAGAGGAGGTCTTTTGCTAGAATTGTTGTTCTCTGACAATCGCAGCGATACCTCACATGTGTGATTTGAACATCATCTACATTTGTGGGTGCGACTTTCGCATGCGCTTTCTTTGTTGCGCGAGCACACGGGCGCTTTAAAAAAATGTATTTTTTTCTCTTATCTATTTTATTTATTTATTTTACATTTTCACTTAAAAAAAAAAAAATCTTATCACTTTTATTGCTGTCACAAGGAATGTAAACATCCCTTGTGACAGGTACTTTTTATGGAGGGATCGGGGGTCTAAAAACCCCAAATCCCTCCTTTTGCACTTAAAAGTATTCAGATCGCCAAACTTGGCCAATCACAAATGTCCCCTCCCGCTCCATTAGGATAACAGCCGAGCGACTTTTAGCCACATCAGTTGTTATCACTAAAAAACCAACCATCCGCTCTAAAAACCGGTACCGGGTTGATGCCTGCAGCTGCAGGCATCCTCCCGGTATAACCCCTTCAAGACATAAACGCAAATTTGTGTACTGTCGGTGTGAAGGGGTTAAAGGGGTTGTAAAGGTTTGTGTTTTTTCACTTTAATGCATCCTATGCAATAAGGTGAAAAAACACCTCCCAGGCCCCCGTTTTACTTACCTGAGCCCTGGAACTTGACCCGGCGGGGACGCGCTGTCTCTCTGCCCAGGGTTCTCGGCACTTGATTGGATAGATTGATGGCAGCACAGCAATTGGCTCCCGCTGCTGTCAATCAAATCCAGTGACCCGGGGGGCGGGGCTGAGGCCTACATTCGGCCTCTATGGACGCTGAATGTTGGACTCAGGGGCGTGCCCGCAAGGTAATTCCCTGGGAGAGCGCTTCTCCCAGGAGGTTATCTGATGCGGGGAGGAGCCGCGAGAGCCGCCGGGGGACCCCAGAAGAGCAGGTTCAGGGCCACTTTGTGCAAACGAGCTGCACAGTGGAGGTAAGTATATGTTTGTTATTTTAAAAAAAAAAATTACCCTTACAATCACTTTAAGGTAAGTTTAACATAATGTGCTAGTGTGCGATGCATACTAGCACAATATGGCTTTTCCTTGCAAGGTAAAAAAAAACCATCCAGCGGTTTACAACCGCTTTAAATGATTTCCTTATTCTCCAAAGATTATCCATACACATCCTCTACTCAATGGTCCTGTAATCTGTTTTTCATGAAATTGTTTGTTCGTTGCTGTGTGTTTCTGCCTCCATGTAACGTCCTCCATGAGCCTCTGAACCCCCCCCCCACACACACACACTTGTTTGCTTGGAACAAGCATAGCACATACAGTATGTTGTGGTCAAATGCACGCTACAAATTCCATAGTCCATTTCAGGAGTGAGCAAGAGGATCGTCAGCCTGTTTGCAAAAAAAAATAAAAGTCTGCAGCTACAAATACTGTAGCTGCTGACTTTTACTAAAAGGACATTTGCCTGTCCAGGGAGCCCACGCTGTCCTCACCTGAGCCACTTCTTTGCTGGTCTTCGGATCCCCAGCTAGGGCATGTTTAGTGTGGAAAGAGGGTTGTGACTTATTGCGGTTCCACACTGCACATACACGAGCTGCGCTGAGCTCTGTGACTGGTTCCGTAGGCTCCTGGTACCTCTAAAGGTTGCAGCCTGGGAGAAAAGGGGGGCAAAGCGAATGTCCTGTGGAGTTGCCTGGACGATCGAACCGGAAGTGGGAGCGGATACCTGTCAAAACTATGTACCCGCTCCCCCCCACATAAAAAGGTCCCAAAAGTGTTAGAGGAGGAGGACATAAAGTTCCACTTTAAAGTTAAAGTGATAATAAAGGCAGTTTTTTTTTTTTTGTAAACTCCCATGGATGAATTTTACTTATAGGTAAACCTATAATAAGGCTTACCTAAAATGAAGCTGCCAGTGACCTCGCCAGTGCATGGGCTCTGAAGAAACCGCATACCGTGCCATTCCTTCAGAGCCCTGTGCCGTGAACAGCGGCTCCCACACACATGCACAGTAGTGATGCCATCGCAGCTCTTCCAATCAATGTAAACAAGGCAGATTGCTGTTCTGTCAGAAGGTAAGGTATTGATCCTGTGTTTCTGCAATGCAGGAACATGGATCAATGCCTTCCCCCTAGTCAAAGCACCTCCCACACAGTGGGAAAGCACAGGCTAGGCACACAGTTAACCCTTTGATCGCCCCTGTCGTTAACTCCTTCCCAGCCAGTGTCATTAGTACAATGACAGTGGATATTTTTTTAGCACTGGTCCCAAAAAAGTGTCAGCTATTTGTCCGCCGCAATATCAAGGTCTCGCTATAAGTTGCTGATCGCCACCATTTACTAGTCACTTTACATGTCACACTACATGGTCACTTAGGTTTGATAAGGTAAAAACGAGTGTCCACTAGCCAGAAGGAAGGAAAGTATTTTCTCTAATAGCCAATAACCTAGAGGCTTTTGTAGGATAGAAGGGACCTAAGTAAAGAAAGCACCGCCGTGTGTAGTCACCAGAGCATAGCGTAATAGCGAGGCTGTAGCCTTTCTCTACTCCATTTAAAAAAACATTTTTTTTTTGGCTTTCGGCACATTTTAATCGCTTGCTGACCGCCGCATGAACATTTACGTCAGCAGAATGGCACGGACAGGCAAATGGACGTACAGGTACATCCCTTTAAATCTGCCACCCTGTGGTCGCAAGCTCTGTGAGTGTGACCGTGGGTGCCGTGGACTCTATGTCCGCGGGGATACCCGCGATTGTCTCACGGAGAGGAAGAACTGGGAAATGCTGATGTAAACAAGCATTTCCCCGTTCTGCCTAATGACACTAATCACAGCTCCCTGTAATCAGGTGCGGTGATCAGTGTCCTGTCACACATAGCCCCTCCCCCCACAGTTAGAATCGCTCCCTAGGACACACTTAACCCCTGCAGCGCCGCCTCCCGGTTAACCCCTTCACTGCCAGTCACATTTACACAGTAATCAATGCATTTTTAATCACACTGATCGCTGTAAAAATGTGAATGGTCCCAAAATAGCGCCAAAAGTGTCCGATCTGTCCGCCATAATGTCGCAGTCACGATAAAAATTGCAGATCACCGCCATTACTAGTAAAAAAAAATGTATTAATAAAAATGCCATAAAACTATCCCCTATTTTGTAGACGCTATAACTTTTGCGCAAACCAATCAATAAACGCTTATTGCGATTTTTTTTTTTTTTTTCTATACCAAAAATATGTAGAAGAATACGTATCTGCCTAAACTGAGGGAAAAAAATGTTTTTTTATATATTCTTTGGGGATATTTATTATAGCAAAAAGTAAAAAATAATGCGTTTTTTCTTTCAAAATTGTCGGTCTTTTTTTGTTTATAGCACAAAAAATAAAAACCACAAAGGTGATCAAATACCACCAAAAGAAAACTCTTATTTGTGGGGAAAAAGGGACATCAATTTTGTTTGCTAGCCACGTCGCACGACCGCGCAATTGTCAGTTAAAACGACGCAGTGCCGAATTGCAAAAAGTGCTCTGGTCTTTGGCCAGCCAAATGGTCCGGGGCTTAAGTGGTTAATGTTCATGTTTCTTATTGCTGGGTAACCTGTACTTGACTCAGTTGATGCCAGTGATGTGTTAAATGGTCTCTAGATATACAAGAATCTGGCTTCCTTTAGCTAACCCAGTGTTTTCCTTCTGATGCCAGTTATCTGATTGTTATGCTGACCCAGTAGGTACAGTACTTTCTCTGTCACAGACATGGAGCTAGGGTTGCCACCTCATCCCTTTAAACCCGAACACATATTAATTACACAGGTTCTGTGGCTGATTAAGGTGGTAATTAAACTCACTTAGTGCCTTATCTGCATTCAATTAGCCACAGAACCTGTGTAATTAACATATGTTCTGGTTTAAAGGGATGAGGTGGCAACTCTACATGGAGCACATACAGAGATCAAGATCTGGCAGACTTCATGTTTGTCTCTTGGCAGGTTTCCCTTAAAGCGGACCTTCACTCATTTTTTCGTCTTTCCATCTATTAAATCTTCTGCCCTTGTTTTAACTTTGGATAATAATTTTTTTTTTCTGCCAGTAAATACCTTATACAGCCCACTTCCTGTTTCTTGTCTGATCATTAGCCTAGGCTTATGACATCATGCACAGCTCTCTCTCTCTCACGCTCGTGAGATTTTGCCAGGAAAGGGGGGGGGGGGGGGTGAGTCATAAGAGGGCCAATGGGAGCTGCAGAGCTGGAGGTGTGTGTCTGTGTAAATCCAGGAAGTGAACAGGCAGCAGCTTCAGCTGCCCACAGTTAAAATGGTTGCAGCCAGACTCCATGGAGCGAGATTTCTGCAGCATATTTGGAAAGTACAGAATCACACTATATATAAAATATTATGCAAAGTGGTTAGAGGAGGGAAGCTTCAGAATGGCAAAGATGTTTTTATTACAAATTATGTGAGCAGACGGAGGTTCCTCTTTAAGCCCTGCACCCACAGGCCGAATGTCAGGCGCTATCGGCCGGGTTTCTATTGAATAAAACGCTCAAAAGTGAACAGGGGCAATCCAAATCAATGGAATATTGCTTCTTAAAGCGTTTGCGCATTGAGCTGAAAAAACGCTCAAGTGTGAAAGGGGTCTAAGGGTCTAAGCCCCCTATAGCAAAATGCCTGTCCCTCAAAGTACATGAGCTACATTTCAGGCAGATTTGAGAGTTTTTGTCCCCATAGACTGCAATGTAAACCGCCTGAACAGCATGAAATTAGCGTTTTTAAGCTTTTTTCAGGCGTTCGCAGCTCCTCTCCCCTTTTCTAGCATGTTCAAAATGGAGGTGAGTCTGCTTCTGGAAGCTGAGACCTTCATTTCTCTCGTTTGTGGCCACCTCTGCATCTACAATCCCAGTGATCCCCATTATAAGAGCCAGGAAAGAACCACCAGAGCCTGGGAGGAAGTTGGACGAAGCTTGCTGCCCCAGTGGAAAGACTACACTGCTCCCCAGATAAAGGAGAAAGGCACAGAAGTACAGAAGCCATGTGCTTGATTCTGGTTTTCCTGTTCTATGTGCCTACAGCATTTCTTGCAGGCATGTCAGTCATTCATGATCTCCCACTGTTTTTACCTTCATATCTTGCTCTAGAACCTTTTGTGGAAGCTTGCAGCTGTATTCTTTTACAGAAGTGTGAACCAGCCATGTGATCAGTCTTCTCCATCCTGTGTTGCCTGGAAAACCTGCCTAAAAGTTTTCTGCAACATTTCAGCTGCATGCTTTCCAGAAAGCAGAGCAAAGTTATGTACTTGCACACGGTATTCATCCTCATCTTATGTCACATGTAAACAGTAGAGCTGCACGATTCTGGCTAAAATGAGAATCACAATTTTTTTGCTTAGAAGATAGATCACGATTCTCTCACGATTCTCGCGGCGTAACATCATCTTTCACATTAAAACAAAAAAAATTTGGCTAACTTTTACTGTTTCGTTTTTGGTTTTTTTGTTCATTGAAGTGTATTTTTTACCAAAAAATTGCATTTGAAAGACCGCTGGGCAAATACAGTGTGACATAAAATATTGCAGCAATTGCCATTTTATTCCCTAGGGTCTCTTCTAAAATTATAATATAATGTTTAGGGGTTCCAAGTAATTTTCTAGCAAAAAATATTCCTTTTTAACTTAAGAAAGAAGTGTCAGAAAAAGATTTAGACTTTAAGTGGTTAAACTTCCTGCATTTACACTTTGTTGAAAACTTGGCAGACTGCCCAGATTATTTATTTACACAGAAGTTCTATCCCTTTGATCTAAGAAGGAAGCTTAGTTAAAATGTATCAAGTTAAAGACTTGGCAGAATGCCCAGATGTTTTCTTTTGACAGCTGAGTGAGCCCATAGTCTCTCCACTTGTTTATATGAAAGAATCATCAAACTTTGCAGAAGAGATTGTCAGAGGGGGTGAATCGAGATCACGATTTTTTAACGATTAATTGTGCAGCTCTAGTAAACAGGTTTTCATTTGATTCATATACACAGGTTTCTATTGACCACATCAAAACGCCTAAATGAAAAACGCTTGACGTGTTTGCGATTCTGCTTAAAAAACCACTTCAAAAATGCTTGGAAGAAAAAACGCACCTTAACATGCTCAGCTCAAGTCTTAATGTAGCCCATTAACAGAACCTGCTCCCCCAACTAATATTGAACCCAACTCGCTTCACTTTAATCTGCTTCTGGGTACATAATTATTCTCTGTTGGATGCTGCTATCCTACCTCTCTCTTGCACCACAGGGTAGATTAACCACTTCAGCTCTGAAAGTTTTACCCCCCTTCATGACCAGGCCATTTTTTGGGATGCGGCACTGCGTTAATTTAACTGACAATTGCGTGGTCATGCAACACTGTACCCAAATAAATTTTATGTTCTTATTTTCCCACAAATAGAGCTTTCTTTTGATATTATTTGATCACCCCTGCTTTTTTTTTTTTTTTGCGCTGTAAACAAAAAAAAAGGAATAATTTTGGAATAAACCCAACCTTTTTTACATTTTGCTATAATACATATTGTAAAAATCTTTTTTTTTTTATTAAGACTTGTTTATTTGAGTTTTAAAGACACACAAGCACATAAAAAAACAAACAAAACAACGGCAACACGGTGCCCGGTCCAAAGAAAACACGTACAAAGTCAAGAACAAGTAATAAACAATCTTCGTTCAACTATCTCTAACATACCTCCTATGAAATTTTAACGGTGAGAAAGAGAATGTGTAGTCTCGCAGGCGGTATAGGATAATCAAACATAACTGCCAGAGGTCGGTAAATAGCAAATAGTAACACAGACGATCATAACTAATTTAGCGACATAGATGTCAGTGTCAAGGGACTCGCTATCCATTTACCCCAAATTGTTTTGAAATGTTTTGACTCTTAAAGCGGGGGTCCACCCACACCGCCAAAAAAAATAAATATTAAAAGCCAGCAGCTACAAATACTGCAGCTGCTGACTTTTAATACATGGCCACTTACCTGTCCCAGGGTCTAGTGATGTCGGCAGGGGACGCCGAGAACCCGCTCGGTTCTCGGCAGCTGCCGCCGCCATCCTAGGTGAGGGAATCAGGAAGTGAAGCGTTGCGGCTTCACTTCCCGGTTCCCTACTGCGCATGCGCGAGTCGCGCTGCGCTTCGTAAGTGGTCCCTGCTCTCTCCTGGGAGCTGTGTGTTCCTAGGAGACAGCGCGAAGGGACGGGAAGAGGCATAGACTCCCATGGGAGTCTATGTCGAAAGTGGGTGCAAATACCTGTCTTAGACAGGTATCTGCACCCCCCTCCCCCCTGAAAGGTGCCAAATGTGACACCAGAGGGGGGGAGGGTTCCGAAAAGCGGAAGTTCCATTTTTGTGTGGAACTCCGCTTTAAGAAATTCAAAGGTGAGTCTATACAGGAGTAAGAAGTCATTAACCAGTTTCAGCCATTGGGATCGTGTAGGCGACCTCAATTCCTTCCAGGACAGTAGATTTGCAAAAAAATATAAGATGCAAAGCAGTCTCTTAGCATGAGAGGGAATCGCCAAAAATGGCCAGTAGGCCATTCTTGGGATTTACATAAACAGGGTTCTCTTCGGTAATTACTGGAGCCAATCGTCGGGTTCTGGCAACCAATCAGTGGCTGCAGCCCATCGCTGCACAGCCTGGGCAGCGGGAGCGCACATCCTTCCCCTGCGTGCAGATCACATGCTAGGTGCATAATCCAGGACAGAGCAGCTGCCCCTGCCGCAGTTATGTGCGGTGGGCGGTCATAAAGTGGTTAAGCCAGGCTGTAAATGATAGCCTGCCAAAGACACCTGTGTCCTCTAAGGGCCCCTGGGGTGTACCACAATGCACAGCGAAGGGTCCAGATACGTTCTGCCTTGCGTGTTGGGTATCAGATGCCAAAGATTCTTTTGCTGCGAGGGCTCTTCAAGAGATCAAAGATCCAATGTACAGGTGGCAGGACAAGTAGCTAATAAAGCTCTTTAATTTTTTTATTGTTTTATGTGAGGACAGCATAGCTTTATATTGGTTTGCATGTTTGAATAAAATTTGTCCTATCGGATCAACATTTCTGGGGACTGCTTCTGGAGTTGTACCCCATCCAGACTCCCACTGTCTTCTTCAGGAGAATCCTATATACTTGGGTACTGTCGAATTGCTTGTGGTACTAGTACCCCTTGGCATCCCTTTTCTCCAGAGGAACCCCCCTGACACAAGATTAACTGGGACCAGTTTTAATAGCATCAGACTGAACTAACTCTCCACTCCAAGCAACTTCTTTCCGGCACCACTTGAACCCCAGGTGCAGGTGGTAGGCCGAGCTGTCTGTGCTTTTTAATCAGGCATAGAGAGCAAAATCACCTATCACCTTGGTCATAGGCATTCATGTTTATTGTGCAAACCATCCACAAACATGGCAAAGCAAGTCTCTGCCCTAGGACCGCCCCCTCTAAAGAATTTCACCCAATCAGAGCTTAGTGGTGAGAGATCTCTATGACTAAGCCCTGATTGGGTCACAGTGCTATAGACTGTCTTTGCCATGTCTGTGGAGTGGACGGTTTGTACAATAAAACGTGGATGCCTGTGATTTATCCGGTGTATGGTGACTTTTTTTCTCTACTCCTGGGACCAGTTTTGGTTGTTACCTACCTTTACAAGGACCTGGTCCTTCAGTGTCCTTTGGAGGCAAATGCTACTTCTTGGTAAGTTACGCCTGGTGTCTACCCAAGTGCTCTTTCCTGGCATCCCTGTTGTGGGATGCTTAGGCTTCCTCTCCTAAAGAGTCTGCTTTTGGTTAGAACCCTTCTAAAGGGCCTAACACTACCTGTGAGTTCTGACTGGTTAGGGCCTTTCAGGCATTTATCATTGGCAATTTGACATTGTGCTTGAGTACGAAACGCGTTGGAAAAAGTCCTACGCACTGACTTTTTCATTGCCTCAGCCTCTTTGTAGGAGCAACATTTTTTTGCACGTGTTTTTATGCTTGTTTTTACCGGCCATATTGTACATCTACTACTATGGGAAACCAATAAATACTACACCATATTATCTTCTTCTTGGCTCCTGGTAAGCTTTTTTCACACAGCACTCACCCCACTGGGGGTATTAAGGATGGATTAACTTCCTGATTCAATGTCTACCTGGATGCTGACTGAGGATCCTCACATCTATTGAGCACCATCGTCAGGAAACAGGATACTCATGCAAGGCTGGTTTATATCCAGTTTCTGGTGAGTGCACTGTATACTGGTACTTAGCAGCTGTTGGCTTGTAGTTCTCAATGAACTACCATGGAGCGCTGTGGTAGTTCATTGAGTCTTCCTGTCAGCGAGTATCGGCTTACCTGTACGAGATTCTAGTGCAGGTAAGAAAATCAAAGTTGGCTTCCAGCTTACATACACCACCTGATAAACCCTTCTCTCTCTGAGAAGGATACAGTATTTGGTAAATCAGACTGCTTGCCCCTGTCTAGTAAACCTTTGAAGTGTGTACAAATGTCTGGACAGTTGATTCAGGTCATGTGTGTTTTTACATTTCCTTTTATGTTAAACGTTCGGCGTGTTTGAGTAAATATTTAATTCCTGATTAGCTTGACATTTTGTCATCTGCTCTGATTTTCCTGGTAAATATGGAGCAATGCTTCACAGCAAAACTCAATAATAATAATAAAAAAAAAATAATAAAAAAACCACCACCCACCTTGTGGCCCCAGGGATCAGCTTAGCAGTAGAGGTAAATATAGACCCTGGGATGTGCCTCCCGGTGTGAGTGCAACTGTACAAGGGATTATAGAATACAGATAAATACAGATGCAGGTATTTCTGCAGGTTACATGCAAAAGTTAACATATGTACAGTTAAAGAAGAGCTCCAGCTAAAACATGAATGAATAAAGACCTCAGCAAATTTAAAAAACTAAGTTGTTTTACTGCCTTCAATCTAGAGCTGACCCACATGGTAAATCCTTTCTACCACTAGATGTTGCCATTCTGCAGGGTGTGAGTGATGCCCAGCATCATTCAACCCACTTCCTTTGGGCCTGGACTTTAATGGTACTGCATCCTGGGGGGACACCATCCTTCCCGCCAGGGCTTAGCACATTGGCTTCTTGTCACATAAAATCCAGGGACGTATTGTGCAATGATGTTGAGGTGTACAAATAACCATAGGGATTGCAATCTTCTAAATTCTCCCGGCTCTTCTGCACCCACCCTCAGCCCTACTAAATAAAAAAATCCAGACAAGGAGAGTGAATTGCCCAGTATGGGTATGTAGACCTCAGAAGCTCTTGCTTGTATCGGGTGGACTGAACCTTAAAAAGGTATATCTACTTTTGCAGCAAACATGAGATAATGCCTACTTCCGCCGAGCGTACGCAGATGTGCGTACTCTGCTTTCGGGGTTTATACCGGGATGATTCCCATAGCTGCAGGCATCATCCCGGTACCGTTTTTTAGAGCTGGCGATCGGCTTTCCAGGTGTAACAACCGATGCGGCTAAAAGCTGCTCGGCTATTATACCAGAGGAGCTGGAGGGGACACCCCCCCCCCACTGCCTCCCGCCGCTCTTACCAGGCCTCCCACCGCGATAACCAACCCGCTGCCTCCGGCGGCTAGTGACAATCTGGAACGAAGCAGTAAGCAGCTTCGTTCCAGCCTCCTAATAGTAAACACGGAAGTGATGTCATGATGTCACTTCCCGTTTACTCGGCTACCGATGGCGCCGGTTTTAAAAAGATACACAGTATTCAGAATCGCCGAAAATGGTGATCTGAATACTTTGAAGTGCAAAGGAGGGTCCCCGCGAGCTCGCGCAGCAAAGAAAACGCATACGGAAGTCACGCCCGCATATGTAAACGGTGTTCAAATCATACATGTGTGGTATCGCCGCAATCATCAAAGCGAGAGCAATAATTCTAGCTCTAGACCTCCTCTGTAGCTCTAACCTGGTAACCATAAAAAAAATTTAAAGTGTCGCCTATGGAGATTTTTAGGTACCGTAGTTTGTCGCCATTCCACGAGTGCGTGCAATGATAAAGTGTGACATGTTTGGTATCTATTTGCTCGGCGTAACATCATCTTTCACATTATACAAAAAATTTGGGCTAACTTTACTGTTTGGTTTTTTTAAAATTCGTGAAAGTGTCCCTTTTCCCAAAAAGCTGCGTTTAAAACACTGCTGCACAAATACCGTGTGATATAAGATATTGCAACAATCACCATTTTATTCTCTAGAGTCTCTACTAAAAAAATATATATAATGTTTGGGGCTCTAAGTAATTTTCTAGCAAAAAATATGGATTTTAACTTGTAAACACCAAATGTCAAAAATAGGCTTAGTCATGAAAGAGTTAATATTTGTTACTTGTATTGTTACATGTGCTTAATAAAGGAGTGAACTGAGGTTTCTTTGCTAAAGACTTTCTATCTTAAATTTTTTAAAACCGAATATTCAGTGCTGCACGATGATGTTTAAGCAACTCTTTCTGTATCTTGCAGGGGAAGATGTTTCGGTGTAGCGCTAAGTGCTGTGATAATGAAACCGCTTCTATGCAGAATGTGCACAACTGTATAGAGCGCTGCCACATGCCACTTGCTCAAGCACAGAGTCTGGTCACCAATGAGCTGGAGAAGTTTCAGGTGAGTGCTGCAAATTACAGACTTTTCTTAGCACCTTCTATTTTTATCCCTAGAGCCGTCTAAAAAATATTGCAGTGCTTCCATTATTCCACTAGATGGCAGCAAATCACCACTGTTAAATGAGAACTGCAACATACAGTATGCATTGGCTTCAGGATTATCGCTGAAGACTTGCAATGAGTGTTGATGTAAGTATTTAAAAAAAGAAATGTAGATCAGGTCAACAAGCAGTTCCTTTCTAGTGTAGCCTAGATGATAGTGGAAATAGGTAAGAGTTTTGTATATTCAGGAACATGTTATATATTGATAAAAGTACAAAGCTGCATTAGTACCTTTCAGGGGAAGGGCGCTGCTGCACACATGCATCATTCATAGACATGCACAGTTTTCTCAGATTGGAAGTGAAGTGGCCGGTGATGTTACAATCTCCACCCCATCCAATTAGAGAACACTTTGCATTTACTGAGAAAAATGCGAGGCATTTTGTGAATTGCACATGTGTCAAATGAGCGACACCCTGTGGTTACTATGCAGCAGGACAGCTGTTTTGCACAGGACCTAGAAGACGGCTGTAGTAGCAACAGTAACTACTACAGGTATTCTTCACATCCACAGTGATCCCACAGGTATTAGATATATGCATGCTTATATTGGCTCATGCTTGACCAATGTAACTATGCAATGAAATCCATACCTGGAATTCAGCTTTAAAATGAATCTAATTTTCCAATGCAGAGCAAAGCATTTTGTTTACTTTAATTCAGCCCTTCCCAGCAGCATATTCTTATCTTACTTTTGCTCCCCTCCTGCTGTGTTCAGCTAGTAAGAGTGAAGGAAATCCCTGTGTCAGCTGTGTTCCCACAGCACTGTCTCATGGAGTTATCCACATGCTCCTCCTTTCCCAGAAGTACTAAGTATTTCCTTCAACCCCCAGTGTTGTTCACAATGGCAGGGACGCAAAGAAGAGGTGAATATTTGCTGGGAAGGGGTGGGGGATTAAAGCAAACCCTAATGCCGCGTACACATGAGCGGACTTTCCGGCAGACTTGGTCCGGCGGACCGGACTCCCTCGGACAATTCGATCGTGTGTGGGCTCCAGCGGACTTTTTTTTCCCAAAAGTCAGACGGACCTATAAATTAAAACATGTTTCAAATCTTTTCGATGGACTCGAGTCCGGTCGGAAAATCTGCTCGTCTGTATGGCAGTCAGACGGACAAAAACCGACGCTAGGGCAGCTATTGGCTACTGGCTATCAACTTCCTTATTTTAGTCCGGTCGTACGTCATCACGTAGGAATCTGTCGGACTTTGGTTGATCATGTGTAGGCAAGTCCGTCCGTCGGACAAGTCCGGTCGAAAAGTCCGGCAGTGTGTACGTGGCATTAGTGAGTGGAGCACAGATTTGCTTTAACCACTTCGGCCCCGGAAAGTTTTACCCCCTTAATGACCAGAGCATTTTTTGCAATTCGGCACTGCGTCGCTTTAGCTGACAATTGCGCGGTCATGCGACTCTGTACCCAAACAAAATTGACGTCCTTTTTTCCCCACAAATAGAGCTTTCTTTTGGTGGTATTTGATCACCTCCTGCGTTTTTTTATTTTTTGCGCTATAAACAAAAAGAAAACAACAATTTTCGAAAAACAATATTTTTGACTTTTTGCTATAATAAATATCCCACATTTATTTATTTTTTTTAAAACAAATTTCTTCATCAGTTTAGGCCGATATGTATTCTTCTACATAATTTTGTTTAAAAAAATTGTAATAAGTGTATAGATTGGTTTGCGCAAAAATTATAGCGTCTAGAAAATAGGGAATAGATTTATGGCATTTTTAGTATTATTATTTTTTTTTTTACTTGTAATGGCGGTGATCTGTGATTTTTATCAGGCCTGCGACATTGTGGCAGACACATCGGAGATTTTGGACACTTTTTTGGGACCATTGACATTTATACAGCGATCAGAGCTAAAAAATAGCCACTAATTACTGTGTAAATGTCAGTCAGTGAAGGGGTTACCACTACTGGGCGATGAAGGGGTTAACTGTGTTCCCTATGAGTGTTTCTAACTGTGGGAGGGATGGGCTTACTGCGACATGACAGAGATCACTGCTCCCAACCACAGGGAACAGTAGATCCCTGTCATGTCACCTGTCAGAACAAGGAAATGCCTTATTTCCCCGTTCTGCCTGTGTACAAGGCAATCGCGGACCGCCGGAGGATATCGAATCTTCACGACCCGTAGGCACGCTCCCGCAGTGCGTGCCCGCCCGCAACTGAGCCTGCACGAGCCGCCGTACAGCTACAGTGATTCGTGCAGGAGAGTCCTTGTGCCACCGTCAGACGCCGGCCGGTCTTAAAGCGGTTAAATGATAAGTTCGCCTTTGTTCACTTTTTTTTTCTAAGTTCCAGCTCCCCTACCTATGTACCAATTCATGTACTTTTTTTGCAAAAATATCGACGCTTTCCATAAAATTTACAGACACGTACCTTACTGTCTGTTCTCCATCCATGTTTCCAATTGTATCTATTGCTTCTGCCTTACTTCCTTACAGACTGTAGGTCATGACACAGGAAGGAGTTAACCAGCTGACCTCATTAGCACACACCCTGCATCATCCACCCTCCCACTCCCAGCTGCACGTTTTTTTAAATGAAATGCAATCAGTGATCACCCTTCTCACTAAATACACAATCAGATTGCATAGTATATGGCCATCTTTATACAAGTAAATAGGAGGGAGTGGACAGAAACATTCAGCTGTCAAGCCCCATTCACATCTCTGCATAGCGGGAACTCTCATTCCCACATGCGTTTTTTTTTTTTTTGTTTTTTTTTTGCGAGGGGGGAGGTGTTTTGGAGCATTTTCGCTCATCACAGATAAGGCAGCCCATCCACCTGAATGGGCTGCCCTACACGCAGCAATCGCCCCAAAGAAGCTTCAGAACTTTTTTTTAGAGGAGCTTGGTGCATTTTTTACTGCGATTTCTTTTTTTTCTTTTTTTTTTTTTTGCCGCGCATTTCTGAAATGCAAAGAAGCGCACAGATGTAAATGGAGCCTCATTGTTCTTGTGTTTCGGCACTAATTTCACTTGTAGGCCCCATTCACATCAAGCCTAGTGGGAGCGAACAGTTTGTGGCTCATTTTTCCCATGACACGCGAGAATGTGGCTTATGGGACATTTTGGCGTTTTGTGGGTTGCATGTTTGCAGCATTTGCCACTCATTTTTTTCACATGGCAAAATGTGTGTTTGCTTCTGTGTTTGGTGTGCCGTTAACAATTAATGGCGCTGAAAGGGCAACTAGTAATTTTAGGTGTATAAAGGTGGCCATACACTATACAATCTGATTGTACAATCTCCTTTTAGATTTACCAAATTTATACAATAGGAGGAAACTCCTATCTAGCCAATCATTCTATATCCAATCTGGCCGGCCCTTGCACTGCATAATTGATGGCAGATCAAAGGGAGATTGCATAGTGTATGGCCATGTTTATACACCTAGAACTACTAGTTGCCCTTTCAGTGCCATTAATTGTTAATGGCACACAAAACACAGAAGCAAACACACATTTTGCCATGTGAAAAAATGATGCAAAATGCATAGTAAAAAATACACAACCCACAAAACGCCAACATGTCCCATAAGACACTTGTAGCACAGCCAAATGAAATCAACAGGCTACCCTATGGGTGTCAAAGGAAAAACGAGCCACAAAACGTTCGCTCCCCCTATGCTAGATGTGAATGGGGCCTGAAAGTGAAATTGTTGCAGTAACACAAGAGGAATGAGGCTCCATTCACATCTGTGCGTTTCCTTGTATTTCAGAAATGTGCTGCAAAAAAAAAGCACAGTAAAAAATGCACCAAGCTCCGCTCTAAAAAAAGCTTCTTTGGGGTGATTGCTGTGTGTATTCAGGTGGATGGGCTGCCCAATGTGTGATGATTGAAAATTCTCCAAAACGCCCCCCCCTCGCTAAAAAAAAAAAACGCACGTGGGAATGAGAGTTCCCGCTATGCAGAGTTGTAAACGGGTTTGTTTCTGTCTACTCCTTCCTATGTACTTGTATAAAGATGGCCATACACTATGCAATCTGATTGTTATTTTGTGTATTTAGTGAGAAGGGTGATCGCTGATTGATTGCATTTCATATAAAAAATGTGCACCTGGAAATGGGTGGGTGGATGATGCAGGGTGTGTGCTAATGAGGTTAGCTGGTCAACGCCTTCCTGTGTCATGACCTACAGTCTGTAAGGAAGTAAGACAGAAGCAATAGATACGTTTAGAAACATGGATGGAGGACAGACAGTAAGGTGCATGTCTGTAAATTTTGTGGAAAGCGTTGATATTTTTGCAAAAAACAGTACATGAATTCTCTATTGATACATATGGGAGCTGGAATTTACCAAAAAAAAAAAGTGAACATAGGCGAACTTATTTAACCGCTTTAAGACCAGCCGCCGTCGGGCTAAAAATAGCACCTGCCCTGCCACCCCAGTGTGAAAGCCCGAGTGCTTTCACGCTGGAGCGGTGCACTTGCAGGACGGGAAAAAAAGTCCTGTAAGCAGCATGTTTGGGGCATTGCAGGAGCGGTGAATACACCACTCTTAAAATGCCCCTGCCATTGAAATCAATGGCCAGCACTGCCGAAGCGCTCGCGGCGCTTTTAACCCTTTTTCGACCGCTAGCGAGGGTTAAAAGCGCCCCGCTAGTGGCCGAAAAGTGCCACTAAAATGACGATAAAGCACCGCTAAAAATAGCGGTGCTTTACCGCCGACTTCCCCAGCCCCAGTGTGAAAGTGCCCTAAGGGTCCCACTTTGCAGCATGCTTGCGGATGACAGACTTTTCTACTCGGTCTGTGTCTGCTTTAATCACTTCAGCCCCGGAAGAGTTTACCTCCTTCCTGACAAGAGCACTTTTTATAATTTGGCACTGCGTCGTTTTAACTGGTAATTGCGCAGTCATGCGAAGCTGTACCCAAACAAAATTTGCATCCTTTTTTATCCCACAAATAGAGCTTTCTTTTGGTGGTATTTGATCACCTCTGCGGTTTTTACTTTTTGCGTTTATAAACAAAAAACAGCAACAATTTTGAAAAGAAAAAAAAGATTATTTTACTTTTTGCTATAATAAATATCCCCAAAAATGTTTTAAAAAAAAAACATTTTTTCATCAGTTTAGGCCGATTGCGGGCGGGCACATTCTTCTACATATTCTTGGTTAAAAAAATCGCAATAAGCGTATATTGATTGTTTGTTTTTTTTGTTTTTTTTCTTTTTTTACTAGTAATGGCGGCAATCTGCGTTTTTTTTATCGGGACTGGGGCGGACAGATCGGTCACTTTTGACACATTTTTGGGACCATTGGCATTTATACAGCGATCGGTGCTATAAAAATGCACTAATTATTGTGTAAATGTCACTGGTAGGGAAGGGTTTAAAACTAGGGGGCAAGTAAGTGGTTAAATGTGCGTTCCCTCACTGTTCTAACTGTATGGGGATAGGACTGAGTAGGAGAGGAGGCATTTCGTTGTTCCTACTTACTAGGAACAAATGACATGGCTCCTCTGGCAGCACAGGGATTTGTGCGTTTACACACACAAATCTCCGTGCTGGTGCTTGTGCGCGTGGCCGGCGGCGATTGATCCTGCTGGCCACGCTCATCAGGTCCCCCGCCGTGCAACGGGCGTGTGCGCTTGCCTCTGGTGGCTCTTGTGATTTTGCACACCCGTGCCACTTTGCCGACGTATATCAGCGTGAGTCGGTCGGCAAGTGGTTAAAAAGTCAATGAACTGTAAGAAATTGAACATATTTTATTTTGATGAACCAAAAAAAATCAAAACTTCCTAAAATGTTGAATTCTGAAGAGTCGTCATGGCTGGGCATGTCATCTTGTGGGCAATAGGATAGGTGAGAATTTACTGTCATTTTTTGAAGGGGATTTATTTTTTTATGGCAGTCACTTTAACATTTCGCCTTTAGTGCAGGTTTAGGGGGGCACTCTGTTTAGTGTGCCTTGCTAGAGTGTTTTTTTTTTTTTTTTGGAAGGGTGCATGTGATCAGCACAGGGCCAATCGGCACTGTCCAGACAGAGGGTCAGGGGTCATGCAGCCTCATAGGACAGTCAGAATGAAAATTCTTCCTACAAAATTTAACCAGGTACTCATAGAAGTCACAAGACTGCTAAATACTGCTGATGTGAAAAGGTATTGAGCAGCTTATATTTACTAAAATAATTGCATTTCCATGTCCTGTGTACTGTGGGAGACCAGATATAGTGAATGCAGGGTCCTGGGTTTAGTAATACTTTAAGTGTTTTCTGGCTCCCAAACAGGATTGAATGATGCCCCTGCCTTATTTGAAGTACTAATCATCATACAATGATGCTGTATATTATTCTACAATAATGATCTCATTTCTCATTAGGATCGCCTTGGTCGGTGCACCATGCACTGCAATGACAAAGCTAAGGACTCCTTTGATTCCGGCAATAAAGAAGCAAAAGTGAGGGCTCAGTTGGAGAGCTGTGTGATGAAGTGCGCAGAAGAACACATGAACCTCATCCCCAGTATGACCAAGAAACTGAAGGATGCTTTAATTGAGGCTGACAAGAAAACATCTTAGGATGTAGAAATGTTTGTTCCAGCCATCCTTCCTGCTGGAGTGGGCAGCGACAACAGAGTTCTGAGACAGCTGAGGAACGCAGACTAGAAACTTCCTTCATCTGATAGGAAACAGGATGCTGTCAAGCCAGAAAATAGCATCATCCCTCCAGCTCGGGGACCAAGCTTACAGCCAGTCTTTTATGGATTTTTACCTCCTTAAAGTTTATATACATAACTCTGGGTATACTGACAGATTTTTAGAAATGATGAAAGCTCAGAGTAATCAAAGTAATCACCCCAGAAAAGCTCAAATACCAATGATGTGAGAACAACAGCAAAAAAGCAAAAGGAATTCATAATTTGGGGTCTTGGTGGATGCATTGTGTTATGTAATGTGAAGTATATGAAAAAATATCATATCCAGTGGAAGAAATACATAATATGCCCTATCAAGAGTCTGCAGTTGATTTTTTTTAGAAAAAAAAGTCTGGTTTTAGGGCAAAATTTTCTTACCTTCTGCCTCTACATTTTTGTTTATTTCGGTGTTTTAAATTGTTTCATCCTGGCAAAAATACATTTTCAAGTCCAGCATCTTTTGACATCCTGCACATAGTAATGGCCATTTGCCATGGTACCTCAGCACATGTCCCTGGTAGATATCATTATTCTTTACTGACTAGGTCTGGAGCATGTCCAGAATGTCAAAGGATGCTGGAAGCACCAGATGTGAAACAACTGGCCCTAAGCAAAGTGTCCTTCAAGATCTAGGTTAAGTTTCTGAAATGTGACAATTTTAGATGCATAAACTGTGAAGAAGCTGCTTTTTAAAAATGATTATCAGAATTACCTTGCACATAACTTGATGTGTGATGGGAGCACAGGTTCAGAAGGTCAGTTCC